>JAWNPK010000018.1:4055000-5255000 GCA_035047565.1 Drosophila mulleri | reverse complement strand
ATTGCATTCGCTCCTCTCGCAGTTCCCTTGGCCTTTGGCCCGCAGCAGCAGAAGCGGGAAGAGCAGCCAAAGCATTTGCTACATCCAATTCAATTTGTCTTTGCCGCACTTTTTCTCCTTCACTCTCCCTCTCACTCTCACTCTCCTTCTCTATTTCCTTTTCTGGTGGTGCAATATATGAAAGTGGGCGTATTGGTTTTTATGTCAGGTTTGCCCATCGCAGTTAGAGAGTGTATATATTTTTATTTCATACATAATATATAGAGGTCTTCCCACGGATGCGTGGCTTCTCGGTCTCCTGGAGATCTTGGCTAGCTCTACAGAAAAATCTAAAGATTATATATATATTCTATAATCAAATAGTCAATATGCGTGTATTCTACAGTCGTTGACTCCCGCTTCCAACATTTAAACTGGATTTCCTCCACTCTCTCCCTCTCTTTCTTTTCGTCTCTCTGATGGATTCTTTCAGCTCTTCCTGCTCCTGTTTGGGGAATAGTCGACTCGGCTTACAGGTGCCTGGGCTATGGCCGCCAGCTGAAAAAAAAAACTGGAATACCCTCATTTTTTTGCGCTGGTTTCTCGAAATTCCCAGCCACATACTTGCCGCATGCTTGCGTTATCCCTGCCTTATCTGCGCCTCATCCCTTGCCCGTATCCCTTTCGCACATCCTGTGGCCCATCTGTTCCGGTGTTGCCCTTTTAATAACTTTTGCCCATTTCTTTATGCGCTTTACGTGCCAAGCTCTTCGGTGGCCGCGCTCAAGGACTGCGCTGTCCTTTCGCTCAGGTGTTGAGCTCGATAATTAGCGGAGGCTACGTGTCGAAAGCTTTTAACAGCTAGACATGTGAGCAGAACTCTTTCCTTTTCCCGTTTTGGCATAGGGCACAATGTAACGCTTCATTACGATTGCTGCCACTCGTGGCGCCACTTTAAGTGCTATCTCTTTCACTCTCTCTCTCTCTCTCTCCTCACTCTTCCTGCTCTGCGTTTCAATTACCTTATTGAAGTATTGAACGTAGCTCTTCTTTCTTTTGAGCTCTGCTTGGACTTCAATTAGTTCGAGCGGCACCACTTATACCCTGTAATATAGTATGTATAGATGAAGGGGTTGCTTGACTATATCAAAATGTGGACTTTGCTTAAGCTGGGCTTCTAATCGATTGTTGTACTTCAGCTCTCTCTTGTCAATAGCTTCCATGTGATCTTAATTGCCTTAAAAGCTCTAAGCTCTTTGTAAATGAGTTGCCAAATCCAATGGCAAATTGAACCAAAAGCTCAATTACCAACTGCAGCGCAAGCTCTAATCGCTCGCTTAATTGAATTTTCGACTTCAACATTCCTCGATTCAAGCAAAAGAATTTTCAAGTCAAACTGCATCACAGTTACTTCTCGCATCCCCGAAAAAAGGGAAGAAAGAAAACAAATTCCATTTGAAATTTTAAGCCGCGGTAGCAACGCCAACGCCAACGCACGTTGCTTTGTTGGCATTTTATTTATGCATGTGTGTGCGAGAGGGAGTGGGAGAGATAGAGAGGTAGACTGTGTGTGGGTGGGTGTCCGTTACATATGCTGCTGCAGTTCGCGCTGGCGTTGCATTTTATTTTCGGCTCCATGGAAGAGATGGCGGGAGAGTGAAAGGGAGGGGGGAGTGGGAGAGCAGACAGGAGCAGGATACTGGTTGCCCCCAAACGACATTCAAATGCACAATTGTTGTCACTGTGCTGTTGCTGCTGCTGTTGGCCCTGGCAGTTGTTGTCTGTCTGTTAGCATGCTTAAACATCCGGCTCCGGTGCTGCTCTCTCTCTCGCTCTCTCTCCCTGTCGCTCAACTTCCGCTCGAATGGAGTGAAAAATAGCATTTTAGTGGGTTTGAGGTAGTCCAGTTACAGGCTATGCATGCGCTTTGCTTTTCTTTTTCGCAGATAACGGTAGATTGACAATGCAAAGCAAGACAGCGAAAGAGAACGAGCGACGTTTGGCAAAGCCGCAGGCATCATCAACTTGAGTTTCATACTTGAGCTTTAAGCTGTCAAGCGTTGCAGTTAACTCTCTTGCGCTCTTCCTTTTGCTGTTACTGCTGCTGAGAGCTTAGCCAAGTCTAAATATCTGCTGCTGCTTCAACTATCATAGAGTGGTACAATTATTGCCATTATAGCAATTTATTAGCTGTTATACGTGGCATTCGCTCGCTCACAATTCGCATTCGATGCACAATTTCCTTTTGAACTCAAATTTCCTTTTGATCTGTGCAATTGCAATTTATTATGTTCACTCAACTGCTTCCATTTAGGCAATTGTCCCAGTTGCCTATTCAACTGTCATAAAGCATAAATCGTACTCTTTGCTCATCCTGCTCTCCGTAGGTGTTTATGCGCAGACAACTGCTTAAGCTGCTCTCTCAGCAATTACTTCACTCAATGCTTGGGCAATTATCACTTTCGATAAGCTGTCCCTTTCGCGCTCTTCTACTGCGTCGTTGACTTTGCTTAGGCAATTTGAACGAATGTTTGTCGCTCAGTGTGTGCTTCGCGCTCTTTCGTTAAGCTAGTTTAATTCATAGTTAAAGCGCTCTATCCGACTCTCGCTGCAGCCTAGACTCGAGTTGATTTGAGCATAATATTTGCGCTTCCATTTAAAAGTTTTGTAATTGCAAAACTTGCCTCAAAATATCCAAATAAAGTTGCTGATAAAATAAATACACTAGAGAGACAGCAGCAACAGCAGCAGCAGGCGAAACGACTTGGCAGCCTGTTAAATCCGTGCAAGAGAATACAAAATAACCTTTTGCATGCGTTCCATTACTCACGCAGCAAATACGCTTGAAATACGAAATACGGAATGTCGGGGGAAGCGTAGAAAAAACTAACGGTGCATGTGTTTGCTGCAGCTTCACATTATTTTTTATGCGTTGACTAAGCAAAGAAAAGCAAAACAGAAATTGCAAACGACTTAAATAAGCAAACAGACGGCACACACACACATGCACATGCACATTGCATACATTTCCATCCACTGGAAACAGCGATGGAGAGCAAGGGAGGTGGTGAGTGGAAATAAAATTCTTTACGGCATTGCCTCGCACGCCTCGCCTCGGTCCGCCTCTCCACGCCTGCCTTCATGCCCTTACTCGCATTATAAAATACCTTTTTTTCGCGCCCCAACCCAAGCTACTTAAATAAACTACTTTTTACTGCTGTTGGTTTTACTGCCACTCACAGTCACACACACACACATGCACACAATTCTGATGCATTCCAAATGTGCCTGTCTAAAGTTTTAAGAGCGTATTTTGAAGTGTGGGCGTAGCTAGAGGCAGGAGCACGGTGTTGTGGAGGGGGTGGGGCATAGCTACTACCATATTAGATTTTTATGTTGCGGCATAAATTGTTGCTGCCTCCAGCCAACTAACAATTTGTACAGCAAGTAATTTGGGGCCGGAAATTTGATTTATTATTGACACAGTGGACGCCGCTTTTCTCTTCTTGTTAACTAAAAGTGAAGCACTTGCGTGTGTGTGTGTGCTAGCTAAATAAATTCAGCGCAGCTCAACGTAAGCGATATTCACATAAAGCGCTCTTAAGCTGCGCTCAACGAAAAATAACTTATTTCCTCTTCTGACATCCAATTTCCTTTCATACACATTCTCTTAGGTTAACAACGCGAGTAAATTTCAAGGCAGACTCTCTTCAGGCTTCCAATGCTTACTTAATTGCAGCGAATGCAAAAGTCGTAGACTGCGAGCGCCATCTAAGACTAAGAGAAGCTACTGCTGTAATAGACGCCGACAGCGTATAAAAGCCACAAAATGAATTTTCCTTTTAATTATATTACAAGGGAGTGTTCATGTTAATGAAGAAGTGCGTGAAGCCCCAAAGGAATGCTGCAAATTAAAAGCTCTGCAATTTTCTAGTAAATTGTGTGAAAGGAAGACAGCGTGGAGTGCTTGTGCAACTGTCATGCAGACAGAACGAAGAGCGTAAGATCTGAAAGCTGAATTATTGTGCAGTGCGTGCTGAACTGTTATAAAAGGCTAATGTTATCTAGTGCTGCCGCAACTGCAGTGCAGGCTGAGCGAAGAGCATAAAATCTAAAAAGTGCGTGCTCAACTGTTATATGCACTAATGATATTAAGCGTACAAGTAAATGTCTTCAGGGCAAGCATACATTAATTTCAATTAAACAGCTATCTTATCGGCACTCAAGAGCCGCCAGAGCAGCATAACTCAAACTGTAGCTTAGTGCAAGCTGGACGTGTGGCGTGTGACAGTGCTGTTAAAACTATTTTGCTCTTTGAGTATGTGGGCGAATGCAGTGCGTGTTAAACAGTAGATTTGAGTGAAGAGTGGAGTGAAAGTAAAGTGAATTAAGAAGTGAAGAGAAATGAAGACATGTGATTCTAGTGTTCGCAAACGGATGTGTGTTGCTGTGATACTCTGTAAAAATGGAAAAGTCGATGTAGAAACTGGGGAAATGTTTCTCTTAGGCTGACTGTCAGAGTGCTTCAGTGCTTCCCTAACTGTGGGCTGACAGGTAAGGGCGACAATTTTAGCACTTACATATATTACTTTAACATAAATAGATGCTATGTAGATTTATATTAAATACTGGTTGCCGGGGCAAACGTTGCTTTGCTCTATCCATTAATTCCTCTACGTCTGTTGACTACGAATCTGCGCGCTTCTCTTCGTTCTTTACTGGTCTCGCTCATCTCGTGCCTCTTGCAATTTTGATGCACCTAACTGGGTGCAGAAGAACTCCAGGAGATCATTTAGAAAATGCCTGCAGCAGCAGAGAATCTTCCTATTGGTTCGACTGCAACGATCTCTTTCTAGCGCCCAGCTCAAAATTTGAGTGCTTCTCAGGCTTTGAGTGGAAGTCGCCCTATATAAAGGGCAGCAGCTGTGGAATTTATTCAGTCGCCCAGACTCGGAGGGGTCATTCGTACGTGTAGCGCAATGCAGTTGTTTGTTAAAAAAAAGTTAGGATTAACAAATTTTCTAAAAATAATGTTTAATAAAAAACAAATTTGAATAAAAAAAATTTTAAATAATAATTAAACACAAAATTAAATAACAATATTTTTAAATAAAAAAAATTAATAAATAAAAAAAATAAAACAAAAAAATAAGTAAAAGAAAAAAACAAATAAAACAAAAAAAAAACAAATTAAATAAAAAAAAAAATAATTTAAAAAAAAATGGCCCTGCACGTACGACTGACCCCATCGAGTCTGGACGACTGAATAAATTCCACAGCTGCTGCCCTTTATATAGGGCGACTTCTACTCAAATTTTGAGCAGGGCGCCAGATAGAGCAATGGGAATATTCTCTGCTGCTGCAGGCATTTTCTAAATGATCTCCTGGAGTTCTTTTGCATCCCTCCTTGCTCTTAGGCAGACGGACAGAGAGACAGACAGTGAAATATATATATATATTATTTTTCAATCTTTTTTTTTTTTTTAACAAATGTGTGTTTTTTATGATTAGTCAGGTTTGCCTGAGACGGAATTGCTGTTCCATTTAAACTGAAAATTATTTATAGGGTAACAGCTCGACGACTTTCCTTGACTGGAAACTTTAGCTTTGTTGTTATTAGTTTATTTCACTAACTTTGTGGTCACATTTTGGACAATGTTCAATGTGTAACTGCCCAAACGTCCAAACGTTCAAATGTCTAATCACTCAAAGCGAGTCAGCAGCAGAAGTTTAATGTGCACACACCCACCCACACACACACACACCCGCACACACACCCACCCACCCACACACACACACACACACACAGTCGAAGTGAAGTTTTCAATTGCGCATTTGTAACTTTTTCAGCAGGCTCCAAAAATGTTGCGTAACTTTGCTTGTTTCTTTTTTTCCTATTTTGTGCGGGAATCAGAAAGCTGGCGTTGTTCCAACTGGCTTTCAGCTCGAAAGGATCCCACGGCAAATGCCTTTGACAGGCGGCTAAGCTAGCAAAACAATTTCCACAGTAGCAAACCAAAACGAGCTCGCATTCTCTCTCTCTCTCTCTCTCCTGTTTTCCCTTTCTCTCTGCAGCCGCACAAATGTAAGCGACACTTGCGGGCAAACCATTAAGTGCAGCCAGGGGCGTTGTTAGAGGGGTTGAGAGGGAGTTGTTGTGGAGAGGAGAGCGGTGGGTATTTGGTTTTGGTTTCCAGTTAATTGAAATGCATTTCGAGTGCCGAAGCGAAAGTTGCAACTGAATTGCTGCAGGATTTTCAGCATTTTCCTAAACTGATCCAATTTTTGGCCAAAAATAATCACCGCCTAGCCAATTATGACCCCGCCGTTCTCCTCCCACGCCGCTCTTTCTGCTCTAATGCGTGCTGCATTTGCCTTTTCTCTTCGCTTGCATCAAATTCAATTTGATTTTCGTATTTTATATTCAATTTCTTTGCTTTGCTTTGATTTTTGCTGTGTTTGCGGCTTATTTGCTAGCCACGCCCACCTACTGCTCCTTGGCCAGAATCTTTGTGCTCACTGCATCGCAAATCAAATTCGTTTTCAAGTATTTTTGTTATCCGGAAAGGATTTTGCATAGCGATGCAAAATCAAATTTTCTGCAAAGAATTTTCTTGTCGTTTTTTGGTTGAGGTGTTTCAATTGATTTCGGATTCGGATATGAATTATAAGGTCACGTTAGAGGGGGTGAAACGAAGGTAGAGAGAGAAAGGACTGATACGAGAATGCGCAGCTAGGTCAGCTTTAACTAAGACTCAAATGTCTAGACATAGGATTTAAGGACTATAAGGAAGTTCTCAAATTGGGTTTTCACACGTTTCCCCTCTAAGTAGTTCATAATTTGGCCAGCAGCTGCTGGGCTGCGGCAAACATGGCCTCAATTCGCATTGTTGGCCTAATATAAAGCCGCCGATTGGCCAGGCCTTATCTCCTCGCCATAATTTATGGCACTGCTTAGCACTAAGCACAAGCTATGCCCGCAAGCTTCCAGCTATAAACAAACCATATATTAGCTCTTTATATAAATAAAGCGAATGGTGGAGAGAGAGAGAGAGAGAGAGATGGGGTAGGGAAAGAGTTTGATTCCCCACTACCCCAGCGTTGGGCTCGCAATTTAAAAATCGTTTAGTGTTTGGCACAAATGAAACATCAAAGATTTACGAGCCATGATTAAGCGGCCAAAACAAAAGGCCCAAAGACCGCAGCCGACGCTGGCAATGGGAAGAGGCAGTGCAAGTGTTTTTCTTTGGCTAAAAGTGTTCAGCGAGCAACTCGAATTGTTCGCTATATATATTAAAGTGTTAAGCCGGATAGCGGGCGTGGGAGGGAGGGAGAGAAAGAGAGTGAGAGAGAGTGCGGGGATAAAGGATTTCAGTAGATGTTTTATGTTTCACTTGATTTGGGTTTTTGGTTGGATAAGTGTTTTAGACAGGCGAAAGTGCGAAAAGCAAGCGACAGCAGCAGAGGAGCGTTAGCGCAGGATAGAGAAAGTAGAGCACACACATTGAGAAGCGCGGAGAGAGGCAAGTAAAAAGTGAAACGAGCTAATCTAGAGCATGAGCAAACGAGTGCATCAAAGTCTATTGAACAACTTATTTCGTTTGGCCCAAGGCATAAAATGGTTTCATTTATTAATGATTTATTATTATTATTTATTATTATTATGATTTAAGGAAGAAGAAGAAGCTTACTTAATGAAAAGCTTAAAGACAATTTCTGGGTAATTAATTAGCATAAATCAAGACTCTTCTGTTAAGAAGCATCATCATTCTTAAAGCTTAAATGCTTTCTTGATTAACTTGCATATATTATTATATTCTTGTTCAAGAAATGTTTTAATAATTTTAATCTCATACAAGTTTTTCTGCAGTTCTTTTCAGTAGTTTCCCTAGTTTGTTTTTCACATTATTTTTCCTGATGCCCATTCGGTCGTCCATGAGCCTCAGGGAATATTTGTGGGCTTTTCTTTGCTTAATTTCTAATTAACATGAGCTTTGTGCTAACTTTTCTCGCCTGTCATTAGTCATGCATGCCCTTGAGGGCAGGCACAACCATTTCCCTCCTTCCATCTCCATCTCCCTCCTTCTCTTTCCATATTGTTTTTTTTGTTTTTGCCTGGTTTAATTATGCGTCGCTCTGATTTGTTGTTGTCTTTTGTTTCCAGCTGGGAAACAGCTCTGAGGCACTCGACACTCGCACGAAGAGCCAATTAATTATCACCAAATGTGGGACAACGGGCAAGATCTAGGAGATGGGAATAAATCGCTCCTGTATATGTGTGCATTATGTGGACATTTATCAGATGTCCCCAAAGTCCTATCTACAAGGTACATAGTATACGTGAATCACTTGTACTCTTAGCCTATCTTCGGTAATTGACTGTACCCATGCGCTAAGCTCATCTGGTGAGCCTATCTATGGTGCACTATATCATAAATCTATCTCCCAAAGTGCTCATGGGTTGTGCATATCTATCTTACATATGCTTGAGCTGTTTACAGTTATTGTACCTAAATATTGTACCTACTTCCTGCTCGGTGTATCTACTCAACACCCATATTTTCTAAGGCTGCTGCATTTATTTCCGGTAATATAATATTGTACCTATTTCCCTTATTAATCGTATTACTTATCTCTGTACCCACCTGTACCTACTTTGTACCTACTTTGTACCCACTTGTTGAGGACACTACCAGTCATATTGTCTGTACCTATTGATTGTACCTATTCAACGTCCCTTTCTGCTGAAGGGTTTTGGTGTACCTTTTCGCTGAACCTTTTTACTGTACCTGCTGCAACTAATGGTCCCATGTGGCTCCTTCTAGCTATATGTAAGTACAGTAAATGCCATGTCTCTCTCTCTCTCTCTCTCAATCAATCCTGTCTATTGTAGAGCATTCAGACTTCGTCAAGCTCATCTCGACTCGCTTCTTGTTTCTCTTGTTATTCTTCATGCTCAACATTTTTGGTTTATTCGCCCGGCGAATCCTTTGGAGGCCTTTAGTTTAGTTTTTTTTTTTTTTTTGTAATTGTTTCGAGCCGCTGTTGTTTGTTTGTTTATTATTGTTGTTATTTTTAGACAGATTCGTTGTGTGTGTGTGTGTGTGTGTGTGTGAGTTAAGGGGAGTTAAATTGTTTTTATTTATACATTGCTCGAGGGTGGCATCTGTAATTGGGGGCGTGGCTGCCGGAGGCTGGGCGGTTGGAGGATGTGGCCCAGATTGGGCACAATTTGCATTTTGCGAGCGCGCGAAATTGTGTGTTGCGAGGCGTGTGAATAATGTGTGGAGCTTACTGCGATTGCCCTTGCCCGTGCCAGGGCCACGCCCCGCCTCCCAATGAAAGCTGCGGCGCTCGGGTGCCATTAGAATGATTTGTAGCCGTGGCAATCTAATTAATGCTGTCGCAAAAGCATGAAACAGATAAAGAATTCCCCAATACTCCAAACACTTGAACTAATTGCGAGACACAGAGTGTGTGTGTGTGTGTGTGTGTGTGTGTGTGTGTGTGTGTGTGTGTGTGTGTGTGTGTGTGTGTGTGTGTGTGTGTGTGTGTGTGTGCGTGTGGTGGGCACAGCCGGATAGCTGGACAGCCGGACTTAGCTTAGCAAAAGTTTTCCTTGAATGGAGCTCTTGATGGCATTTGTCATGAGCTGTTCCATGCGCAAATCTCTTAAAATTTGCATGACAAAGGAACGAGCAAGAATCTCTCTGCACGCAAATTTATGTGTAAATAAAGATTTAATTTTATTTGGAATTCTTACAACTACAACAACTATTTACATATATTTTTAGAAATAAATGAAAAAAAAAGAAACACAATAATATTGTTGCCCCAAAAAGTAGGCAATAAATTTTAAAATGATTTTGCTTCATTGCTGAAATTTAAATATAATACTTTATTACTTATTTATTAATATAAATTTTCCACTTTTTATTCATTTATGTTTTTTTTTATTAAATTGAAATATGAATTATGTACAATTTATTTTATTTTTTGGTAATTTGAATTTCCTTTGAAATGTATAAAACCCAAATAAATTTGCCTTTTGTTAGCTTGACCAACTTGGTTCTTCATGTTTCTACTTGCATATTTTTTTACGGCAAAAGTTTCTGTGCAATATGTAAAAATGATTTAAAAACTCATAACTCGCCTAGTTAGAGCTCTTTCTTCATGTTTTCACTTTCGACAAAAGTTTCGCATTCTGATTTCCCCGTGGACAATTTTCGTTGCTCAAGTTTCATTTTCCATTTTCATTTTTATTTTATTTATTTACTTATTTATTTTTTTGTTTCGTACTCAAGTTTTATTATTTCACAAAAATTAAAAACTTTGAATAGCAGTATGTTTATATATATTTTGTTGCATGAAAAATGGCAAGTTAAAAAAAAAATTTAAGTATATAAAATATTTATATATAAATAGTACAAATTAAATAAAATAATGATATACAGTTGTAATGACCTTCCATTTACAGTTTGTCTATGTTGGAGCATTTACCTTGCAGTAAGCCTCTTCTTAGGGTATTCACACTTCGTTTCTCAGCTCTGGCCTCCTTCATTCCTTTCAATTTAAAAGGCTTCAGTTTTATTTTCGCAACTAGGAGAACTTTCTCGCCACTCAACTCTATGAGCGCGCTCGAGGAGAAGGGCTCAATGAGCGCTCTCTTATGAGCTTAATGAAATGCAACTCAAGTGCGGGAGCCGACAATGTAAGTTGATTTTCGCAGCAGCCACAGCCGCAGCCACCGCAACCACCGACACATTGTTAATTTATGATGTTTTTCACACGTTGCATTCTCCTTGCTCTTCTTCTTCCTCTTCTACTTAGAGCAGTGCTCGACATAGACATTCAAGTGCAGCTTCATTTAGCTGCCTGAGACTGCTTGGCTGACCGGTCCAAGTAGCTGCATCTTAGGCAGCTCTCTCTCTCTCACTCTCTCAGCAGTCATTCATTTCTTCAATCATTCTTTCATTTGTTCAGTGCTTCACTTACTTATTCAACAGCTCGTCAAAGTTTTTGTTGTTAGAAACTTTTTAATTACGTTGTGTTCCACAAAATGTTTATGACTGCCAACTAACAAATGCCAAACAAATACTTCTCTCCATATAAGTGTGCGTGCATGTGTGTGTGTGTGTGTGTGTGTTATGCATGCCGTAAGCCCCCTTTCGATGCTGTTTTTGCAATGGCAAAAAACTTTTATTACAGCCGTGCGGGAGTTTAGACACCCAAGGAGCGAGAGAGAGAGGGAGAAAATGTATCTATAACTGCGAAAGTATCTCAATGTTGCATTCGTTTATTGCAGTTGAAATCTTAGTTTTGAAATTTTTTGTTGCTGCATTTTGTTGCATTTTGCTTTAGTTTTTGCCTCATGGGTAAGCATTTGCAATAAATGCACAATAGGGTATCATAAAAGTCTGCATTTACATATTGCGTCAGTTTGCTAAAGTTGCTGCTCAGTTATTTGCGGCTGGCGACTTTAAAATAAACTTTTCTCTCCTTAGAATGCTGTCAAAAAATTTCCTATATTTACGTTTTGTTTAAAATTTGAGCTGCTTTAAGTTCTTAATAGCATCAAAACCCATCTAAATCCTCCATTCACTTGATAGTTGTACTGTTAACGTCAATCAATCAATAAATCAGAGCTATAAACAATGAAGCCAATGCATCAGTCAGTCAATCGGCCTATCAAGCTGTCAGTCAATTAATCTGATTATATACGTGTTAGTCTGTTAATCAGTATTCGGCAAGTTGATCGGTCAAGCTCTCAGTCAATCAAGCTGTAAGTCAATCTTACAGCAAACCTGCATTTTCAATCAGTCAAATATCTGTTAGTCTTCCTGGCATTAAGTAAACCAGCTACTCCATCAACTAATCAATCACTTAATCAATCATTGCCAATCAATGACTCTGTCAATCAGATATCCCATCGATCAATCAATTAGTCCGTGAATTAAGCAAGCTGTCAGTCAGTCAGTCAATGACTGATTGACTTTCAATCAGTTTAAGGCAATCAATCAGTCAGATACTCAAGTCGAATATACTCTTCAGCCATAGTCAATTTGTCCATCCGCAATTCGATAGTCAATCATTCGTTAAGGTATTCAACCCTTCAGGTATTCACACTGCATCACTAACTCACTTCATCCGTCAATCAGTTTCTCGCTTCATCATTCATTCGAGTTGAAGTACTAAGGACTAAGGAAACCTAATATGTCGTCAGGGTATTTGATATTCGACTGCTTCAACTCACCAAGTTTCGCTTGGTTCTTGTTTTAATTGAATTTTATTATTGCAAGAACTTGAATTTTATGGGCATTTGTTGGCTGCCAGCTTTTCGAGTTGCCTTTACGCCGTACAAATATGCCAAGGGCCCAAAAACAAGAACCAAACACACACACATACAACTTTGTCGTGTGTGTGCGTGTGTGTGTGTGCGTGAGAGTGTGTGTGTGTATCAAATAGCAATTACCCAACGTAGCAACAGAAACACTTGAAGACAGAAGCAGGAGTAGCAGAAGAGTGAGGCAGATATAAAGTAGAGCGAGAGAGCAAAGAGCGAGAGGGACAGCTGGTTAGGCAGCTGCGCGACATATTGTAAAACATTCGTTTTACGTCTCGATATACATTTTCCTTCTCCAATATTAACATTTATTTACGTACATATAAATGTGTATATAAATTGATATTTGCTTTGTGCCATTCGCCTTGAGGTTGAATGATTTCTTGACATGACAAAATATTCGTCCGTGGAAAAATATGATCAATTTTGCACAATATTTGCTAAAAAATTGCCACAGGCTGTGCAAAATAAGAAACAAAGCACAAATCGAAATAGAAATGTGAGCTGAGGCGGGTCTAGTTGGTTGTGCACGACTTGGAGATACTCGACTGATACCGATTAAGGGTATTACCTATATGAATATGACGAACTCTTTCAGCAGAAATAAAAATAATTATCAATGAAGCTATACAGATTAATGAACTGAGTTAGTTTCACTTCCATTGCTGATTCTCTGCCTGTGAAATGCCTGCTATCAAAACCAATATACCCTCTCCAGCCGCAGTTTTTTCTTAATGGGTTCCGGGTATCGAGGAAAATAAATAAGAAACAAAAGTCAAATACAAATACAAATAAAAGATAGTCAAGAAATAAAGACAAGAGAAATAATCTGTTTGGATCTGAAGTCCTCTTGCCGTTGGTTTATTGAAATTGTGTATGGAATAGCATTCGAGCTGAACTTTGACTACACCCCCCCCCCCCACCCCCACAATCCCATGACATAAATATTCAATGTTTGTTAAATTGAACATGAAAATATTTTCGTTGTCTTGCGCCAGAGTTTTAAACTCCACTCAAACGCAACGGGCGGATTAAGAAAATGTTCTGCTCTGCTTAAGAGACGGTGCACGAGAGTCTGTGAAGTTGTTGCACTTAGGTGAAGCTTAACAATGGAGTTTTCCCTAGATAGACTCTGCTTGTATTTGTCAGAGAGTTTAGTTCGTAGCTAAAAGTTCAAGCAAAGAAATGCGGTTGGCAGACATTTGTAAAGTATTTCGAGTAAGCACGACGTAAGATTTCAATTGGAAATTAGATAAATGCGCTACTTTACTAAACTTTAATATCTACAATATTGTAGTTTATATAGTCTATATATATTTATGCTTCACAATAAGAGTTAGCTGTACTTTCGTGTAAGCCTTGGCTTAATATGGTCTTCTAGGTCTTTGAACTCCTGGTGCAGCAGCTCAGGTATTAATTAAAGATCAACACAATCGAAGGCAGGCGAATGCCATTGCACATCTATTGCCAATTAGCCGCTTTAGCGACTCTGCAGCTAAATATTAATTAGAAGCCCAAATGCTCAATTATAAATGGCAATTGAAACGAATCGAATCATAATTGACAAAGAAATAACAGAAATGCATAGGCATATATATATATGTATATATGTATGTGTAAATCCCTGTATCTGTATGTAAATGCATATTAAATGCCACAGACTGCTTGTCGACATGATGTAATTGCATATTAGCCCGCTCTCTCTTCTCGCTTTCTCTCTGGCACGCTGTCTCTTTCATGGCGTGTCGCTGATTGCATTATCCCTTCGATGTCCTGGCCAGTCGTTGCGGTCACGTTGCTCATTTTCGCATAATGTTTTATGCACAACTAAATACAAATGCGCTTTAATGAGCGCCGAAACAGGCGACCTGCCAACCTGCTCAACGGCCAGAGCCAACCAGGCAAACCAGGCAAACCAGCCAGTCAGCCAGAGCCAACCAGCCATGCGGTTAATTTATTATGCAAAACGGGGCTTCACACGTACACACACACACACACGCATATAGAGAGGGTGCAGCACACTATGGCAACTTATAACAAGTCAGATGGCTTTGGTCGGCAGTGCCCGACTTGTGGATACTCAAAGTTCCATTTAAGGACGGCCTAGCTATGACTGAGAAGCTACTGAGAAGCTCGACTCTGCTCATGAATTCTTTTTGCAGCAGTATAACTTGTCCAACTGCGAAACTAATATACCCGTTTGGCCATCCACGCACGAGCATGATAATACGCCATTGTCCTTACACACAACAATTACTTGCACACGGGGCTTACAGTTTAGCACATCAGCACCGGCTGCTGCTGCTGGTTCTTCTTCTTTCCTCTGTGCTGCAGCTCGTTAAATGCAGCAGCAAAGAATTTTATGTTGCAACATCAACGTGGCATAGTTTTTGGTGCATGGCTCGACATAGTTTTTCGGGAGCTTACGCTGCATAGCTCTCGACACATTTATCATGGCCAAAACATGTTGGCCACTTGATTAACACCTTGACAAAAGCCAGCGAACAGTTCAAATAAATGTAAAATTGCCTGAAACTAAGGCTGCCACAATGTATACCCTGTCAAGTCACTTTGTAGGGAATATTCATATGTGTATTGGAGCAATGTACATCCCCGCATGGCTTTGGAGCAAGAGAATTTGTCATTTAGAATTCTCAAATGGTTAAGACACGGAATAATACTCGATATTTGATATTTGGAATTTTTTAGAGGTTCTCAGACTTCTTCAAAGATTTCTCTTCAATTAAACAAATTCCAATTTCTACTTATTAATACGTACAGTAAACGATTTAAAAGAATCTAATATTTTAAAACAAAGTCTTAGCTCATTTCGCAATGTCAATACAATTATTTAATTTAAAAATTAAAAAATTGAAATTGAAATTGAAATAGATTAAAGTTAAATTGTTTTGAATTTTCTTGATACTGCGATTTGCTAATGGAAACGTGGCTGAGGCTCGCTCGGATTCGATTCGACAACAATTGTTTTCGTCACAATGTCGTAGGTGGTGCGATTGTTCTTGAGCAGAATCATGATGATGCAGACGGGGAAGAAGAAGGTCATGACCATGTTCTTGGCGAGGGCGCGCAGCAGGGACCTCATGAGGCCGGGCGTTCCGCACGGGTAGAGCAGGGCCCACTGCGCATGGGGCTGGGTTTGGAATATGAAATGCTGTGGAACATGGCGCTGCAGTGGCACCACCGCCTCCACGTAGACCACTCGGATCTTCATTAGCCACTTGCCCGGCGTGGCGCCGTTGCAATACATCGTCCACAGGCACTCGTAGAAGCAGACAACCAGCTTGGTCACCGCGATGATGAGCAGCAGATCGAAGGAGAGCGAAAAAACGTCCATGGACAGATCGAAGAGGGCTATGAACGGGTTCTCCTCCTTGAAGGTCTTGCCCAGCAGGCTGCTATCCAGGTCAATGCCGAACATGTAGACGACGCCAAAAGCCAGCAGTATCTTGACAATCGACAGGATCAGCGAGTCCACAATCTCGGCCACAGCTCGCTTCCAGAACGGAGCGATCAGCATTAGGGTGCCGCCATATCGCCGGATGACCTCCCGCTGATGTGCGTCGTCCAGGACGCGGACTGGATTGAAGCGTCGCCGTCGCCGCGGCAGGATTGGCGGATACATCGCTGTATTTTGCAGCTGCATCTGCATCTGCATCTGCATCTGATTGTTGTAGCTGTTGTTGTTGATCAAGTCGACGTTGTATTGGAATAGCATATAGCTGTTCATCAGCTGCATGGCCTTGACCTGCTCCGCCCACTGCGAGAGGCTGGCAAAGTATGCTTCCTTCATACTTAAATCGCTGACCTTCAGCTGCCTGCCAGCCGCAGCGTTCTGTGTCTCTTCTGTGTCCATGATTGGTGCTCTATAACGTGGTTATATATATTTATACAAATAAAGACAAATATATTTATGTCCAAATTTTGTTACGAACAATTTTCAGTCTACTCAATTTGACTGTGAAATTTCCGGAGTTTGACGTGGCGAGCAAATGTTGCTAAGATTTCAATGAATATATGATTGAATATTATAACAACCGTCTTCTGAGCGTCGTTATACCGGATTACTACCTTCTCTATTATATGTTATATTATATTATATTTTTATTTATATTTTATTTATTATGTATTTATATTTATATTATATTATTTATTTATTTTATTTTATTTTTTATTTTTAATTTATGTTTCACTTTCAACTGGTTTGTAAAGTTTGTTAAGGGCATATCCCCAATATTTATTTTCATATACATTCCCAATGAAATTTAACAGCCAAAATGTCGCTCATTCACATGTGAATCTATAACTCCTGCTCGCCTGCACTTGCTTGCCTACAGGGTATCTGTCAGTCTAATACATTATTCAGGCATCGCTGGCTTCAGTCACGCTTTTTATTTTGCATGGCTCGTTGGATATAGTCCAAAATAAAATACATACACAGCATATATACATATATCTATGTATAGGTGTGTGTGTGCGTGCGTGTGTGCGCTATAAGTCCTGAACGATATTCTGCGTCCTGTGTCCTGACTTAGTTGAAGGCAGCGAAGCAAATGCCTTTGGATTTACATGTGTTGCACTGCGGGATTTACAGTTGGCTGAAAGAGTAGCAGCAGGAGCAGCAGCGGCAGCAGCAGGAGGCGGGAGACAACAACAAGCAGCAGCAGCAGCCAATGCCAATGTGATGCATACTAAATAAAGTAACGACAACAACAACAGGAACTGGAAGAGCACGCGATGTACTGCTTAAGTTTAAACGGATTTTAAAAGCCTTTTGCCAAACACTTGTGCATACGAAGGATAACAAGGATATTGCAGCAGTTGCTCTGTCAATCCCCAAGCAAGAAAATATAAATACATGTAGATAGAAAATGACATAGATGCAGAAACGTAAAATGAGACAGTTACAGAATAAGCGAGAGAGAGAGAGAGAGAGAGAGACAGAGACAGAGACAGAGAGACAGAAGTTGTACATTCAAAATATTTTTCACAATCATGAAGATAATGGGGAAATGCAATCTATGCTGGAATTTCTATTTTCATGCACTTTGCCTTTCTCTCTCTCTCTATCTATCTCTTTCCCTTTCTCTTTCTATTGTAGCCATTGAAATTGGAAATTCAGATTATAATTTCCTTTTTGGAACAGATGCATGCAACTGATAGAAGATATTGTAGAAGAAGATGCCAAGTTGGGTCAATTCCGTTTTCTTGATTTGATTTAATAATAGTTTAATTTAATGAAAAATAATTTAATATCAATTGAATATGCCATAGGTCTATAAATGATTATTTCGTACATTTCTGCTTATTTTATTTATTTACTGTCAATTTCTCCATCCTCCATCCTCTCTGTATGCTAATTTAATGAATATATATATAAACTCCTTTTGTATTTTCTAATTTTCTCTCTCTCTCTCTCTTTCTCTCACTCTATCTATTTCTATCATGCATTCAGCATTGCCTTTGTTCAGTTTAGACAATTTTCGAATATTCATTTCGTAGCTAATCCATTCGAAAATGTAAGAACTCTGTTCCACATGTCTCTCTCTCCCTTACTATCTCACTGTTGTGCTTTGTCTCCCTCTCTCTCACCCATTGGCCAAATTTTGTTAACATCAAATTTGCGTATTGTTTGAACGATTCGCTTTGAGTTACTCCTCCATTGTCCTGCATTATTCTCGACATTTTCATATGCTCCACTTATTCGCATGTCTTTGAATTGCTCTCACTCTCTCGCTTTCTCGCTCTCTCTCTCTCTTTTTGATTTCCCTTTTAGTCATTTATGTAACAAATGTTGCTTTTGTTCTTGCATCAAACCTCATTAAGCGTATGCATAAAGATTTCGTAGCTGAAATCAAATTTGAAATGAATACTCGAAATACATATAAATTCTTTGCCACACACTTTGCCATGAGGATTGCCATGTGGTTTGTCATGTGCACGGCCAATGGCCAAGCACCTTTCACTGGCGACTTCTGCGTTTCGCTTTTGTTATCGTCTATGCAATAACAAAGTTTCAATTGTTTCGAGCACTGTGCAGGGGTTTTACATTTGCCATGCACTGCCTTTTGAATGGCATAAAAGGGGTATATTGGCTTTGCGAAATGTTTGACTGCTTAAAAGTGGTTGAAGTCAGAGATGAGCAATTGAAGCATATATAAGAAATGGAATTAATTAAATGAAAGGCTTAGCTGTAGTCATATTACCTATCTCACCTATCCCTCCTCTCTTTCAAATAAATGGAGCACACAATATCAAAAATACTTGAGGAAACATTTCATTTTCAATGGCTTATTAAGTCATCAAATCATATTTATGTATTGAGAGCTTTCACTTTGAGCTTTACTTAGGCAAAACTATATATATTTCAAGAGCTTTTCAGTTGTGTAGAGCATGTGGCAGTCAGTACAGCTCTTCCACATTGTATGCAGCCAGCAGCTGCTGCCATCTAACCGAAAAAGTTGAAGGAATTCGAATGGTTAGCCGGAGTTGTCATTAAAATCATATGGTGCAGTGGTCAAAAGCGGGTCTGGCTGCCACTGCCTGAACGAACCCAGGGAACATACATATACATATATGAATGTATATATAAAAAAAACATTGTCAAAAGTTCAGATATTGCTGACTTATATTTCATATTCTTTTCCTCTTTTTTTCGATTTTTTTTCTGTCCAACCACAGCGCGAGGACGGAGGCAGAATACGCTCGAATGTGTGGGCGAGGCTGATATGTTGCTCAAATTTCGCATATGTATTGCAGCAGAAAGCGTAGATACCCTTTAAGATGGATATGCATATATACATATGTATATGTATATCAATATATATACTTAAATGTTGACACAGATTATTATTATATATAACATTACTTGAATAAGCAAATTATAGAAAAGGAATTGATATATCTATCTATCTATCTATCTATCTATTATAGAATGATAAATCTACCTAATATATGATATTTCATGATAGATATTAATAATTTAGCTAAGAATTATACACTAAATGGACGTATTCTACTCTGGGCTTAAATTCAATAGACTTACAACATTTTGTGTGCATAAATCAGTATACCCCATATGTTAGGGTATGTTATAAAAATAGATGGACAACATCGTCTGGCCGCAGTGCAAAAGTTTCCAATATCAGGTTGGCTGGGAAATTCATTCACCATTCACGAGCATGCGACGACTATTCCCTGGTCACTATGTGGGCGACTTTCTCTATCTCTCTCTCTCTCCCTCTCCCTCTCGCCCTCCGTCTCTCTCCTGCTCTGTGTGTGCTTGTATTGCAGTGAGCAGCTCCGATGGCCGCATATGCATAGAGTTTCATTACGTCATTAGCGTTAATGACATCAGAACTGAGGCAGAGTTTAAATATTCGCAGCTTCTTAATGAAAACTTGCATGCTGCAAATGAACAGTCTGCCGCTGTTGTAAGGGAAAATGAGAACGCTTTTCCATTGAAAATAATGAGCCATAAAGTGCGCGCACAATCACTGCGAGGGGGGGGGGGAGAAGAATCTATGCAAAATGTTTCTAGATATTATGTGGCTTTGTCTGCCTTCTCCTTCACCTTTGCCTTTGGCTCTCTCTGCCTGGACTGAAAGGTTTTCAGTCAGCGCTGTGAAAGTCTGTGGCCTTTTGTCCGTTTTATCACAGCTTGTATTTCGCTCAAAGTTCAGACGGCGAGCTTACAAAACACTTTTCAATCCTGAATCATTAATGCCAGACATTCAACTTTCAATGACCCAAAAGAAAACTTTGCACAGTCTCTTTGCATTCGCATTGTTTGCCAGATGCAAGACAAGATCTCAGCGTGGATTGGCCAGTCAGCTACAGCGCCTGAAGATGTTCTGGTAAATATTGAATAGTTGATAACAGCATTTACTTAACCACAATGCGGAAATAGCATCTAGCACTTCAGTAAACGAAGTATATTCATTGCAAGTATTTAAAAAATACTTAAAAATTCTTTAAAAGTAAACATGATATAATGGCAGTACACAAATGTTCATATATAGTCGATTTTCCCTCTCTCTCTCTCTCTCTATCACCATATTCTCTCTCTCTCTCTCAGTTTGCTCCATTGCAAGTATTTAAAAAATACTCAAAAATACTTTTAAAGTATAAATGATATAGTAGTAGTACAGAAATACACATGTCTAGTCTTTTTTCTCTCTCCCTCTTTCTCTCTCTCTCTCTCTCTCTCTCTCTCTCTCTCTGTCTCTCTCAGTAAACGAATTATATCCATTACAAGTATTTAAAAAATACGCAAAAATACTTTAGTATAAAAATGCTTATGTCTAGTCTCTTCTCTCTCTCTCTCTCTCTCTCTCTCTCAGTAAACGAATCATATCCATTACAAGTATTAAAAAAATACTTTAGTATAAAAATGATTTCCCATTTTCAATGGGTTCAGGGTATAAAAAATACCAAAAGTACAGAAATGTTCATATTTATTTTCTCTATATATATATATCTCTATATCTCTCTCCCTCTCTCTTAATTTCAGCCTTTCTATGTCATTTTATATATGTATATATCCTTCTCTCTTATATAGTTAAAGATATCTATATCGATGTATCATTCACATATGGAGTCAAAGAATCATAAACAATAGATATCTGTGTATATAGAAGTGTAAGTATGCTCCTAAATATAATCGTCCATTTTTTACACTTGAACATCATTTGCTGCGTTTATGTCTTTCGCCACATTAAGTCTCCCAAATGGGCCGCTTCGTTTGGGGGAGTCGCGCTGAGCTTCTACTTAATTTAATGAGCTGCTCGAGATTTATGCACTTGCCTAAAGCTCTAACAGAATTTATGAACTCGCGTTGGGGATTGCTTTAAATTAGCTAAATGAGACAGGCGGGGAGATTGAAAGCCAACAGAGAAATTACAAACAACAGCTCAGGCCAAAACTTGACCAGAAACTTGGCCAAAACAGCAGCTGGCCAATTGAAAGTGGCAACAACTCGCAACTCGCAACTTGCAACTTGCAACTGCTGGAGTTGAGTTGAGTTGAGCTGAGCTGAGCTGAGCTGAGCAGTTGCAGTTGCAGTTGCAGCCAATAATTGCCAAAGTGCGGGAAGAAGCCACGACTTTAAATGAGCCAAAAGGCAACTACCGGGAAACAGCTTGTTTTTCATGCTCATCTCAAGTGATTGAATGGGGTATACAGGGCTGTGTGAGTGTGGGAAAGAGAAGGCAGCAGACAAATTTATGTACCGATTGTCTATGTACTATTTATAGCCAGCTAGCTTATGGTCTAGTTGACAGTTGATGCTCTCTGCTATCTACCCTAATCTATCTACTGTAGAATTAGATCCCTACCTTTCTCTCTTTACTGATCGTCTTACAGTAAACTGTATAGGAGCAAATCTCCCTTAACTTAGGATATCTGCTAGTCAGTCAATATTTATTCGCTTCGAGCACCCATAGTTGGTGGTTGCTGTTAATTCTCCTTCTTTAGTAGCTGCTCCTGGTGCGCCTGCTGCTCGCGCTCCTCCTCTTGCCACTGCAGTGGAATTCTCAATCCGTTTTGACCGCCAGCAAAAGTTTTGTTTCATTTCATTTTATTTCATTTGTTTTTCAGTCGCAATTTTCGCCGCGGGCAGCCGCACAAATTAAATTGGCAAGCTCTTTACGAGGTGTTGGCCCCATTCGCATCTGTTTTTCACTCTTTATACAGATAGGTAAATATGTGCATATATGTATATAAGTATGTGTATATGTCAGTGTCTGCATGTGTAAGCAGATATGTGTCTATATATTTGTTTATATGCTTCCTTCCAGTCATATCCTTTGAAAGGACTTTTGCAAGCCTTTGAGCGGGTATGATGATTTCGTGGAAGCTTGTGGAAAGGATATATATGTATATCTCATATCATCTATCAAAGATTGGGAGTGAAGTTTGACCAAGTGATGAAATGGCCGGCGTTTTTTTGTTCCTGCTTCAGATCCGATTCTTTAATGTATTTGTATATGCTTTATTCAACTATCATATACATATATTATTGATTGAAGTATTATTATTTAGTATTATCCATATAGTTCAGTTTGTTAGCCCCTCTATTCCGTTGCCCATTCAATTGGGTTCAATTTATCGATAATTTTCGGAAATCTATCACAATTGATTATCGAACTTCATTGAGCTCATCTTATTCACATGTTGTACTCCTCTTCTATGATAGAAGTTTCATTGAAGCGATAAAGGAATGAGGAAAGGTAGAGGCAGTTCGTTACGCATTGGTTAGGGTATTAGCAAGTCGGCTTCTCACTCGACTAGACTGGTTTTTTATTTTTTATTTTTTTTTTGCAAGCATTATTTGTATACATATTTGATGTCATTCGAATGGATCCTTTGCATTTTTCATTACCCAGTCCGACCAATTGGCGTTGACAACGGCGCGACGCTGAGTGTTTTATTTTTGTTGTCCCTAAAGGATGCTAGCCAGGATAAGAGTAACAACTTTACAAAATAAATTTTTAAATTGAAATCAATAATGTATTTTGGAGTTGGTCGGCGACAAGGCCAACGCATCATCGCATGGGCAATCGCAATGGCAATCAGTTGAGGATTTTAGCTCATCTCTTAACATCCGGCAGCAGCTGTGGTAGGTGGCATGCAGGATGCTGTTTAAGTGGCTGCTGATGAGCTCTGCCACGTCTGATGTTGCCACGAATCGCATTAACCATATCACACGAAATCATTTATTTACGATTCACTCTTTTATTTCACTTGCCTAATGTGAGCGATACGCATGGAGCAGGTTTATTTATAGCCGATATACGCATGGCCTTATTGAATATGTAAAACAATTTAAAGCTGCTGCAATGCGGATTGTATTTGTTATATGTGAAACTGGAAAATAAGATTCTAGAAGAGATTCGTAGGCTTCGAAGAATTAAACATGAAAATACAGTAATCAAGAAGGTGATAGTTATCGATAACCACGTGCCAAATGCTGCTTGAGTTATCGATAAAACATTGAATCACAGCTTAACAGGATTCCAATAAGGGTGGAAGCACCGATGTGTATAGCTTTAAGAAAATAAATTCCTAAAAATGATTTTCGCATCAAATACTCTTTCTTTTTTGTTTGACATAAATGCAATTATGCCAAGGCAAATATCCCAGTATAGTTGACAAAATTGCAAACAGAAAAAAAAATATGTTTATCGATTTATCGAAAAAATGAAAGAAAAAATCAAATTGGAAATTTGAAACGAGTTGCCGCAAAAGTCAAAGGAAACAAGTAAGAAAGCTCTAGTCGAGACTGCTCGACTACGAGATACCCTGAACCCTCCGAGCAACAGCCATTTCAATCATTTTTAGTGTCTTTCAGCTTATACAAACACACACACACACGCAAACAAATACATAGACACCCATAGGCACGCACGCATTAACAGGCATGGGCTGCAGTGTGGGCTTACTATGGGAACTTAATTGTTCAATAACTTTTTTTGTGGACGTACGTTCTTCATGAAACTTTCAGAATGTGGTTTTATCATTACTATGCGTATATTTGCCAAAGCTCAAGTCTCTAGTATTTGAAATACGCCTTTTACAGAGATGAGGGTAAGGGGGTGGATATAGGGGTGGGGGGTGAATTATAACAAAAATCGAAATTCTATCACGTGCAGTCGAGTCTACATTTAAAATTTGGAGACTTTAGCTCTAAAGGTGTAGAAGATATAATTTTATAACTGCATTTCGATAAGGTTTTTGATCGATAAAAAAATAACGGGATGAGTTATCGATTTTTAGTGATAAACTCGATATGCGCGCGCTATATACGAGCATTTTAAAAAAAAGTTGAAGTCTCTAGCTTCTATATCTTCAGAAATCGACGCGTTCATACATACGGACAGACGGACAGACGGACAGACGGACATGGCTAAATCGATTCAGTTTGTCGCCCTGATCAAGAATATATATACTTTGTGGGGTCTGCCACGCCTCCTTCTCCCTGTTACATACTTTTAACAAAACCATTATACCCTGATTTCCCATTTTCAATGGGTTCAGGGTATAAAAACAGAAAGCACGCAACAAAGTTGAAAGAAAATGCAATGTCAAAACAACAAAGGAACAGGGCTAAAAGAAAGAGACACAGAGAGAGAGAGAGAGAGAGAGAGAGGGGGATGAGGTACTGTAACAGTAACAACAAGCTGCCGCCATTTCGCGCTGCAGCTCGTGTATTTTTAATAAAACTCTGCGACAATTTGACATCAATATCGAAATTAAGATCTTGCAGGGGCTAGTCCCAGAGGCAGCAGGTGGCTGTTGGCGGGGTTGGGGTGCAGTCAACATCATCAGATTCCAGGCCTACAAAGCCTGGCTGACATGTTGCACGCACTTCGTAACCGACTTCCGCTTGCCTCTTGCACCGGATATCCGCTGCAACAATGTTCACCATTTTGTTTTGTCATTTTCAATTTGTATGGGTGCGTGGGTGTGTGTGGGGGCGGATATTGATGTGAACACATGGCTGTAGCCAGCCGCCCAATAAAACGTTCGTAAGCCTCGAGGCCGGCCTGCAAGCAAAGATACGAGCATAAATTGACGCGGCAATAAAACATTTGCCAGACTGCGACAGTCGAGGGGCGGCATTTGAGGGGCGGCACTCGATGGGACTTGGCAGTGTTGGTAAATGCTGGCGCAATTGTCGAGTAACGGCAAAATAATTACGAAAACACTGCAGCGAACGCAAAAATGTGGCATCAAAATGTGAGGCCCCGCAATGTGCAGTGCAACTTAATGAAACGTTCGAGAATGCTGCCAAAAAAGGGCTAAAAATTGCGGAAAAGGCACTGAAAAAAATCCTTGGAAAAATCCGATTTAATTGCAGTCGCCGCATATGAATTGCAGTATATAACGAACTTGATCTTCATTGTTCAAAAATGTAAGTTTCATATTTAAACGAAGCAAAATTATTTTATTGTTTATAAAAAATTTGAATTCTAGCTCAACGATTAGATTTCAAGTAATCATAGGCGTAGTATTGATGGATTCTGGATTTATAAATATTATAATGATATAAGTTATTGTACATGGTCTTTTAAATGTAAATGTTACAAAAGTCATGCCATAATCGATATGCTATATCGAAAATAAATAACTGTCAACGGTACGTGTGAAAAATAAACAAATTAAGAGACATCGAACAAAAACAAAAACAAAAAAAGTAAATATTAAAATTTTTTTGTATAACAGTTCGATTTTAACAGGAGCAGAGATTGTTGGCCATAAAAACAAGTAGCTATATTCATCTAAATTAAAAATGCATCAACGATTGCAACTGGAATGTGAATGTTGTGGAAAGTGGAAGTGGCTTACCGTATTTATAATTATTTGAAAGTGGACAGCGAAATGAATTGTCAAAATGAATGAACTGTAAAGATAAGCCAATTTACTGTGAAGGGGGAGCAAAGAAATATGTTTAAAATTTAGGTGAGTAAACTCAAAGTTTTGTAAACTCTCAAAAGTATGCTACACTAATTAAAAAGTCACACTCGAACTGTAAATGGCATATCTATGTATATAAACACCTCAAAAGTTTATCGTTAGCTTCTAAGCGAACAAGCAAGTTGAGCATATTCGCAATTTAAACAGCTTGCTCAGCTTTAAGCTGCTTACGCACTTCGCAGCAATAAAATGTACTAAAAAATGCCAAAACCAACCAAAAGAAGTGCACGAACATAAAAAAAGATCCGCAACATGTTCGAGGAAGCAGCAGAAGAAACAGAAATGTCGGCAGCGTAGCAAGCAAAATGGCTAAATGAATAAAAATGATTGCGGTATTTGCAGTAAAATGCGAAGACAAACGGCACACAAACGAAAGCGTGGCAAGGCAATAAAGCAAGCAACACATCAGCCACACCAAGTGCGAGAGGAAGTGAGTGAGCAGATAAAACAAACACACTCACACGCAGAGAACACAGCACAGCACGCGTTGAAAGTTTTCAATTTTTACGACTTCATTAGAAACGCATGATGAGCAATAATGATAGAGAGTGAGTGTGAGCAAGATAAGGAGAAGGAGAGCGAAGGGCAGCAGGCGACGACAGCTTGCAACTGTGTCGCAGTGCCCAACTACAACTACAACTATAAAAGGCAAACCGCAAACCCGAAAAGATGCTCACTCTACAACCACAAAAGCATAAAGTCTAAAGAGCGCATGGAAGTGGGAGAGCGAGAGCGGGAACGGCGGGCTTTGCGGCGAAGACAAGCACAAGGCGGAGTCGAAAGGCGTTGGCATTGCCGCTGGCAGAGCTGTCAGCCACAAAATGAAGGAAGCGAAGCAGCTGGAAAATTACTCCACACACTTTATGAATGAATGAGTGTCGTTTAAGTGGCCAAATGTGTGAATCGTGAAGGGGCAAGAGAGGCAGAAGGCAAAAGAGAGCGCGCGAGCGACAGTGTGAGTGAGTGAGTGAGAGCGACAAGCGCTTTGTCTGTAATGAAAGTTTAAATTGTTTTTGTTTTGCAAATGCTTAGGCAAATGTATGACAGTTCAACTGTTGTTCTTGCTGTTGTTCTTTTTGACTTGAGCTAATAAATTTGCTTAGCAAACGAGAAAAAAAAATACATGTACATATAAGCAGCTGGAAGGAGCTGTGCGTGTGTGTGCAGAATAAACAGATGTATAAATAAATAAGCAAAATGCAAAAAGATGACGCTTCATAGCTGTATAGTGTGAGTGAATGAGCAAGAGGATGACGCTTTATAGCTATTGTGTGTGTGAGTGAGTAAGCTTGTTAGCTTTAACGTGTGTGTGAGTGAGCAGGCAATCAAAAAGCTCGGACAATCATTGTGCATTTGCAATGGAATGGCAATGATGATTTTCTTTTCGAATGAACTTTGCATGTAAGTACAATGTGAGTGAGTGAGACAGCTAAGCTAAGTTAAACATGTTACTTTGACTTTGTATGTCAGTTCCCTTGCTAGATTGGCATTGTTAGAAGGAGACAGATACACGCTTATGAGATTATGTTGATTTTGAAAGCCTTTTCAATCAAATTAATTGATTGTTGTCAAATCATCGTCTATTATGTTTTTTATTTTATCAGTTGCATTTTTTAAGTCGAAGCCTACCTGAGAATTAATCTCCAATCGATTTCATCTCCTGCAGCCATTTCAATACCTATCATTTCGTAATCATCTTATAAACTAAGGTGTTTCTTGATTAAATCAATGTCAAGCCCCACAAATATTTGCACAAATTGAGTTTGGCAAAAGAAAGTGAAACAGAAAATAACAAAGTGAACTCAAAGTCAAATGAAAGCCAATAAAATACTTGCAGCAGAGTGAAAACAATTTGTCGAGTGTCCCTAGTCCCTTAGTCCGTTCGCTCCTTCGGCGCGACGAGGTGCTTTCCGTTTCACTAATCTCATTTGGCAGCGAACAGAACTTGTTAGCTGGTAATTGATTTCATTAAGTTCTTGGCCAAGTGCAAGAATTCTCTGGCAACGCCAGCCCTAATAAACCTTGCAATAATATCAAATTCGAGTTGCCTGACAACTTGTCCAACAAGTTGGGCAAATGTTATTTTTCCTTTCCTCCGCTTTGTGCATGCATCCGACTCGTAGACCGACATAGTTCAAACGGAACAGATTACTCCTGTTTTTCTTCCTTTTTTTCTGGCTACAACCCTGGCCAAATTGACAGCTGATCAGTGTGCGCTATGTTTGTATATGTATATATTTATTTTGCAGCAATTTCCGTTATGGTGGAAAGTTTTTCTTCTTTTTTGGGCATTATGGCTTAGATATTAAACATGCAGAGAGTCAAATGTAGCCTTGTTTACTATTTGCTATCTATGCTCGTTTTTTTTAAAGCAATTTAAAATATTGGATTTAAAAAAATAAATAAAAATTTTGTACACTTGCTTTCTTTAAATATTTTCTCTCAAATTGTTTTGCTTCCTTCACACTTTCGGCTTTGTTTAAAGGGCATTCAAGTTTTCGTTCAACTTAACCCAACTTTTGCTTTTGTCCCTTTAGTTGTCGTTGTTGTAGTTGTTATTCGTATTCCCTTTAGTCGCCTGTCATCTGCAGTTTGTGTCTCTCCCTCACTCTCTCTCTGTGTGCGTGTATGTTTGTGACATTGTTATCCTTTCGTTCGGTTGCTTATCCCTGTCAGCTGTTAAATGGAACAGCGTTCGCTTTTCCCACATCTATGAAAATCTGCGCGTAAAGCAAGAATTTTCATTTTTCATTTTCATGTTTTTTCCACACTCCTCTTATTTTTTTGCCTATTTTCTCACTTTGATTTTGTGATTTTCACTTTTCACTCGGGCTGCATGCAAATTGTCGAGCTTCATTTATCAGTCATGTTTGACTTTTATGTGCGGGCCATAACTTTCGACATGGCCCTGGACATGGGAATAACCGTCTCTAAGCGGGTCTGTACTGCTGGCTATCGACGGAGATTTGATTTTATCTATGGAAATATTCAGTTGTCTCGGCTTTACCTGCAATCAATTGATGTAGTGATTGCTTGAAGCTATCTTCCCTCTCTCTCTCTCTCTCTCTCTCTATCTTCTGCTCGCTCTATTTCTTGCAATTTACAGCAACTGTTGAACATTTTCGTATATTTGCATATAATCAAGCCACGTAGCTAATTTATTGGCCAAATAACATTTTATCGATCGCCCGACATTTGACTTGCAAAATGTTCACTCCTGACTGCATCACAGGTGGAGCAGGTGTCATGGCTACCGTTTCACTTGAATAACTAATTAGTTAACAGTTTTCAATTTCACATTGGCCATGCGAGAAGCTTCGCCCACAATGTTAGTTAATTAAATGGGTATCCCATTACCAGGTGACTTCAGGTGACTCCAGGTGACTCCAGGTGGAAATATGATTTGATGGCTAATTCAGTGGGCAAAGTCAGCTCAAAGAAAGATAAGCACATTTGTTGACCCTCACAGTATATTCAAAAACTAGGCTGTTAACTTATCTTAAGCAGTGTAAATGGAAACCTTAAACTTTATTTAAGGCCTATAAATATAGCACAGATTCGAGTACCATATATTACTCTATATCAGTCCGCTAGATGGCGCCACAAGTAGCTCAATGGAGGCGTTTTCTTTCGGACCCATGAAAACTCAACTTTTCTCTCAATATTTATACCCAAAGTGTATAGAATTTTATGCATTAAAGTTGGCCTCTAAATCTTTTGGTTATTGGCTTTGGTGTTTATTTTAATAGATTCTACGCCCACACGAGATGTTCTCTGTGAACTTTTCGAACTTTTTCCGAGCGTATGCAACACTCTGTTAAATGGTCTCGTATTATTAATGCATCGAGATCCCAACACATGTTTTGGCATTCCCAGCAGCACGCACAAAGTAAGTTTATGGACGGGAAAAGTAAAAGTAGGAAATGTCTTTTATTTGAGTGGTGGTTGACTCAGGGATACCCTGTAAAGGAAGAGGATTTGCAATGAGGAAGATACTTTAATACTTATTGTCTAATTTGAGTGTTAAAGTTAACACAAGTTCATATTACCTTTCAATGAAAATCCACAAACATAATAGTCAAATCCCTTGCCATTTGCACAACTAGTACTTGCAGGGTATTCAATCAAAAGAAAAGCTAAACTTTCATAGCAACAACTGATCGTTATACAATATTATAGCTTAACATAATAGGTAATACAGGTGTCCTTCCTTCATGATATCCTGTGAAACAAACTAGTTCCCTACAGGGTATACAAATCAAAGATAAGCGAAAGCGTGCATATTTATTTTGACTAACAAATTAGAGTAAATGGATTAGCCAAGTTGGTTTCAGCTTGGTACATAATGCCCTATGAGGTAAAGTGCTCTTTCCACAGGGCATTCAAAACAAAAGAAAAGTCAAATACAAACAACGGTAAATACAGCATAATATAGCAGATAGCCATTGCCTCTTCTCATAGTTTGCCTGGGCACTTGAGCAAGGGAAGGCGAGGCGATGCGAGGCGAGGAGAGGCCTCCGAAACGGAGTCATAAACTAAAGCCTGTGGCAGCTACTACGTGCCGCAGCTGCTATAGGACAAGCGGACAGATAGACAAACGGACGGCTGCACGGATTTTCGGGCTGAATCTACGTTCGATACGCCACGAGTCGAATATTTGGCCAGGGCCATGTTTGCTTGCTGTTGCTTGCTTCCTGGTTATTGTTATTGTTTTCGTACAGGCCAACACGCTGTTCTAGCGTGTGTGTGTTTGTGTTTGTGTGTGTGTTTTCCAATTAAGCGTACGAGCTGAACTAACAGTCAACATGAAACTGAGGTGAAAGCCACAGTTTGACTTGGGCAAGACGAAGCGCACGGATCACATTTGCTTGTTATGTCAGCGACACATCAAAACGCACATATCAAAACACATACACACACACACGCACGCACACACAGACACGCGGGCACTCATACGCTCAATCATGGTGGCGCAGAAAAAGCGTTGCCTGCTTTTAGGCGCCCGCTGAAAGCCGCTCACATCTATTAAGCTAGAGCCTAACCGCGGCAACCTTGCTCGCTCCCACTCTCTCTCTCTCTCTCACACCCACACACACACACACACACATTCACTGTCACTCCGTGAGCTGTACAATCAATGTACATTTGCCTAATCTGAGTTTTTCACTTTGCCAAATTGCGACGCTGCTGCTGTTGCTTCTGCTGCTGCGTTTTGGCTTTTGTCTGCCTTTTGGCGCGTTGCGAGGTTATTATTCAATTTGCTCACATAAGCGGATTAGGCTGGCACACACATACCCTGCAAAAACAAACGCACTCTCATGCCGCCTCCACTCGCTTTTCAAAACAAGCAATAAATCAGCTTAAATTTACACTTTGCCTTTCACAAATTCCACAATGCAAAAAGTTTTTGGCCAAAAAATTGAAATTGATGAAAAAAATAAAAGAAGAATTTGTGGAATTTTCTTTCTTGCATTTGCCTTTGAAATCGATATGAAAATCCGCTTAGCTTTATTTGGTATTTGTTGTTTATCAGCTTCAAGCATTTTGCATTGTCAACAGAAAACCCCAACAGCAAGACTTTACTTGGCTTTTACCAGGCCCCAACTCAACCCCCAACTCAACCTCTATTCAACTCCTAAACCCAATTACCAATTTGCTTTGCTGGAGCAAGGCAATCGGAGCTTGTGGCTGATAATAGGGCAAATATTAATGAAGCCGTAACGCAATAACACATCAAACGAGTCTGCTTGAGCAGCTGCTCATTGTACGATAAATAGATGGAGCATTACCTTAGTGATAGACGCCATTGAAGGAGTTCGCTTTATGAGCTAGTAAAGTCAATCAACCTAGAGAAATGTGAAATGTGTTTTAGAGTGATATTAAATGGTGCTTGAATCTAGTGATGAATATGAATATGAATATGAATATGAATATGAATATGAATATGAATATGAATATGAATATGAATATGAATATGAATATGAATATGAATATGAATATGAATATGAATATGAATATGAATATGAATATGAATATGAATATGAATATGAATATGAATATGAATATGAATATGAATATGAATATGAATATGAATATGAATATGAATATGAATATGAATATGAATATGAATATGAATATGAATATGAATATGAATATGAATATGAATATGAATATGAATATGAATATGAATATGAATATGAATATGAATATGAATATGAATATGAATATGAATATGAATATGAATATGAATATGAATATGAATATGAATATGAATATGAATATGAATATGAATATGAATATGAATATGAAAATGAATATGAATATGAATATGAATATGAATATGAATATGAATTCTAATACATATTTATAATGATTCTATTAAAATTAAATATTTTTGTATTACAAATTTTAAGAAATTCGCAGTTAATAATTTTATTTATTTTGAAAAACTTTTGATCAACGAGGTTCAGTTTTATGGTCGAAATAAATACTGGAGTTCGCAAAGTATTTTACTATCAATTTCAGGGCCTTTAATGTGGCCCATAAATAAAGTTGTTCGCTTTGAAGAGCTTTTAATTTGCGCCCTAGGCACTGTTCTGTTTCAATCTGCCCCAAAGCCTTGTTGCTCTGGGCACAATTTATATATACGTATATGTAAATCTGGTCAACTCGGGTGCTTAACGTGTTTTTAATTATGTTTCAACGACAGGCTCATTATACAAGAAGCCCAGAGAGTGAGAGCAACAGCAAGAGCGAGAGAGATGGGCAGATACCTGCACATGAGTTAAACAGCGTATGAGAGCTCCATGATTAATGTATGAGCAGGCCAAGCAGAAGAGGACGCCCGAAGAACAGGTAGGAGAAGGTGATAGGACGACAGGAAGCGAGAGGCTTGACACTCCACACGCCACACTACAGTTGCTAATAACATACACACAGAGGCTGTGTGTGTGTGTGTGTGTGTGTGTGTGTGAGTGTGTGTGCGTAAACTGACAATGACGTAAGGCGCTAGGCGTAAGGCATCTACGTAACGAGAGGCCGCGATAAAATTGCGGAAGCTCTGCGAATGCCGATGGCATCGCCCCACAGCAACTGATGAAAATGTCGTTTGCGTGTGCATGAAAAATGAGTGTGAACTGGGTATGCCCGACTGGTGCATAGGTATGTGAGAGCGGAGAGAGAGTTGACATCTACGATGTCATGTTCTCAAGGAACTATCAGGATAAAGGATGAAATAAAGATTGATAGAAGCTTTTTAAACATAGATACATATATTATTAGTATTATTATTGGTATTATTTTTTTACAGGATATCTGCAAGCCGTTCAGCACTGCTTTCCCGACTGATATTTGTTGCCTTTGTTACGTGCCACGGGCCAATCGCATCGTCAACCTTTTCAGCTCTTTTGTATGCTAGACACACGCGTTGCCCTGCACTAAGGAACATATATGAAGAAGAAGAAGAAGAAGAAGATGGGCAAGAGGAAGAGGCAGAGCGGAACGTTTGTTTGCAGGTAGGTAAAATGTTACTCACCTGTCAGTTGTGCAAACAAGGTAAACGCCTCAGCTATCAGGCTAACCATATGGGGCTCAGACTTCGTGACACTCTCATAAACGATTCAGATTCTGTGCCAGTTATCCGCTGCTCACCTGCCTCACCTGGCTCACCTGCCTCCCGTTGCGCTGCTCTGCTCTGCTATCTTCTGGCTTAACCTTGTCGCTGACAACAGCATCCGTTATGCCGCATAGCAACTGGCTTTCAGTTTCCGTTAAAGCTTTTCATACGGAAATCGGTTTGTCTTACGGCTGCCTGCACATGCGGCTAGCCAAATACCGCTGCATTTGTAGAATATTATATTCTCAAGCAGAGGACGACGACAGTCCACACAGTCTGAAGTAGCTTAAGAAGCGTGTGAGCGATGTTCCCGAATTGTGAAACTGACTCATTTCTCCAGAATCAGTTCTGCTGGGCTTAACTGAAGTAAGCTTGAGTATTAGAAACATCTCTTAAGGAGGAAATATTTCCACTGAATAATTGTAACGATTTTACTACAATTTTGAAGAAAAGAAAAACTGCCATAGACATTCAAATAAAATTAGTTTAAATATTTTAAAATACGTTGACTGAAAGTTGTTCCATTTTCAATTGATTGATTCGGCAATTAATTTTTATTTATTTATATATTATTTCAGATAGCCCTACTATTAATATTTGTAATATTTTTTCAGTAACTTTAGTTGTTTGAAACTCTTAATTGAAACTATAAAAACTTTACAATCAATAAAAATAACAAAAAAAAAAAAAACATTAGCTTGAAAATGTTTAAAGTTTTAGTTAAGTTTTAATTGAAAATTAGTTTGCATTTCCGAAGTTTTCCTTATCATATGCCAAGCGACGCTCTTAACTTTTGCTAAACTTTGTTCAAACGAAATTCCGCAGTTTGCGTTTCTTGGAATTGCCCGCTTCAAATGCTTTATCTGGCTGCGGCAAACGAGCATGACACTTTATTCCATCTTCTTCTGGGTCGCTTTTTATGCTATGCTTTATGCTCATGTTTACACAGCCCGCCCGCCACGCCTCCCCCAGCTCCACTCCTGCACTTACCTTCACATAATTTAAAGTGTTTTGGCCTGCCCTACCCTGCTGTTGCCTTTTATGATGTTTTACGCTATCTTAAAAAAGAAAGAATGAAGAAATAAAAACAACATGACGAAATTAGCGCAACAAACTCGCGTCCTACGTGTCGTATGCGCAATGTGCCGAAAGTCAAGTCGAGATGAGATGCGATGCGATGCGATGAGAATATAAAGTCGTTTAACCTACATGCTGCACATTAGAGTATGCGCTAAGCACTTGCCGCCTGACAGATTTGATGACACGCCCCCTTCTCCCCGTTGCCAGCCCACTCAGCAATTACATTAAGTATACGCAACGCTGTGCAGAGTTGTTAAACTTTTTACTCCGTGTAGAATAAACAACATTTTTAGTCATTTAGTTTAATAATTGTTTCATTTCATTTTCTTGTTTCATTTTTTATTCTTTTTGCAATTTTTATTTGACGTAAATGAAAAACGTATTTCAATTTATTACGCATACGCAATGCATGCGGGTAAACAATTCATATAATATAGTTGGTTTTTGGTTTTTCTACTCCATGTTTTGTGTGTGTTTTCTCTGTTTTAACAAAAACTAGTAAATAAAACAAAAGCTCATACAAAAATTAACAATTTATTTCTATGTATGTAGAAAATAATAGAAAAATAATAAAAATCAACTAAAAACACGATGCAAATTTTTTTGATGGAATGTCAAATTGCTGTGGAAACAAATTAAATGCTGCTTTGTTTCTGTCGAATGAATTTTCCTCTCATTTTTTACGGGTTTTTATTTGATGCGAAATCTATTTGAGGGGAATTTTAGTTTGGCCTTTGAAACTTTAAATAATGATATTATATACACTTAAATTTGTTAATTTGTATAATATATTTTTTAAGGATTTACTTAAATTTATAACTAAAACTAATGATAACATTTCTCTCTCTCTTTCTCTCTGTCTCTCTCTCTGACTGCCTTGACCTACGTTTCATAGAAGACTCTGAGCTTTTCTTTAGTTTAATGGAATTGTTGGGTATTCGGTTGGAATTTGATTCGATCTATGTTTCAGGATTCTAGCTAATGATGTCCAATGGTTAATTGACTTGGGAAATTGAAAAGGAAACTGGAATGTAAACTAAGTTTGGGTTTAGTTTGCTTTGCCATTTTTCTTAAGCAGCTTGCCGAAAAGTATATATACATATATGTATATATTTTTAATTTTTTTAATATATTTTTTAAATATTTGTTTTCTTTTTTCTTTAATATACAAAAAATTAATCAGTCTAAGTACGTGTTTTTATCCTTATGCTTCTTCTTCATCTTCGAATCGCCTGCATCGTGTTGGAAAATGAATACATACATATACATATACATATACATATACATACACATACATATGAGAATGTATTTCAACAATTTTTTGGTAGCCCCAAAGGCCAGACTTATACACATCCAACTTTTAACTTAAATATCATATAGTTGAAACTTATTCTTGTTAAACCATTTCTTGTACTTGTCGTATCTATGTGTATAGTGTGTATCTGTGTGTGTGAGTGTGTATGTGTATGTGTGTGGTTAACCGTAGCTCAAACATAGGAACCACATACAACAACATCGTCATCAGCTTCGTAAATCTCCGCCTCTTTAAATCCATTTAGCATATATATATCACGTCCACTCACTCCCACTTTCTCCTTGCCAGCAGAACGTCGTTTTTCAGGGAGTTGCAGTAACTTGTTTTTGTTTTGTTTTATTTAGTTGGTCGTTTCAGTTGCCTCGCCTCGTTCTGCCAGCTCTCACGCGTATTTGGTGAAGACCCAACGTTGCGTGGCCAAGGCCGAATTGCAGCGCTGCGCACTGATGCCCTGCTCATGGTGGTCCCGCGTATCCAGGCAGACATTGATCTTGCTGTGCTTGATCAGGCCGCCGTCCTTCATGAGCCAGCGTTGATTTTCCGACTCGTCACACGGCTTGAGAATCACCTGTGAGCCGCGCGAGAACTGCACGAGCGTCAAGCAGAGCTCATCGTGCTTGATCTCTCCGCGCTTCGAGAAACTCCACTCCTGATTGCCGCCCGTATTGTGGCAGGGGAAGAGACCTGGTTTGCGATGAAGAGAAAGAGCAAGCAGGATATGTGACAGTGTTGAAAGATGAATATTGATAAGTCTGTTATGTGATAATCAAAGATACAGTGTTGTAAAATGCTCCTCAGATCAGCTAGAGTCTTTGGATGTATTCTTTTCTGTTCTTACTTACCCACAGTGCCGTCCACTATATGACCCATTGTATCTAAGCATTCGGTAGTATCCTGTCTAAATTGTCCCACATCCTGTGGGTCGGGTGCCTGCAGGTCGGGATAAACATGCTCCAGATACCATTTGAAGGGCTTGCACTGCAGTTTCTCCTTCAGAGCCAGGCGATCATCGATGCTGAAAGAGAACAACAAAGTACGGAGTATTAAAACGTATTTTCTCGCTCTCTCTCTCTCTCTCTCTCTTTCTACTTACTTGCCAAAGGGAATATTCTTGGCCAGAGGTACGGCATTGTAGTAATGCTGCTTGTATTCATCCATCCAGACCTCGGCCGCGCGTCGCGTGTTCTTGGCAAAGACATTGCCGCTGCCGCCGGGGAAGGTGTACGGATGGCGCTTGCGGAACACGTGACCCACTCGGCTGCAGGGTATGATCTCTAGGCTGCCGCCACACTGCCAGACCCGGAACGAGATCTCCAGGTTCTCGCCGCCCCAGACATCCATTTTCATGTCGTATTTGCCCAGCTTGTTGAAGTAGGCCTTGTCGATCACGAACAGCCCGCCCGCTATCATGGGCGTGCGTATGGCCGTGGTCGGATCGTTGTGCCTGGCCGCTCGCTCTGCGGGGCTGAGGTATTCCCATTTGAAGATCAGATTCCAATCGAAGCCGCCGCGTAGATCCGCCGAGGCGCCAATATACTGGAAGTTGTCCATGCTAATTACATCGATGACGGGACAGACCACGCGTGTCGGATCCTCGCGCACGCGCTCCAACAGCGGCTCCAGCCACTGCTCATTGCACTCGACGTGGCTGTCGAGGAAGGTCAAGACGCTGCTTACAGCGGCATCGGCACCCCGCACTCGAGATCTAACCAGACCCTCACGCTTATCATTGCGTATGATGCGCACCTTATCGATCTTGGCCAGCTCCATGCCGTCCTCGGCTGCATGGGGGTAGATAGAAAGATGGAATTTAGGTTAGGAAGGTTCCTTATGAGTATGCATTATCATATATATTTTTAATCCATAAGCATAGATCTATAATCTTTGTAATACGAATACTTACGATGATCACTGTAATCATCCACCAGCACTATTTCTCGAATTAAATGCTCTGGACTGCGATTCAGAACGCTCACAATCGTGCGCAACAGCGTGGATCGCGCCTCATTGTGGAAGGTGATAATCACGCTCGTCTCGGGCAGATCTTCGCGATATTTTTTCGTGCGGCACCTGGAAATGAAAATGATATATATTTTGAGATCTATAAGTGTGATGTTTGATATATGATATTGCAGACTGTGTGACTATGTCTCTCTAACTTGTTTATGCAGATTTTCGTCTCTCTAGACTTTAGTTGCTTGAGACTGCCATGACTCTAGTTTCCAGTTTCTAGTTATAAGTTTCAAGTTTGCAGTCTGTAGCAACTTTAGTCTGTCTGGTCTATCTACTCTCTAGTCCCTTTAGTTCCTCTAGTCACTCTGGACTGCCAAATCCCATTAGACTCAAAAGTTTAGTAGTCAATATATTATCGCTAGCCTCTAGTGTCTCTAGTTTGTATAGTATCTCTCTTCTCGTCCGGCTGGTTCCTCTAGTCTCTTTAGTCTTTAGTGTTCAAATCTTTCCAGTATCTCTATTCTCTGTGGGGTCTTTTGCCTTTGTAGTCCCTCTACTCTATATTATCCACTCTCTAGAGTCTACTAGCTAGTCTCTCTCTAGTCTATCCAGTCTCTACAGTCTTTATAGTTTCTCTAGTCTACAGGCTTTACTATCTAGTCCCTACTCTATAATCCCTCCAGTACTTGTAGTCCCTCTAGCCGTCCCCATTTCCCATCACTCACATGGGATTCCTGGTGTCAGGTATCTCTCGATTGCTGGGCAGCGCGTCACTGGCCTCCTGATTGAAGCGATTCCTGATATAGGGATCCTCGCCGCTTCGCAGTCCTCCGCCTCGTATATAGCCCGCCTCATCAAAGTATTCGACCTCGCCGGCTCCTCGCGCACTTGCGCCGACGGACAGACGTCCGGCCACAGGGCCGGCAGCATTGGCGCCCTGGGATGTCTCCTCCAGCGCCACGATGCCGTTCAACTTGAGCCCATGCACCGCATTGCGTTCAAAGTCCTTGACGGAGCCGATTAAGATGACATTGCCACCAGGATCGTCATCGCCCGCAGAGGCTCCAGCGGCGCGCAGGCCGGAGTTGGCGGCGGCGGGCGCCCATTGTCGAGCTGTCGATGCACCGGCCGACATATCGTCCTGGTACTGTTGCATGGCTGTTGCCACCTCACGTAAGCGCAGAGCACGATTCTCAATCTAGACACAAAGAGAGAGAGAGGGAGGGAGAGAGAGAGTGAGTGAGCCATTTAATTTATTTGCTTAATCTGCGGTACTTGGGTGACGCCAACGTTGAACGTGGCCATAATTCAACACGAACAGATGTGGGCGTGGAACGGTGATGCAGAGGGGGTGTCGCATGGGGTTGTTGGTGTGTTCCGCTTTTTCGCTCCTTCTTCTGCTGCTTTTTGCAGGATTAGAGCGTTTTACAACTTGCAGCAATAAAAAAAAAAATAAACCGAGAAAATGTTGCAGCTCAGTTTACACTTTTACAGCCAGCGGCTGACTTATGGCTCAAAGCGAACAACAACAACAATAACAGCAGCAATTGTTGCCCCTTTCGTGTTTTGTTTCAAAAGATTCATAATCTACGAAAACAGGGCAAAAAGGTAGCAGAGTCTGACCCAGTTGCAACCGGAAAAAATATCGTTATATATGTATGTACAATATATAGAAACTATATATCGTATACATATACAAAATGCGTACATACCTAGGTATGTGTGCCTTTGAGTTAAGTTTTGGCCGTGCGATAAATTAAAAGTGTGCTCTAATGCCTTGGCTTAATGTGAATAGTTAGGGCAACAAATGGAGAAAACTCAGACTTGTCGATAGCTATCGATTGTAAGCTGAAACCATTTATAAATGTGATATACTACTATTTAATATCTTGACTTATGTGTTATGGTAAGACGAAGCTAGAACAATGTTGCATACGATGCGATAGGAGTGAATATCGTTCCATAATATTGATATTGATAATATAATAAGTGTACTCATTATCGATAAGTATTGTTAACTCAATATAAAATGGAATTGGAATGAAGTTGGTTGATATATTGTAGTTGAATGTTGTAATATCGATGTATGTGTATTAAGAACTTTAATAATTATATAATGTTGACCACTATATCTTCATTACTAGAGTCATATTTATCGATAGTTATCGAAAGTTATTTGTTCTTTTGGATATTATGCTTTTGGAGCACGTGTACTCAAGCCGATATACATATATAAATGTATTGATTATAAAAAAGAAAAATCATCAAAAATTACAATTATCCTTCAAATTTGAAGGTGTTACTCTCTACAGCCAGAGTAAAAGCTTTTCTGTATATTATAAATCTGCTTGGTAGCTTTGCCTCATGAATTTATGAATGGCAAAATCAATTCGATAATTTGCAATTTATAATCAATCAATTGTCCAAGTTCCAAATACATATTTCAGAAGCATACTCAAGTATTTCCCATTTGAATAATAAAAATACATTAGAGTCTAAATAGATTTGGTGGAAAGAGGGCCGTTTGTTAGGCTAAAGCTAAAGCTCGCATGTGTCAGGCTTTACGAAACTTGAGCCGGAATCTCAATCAAACAAAGAACCGAGCATAAAAAGGTTAAAAATGGCAGCAGCTGCCGAGCACTTGGAAACAGTTTGAAAAGTTCGAGTTGTTGCTCCTGAAGCTTGATGAGAAGCACAAGGCTGAGCAGAAACTTGGGCACTTGGCTAATGTTCCATAGCTCTTTTTGTTGTGCAGTTAAGGCCATTAAAAGGTCCAAAGTATTGACCGACTGCTCCTCTACTCGAAAGGGAAGTCAGCAGAGTGAGATGGATGGAGAGATAGAGTGTGGGAGGGAGGGAGAAAATCAAGAGCTCTGCCCATGACTTGATTATTAATTGTTTTTCACATTTAAATCAATTTGTCATGCTTTTTTCTCGCATTTAAAGAGAGCGAGAGAGTGAGAGCGAGAAAGAGTATTGTATTCAATCCATTTGAGATACGCTGCGTATGCGTGTTTTTTTTTTCAATTTTAAGCGTCGTGCGCGGCACATTTTGCATTCAACTCCCGTTCCGTTTGACTAGGTTTTCCGGTTTAGCGTTTGCTTGCGATTTACATGAGACGTGCGCCTTTTAGCGCCATTTACGAACGCATTTTTTATGCGACTCTCAGCAGAGGCCCCTTTCAGCACATTGAAAGAGGAAGAAAAATACATACAAAATGGTTGTTTAGTGTTGAAGTGTGTGAGTAGGAGTGAGCGTGACTGCATTGTTATTTACATGCGAGCTAAGGGAGTAGCCAGAGAATAGCGAATAGCGAAAGGAGACTCTGTAGGGAGTAACTTGATTATGGCTCTGGTTGATTGCTTCAAATCAAAGATAACAATCGAAGCTAGCTAATGCAGTTTGTCAGGCAGATTTATAAACAGAAATATGCAAAATATGCAAATGAAAGTGAAAATTATACATTTATATATGTATGTATGAGGTAAACCAGTTATACTTGCTCACAGAGTTAGAAGAGCATATTTGTTTGAGTGCAGTCTTCTACTAGAGACTTGTCTGTTTACCTAAAGTATTATTATTAATTCTAAGGACTTTAATATTTAAATTTAACAACTGTTGTTTACTTGAAGTGTAGCCAAATAACTTAAATATTAATTTAATACGAAATATTTTTTACTCTTATACATTGACTCTGCCTTTCTTCTTGTTTACATTCGATATTTGTATATTCCTTGATTTATTTTATTCCCAGTACTTTTTTGTTTGCCATCATATTCAATTCATTTCTATTCACATTCTTGTCTTTACATTTCTGTTGTTTATTTCTTTTCCATTCACTCTGATTCTCATGCTGATAGCTCTATTATTCTTAGATAGCCACATTTATGCTCGAATATAAATATTTTTTTGCATCTAAGAGCACAAATCCTGAGCATTTGTCTCTCTATTTTACACACGTATATACATACGTATATGTGATGGGGTAATACTCTGCACTATATATAAATACACACACACATATATACGTAGTGTATATGAGTATTATCCCATCAGATGGACCAAGCATTGTTGTTGCCTTTGTTGTCAGCTGAGCTTTGGGGTATATCATGATGCATTCAGCTGCGACGCTTTCGGCTGTTATCATTAATTACGGGCTCGAGTCTGAGCTGGTTTTTGCTTTTGTGCATACACTAAATGATGGACAGGCAGGAGAAAGAAGCAAAGCAATAAGATGAAACAGCAGAAGGACGCTCTGCGATATGTGACAGTAGAGTTTGTGAGCAACAAGGAGACACGGAATAAGCAACAGTTGCAAGCGATAAGTCTCTGTGATGCTATCGATGTTGATTTGTAGAGCGATTGATTGCGAGCACTAACTATTGAGTCGATATTTTATACTGTATATACATGTATATGCATGCGTATGACTACGATGCTATTGGAATAAGCTAATAATTTCATTGATTTATAATATCGAATAGGGAATATGTATATAGAGGATATGTAGATTGTGACTCTTTCTACATTTCGTTGATTACGAATATAGAATATCGGATATGGAAGGCACAAATCGAATGCGAATATCATATAGCTCATATAAAAGGAAACCGATATATTTTCCGAATACCGAATATCGAATCCGAATATAGAGAATCAATGTAGAGTCTGCTTTCGGAGGGGAAAAGAAAATCGATTAAGAGTAATAGCTGGTACAAACATATGTATAAAAAGTTATCGAATATTTATCGAATATATGTATGTGTACTCTTTGCGTTATATTTCATTATATATCAAACGCCTATAGTGTCATATCGTTGTTCATATAATTAATGAAAACATATATATGAATATACATATGAATACATATACATTTATATAAATATCATATCGAGTCTATATATATCGCGTATATCAACATGCATAAATGAAAGAGTATGCCAAAATCCAATTACCCGCAGTCAAATACCAATTCAAGGTGCACATTGCGTATACGCAATGTTCCCGTGCTGAGTTGGTCCATTGCCTGTCGCAGATCGTCGCCTATGAAATAGCTATTGTTCGGTCTAATCCACCCACCTCCCAACTACCCACCCACCTGGCATGCCATGCAAATGCTGTGGGCAACAGTTTCAATTTTGCCATTCGATTTGTCGCTTTCGCCTCGCTCCTCGGTCATGTGTAACTTAATTAGTTGCATTGTTTGTTGTGCGGGCGAGTTTGGGGACCGATTCACTCATTGATTGGCTTTCTATGCACATCTGTGTGTGTGTGTGTGTGTGTGTGCGACCGGGCTTTGTATGCTGAGCCGGGTAAGCGGCTTATTTGCAGATCATTATGCGCATTTTGTAGCTGTAATTGACAGCAGCAACAATCGAGAACCCCCAAATAGCCAAACCCCAAAGCCCAAAGCCGAGAGCCCAAAGCCGAAAGCCCAGACCCTACGCCAAATAGCGAATGCGTCGCAGTTGCTCGCATGGGAGTTTATGGTATCGATATTGGTTATTAACTTGTTACTGCTTCTAATTAGTCATAAATCAAATGTGTGAATGTATGTGTTTCGATTTGCCTGTGTGTGTGTTTGTGTGTGTGTGTAATGTAATAAATGGCCACCATAGTCCTTAGTCGATGCGTGGGCCAAAGTTTTTGTTCGTGATTGCAATTTAGATATTGTTGCGCTTATGTGGGAATTATGTTAAAAATTATTAAAGCCGAAATGATTTATATGATACGTGTGCAGAAATAATACACTTGGGGTACATATATAGAGATTCTATCCAGTTCCTTTTGCCTAGCTTCTCTCTGTTTCATGATTTCTTTGTGAACTTTGTAGCCCAACAAGATATGAATATATGTATGTAAACAGATATTACTATATGAATATGTTAATAGCTGTGTATATTATATATATGTAAATGTTGTTATGTTATATAGTTCACTAAAAACTTTGCTTCGACTTACTAATAAATCTTGGCCTCTTTCATTTCTTTAAGCGCCTCACGTCTCATAATAGCCTGCCTACACATTTCGCCAATTACAGGGTATGCAAATTGAATTTGTGCCTGTGTTTGCATCGCAACTAGCTGCTGGAGTGTTGCCCAGGCTCATGTTGCATTCCATAAATAGCCGAGAGCCCAGTTACTCCTGGGCTGTGTAACACGTATCATGCATATATCATACATATGCATATGTGAGAGACAACTAAGACTATTCTAGCTGTGCAGTGACTGACTGAGAAATACCTCGTGAGACTATGCAAAACATGAATCGAACTGCAAGGGGTGCAAAGTGAAATAGAAATCTTTTTAAGCTTATCTATAATAATAATAATTAGATGAATATATGAATATATAATATATGTATATCTGTCCAGCACATCATTTATTATATTATATATCAAAGCTAAAGCACATCTGCTCCCCCTCAGCGCTTACACACTTTCGACAAAAATTCAGCCTACCCACCTCACAATAGCTACAGGGTATTGCAGCTATTCAGCTGCTGCGGCGGGGCCCTTGAGCATTTGTGTGGCTAAGTCGGTTAGTGGAACGTGATCTTTAGGGCTTAGCCACAAACATTGGTTGGCTTGGCACGCAAGACAAACAGCTCGAGGCTTGCAGCGCCGGCTATATTATTGCAGCAGCAGCGGCTTTTTTTTTTTTTTTTTTTTTGTGAAGCCATCAATCAATCAATCGAGCTCTCAGCCAAAAACACTTACACATCTCGACTGACCTAAACAGCGCAATTTTCCATGCGGCTCATCCAAACTGTGTCATTAGTCAATTGACAACAACAACAACGAAAGGCCTCATCGTTATGGTCGAAGCCAGCAACAAGTTGCCGCAAATGGATTTTGTTTCCACTTTTGTGTATTTCTGCTTTTATATGTCTCGCATAGAGTTCAATGCTTGAGTTCAATGTCTGGTCATATATAGTAATACATATATATATATATACTATACATATGTATAAGGTTTTTTTTTTGTCATCATTTTCTTTTTCACTTTTTCGTTATAGAAACTTGAAACAAATCATTGAAATTAGTTTAGACTTGAATGGGCTTTCAGGTTTTTAATGACAGCAGCGCAACCAAAAAGTAAGAGTGCTTGAGCCAAGCACTACTCGACGCTGAGATACCCTGCAGTCAGTTACAAAGCACTTCAGAGCTATAAATATACATGAGATACATAACAAATACATGATCTTGAAAGCAAAAGTATTTTCCAATGTTCAAGCATGACGATTATGTAAAATACTTGAAGAAAATTAATGAAATGCCCATATATAGTGGAGATCAAAGAAGATTGTAAAGTGCAGCATTGCATGTATGAGACTATAAATACTTGGAGTTTAGCATGTCATCTATAAGAACAGAGAACATGATCTATACAAGTTATTATCGCAGTTCAAGCTGCGTTAAACTATTGAAGTGAATGAAAAGTAGAAGACATATCTTTAAGAGTAACGTATAGTAAACTATAAGAAGTATTTGGCTCATTTATTTCGATAACAGTTATTCTTCTGTCTACTAAAAGAAAGAAAAGAAATATCTAAGCAAATGGAGAAGTCAAAGTAGAGGCAGAGCAATAATTAAGCAAATATGCACAAACAAAGAAGCTTAGAGAAAAGTCTGATTGCATTTGCTGCTCACTCCCAGAAGCAAGAGCACCCCGGTCAGTGCTACGAGCTGACTGACTATTATTATCATCATCATTATGATTACTGTTCGTTTTGCTACTTAATATTAAAGTTTTTCCATTCCACAAATTATCAAATTCTTTTCTTTTCCATTTCGATTTTCGGCCGCTTCGAAGCGAATTGAAAATTTCTATTTAAATTTTTAGTGAGCAAGTCATGTCTCATTTCCAATTCGACTGTTATTCTTGGCCATATTATTCTTGGAGTGAATGTAGCCCAATGCGTGTGTATGTGTATGTGTGTGTGTGTGTGTGTGTGTGTTGGCAACTGTCTGCAGAGGAGAGAATATTTTCGTGTTTTTGTCGAATCAATATGTTTTTGGGCGTGCATAGATTTTTAATTGAATTCTGTTGTTTCTTATTGTTGTTTGTTTGCTTAACGAGTTGTGGTTGTTGTTGTTGTTGTTGTTTTTGTTTTTGGTCGGCTATGACGCATGGCCGACAATGCCACATGTTGAACGGTAAGTTGGGTGTGTCCGAAGCCCACAATTCAATTCTGCATGCTAAAGTGAATGGCTTCAGCTCATTTGCAATGCATTTTGCAGTTTAATCAGAGCTAAATTCTGTTCAGCTCTGAACTAAATTGAAAGTATGAAAAGAAAGCAACGCATTTAGTAGAAGCACACAGAACTTTCATTTGAGAGAGCTCTCGATAAACACATTTAACAATATGGATCACAAAAATAGCTCTTCTCTTTGACGTTAACAAAGACATCTCGCTTGAAAATAAATTTGATACGTTCCAATTACTAAATTATGCACTCTGCTTCACACGAGACTACATGATGTGAAAATCATTCAGCTGGAAGACTGAGCAGCTGAGAGTTCAGGGAAAAAAATAAAAAATAAGAAAAACAAGCAGAATAGACACACGAACGAAAACCGACAAAATAAAACACCGAACGAACCAAAGCTGGGGTTAAGCCTCAGTGATTGAGCAGCAAAAAAGTGATACAGAAGAAAAACAAATAAAGCACAAGAAAAAAACGCAGCAAATTAAAAACGCAGCGAGAAAACATGAAAAGAAAATGCTAGCGAAAATTTTCACTAATTAATAAAAAACAAAAAGAAAAGAAATTGAACCAAACAAATGATGGAAAAGCTTAAAAAATGCATAAAAAAAAGCAAAAAATTAAATTGTTAATGTGGGTCAACAAAGTTGATAAGATAAATACGGAAGCAATTACGACATTGGTAACCTAATGTCCCGTAATAATTAGTCGGACTGTGCAAATGGGCGAAAATAAGTGTTAAGCAAAAGATTTCATTCAAGTATTTGTTGGACTCATAATAATATTCATAATGATGAAGATGAGTCTAAAAATGAACCAGAAAATGAGCATTAATATGACTACTAATAGAATTATAATGCTAATGCTAATGCTAATGCAAATGCTAATGCTAATGCTAATGCTAATGCTAATGCTAATGCTAATGCTAATGCTAATGCTAATGCTAATGCTAATGGTAAGGCTAATGTTAATGCCGATACTTATACAGCTTATGCTGATGGCAATGACAATCACAATGACAATGACAACGATAATGACAATTACAATGCCCACGATTTTCATTTAATTAGCTGATAAACTAGACAATTAAGAATCAACATTAATGCCCCCATCAATCGTAGCTGCATTTTGTGATTCTCATTTGCGTCGGTCTAAATAAAATGCTAACGGTACAAAAACAACTGTTAAAAGTTCTCGAGCCTTCCGTACGGAGAGAGAGAGAGAGAGAGAAAGAGGGAGAGATCGCCGTAAACTAGACAGGCTCATCTGGCCGTGGCTTCTCGCTGGGCTTCTCGGGAGTGATGTCGGCCAGCATCTTTTGAGTCTCCTGCGCCAGGTTGACCAATGTGCCCAGATCATTCTCCAAGGTGTCGATGCGTTTCTTCTGCAGCTCAATGACGTTGATGAAGCGGTCGATTTCCTCGCCGCGCGACAAGGCCAACGCGCGCCAATAGGCCACATCGTCGGTGACATCGACGTACTCGGCCATCGACTTGGAGTGGGCCAAGCGCTTCTGCAGCATCACCACAATGTGAGCCAAGGTGTGAAACGAGACGCGTGCGCCTTTGCGCTTGCTCTTTTTATTCATAATGTCGCCGATCGGCTCTGGGCTCTTCGAGCCGATCAGATCCTTGCGGTACTCGAACGATTTGCTGTTCATGCTGCTCGTTGCGATTGACTTGAGATCAAAGTGTCGCGAATGTAAAATTTAGTTTCCGCGTTCGCAGAATATTTGTTTCTATTATAAAATTTGTCTGATATCAATTTGTTATATATAAATATGTATACAATATATACATATATACATAGCTTGCTCAGCTAAGAAATGAAATGAAATAATACCAAAGTTTCTCTGTTGACTGGCCGATGTCAATTTGTTAATGAAGTCGTAAACTACTTTTTGTTTAGCTTTGAGTTTGAACAGTTTGAGCATTTCCGCAGCAGTTTTCACTCTTTCCGAGTAGCTTTTATGGCACATTAACAATGCGCAATCTTTGACATGGCTAATTTCCTCTTCAAGATTCTCTCTCTCTCTCTCTATCTCTCAATTTAATGAGCTGTCAGCTTCAAGTTTGGATAATTTTGCCATTTTCACTGAGATCACAGTTTACACTGTGCCATTTGCATGCTGATGATGGCAGTTAAATGATACGAAATGCTGTTTTGTTTAGTCATGAAAATGATCGACTTGAAGATACTCTGCACAAAGATTTGTATGTGTTTTATATTATATATATATATTGTTTTACTCAATATTCATATTTTGCAGAGACAAGAAAAAAAAATTAAATGAATGATTAGGGAATTTATTAAAATAAATCTATAAAACTTTTCAATCTTATTTTTCGTAAATATTTAATTTTACTTAATTTTTTTTTAATCAATGAATAGCTCTATAGAAGGAAAAGTCTTCTGAATGAATGGATATGCATGAAATGACGTTAGTTAATTTCTTGGCATGCAATATTTGTCAACTTTCTCGGGGATCACCGACCTGAAAATCCCCCTCGTCTGGCCATCTTTTTTGAAGGCCGTCGAGGGTATTTCAAAATGTGTCGAGTGAATGGGGAGGCGCTTATCCGATGTGGCTGTCAATCAATTGTTTGGCTCTTTGTTGAGCTTTTGGCCAATTTGCATAAGCCACAAATAGGCACAGAGCGAGAAAAACGTGTGGAAAATTTGTTTGGCCAAAAGTGTAAACAGTAAACATGACGGCTAATTTATTGTCTTTGAGCAAACAATGCAACTGTTTAATGTGTTTAATGGCACACACACACACGCACACACAGAGAGAGACATCAAGTGGATCAAATAAATAATCGAATAGTTTTATGCATATATATGTGTATATAATATAATCTATGACAAGGCCAGCGCTACATGTGTGTGTGTGTGAGTGTGTGAATAGCAGCAGCTGCAGTTAATTGGCCCGTGAGGTTAATTGAAAAATCTCACAGACAGACACGGAAAAACCTCTGCATAAACTAACTAAGACACCAGACCACATCTTCTTCTCTCCGCTGCTTTGGCAATGCATCGTTGCGCAACCTGAAATGCATTTGTAGAAGAGGCTGAGGCTGAGACGAGACGCAGATGCCAAAATAAATTGCAGTCGCAGCAACAATTGCAAATTGCTATCTCGCTCTCTCTCTCTCTCTCTCGCTCTCTCTCTCTCTCTGTTTTGATGTGTGGCATCTTTGTGGCAAACAAAAGTGTCGAATGCTGCATAGCTTCCTTGAATTTTTGGCCAGGTAGCTGCAGCTGTCGGCTTTAGCCTTCGATTTTTGGCTTTGAGGCAAAAAGCCAACTCGCTTGCGGCTGCCACTCTCGACCTGCCCCAAACCGAAAACTCAATTAGCCAGCTAAGCTCCTGTGTTGGCCAACAGCATAAAGCTGCCAAAAACAAAACCTAAGCCACGTCGAGGTGTTTGCTTTCGCCCAAGTCGAAAAGTTTGAGCTAAACGCAAACTTAATTTCAATTTTGAGCAAATTATTATTATGTCTTGCACTCGCTGAAGTACCTCAGTTTTTGGACTTGCTAATTGGACTATGTAGTAGTTAGGGTGAGTCAGCATAAAATACTGAGATACAATGATGATTCATAATAGAGTCAAACGGGAGCAATTTCAATTAAATGAAGGCAAAAGCAAAGTCAAAGTCTACAGGGTATACAATACTCATAAGCTCATTATTCTCTTGGATGTTTAGATCTCAATGGCAGCGTGAGTAAACAAACAAACGACTCGCTACTATTTAAGTGCATAAACATTGTACGCGTAATGGAGAAATATTTTTGTAAAATATTATTAATGAAATTCACGGCACATATTGAATAATGGGAATATTTAAGTATTGCAGAATTGAGGTACAGCAAAGGCAAACATTAAATTTAAATAGGGGAAAAATCTGCTTACGATTTAACAGAAATAAACAAATTGCTCTGTTTAGAAATTCGATTTTTATTTATGTTTTAGACGTGTTCATAGATCGTGAGAATACAATACAATACAAACTACAATAATTTTATTTATATATATTTAAAGACTTCAAAGATCTTGTAGAGATTCAGAAAGTCTAGAGCTAAGTAACTCGCATAATAATAATTGCTGCAGCTCTCAAGAACTTTTGCGCTCTGCCGCAGAGCTCAGCTCGAATGCAGAGTTTGAGTTATTTAATATGCTAATTGAAGGTTTTGGTGCACAAAGCTCTTAACTCTTGGCTCTTAGCTCTTAACTCTTGGCTGCTGGCTGGCCGGCAAAGACTTGGCTAATATTTCACAGGGCAGCAATAAATTGCATGTTGCATAAAGAGAAGCAGCCGCAGCAGCAGCCGCAGCAGCAGAAGCACCCGTAGCAGATGTTGCATGTGTGGCACATTGGCAGCTACGAGTGCGAAGGCTGTTAGCTTTGAGTCATGCTGATGCGGCTACGACTGCCAGTGGCAAGACAAGATGCTCATAAAATATATTGAAAGTGCTTTGCATAAATTGCGAAAACAAGAGACAATGGATTATTGCCTATTGAACTTTATGGAGCAGAATTCTCTTTGAGCTCAATCAATTAGGGCCAGGCGACATTTAATAGCTCAAGCGCTCATTAGTTCGAATTCAACTGCAGTGTGGAGTCGAAAAAGGGGTCAGGCAATAGTCGAGTCGACTCGCATCGACTCGCATCGAGTGGCTTGGCTCATGCATAAAAGAATATGCGAATGATGGAGCACAGATGCTGCAGCATCAATATGAACCAAACCGAACTGAACTGAACTGAACTGAACTGATGAGCACAGATGAGAGCTGACTGTGCGCTGTGAAGGGCGACAGACGCTCTCCTATGCTCATCCATCAAGCGCTGAGCTACAGCTACAGATACTTCCACAGCTAGAGCTAAAGATACAGATGCATGCATAGCTGGATTCATGGACTGGGCCAGTTGATGGATGCATGCCATAACAACAAACAAGCAGAGCAACAACTAAACAACAAAAAAGCGACAAATTTCGCCCCATACACACACACAGAGACACGCACACAGTCACCCTGTTACACAGTTAGAGATACAAATGTATCTCAAGAGCTGAGAATGACGCATTCTAATTAGACAGTTCTTGCCATAGTCCAGTTTATAGCTCGTATTTGTTTGGCCCAACCATTTGATGAGCATATCAATGTCAACAGCAGCCACATGGAGCCACAATCAACACGAGCTAACCATCCACAGAGATATACATACATACATACATACATATCTACATTTCTCTATGTTCGCACAGACAGTGCGTATACGCAATGTGTTTAGCTAGAGCGTTTGTTTGCATTTGCATACCCTGTGAAGCGGACATAGAGGTGTCTCTTTGTGCGTGCATGGAAGTAAACCAATATTTGTGTATAATCATGATCATTCTGATCAGACTTGAGGAGTTGAAGAGCTCTCTTTAGCTCTTTAAAGGACTGACAGCCTGCCATAGGCTCTCTAATGTTATCGCCTCTAACTGTACGCACTGTTACTGTTACAGCAAGACGCTTCAGAATCTAGTTAATAAAAATATATTGATAATTATCGATATCTAATATAGTTTAGTTATATAGAACTGCTCTTCATCAAAAATCAATTCAATTTGTTTATTAAGCCACAGGATATTCCCCAGCTGCGCATACTCTCTCGCACACACAGACGCAGTCCCAAACTCAACCTCCCCTCCACAGTTAATCCTAAATTATGTTTTACCACCGAAAGCATTATTTATTTCATGAGCTCATTCCGCTGTAATTAGCTTAATAATTCGAATTAGTTTTCGATGCGCACTGCCTTCACAGTTTGACCGCAAAAAACGTTTATTATTTCGAGCTGCTTCACACATTATTTAATATTAACAATTTAATACTTAATTGAATGGGTTTTTCGAAATTTGGCTGCCTTTAATGAATCGGAATAGTTGAGGGCAATATTTGACCACAGATTTGATGCGCATGGAGGCTTTAGCGTGAGATCAAACAGGCAGTTTGAGAGATAATCAATGAAATGATTTGATGCGAGTTTATGTCCAATTATTAAAGGGCAGAATGTGGCTTGATTGTGTTCGTTTCATTGTCTGTCTGCCTTCCCATTACAATCGATAATTATCGATGGAAAGCTTGGGTCTTGAATCTGAGCTTTCAAATACTCAATGAATAGTGGGATTCGAGTTTCTTAGACTTTTGCTTTTGCGATGTAATTTCGATATTAACTTTACATATAACTGTAGCTCTCATGTTGTCATCATTTGTATATCGATAACTAGCCATATTTCGGTCGAGCTTATTTGGGGCTTAGATCTGAGTGCTCATATACTCAATACTGTGAGAGAGCTCAGCTGCTTAGACTACGATTCACTTTGTGCATTGTTCTGTCTGTCGACTGCATTTGGACGATATCGATATTTATCGAAATTGTAGTAGAGCTCTCTGGTCTTTTTTTAAGATCTCAGTTGTCAGCTCTTCTATATTATCCTGCTACTAGCAGATGCAGAGTAGCTTACACTGTTGCTCTCTGTTCATTCACTCATGTCTATCGATATCAACTGTATTCACTTTTCAGCCGATAACCGACAATGTCTTCAATTTTTGCTTGTTCTTCAACTTATTTGCTTCAACTCAACCTAACCCTTCACGAAATTCCACTATTATAACTGAATTTTGAATTTAGGTAAAATTGAAATGACCCAAAGTCTTATCTGCGATGAGCTGAAGCGCAAGTTATGTTGGGCAGTTAGGTTAGCCCAGTTCTTGTGCTTATTTCCACTACATCTGCTTTATGCACTGCACTCTGACAAGTTCTCAAGTATGTAAGTATGTAAGTGTGTATGTATTTATGTGGAGCACTATAAAAACCTCCACTAGCATGAGTCAAGCTCATCTCACGTTGTGGCTCATTGCCCAAGGGCCACTGTAGCAGTCATCAGCTAGACAAGATAAAGTGCTATTTGTGGGCACTCAAAAGACGCAGACGCAGCCACCTGCAGCTGGCTGAGCTACCTTCATAACCACTCGCCCCCTCTCGCTCTCTCTCTCTTTCTCTCGCTCACTTCCTCTGCAGTCTCGTTGGGTACATCGCTCACTTAACGTGGCTTTGCGTCATAAAGTTCAAGTTCATTATGCCAGCAAACAGGAAAAATAACAAACAGTTAACACACACACACGCACACACACACACACACACACGCACACACATACAGCTAAAGAGTCACCTCTGAAAAGCGGCCAACAAAAATATTGCTAAGAGCCACTTGCAGCGATTACACAAAAAAGTGAAACCCGACGACAATAAAGCAGAAAAGTGCTACCGACTGACCAAAAGATGCCATAAAGCGACAACAACAACAACAACAACAACAACAACAAACAAATAAACGAACTGTAAAAACAAAAGCAATGTTAAATAATTATTATTTAATGGCACCGTGTGCATTGGCTCGTTAGACTGGGCCCAAAGAAAAGACCCGCAAAGACGAGCAAAGCAAGTGAGAATTATGCAGCGACTGCTAAATACCCGCCCAAAAACCTGATAAATGTGACAAGTCTCGAGAGGCATTAGTATTGTTATTTGTTAAACTATTCATTTATAGTAAAAGATTGTGGAAAATACAGTGAATAATAGATATAGCTATAGTATATAACTGTATCTAACTATATGCATACATACATATGTATATGTATTGCATCTAGGGTTCTTCAAGTCAGGTCTCAGACAAATATCACATAAAAACCAATATACCCTCAACACCTCGTGAACGAGTATAAAAAGATTGCAAGTGCGCCCTCCTCAATAAAATGGCCCTCACCCTCTACCTCTATCCCCCTGGCTGGGGGCAGTTAACTTGTTTTGTTTTGGGCCATGTTGACATTTCGGGCCAATTCATGGCTCACCTTTCCCTCACGTTGGCCCACTCCATGTGCTGGCCATTTAAATGCCAGCTAACTGCTTTAAAGATCATCGTTCAAATAAAATAAAAATAAAACGAAAATTTAGCCTCAAGTGAAAGTACGAAATAATCGAACCGCTTTGAGAAAGTCACAAGACACAATTGAAATTTAAATTTCAATTCAAATTCGTTTTCGTTTTCGTTTTCGTTTGCGGGCACGGATTGCCTGCAATACGCTACCCGCTACTGGGGCTGATCAGGCACCCACCACGCCCCCATCGACGACTCCTTCGCAAAAAGCACCAACAGAGGCAAAAACTTGGCTTGTGACTTTTGGCCATTTTAGCCACTTAAGCAGTGGCCTTTACCTCCGCTCTAGCAGTTTGGCAATTTGGGATGCCCTGTTTTTATGCAAGATGGGGATAGCTAGTTTGCAGTGATTGGCTTTCTGTGCTACAGTAATATATATTGCATATTTTAAAATATAAATACATATATCTATCTAAATAACTTCAAGCTGTAAGTACAATTCATATGAAGTTAACAAGTCTAACTAGCTGAAAGTTTTTTACAGAGTATCTGCAAGTCGTTCAATATCTTCTAGCTGCTTACACAGTATCTACTAGTTGTGCACTCAACTTTACTTCATTTCAAATGTTTTATTTCCTTTAGCTTTTTTTTTTTTCTTTTTTTAGCTCTTTTACAGCTGCGAGCTGCTGTTTTTATAGCCGCCAGCTTTGCTTATTTGACCGACTGTGTGTGTGTATGTGTGTGTGTGTGTGTGTGGTTTTCTGCAGCTTCTATATTTCTTTTTTCGCCGCTTTTTTCGGGTGGCCCAGCACTGCTAGTGCTTCGCCTGCGACTCTTTCTCACAGCTGTTGAAAGAGCAGCCGCAGCAGAGTCGTAGAGGGGGAGCAGAGCCGGTGAGGAGGCGTCAGAGTCGGTGCTTCCAGTTACAGTTAGGCATTATATCATTCAATTAGTTGCATCTCATCTCAAATTTCACAAATTAGCTGCTTACAACATCTTCGCCTCAACAGACAACGAGACAACAAAATTGCGATTTTTTGCTCATTCATTGGATGATGTGACAACAGAGATGACTTTGAGGAAAAAACTCAGGCTTGTACTGGTGGCTTTTTAATAATGGGAAAGCGACAATAAATGGGGCCTTATGGCTGAACGATATGAAAAGATTGGGGGTCCAAAAGTCTAAAGGCCTCATCAAAATCTTTAGCTAAAGATTCAGAATTATAGTTATCAAAGCTATTCAGAGTCATCTAAAACCTATTTAGATCATTTCATTAGATACTTAAGAAGTATTTTAATTCAATTTTAGTTTTTTAATCCCCATCACATATCATGCACTGCTGATATCATTTTCTCCTGTTCAGGAAACACTATTTAATTCCATTAAAAGCCCAAGAATTATCAGCAAAATCAGATACATTTTGTTAGGTGCTTTATTTGACGCTCACTTGGTATGCAACTGGGGGAAGCTGGAGGACCATCTGTGCTGAGTAAGGGGCTCTAGACATCCTCGAAGCCAAATGGCAGCATTGGCTTGAACTGGACATCCTCGTCGGTCCACATGGTCACCAGCTCGCTGCACAGGACAATCTTGTGCAAATGGGATGGGAAGAGGTCGTTCTTCTCGAACTGATAGCCGACCAGGTGGTGGCAGCCGGCGCAGAGCACGGGCTGCATCTCCAGGCCGGCGCCGGCCAGCACGCTCTCCTGCAGCAACACGTTGAAGGCGTTGTTGATGAAGATGCAGCCGGCCTCCTTGCAGATGATCTCGCCCTCATCGCTGATGGCCGTGAAGCACTCGCTGCAGCGGAAGATGTGGTTGATCGTCTTGCGCACCATCTTCGACTCGACCGCAATCAAAATGATGGCCTATGCGTATGTATACATATATGTATATCTCTCTCTATATGTATGGAGGTGCACGTGCTCTCGCCTCTAGAGAAATATCCTTGAATATATTTTGAAGTGTGTGTCGAGTCAGGGATTATGTTTACGTAGTTTACGTGAGGCAGCTCTGAACTTTCAGAACTGATCTGTGAACAGGAATATCCTCATGGCATGCTAGTAGTTTTTGCTATACAGTAATTTTAGTGCTCATGCTCATGTTAATATGAAATAATATATTTTCTTGCTTGTTAAGGGGTCTAACTCAATGTTTGTTTGTGCTGTTTTTAGTTCCGTGAATAAGTATATCTGCTAATCATGCTGTTACGTTTATCGCTCTCTTAATTGATGTTGCCATTGCTGTGGCTCTTCAAGCAGACGCTGCGGTCCAAACAAGTTGTAAAATAACAATAAAAACAATCGAAACGAAATTGAAAGTCGCAACTACCGAAAAGGCGTCAGCGGCGATAGCGTACGATGCCATTGCAATGCCCACAAGAGTGTTGTATAGAGGATGGGGAGAGTGGGGAGAGTGGGGAGAGTGGGGAGAGTGGGAGTCGGGGAGGCAGCGAGAGTGGGGAGTGAGTATTGCCATAAACACAGCTCGAGTTCAATAAAAATTATTAAACGCAACGCGCGACGACCTTGCGCAGATGCGTTGGGTTACATTGCGTAATGGAAAGGCCAGCCAACAGCTGGCATCTTCAAGTGCCTGCAGAGTGTGTGCGAAAGGGAGATAGATAGAGTGAGTGAGAGAGACAGAGAGAGAGAGGCGACGCGTATAAAGCAGAAGCACCAGCTGGAGCAGCAGCAGCAGCAACAGCAAAACTTGAAGGCGACTGCAAACCGGCCTCAAAGTGTAGCAAGAGCCGGTTAAGCCAGCAGCATTTTGTCATTACACTCAGCGCGACACAGTTGTTGTTGCTTGTTGTTGTTGTTGCGGTTGTTTGTTGTTGTTGTTTCTTGCTGCTCTTCGCTTTTTTTGGTGCTTGCGTCCGAAATTAGTAAAACAACAAACAAAGAGAAGGCGAAGGCATGCCGAATGCCAAATACTCTAGCTGCGAGAAGGAGTTTGACACTCGATTTGAGAGGAATACCGTTATTATTAATAATAGCAGTAACAATAGTAGTAGCAATAGTAGTAGCACACGATTTAAGTTAATGATAATGATAATGATTGCACTATAGATAGGAATAGTATTAGCAGTAGTAAACGCAATGATAGTAGCAATAGTATTAGAAATAGTAGTAGAAATAGTAGTAGAAAAAGTAGTAGAAACAGTAGTAGAAATAGTAGTAGAAATAGTAGTAGCAATAGTATTAGAAATAGTAGTATCAAAAATAGATAGTAATAGTTGTAAATATTGGTAGCAATACTGGTCGCAATAGTAATACCAATAGTAGAAGCAATAGTAGCACTAGTATAGTAGTGGAAGTAGTAGTGGAAATAGTAGTATCAAAAGTACTACCAATAATAGCGATAGCAGTCGATTTGACGGGAACAACTTTAATAATGAATTATCCATTGTACATAATAATAATAGTAGAAATAGCAGTAGCAAAAGTAACAGTAGTCTCAGAGTTTGCTACCTAACTGGCTAACTGGAAAACACATAGATATAAAACAATCATTTTTAGGCCCCCCCGCTTTACTTAAAATAAAAGAGCTTCTTAGTCTAGTCTCTAGTTTCAGTAGCTACGAAATGGACTACGTCCGTCTATATGCACATTCCACTGACAGACAGACAAACAGACGGACATTAATAGATCCACGCAGCTCGTGGCCTGACGCACAGCGTCTATTTATAGCGCCTAATAGGTTTATTGATCTATCACATTGACCCGCTGTTAGGGCATGCAACAAAACCAGATCCAGTCAAACGAAACCAAAACTGAGAAAAGGCCAACGACTAAAGTCAGTCGCCTCACTCACGGCCTGGCCGATAAACATCTTTAATTATTCATTCTAAATCAAAGCTCGACCAAATGCCAAATGTTCAACAAAAAAGCTGATGCCCGTCGCTCGTCTGCTGGGTGGGCGTGGCTGGGCTGCACGCCTCGATTAGAAATGTTAATTAGCTGTGAAAGCAGCTGGAACTTGAAGTCGAGAGCATTTCTTATAGCCAACACCCAACACTTGATGCCCAATTCGAATGCACAAAAACTTGTTTATCAGCCGAAAATTTCCGTTTGGGTTCGAGAACTTGTGTTTATTTCAAATGACTCAGATATTTAATGACCGAAGAACTCAGCTTGGGTGTGATTTGAATTTGTATTGAGAAATTTAAGTGTGATCGATTACAGAAGTAGAAATAGACTTTTATTTACTGATTTACTTTAGATTAATAAAGCAAAGTTCAGAACAATCGAAGATTCGAAACACTTAAAAATCGAGTAATGAAGCGAAGAGCAGGTAATCCATGGGCCTTGATTAGTTTTATCATCGATCTGTCGATCTCGTGTGTCACATTTATGGCTATTATCTTTCCACATCAGTTGCTAGATCTCTCTGTCTTCTCCCCCTCTCTGTTTATATATGTATTTGTATATATTCGCTAGTCATTTGCCCACGTCCATATGGTTCTTAAAAGCATCGTGTTATATACCAGTAAAAGCGAAATATACTACATCTGGTATTTCGAGAGACTTGCAATATGGACTATAAATGAGCTGAAAACAAAGCTTGTATGTTAATTAGATAAAGCAAACACAAAAGATAAACAACAAATGGAAAAAAAAGGTCTGCCCCGCTCTCCTCATCTCAAAGAACCTTCGTAAAGTTACAATCCTTTTATGCCTGATTGAATTTAATAGGCCGTGTGCATTCTTATCAGCTCTACTAGAAACCATGAGATTTCACAAAATCTTCAACAGCTCCGCACTCCACAATATCGCTATGACTTTAGCTATAGACTTCTTGAATTGGCTGGATGTCTTTGGTATAGCCTAAGAGATACTTTCTTCTTCTTACAGTTGTGAAATGCTGCAATTGCAGCTTTTGTGGCATTCGGCATTCGCTTTGCTGATGTGTGTGTGTTTTTATTGTCATTTGGACATCAAACAGAGCGTAACTCGTTCGCTGTCACGCAATGCCAAGCTCGCCTTTGCAAATGATATTTCATTTGAGGTTCTACAATGGAAGCACCTCCCATTCGCCCAACCGCCCAACCGCCCAACTGCTGGAACTGCCCTCCCATTTCATTTCATTTGGATCATAAATCGAATTGTTGAGGCGTAAATTTGTTGTTTTTTCGCTTTTTTGTTTTGTTTCTGGTTTTTCTAAAGCTTTTTAAATTTGAACTTGAAATTTGGGATATATGTAGTTATAAAAGTCATAGTCATATACAAAAAAAAAACTGGTTCCAATGATGGGACCCAGTTTGGGAAATGCTGGTCAAGAATTTGCATCTCTGATGAGCGGACGAAAGCCAAATGTGGCTTGAAAATGGAAATGAGCCAAGCAGGAAATAGTTTCAATGTTTCTGCTCTCGACATGTGAGATGATTATGATTATTATTATTATAATTATTTGCATAGCTGGACATCCGAACGCACAATAATTAATAAGTTATTTTGGTTTAATCAAATCAATTATTACATCATTTCGGACGGCCTGCTGTGCATATGCAATTTGCTTGGTACGAAATTCGATTAGGACTTAATTATCACATTTTTGAAGCAATGCTGTTCCTCTCGAATCGCTTTCCAAATAGCCAAGCTGAGCTATCATGTTCGCCAATCTGACATAGATATGTCATGTGGATTTGCTCTGGTCATTGAGTTGAGCTAAACAAGAATTCGTTTTAATCGTCAAACATTCCTAGATAAACCAAATTGAGTTCTTTTTCATTAGATTTATTGAGCAATCTTTGCTACGCTTTGTTTTAGGTTTCTTCAAGCTCAAGATCTTTAGAATAGTTAAATAAATTACATATATAATCTGATCAAAGTAGTGTGAAATATTAGCTGAGCTGTTCTTAAGTGTTCTTTCAGGCGAAATGGACTCCATATCAGGAGTTTTAGATATAATATATAGTTATAATATATTTAATATGAGTAAAAATATGCATGTCAAACATGCAATAATAGATAAGAACAGAAATTCGAAAATTATATTTTAAGATTAAAATATGAAAAAAATGTATATTTTAATTTATGTGATTTTTATTTATTTTTTACGTATTTTTAATTATTTCTTTATTTAATTTTTTTTTTTTTTTTTTTTTTAGGGGTCAATCTGCTATAAAATTTCTTCATATGTGTATTCAGCAAGACTTAAAAATTCTCATCGTGAATGAACTGTAAGTAACAATACAGCAAATTTAATTTGAAATGATATTTATATATTTAGTTGTATAAAGTATTTATAAATATTTATGAAGTGTTTACATCCATAAAATCTCTATGATCATAAATCCTCACTTAATTGGAATAAAATGCAATTAATAATATTTGTTGCATATGCTTGTAGCTATAGCCAAATGGTATGAATTATTTATATATCCGGAGGCACAAAACCTTGTTAAAAAAATAAAAAAAAATAGACAGTAGTTTAGTTTTTAGTGCTGGGTGGAAAAATCATAAATATTTTACTTTCATAGCTTTATAAATTTACAAATGTTTGAAGCCCGCAAAAAACCTTTCGAATTGCACGGCGTAATCGCAGTTAAATGGAGTCGGGGTAATAGTTTCGTTTGATATGTGGCAATCGTGCACAAATGAATGAGCATCAACAAAAAAAATTAGGAAAGTTTATGAAGTGGAAAGCAAAGACGTTAATACTCTACAAATATATACGCTCTCAATATAGAGATTTAGAGTTCAGGAAGAAGACAGAGAAGGAAAGAGAGATAGAGAATACTGACCGACAGAAGAATAGAGAAGGATATAGGGAAAGACATAAATAGAAATGGATGCAATCAGAATCAAACGAAACAAACAAAGACAGAGGTGCGATGTGCAGAGAAGATCTGGAGCGAAGAAAGAAAAAAAAGGTAAACTTAATAGTAAGCTGTATAAATGTCAGATATATTTATTTACAATAGGCCATCAAACGTCATCCTGCGAGCACTTCTAGTCTAGTATACGCTTCCTCAACTAATTTACAGAGTATGTCGAAAAATGCTTTCATTTTTTCCTTCTTGTGCACTTCCGCATAAAAAGTTATTAAACTGCGCATCAAACTGTAAATTACAGTAAAAAGCCTTTCGAACGCCATTTTGTGGGCGCCCACACACACACCCACACATACATCGCAGCACATACATGTATAATGAGTGTGAAAAGTAATTCAATAAAACGCTCTTAATTATGCTTTTGATTGAGCTTCGCTATGAAACAATGAAATGGTTAACGGAGAGTGTCAAATAAATCCGATTACAGCAGTTATATGTACTATATGCATATATCTACATATGTATGTATTATGCATGTGTTCGTACATCACACATAAATACCTATACAGATGCATAAAGCCAGTCAAAGCTGGCCAGCTTTCAGGCTGACCTCAAGCCAGACCCGCAGCAAGCGAATTCCAACGAAGTTCAAAGTTTTATATTTTATTTTTAAACTGGATTTCCTGTTTGCTTTTTCTCTCTCTTTCACTCCCTCTCTCTCTCTCTTTCTGCTGTTGTGCAGGATGAAGAGTAATTTCCTTCGTTTTTATTTATTTGTACATTTATCTTCTTGTTCCCGTTTTAATCCGCAAACATTCTTGATAAGCCATTTCGGATTTAATTGAGCGTTTCTTTTTTTCACTTTTGATTTGTTGTATTTTCCATTTTATTTGCCAATAAAACAAAATACTTTTTTTTGCTGTTGTTGTTTTGTATTGATTTATGAAGTGTGAATTTTTAAGTGCTGTAATCTGAGAGGTTTGGATAACGGACCGTTACCTGCGAGACTGGCATATGGCAATAAACAAACACATTTGGAAATATTCTTAAAAAAAAAAAGATATTTTCCAAAATAAATCAATAAATCAATAAATAATGTTTAGAAATCAAAAATAGTAATTTAAATATAATAATATAAAATAAGATAATATAACATAAAATAAAATAAAATAAAATAAAATAAAATAAAATAAAATAAAGGAAAATAAATAAAAATAAATAAAAATAAAATATAATAAATGAAATAAAAAATAAAATAAAATAACATAAAAAAAATTAAATTCTAATTACTCAATAAGTATTATATACATAAAAAAAAACCTAAAAAAATTTACAATAATTTAAATAAAATTTTAAATCTCTAAAAATGATAGATATGAATTAATAAATTAATAAATATTTTGAACAACTTTTACAGAAAAAAATAAGACTGATATAATTTCAAATTTATAATTTTCTTTTTTTTATTTATTTAAAGAAAAATAGCAAAAATTTATAAACTACAATTCATGAACTTTTTTAGTTGTAGAAAAAATGAATTGAATTTATTTGCGCTGACTTTCTATGAGGGCCAGATTTATCTGTGCAGCTCACTCGCCGGTCCATTGAAATATGAATCGTTATATAATATTAATCGATGACAATAAAAGTTGGGCTGCAACTGATTTACAATCGCAGGCAACAGTTGATAGCAGTGTTTGTTTGGTTGGCTTTGTCTCATTTGATTTGGTCATAAATTCATCATCTAGCAGCTGGGTTTTTCATTTATCCACTGTCATCTGTGTGTAGAGAGCGAACTATGTGCACATAGTGCACAAAGTTATCGCAATCAATGATAACGATGACGATAACGATTGCGATTAAGCGGAAGATAACGATGAATGTTAACGAGCTTTGCACTTGAGTTTGAGCAAATAAAAGAACAGATTTGAGTGCGACACGTGCTTAAGCCAGAGTTTGGTTTGGGGTCGGGGCTGACCCAAATTAGCTGGGAAATTGTGCATTCGCCACGTGCACCCGCCCACATTTGACTGACTGCCACAACTGTCAGCACTAAAAACCAGAGACTCTAATTAAAAGTGAAGAGACAGTGAGCGAAAAATGAAAGTAAAAGCCACTTGAAAGTGGATCAGAGCTGAGTAGATGATGAGCAGCCAAATGCCCAGTACATGATATATCCACGCAGGCATTTACAGAGTACAGGGTATAACAATAACATTTTTCAATTTACATAAACAGCACAAACATTTTACAGGGTATATAAAAGCTTAAATCTAACCCAAATGCTTATACATATAGCATTTAGATGCACTTACAGCATTTCCACATTTTCTTTATATTTCATATAGTACATATTACAGGGTATATGGCAGTTGTAAGTCAGCTGCGAGTAAAGATACGCACGCAGTTTTTGTAGGCGGCACGGGGCGTTGCTGCACCAGCTACCTGCCCCTGTACGTGCTGCTAATTATATGTCAGCATTAAAGAGGCAACCAAAGAGAGCAAAAGAGAGAGGCAATGCGTGGGAGAGAGAGAGGGGGCGATGGCTGTTATTTTAGCTGGCAAGTAATTACTATGCAACTGGCATAGACGTAACGGAGCTGAAATGTTGTTGGATGATCAATGCTCGTGCATTGGCCGGAAGAGTTAGGAAATCAAAGAAGATGAAGAAGGAGTGTGGGGGGGAGAAAGGTGTCGTAGGGTAAGGGGTCAAGTTGAATTTGGTCTATAAAATAAGAATTTTGATTAACTCACCTTCTCCGTGCTGGATTGGAAATAATAAACCATCACGAACATCCAGATGATGCTGACGAAGACAATTAATTTGATGTTGCGACGCATGTTGATTGATTCTTCTTCTTCTGCTTTTTTCTGATTTATATTATTATAATAATTATATTATTTATCGGACGTGTTTTTGTTTTCTGTTGCTGCTGCTATTTGGCAAATTCGTTTGCTTTTGCACTGTTTCGGGATGAACAAAAAATTATTGATTGGATTAATTACATTTAATTGAGAGCCACAAACACGTGCCACATGCCACAAACTCCAGCACTCAATTATTTCTCTTTGTTCCTGTTTTTTTAACAACTGAAAATCTGTTTTTCATTTGTTTGTCTTTCCGCGCCATCCGCTCTGGCACTTTTATTTATTCAAATGCAATTAATTATCTAGCTGAACTACAGTTCCATAGTTCCTGCGGTGGCCGAGCTGTTGCCAGCTTCCGTTTGTGGCTCCCAATTAATTATCGGCCATACTCGCTCGCAATGCGTGAGTCAAGGGAGTCTATTCGGTTTGCTTGTGGGGCTTCCCCCATTTATCTATCCGTCGGTTAATCTCTCTGTTCTGTCAATATAATTCTCTGAGCCTTGCAGACAACTACGTACGTCTGCTCTATGCAGACTGATCAAAGTTTTTCGTTACTGGAGAGAGTAGAGATTGAGAGGCAAAGAGAGATAGAGGAGCCATGGCTTAGCATTGTTAACGGATTAACTTGTTGTTAATCTAAAAAGCTTGGCATAGTAAATATTTTATTCAATTATTATTATTCATATTATTATAATGTCTTCAACAACTACACGTAATATTTACTTCAGGCTACCGTATAATTGTTCATATAAGAGATAGATTAGATGATGATATCATCAAAGGCCTTTCTGACTGATAATGAGAATGATAGCGCTATACCTCTACACAATATATAATATAAGTATATGGAATATAGAGTATAATACTCTATAGATCATAGTAGAGTTTTTCTTTTTGTGTAAAATTTGTAGACTGCTTCTACCTGCTTCTAGCACTCGCACCTCAACAGTTTTATCTTGCACCCCTGATAAACTTTAGATTAATATTTGTTGGCGTTTCCCTGGAACTCGATAAGCAAACCGAATATTCAAGTTCTCTGCTTTAATTGAAAGCATGCGTTATTATTTTTAATTAACTTCCTCAACGCCCATTGTTCACACACTTGAGAAATTGCTCCTCAAATAATAATTTGGGTCACTTCGCGTGATGTCATAGGCGACGAGTTCATTTTAATGGAGCCCCAATGCTTGGTAATAATTTTAATTAATAATAAGAATAATTTTATGTATAACAAATTAAGTTTTCTATGAATATATTTTGGTATTGAATTGTGCTTAAACAGCTGTTCATACATCTATTTTGTCTTATTGTTTTTATTATTTTTCTTTTGGGCTGAGACACATTAAGCATACGCAACGTGGCGCGAGATAAGATAAGTGCGCAGCTTAACTGTAAATTGAAATTGGATTTTGATAAAAGCTGAAAGTCAATTTTATGAAGTTGTTTCATACATTTCCATGTTACAATTATGATCGATCATTGAAGTATAAACACACGGGCACCAAGAGCGAGAGGGAGCGAGAACGAGAGAGAGACAGTGCACTATAATGAGCGACAATTGGTCAAATGTTTGTGACTTTCTTGCTAATGTTGTTGCTGTTGTTGTTGCTGCTGTTTATTGGCAATTGTCTTGCATTTACCGTTGAGTCGTTTATTATGCTTGATTAGCACGCCGCACAAAAACCGCAAAACACGCGAGTCACGAGCTTAGAAACTTCGCCTACTGCGACTACGGCTACGACTACGACTACGACTACAGCGTCGGCATCGGCATCGGCGACTGCGACTGAGACTGAAACCGCGACAGAGACCGAGACGAGCGTCTGCGTCAGCGTCGCACACACGAATAACCGCCAAGCGCCGCAGACGCGTACATTTTAGTGCCAGAAGCCACTGCAGACCAACGAGGCAGCGACGCGTCGCAACGGTCGTCTTCAATTGCCTCTGCTTGGCGCTGGCCAACCGGGCTGCAGCGTATAAGAGTGAGAGAGCGCACGCCGGCTGGCTGCGAACATGTTCGATGCGAACCAAGTGGCTAAAGTTGGCTGCATTCATGTTCGATGCGAACCAAGTGGCTAAAGTTGGCTGCATTCATGTTCGAGCAGCAGCAAATGCTGCGAGCCTGCAACGTTGCGTATGCGTAATGTTGAGCACCGGGCAGCGAAATAAACAAAACAAATCACAAATGTTTATTTATTATTGTTGGCAGTTAATTTGATTTTGACTGGATTTTGGATACGTACATATATGTATATACTTCTGCTATGCTGAGAGTCCTCTTAATTTATTACTCTATTTTGCAATTTATTTCAATTGAAATTCTCTCTTTACTTGCAATTACAAATTATTTTTAGTTTAAGCTCATACTCGACTAGTTAGTTCCCTCTTTATGTATCATTTTATTATTATTATTTATTTATTTTTTATTTACATTTATATTTTACAAATTATCTACATTTAAATTCTTCTTCAACTAGGTTTTTATTCTTTCTTGCACATCCGGCATTTCCATTCAAAATTTTTAATCAACTCTAGCTTTTAATTCCGATTACATTTTTATTTTTTTGGGTAAGTTGCATTTTTCATTTTAATGAGCTTTCTCTCAATTTTCATGTGAGAATGGCTGCGAAATGTTTACCATATTCAATTAAAACTAATTAAATATTCATTCAAATTGTTAGAATAAACTGTAGTTATGCAAATTTCATGCAACAGCAACAGCAACAACAACAACAACATCAAGCGCTACGATATGCAATGTGGCCAGCTCTTCTTTTCAGTTTTTGTTTTAGTTGTGTTGGTCAGCATTCGAGCTCGAGTCGAGTGGAATTGGGTGAGATAAATGCCTGCATTATTTATAAACTGACTTCGAGTGAACAAGGGAGTGTGAGCGTGTCCATGTGTGCCTGGCTGTGCGTCTGTGTGTGTGTGTGTGTGTGTGTGTGTTAACAAGAGCCATAACGCTTTAAGGACAACTGCAGCAGCTGCTGCAAAAACGGGAAAACCTAAGCAAATGAGCAAATAGAATAACCAAGTGAGCAATGGAAAGTGTGAGAACGACTAACTAAGCATTCTCGACCTAAAGCTCTAGAGAAAAAGAGCTAGCAGTAACCTCGACTTTTTACACAGATTCATAGAAAAATATTCTTAATTATTTTTCTAAAAATTAAATTAAAATATATTTTTTGTTTTTGTTTGAAGAACAAATTTATTAAACAAAGTTGAAAGCTAAAAACATATATTTATATATGAATATATATTCTTATGAATTATACTTTTGTTTAAAAAATTGTTTAATATATTTTTATTAGCAGCTTTAGTTCTTTTCCAAAGTTTTCGTCGTGGATGTCTTTTCTTTTGCCCAGCTCCCATTGAGCTCTCATTCAATATGCCCGCTTGATCTTTTTAATTGCATATTTAAGAGTTCAGCTAAGCTAAATGTGGGTGACTCTACCATCACCCGCCTCACCTGCTCTACACACCTCCCTCTTTCCCTCTCTATCTATTTATCGTCCCCTCTTTAGTTTCCTGCATATATCCTTGATTTTTGCCGCCCGCTGACCATTCCCTTTTATAAATTGGCTTAAAAACTCGAACGTACAACGAACGAGGCAACAAAAACTCATGACTATGCAGCAGATAGTGAGGGGCAGAGGTGGTGCAAGAGAAGGGAAAAAAGGGGAAAAAAGACATGCAGCACCGCAGACAAGAGTCAAACAATTACTACAAGAAATATCAACTTTAAACGGCAAGTCGAGTGTTTAATACCCTTCAGACAGAGAGAAAGAGAGAGGGAGATAGAGAGAGAGAGAGTTAAGAAACGATTCGACAGAAAGAAAGAAATGAATGAATAATGCTAATATGAAGAGAAGCTGAATGTGGTTCGCAAATAAGGGAGAACAGAGTAGCAGAGTAGAAATATTAGCGAATACCCATTTGCTGCTCTTTTGCTATAAAGCAGAAGAATATTTGAGAGGTATTATTAAGGATATATAGGATCGTTTTTAGTGTCTTTTCTGTTTAGGATATCGATTAGAGCTCTTAAGACATTGACTAACAAGTCTTGGTAGGTTTCAAAGTTTGGCTTATATACTATATACTAATGGAACTGAAGGAATAGTTTTATACTAGAGCTCATGGGTTATACTCTACATATATGCATAATTGAAGAAAGAGAATGTTTTATCCAATAATAGCATATAGAATAGGTATAATGTAATGCGTCCACCTTATGAAAACAGAAGAGTTGAGAGACTGGAGAGATGCAGCTATGCAAGGCTTCAGAGAAGACGATCGAAATTCGAACAAACTAGTAGTTGTAGAAAGAATCCCCCCCCCCCCCCCCCCCCCCCAGTAGACAGTTTATATAGAATTCTTGACATGGATATTAGCCCTATACTCTCTAGCTTTTACAGGGTATCAAAGCACATGAAACTGTCGCAGCGAGGCAGCTATGAGTGGCATTCCATTAGGCGTAATTAGAGCATTTAGAGCTGTGGAAAAAAGTTAAGAAAAGCCAACAGCAAGAACAACAACAGCAGCAAATGGAAGAAGAAGAAGAGTCCGTAGAGAGAATGTAGAAGAAGAAGCAGAGGCAGCAGCAACAGCAGCAGCAGTTGAACTAACTAATGCATATATGCATGAAATGTTATATGCATATGTATAGGTACACACATCTACATGTGTATGTAGATGTGTATGTGTGTACATTTCGCATTTGTTGTTGTGCTGAAAACAATTTAGCTGCTAGTCTCGCTTGACTGTGGCAGCCACCAAGTGCGGCGACTTGGCTTTCCAAGTACGATAATTAAAAGTTGGTTAAATGTTGCATGAGTTGCAGCTGCAGCTGCAGCAGTGGCAGCATCCTTCAAAGCACATTTGATTGCACACCATTTGCCAATCCTCCTCTCTCTCTATCTCTCTCTCTCTCTCTCTCTCTCTCTCTCTCTCTCCCTCTCTGTGTATGTCTGTGTTCACCTAGCCGTAAACTTTGCTGTTGCGTATCTATCCAAGCGCACTTCACATTTGGCCGTCTCGAGCTTAAGTTGCTCCTGCCCCCTTCCACTCGACACTCGCACCCGCTGCCCCCGCTTCACACAACATCCGCTCATTATCAGCTTGCTGGCTTTTTCTTTTTTGCCACACACACACACACACATGTCACCCCTAGGCCATATCCACGCATCCCCCCGCTTGCCCGCCTCTACTTGCCACATCTGCGGAAATCAAAAGTGTAAATGAATTTGGGAAATGTTGAAATTCAGAGATATGCATATATAAATATATGTATATGTATGTATGTATATACACATATAAAGCGAAATATTAATACATTATTGCATTAGACACTTTACATTTCGCCAAAGGCAGTAACTAGCTGGGGGCGTGGCAGTTAGCTAACTGCTTTGGTTTCTGCACTCAGAATTTGTAGCAATTTATTAGCGTTGCGGCTGCAGCTAAGCGATTCAAGCAGATGAGGTGAGGTGCGAAAGGGTTCATCTATACGTATGTGTATGTGTGTGTGTTTGGGCATGTAACGGTTATGTTGTGTGCGTTCGCCTAATGTCTTGATGACAAGTGAGCGTGGGCAAAGCTGATAAAGTGGCGTTAAGTGATTATCTCTGTGTGTGTGTAGGTGTAGGTGTTTGATATGGTATCTGTGGTACTTAGCACCTATACACCTGAAGCTTACCGACATAATCTTAAGTTGTACGAGTGGAGTGAAGCTAAAAGGTTATAGCTTAATGCAAGAGGATTTCAAGTCTTCTTTGAGAAAAGAGAAAGAACAAACTGATTATGCGACACAATATGCTCAGATAATATACAGATAAAACAAGTCGTACAGCCTATTTCTAGTTTTATGACTTCAGTATTTAACAGTACTTAAAAAATTAGTAAGTATTTAATTTTTTATTTTTTATTTTTTTTTTCGTTAAAAACTTGCCAAAAATATATTTTTAAAATTTGATTTTTATAATTAATTTACCAATATTTTAAATAGTTTTTTAATGATTATTATTATTATTTTCATAACATTTAATTCACCTTTTACTTTAAATTTGATTATTTAATTCAATCAAAGCTTAGCCCTTTTTTTGCACAGTGTTCTCCGTGTTATTATTCAAGTTTCAGTTCTCTCAGAGAGTAAGAATTGCATTTGCCGGCTTGCTAATGCTCACTCGCTCTCACATGCTCTGCCCTCTTTCTCTCTCTCTCTCCCTCTTGCTCACTTTGAGGGTGACTTCTGGCTGAGCACAGCAACTGTCATCAACTGTGCGTGTGGTTACATTCGAAGTGTGCCCAGCCTTGCTTGGCTTGTCCCACTCCCACCCACACTCCTTCTCTCTGTAGCCATCCCTCTTGCTCCGCTAGGCTCTATCATAACAAAACTGTCAGCTGCTGCACCAGAATTGTAATTCTTTTTTGCGTTTTTGTTTTTGTTGCTCTTGGCACGCGAATTACAGGCGCAACTTTTGTTTGTCTGCCTTCGATTTTTACACTCACACGCAAACACACACACACACATGCACACGCATTCGCACACACACAGACACACGGGCACAATTGATTCCATTTTATTGCTTACATTTTGTATGAAAAATTACAATTTGAACACTTTTAGTTACACTTTATTTAATTTTGTTTAAACTTGAACTTTTATTGCTTCGTTTGCTCTGCTTTGCTTTGCTTTAATTCTAATTTCCTCTTCGCGTATTTTCGATTTAAATGCACTTTTGGTGTTTACTGTAGCAAAAATAGTAGCTTTTCCTTAACAACTATTTGTGTTTGTTATTATTATTTAATAATTTATTTGATTAGTATTATTTTTGTTATGTTTATTTTTGTTTTTATTTTTAGAACGCGACGCGACGCGTTTCGTTGCGTTTGTTTAGTTCAACAAACGCTCGCAGCAACTGCCAAACGGCATTTCATATTGCTGTTTCTATTATTGCCGTTGTTGTTGTTGTTGTTTCTGTCTCTGTTTTCGCCTTGTTATTCTTATTTCTTTCATTATTGCCTCATTCCGCGTTTCTCGCTGTGTGTGAAGTAACATTTCTTCTGGTGGCCGCGCATTTCCGTGTTTTGCTACCCTTTTTGCTTCCTCATCATCAATTTCGCACTCTCTCTCTCTGTCTCCCACTCTCTCTTGTTCTTAAAGTCTCTCTCTTGTTAAGTATGCATGCACTGAGGGTAGCTTTGCCTGTTTAACCCAAACGCTCTCTTGGGAGAGAGCTTTGCGCATGCGCAAAACTTTCCTCTGCGATTATTTGAATTGACTAATTCCGTTAACCAAGCGAACCGTTAGCTGTGCCTACAACACGTGGAATTTATTAATTTGTGTAATTCAATAATATAATTTAATTGATAGCTGAGAGTTATATTGCTCAATAGATATAAAATTTATATTTCAACTATAAGAAATATATATTCTATATTCGATATTATGATATTTTCTATTGTAATTGCTTGAGTAGATCTCAATATTAATATTTCAATTATAAATTGTTGATGCTTTCCAGGAGATTTTGTCTATCCAACCAACCTGAACCTGAATCGACCAGCTCTTCTGTCTCCCAAAACTTCTGCTTAATCATCGCCATTGCATTAATTTTCCCCAAGAGACCTCCCGTAGTGGGATTTCAATAAATGAACATAAATTTCTATTAAATTTAACACATGCTCAAGCTCATATGCATATACATTCATACATATGTATATGGCGTGTTTATATGTATATCAAAAATACATTCTCATATATTGAAATTAATTTCGCTGTCAATGTCTTTGTAGACCCCAGCCCATGCGGCTCCCCCCACCCCCATCCTTAACCAACCGCAAGTGACAAAAGAAAATTTCGTGGCACGAGACGAAGCAAAAGCTCGGTTGACATTAAGCTCCATCCAGCCAAAGGGCAGACGGCGCAAAACCGTATTCAGTCATATCTGGCGAATATTTAACCCTTTCCACCCCCACCCCTGATAAGCCCCTAACTCTAAGACCAGCTCCCTTGCATGTCATTTATATGGATTATACATTGGGCATCATTAATTTTTGTTTTTCTTAGCGTTTGACTTTGAGGCTGTTTTCGAGAATTTGCATAAAATTGTTTTGCTCGGCGCGGGCTGTGTGTGTGTGGGCGTGGTACAGCAAAATTAATACCACAACAGAGCAAAGCACACACACAGCACTCACAACACACACATACTCACTCATATTCCGCTTTTATTTTGCTTGTCTGTACGCATTGATAAGGATATCTGCCTTCGCCCTTGCCTTTACCCATATCCTTAAAGATTACGATTATGTAGGTCTGTTGATGAGTTTCGCAATTTATGCAAGTGTATGTATATTCTCATCTGGCTCGGGGTTTCTAGAAATACTTGGAAGACAACATCCCACGAATGAACGTAAAGCGGACGGAGGTTGCTCAGACGGCACTTGAGACTCGTTTCAATTATACAAAAACGAGCTTAAGTTTCAAAGCCTTGGCTAATTGGCTGTCTTGTGTGTCAAATGCCAAAGCATTAGCTGAAAGTTATAAAATTTACAAACAAGTATGAATATATACATAAATGTATATATCTGCTTATATATGTATATCTGTATTGGATAATTAGAAAAGCTTTTCGACAGAGTTAGGGCTAGGTAAAATAATTATGAAAGGATGTAAATTCACTTTGATCTCTTCGTTTGGTACATAGAGTACTATAGAGCTCATAATTATCGATAATTATCGATAACTTTTGCTATTATTACTACGTATATAGTAAAATGTACTCTGTTCTACTTCATGTCAGTATACTTGTAGTATTATCAACGATTTTGTTTGATAAATATCGATAAGTTCGTTTGTTTGTATTTATCTGTTAACTAAGCCATACTTCTCATACTATGTGGTGAATTCTATTACCAAGCTAAAGTATTTCCTCTTTAATGGTATATGCTTACCAAAATTATTATATTTACTCACGTTATATATCATTAAATAGCAACTTACTAACTGATACTTATTCTCGATGTATAGCTCAGTGAACCACTTATTTTGCATATCACATTTCTTGCAATCAGTATCGCATGACACTCCGCACACGCTTGCCCAACTGTTGTGTATGGCGATATATATCGTTTACATAATATGACCCAGTTGTCCCACATTTTCCTAGGTCTATAAGCAATTGTGATGTACGTGATGGGCGCCAACAGGTAAACGCGTCTCCATTCCATTCCACTCCATTTCAGCGCCGACTTCCTCGTGTAATAATTGCAATATTATGCTGAGGCTCGCTGAGAAACAGCCAAAGCTGAAAAGGCTGTGGTGCCGCTGCTGCTGCCGGCGCTGAAGAGGCACAATGAAAAACTAGGAAAACGGGTTAATAATGCCATATAAAATAGTAAAGACGACACTTTTCGTGACTACGGGCCCCCATCTGCTGCCGAGCAGCTACTCAGCCAACAATGTTTGACATTTGTTTGTTTGTTTGTTTAGCGGAAAGTGAAAGGCTGCATGCATATGCATGAAGGGGTGAGCGGAGAGCGTACGGGTGTGGAGGGAGTTGGCTAGCAACAAGACGAGGCCAAGAGGCATGTCGTGGCTATATTTATACCCTGGAGTCACAGAGAAGTCTGCGGATAGGCGGTATACTACTTATATAATATATATGTTTGATTAGTCTGTCCGGCTGTCTATTTGTCTATGTTTCTTATGCAGCTCAAGCTTAATATATATTTTCGATAAAGAAATAGATTTATAGTACTTTTACTTTCGATACTTCCCAAATGTCTCAAACCCTATTTATATTAAACCACAATACAGCTGAGAGTTTTACATGGGTTTGCTAACTCTGCGGCTTGCTGTGTACAGGGTATCGCTGAGTCACGTGCTCTCAGCTAGAGCACTTTTACTTGTTGTCTTAGCCGTTGCAGCTGTGCGGCAGGTTCATTGACATCGCCCGGCGAGCTAATAAATTGTGATAAATGCATTGCGAACAGCATTTACTACATAGGAGATACTCGACTATCCAAACAACCGAGCCAGCACCCAGCACCCAGCACCCAGCCACCCAGCTAGCCACCCACCCACGCTCCCAGTGGCAGCCGCATTGTGTGGCTTGCGGCACGCTGCATGTCGCAATTGCCACTCGAATCGCATCCATCAAAATATTAAATTTGAAAATGCATTTTCCGCTTGCTGAAGTCTTTTCATGTCATTCACTTGTCCAGATTGAAAACAAAATAAAACAACAAGAGACACAAGAACATCGGAGTCGCAACGACTGTCTAATGCTCGCTCGAACATATCCTGAGATTATGTGAAGAAACCTTAAGGAAAACTTAAAGGTAATATATCTTTGAATGTTTTCGATTCTCTCAATCTCAGTCTATTCCTAAAGGAATAAGAAGCGACTTAATATATTAGGGATGTAATCAAATATTTAGTATAGAGCAGTATATAACCACAATAGATATTAAATATAAATAATACACTTATTATACTCTTATATTGTATATAGTTTTTAAATATATTTCACATTTTATTATTTTTTTTAATTTTTACTTAACATAGTTTTTAACTCAAATTGCTAACTGTATTATTTAACAGAAAAGCCAATATACTCACTTTCACTTAGACACTGCGAAAAAATTAATGAAGCGAAAAACTCGCACTTTCCGTTGATATTTTTCGCCATTAAAAGCAAATACAGAAAAATAAGAAAACAAGCAAAAAAAAAAAAGTGCATTGTAATGGCTTAATTGGTATTTATGGTCTGAACATTGTTACTGAGATAATTATGCGTACGTGAGATCTGAGCTGCCAACAAGGCGTAATATTTGCACAAGGCAAAAACTTACTTTACCATTAAATGACAATTATTTAAATACCCTGTAAGTACACAACGGAAAGAAAGAGGCATGACAAACGCCTGATAGATTATTATAGATTAGATTATATTGATAAATATAATTTGCTAAAATATAAAAATCTTACATACAATATATATGAAATATTTATATTTTTTTACACTATTAATTATAAAAATATTTATATTAATATTTCTAATATACACCATTATAAATATCACTTCTTTTAAAGTTTTTATAGATTGAAAATAGAGGGTATTCCTAGTCGAGCATGCGCTACCTATTACTCTTTTCCCATGACAATTTGTATTGAATTAAGTTTCGAGTTGAATTGAAGAGGACTTTGCTGATCGTTAATCGCATTGAATGCACAGCAAAAAACAAAAACTAAGTTTTCATTTTTTTTTTGTTGCTTTTTCTTTGGAATTCGGGAAATAAAAGGCTACATAGTTGAGACAAGACTGCAAAATGTGAACGACCGAAACTTATGAAAAACTTGAAATTTTCCTCAAAATATTTATTTTATAATGGGATATAAAAACAATAAAAATTAGTATATCCAAAATATAAAATTTAATAACAAAAAAATATTTAAAAAAAATAAAATACAAATATTACCACGTTATAAAATGACTTAACATTTACTAACAAGCCATTACAATATTGGCAACTTTTATCTTATGCCTCAAGTCTGGAAAGTACCTCTATTCACTTTCATTGATGCATTTCCTTGTTTTGCTTTTGCAAGCCAATTTTATTAAAAGAACATTCACCAGAAATCAGCTCTCAATAATTCATCATTGCGCATCTGTCTAGCTCTCGATATCTCGATAATCATAATTTATGTAGGGTTTTTCTTGCCTTGACTTCGCCTTCCTTTCTCTGCACATTTATTCAAATAGTATTCGAAATGCAATTTGTCGTCATTATGAGACGCTGCCCGGCACTTGGCAAACTTTGACGCGATCTATTGTTGCCTCATTGGCAACAAATGAGGCAGCTATTCGATGCGGACTAGAAGAGGCGAGCAGCAGCTGGACGTGCAGGAGGTGGTGAGCCGTAGCAGTAGTCGTAGCAGCTCCTTTATTGCTGAGTGCTCGTTAGCGTGTCCGTTGTGCTGTTGTGGGGGTGGGGGAGGGACTGCCCAGCGTATTATAAATACGGCAACATAATGCCAAAGTGCAGAATATTGCACATTATAATTTAGGAGCGAGCGGGAATTGATTTATGGCAAGTCACGTAGCTGTTGCCGGCTGAATTTATAGGTAGGTATAGGTAACAACGCCCTTCTATGCGCTTCTCAGAAGTGCGGCCCTTGTTTAATTGTGCTGCAAGCTTGAGCATGGGTCGAGAGGCTAAGCGAATGCCATTTGCCTGGTCCACTACTCGTACTACAACAACTACAACAAGAACAGTACTTAGCTGTTTCATATACCCTGTACTTTCGTTAATCAGCTCTGAAAGTTCTGCCGCACAACATATTGCGCTTCCCTTTGTCCTTCGTCTGCGTAAACAATTTAATTACGCCTGTCACAAATTGCAAATTTAAACAAAAGAATCTATCCAGCTTTCGCACAAAGCGTGTGTCCCTGTCCCCATCCCTGTCCGCGTCCCCCCATGCGAGTGTATACTGTACAAGTTGCTAGCAAATGCCATGTGCTAATTTAATTAAATTGCACGAAACATTGTTGGGTCCCTCCACTATTTTTATTGTCGCTTTTTTTTCTGAGTGTACTCGGAACTGCAGCACTGCGCGGAGTTAATATAGTAATTAGCTCTCGCCGAAAGCTCATTATGAATTGTTAGTTAGTAGTTCACAATGGGGGCTAACCAGCTGCTCTACGTTCTTACCTAATTAACTTGGACGTTGAGAGCTTTTCAAAGCTGAAAATTATATTTTAATTTCATTTACCTTCTGCTAAATCTAAAGTAGTAGTAGATTGAAAAAGTACAATCCAGATATTCTACTATCTCCTATCTCCTATCTCCTATCTCCTATCTCCTATCTCCCATCGAAATGAATATACTCTTGTTTCCGTTTAGCAGCAGGGTATAATTATCTATTATCTACTATCACGACAGCCATTACACATTGTTGACCTTTACCTGGTGGCTATAGCCGTTGGGTCCAATTATCACAATCTCTGGCTCTATCTCGTTCTAAATCTATTTCAATACACTCTAGATCCCTCATGGCAGGGTATAATTACATTTGTATTGCTTGTCGTTACTTTTTAATGGGAGCAACTCACTTTCTACCTGGTTAAAACTCTTCAATTAGGCAAATAGCTTTACGCAATTTACTGTCAGTTACTCCTGTAGCACATTTGCCTTAAATATTAACTAAATTGTGTAGTTTTTCTGCTGGTCCACTTGACAGCATTATGGATTTAAATAAGTTCGTATAATTAAGCTCAGCTGTGCCAGAAACTGCACCATCATCCACATTTTTCTAGTACATCCTTCAAGTTTGTAAGCCTGGTCAGCAGCTGTCCTGCTCCTGCTGTTGCTCCTGTTGATGATGATGCTGATGCGGATGCTGATGCGGATGCGGATGCGGATGCTGATGAGACTGTCAGCAGTCGCTGTCCTCCTGTTGCCCTGTTGGCCAGTTGCTATGCAAATTTTCCCATTTTACTCGCCCGCATGAAAATGCGTTTCACAACTGCCACGCCCACTCACACCAAGCATCCCGCCACCAACTTTTTGTCGCTCACTCAGGGTCAGCTGTCAAGGCAGCTCAACCTGACAACGAGATAATTTTTCAACAAAATTAATAAAACATCATTTTAAATATATTCGATGCCAGCCAGAAATGCATTGCATGTCAGCTTCATTAGCCCATCTAAACAGGAACGTTATTTACATACATATATATGTATGTATATGTATGTATATATGTATGTGGGGAAACCTGACATTTCAGATATTCCAAAATTAAATTCTTAATTCTCCATCTCTCTATTTGCTTTTATCTCTATCTCTGACATTGCAATTTGTGTGCTTCGATATTAAATTTGCTGAATTATATCATATATGCTAAATGAAATTCGTATTTAATACAGGGTGAATAATTTGCTATATTCAAAGTGGGTTTTCGACTAGGAAATGCCCAGTAATCGAGTGTGAATGGGAGTTAAATTATTTAAAGTGAAAGATAGAGAGAGAGAGAGAGAGAGAGAGATGTAGGGCGATTAGAGATTAAAGAATTATAAGTGCAAGAAAAATTATAAGATAGACACGAATTGGCGAGAGAGAGAGAGTGAGAGAGAGAGAGAGAGAGAGAGAGAGAGAGAGACAAATATAGGTTTAGAGAGAAGGGAGAAAGAAAAGTAAATAAATTAAAACTAGAATGGAAGAAAAGCAGCAACCACAGACTGAAGCAGAAGAAGAGCGATATACATATGTATATATAGAATGAGAGACAGAGAGAGAGAGAGAGAGAACGACAGCAAATAAGCATACAGCAAGTATAGAGAGAGAAAGATAGATTTAAATGAAGACATCGAAATTGAAAGTAAGATCAAATAAATTTAGACAGAATGGATGAAAACATTACCTTTTCCATAAATTATCTAAGCAAATTAAAGTCCCTTGAAAACCTCTAGCCATTGCCTCACAGGGTAAACGAAATATGTATATCAACAAAAATGAATTTCCACTAAACTAAATCCAGCTTTTATTATCATGGCAATTTCTTCTTTTTTTTTTATTCGCTCGAGATTTTGCATTAAATTTTGTTGGATTTTTGAGCTTTAGCGAAAATTTATGTGAAATTATATTAAATAGGCTTTAAGCTGCACAGCAACAGCGACGAGAGAGAGAGATAGAGAATGAGAGTGAGAGAGACAGCTGTAGTTGGCCTTTTTGGGGGCAAGAAAACATGCAGCTTCCACATGACTGACGGCTGCTTTAATAATTAAAAGCGAAACATTGCAAATGTTATAATAACGCAACCCAAGTGGCGTTTGGGTAGACCGCACGACGAGGCTTAGGGCGACGAGAGCAACTCTCATGAGGTTAGTTTGACGACAACCAAAAGCTGCAGCCCAACCTGATTAGAGTATGCTTTGGCAATGCATGCAGGAGAGGGCACATGGCTTATATATATATATACTATATTTAAATAAATATGTATGCCATATGATGCTGATGGCAGCAACTAAAACTGTTTCAGGTCTGACGTTAATCATTGAGTGGCAGATGCCTCTAACGGCCTTGGCTTAGCTGTGATTAACTCAGAATTTTGCTTTGATATCTAGAGGTTAATCGACTTTTGCGACTAGAGAGTGCAAGAGACAGTCTGGATGGCTTCTGAACTAAGTCAATATTTGGGTAACGGACTGAAGCCATCGAAAATGAGAATTATTGTCAGCTGTATAAGCATTTCTCTCTTTCCTTTAAGCTTTTTCATTATGAAGCTCTGACAACTTGACTAAATACCTCGAAAGTAAGCCTGCTCAACTCAGTCTGGGCGCTTCTGCTTGTATCATTACTTGAGAGGAATCAAAAGCCAATGTTAAGCGTATTGAATACTAAATCAGTTATCGCAAATAGTAGCAATCCTCGATAGTCTTACTGAAGACATTTTAATCTGATTTGCGAATCAATTCTATCTTTGACTTGAAATAAATATCTTTCCACTTGATAAATACACAAACTCTACTCCCTGACATCGTCAATCAGCCAATTACGATTCGAATTCACACCTTTAGTCAGTTATCGTGCACGCAATTAACGGCACTTAAAGCTGAACTTTGACCCAATTTAGCGGCGTCAATAGGGAAGCATTTGCGCAATCTAATTGGATTTAAACTGAAATCGGATATCGCTGCTTGACTCCTGCGAAAAGAAGAGGCAGAGAGTGCTTCACTTTTGAATTCTGAAGACTGCGAAGAGCTGTTTACACAGCAAATAGAAAGTCAAGTCGAGGCGAGCGTCTAAGATGTGGTCAGTGTGTGGACAACAATGGCAGCTGTCCTTGGGTCAGGTGGATTTCTTCACACACGGATTGACAATTGCAATGCGAGCCAACTCAAACAGATAACAGACTAAGGCACACGAGCTTAGACGACAATAGACGGCGCTGGACGAGGACAGTGTCAGTGGCAACACACAGCTGTGTGCTCTGGACTCTCCGGGCACTCCGGGCACTCTGGGTGTCTGGCAACGGCTTCAGCGCATAAATTTCATGTGCTTTCGCATGTGGCAAACAGACGGCGCAAACAAATAAAATGCCAGCTCTAAGCGTTCCCCACAAATAAGGTTCAAGGACAAACGAGTCGCAGTCCAAGCTGCTGCCTGCTGCTCTCTGCCCTCTGCCTCCTGCCTCTACCTATGGCCACATGCACAAATTGTGGTCAACATTTGCCAAGAAACTGTTCGTGTTTGTCTATCTATCCATCTCCCTCTCTCCCTCTCTTTCTGTGGGTGTCTTTGGGTCATGTTACAAAACTCATTTAAATGATGTGCGCTGCCCGAGCTGCCGTCCAGAGTGGCCAGTGCTGGGGGCAAGTGCTATCGCATCACTCAAGTCTGCTTGGCGCAACAAATGTCACGTATACGCCATGTTCAACATTTGTATAGTAGTTGGCTGTTCCAAGAAACCATTGCAATGCATTGTACTGCTAGAGCTGTGTGTAAATCTTAAAAGATCTACACAAATATGTGCAATGGCAGAAATATCAACTTTGTGCCCAGTTCAGGGTGTTCTCTAGTCGGGCAAATATTGCGTATACGCGCTGTTCAACACTTGTGTAGTATTGCAATGCTTGTGAGTTACCTCTTCTCACTTCTCAACAATGTAATATCTTTGTATATATTTCCACTTTTCATTGTTTTCGGGAATACCCCTCATTAAATACTGGAGCAGCGCCTAAATTGTAATCAAATGCTGTATATTTCTGGTCGCAGCTTTCGAATGCTGCGCTTAAATATGGCAATAAATCAGTTAAATATATAATACATCACCTGGCAGAGTTACCTGTGCCCAAACAGCTTCGTACTCCCTCTCGAAGGACGCGTCACAGCCGCACTCGGATTTCATGCTGAATGCGTTCAGTATTTCCGTTCCGCTGGCTCATAAATTATACCAACTGTTTTTCTTTTTTATTTTTACCTTTTCTCTTTCGCTTTCGCTTTTGCCTTTTTTCATTTCATTTCATTTAAGCTGTAAGAAAAATGACATATTTTCTTATATGGGGGCGTGGCGTGCGCCTTATGCTATGGGCCAAATGCCAAAGCTGTTCGGTCAGAGGCCAACAGCAGCAAACGTACATGCGAGTGTGTGTGTGTGTGTCTGTGTGTGTGTGTGTGTGTGTGTGTGGGTATTCGCTTTGGCCAGCTATGCGTTGCGTATTTGCGTCTGAGTTTGCCTTTGTTTCGGCAGCATCGAAATTAATTAAACTTCAATTTAGCTTGTCAAAAGCTGATTAAATGCAAAATTCCCCCAACGCACAAAGCGCATGCCAAAGAGAAGAGAAGCAGAAGCAGCAGAGGCAAAACTTTGACAAAATATATCGAAAGAAAGCTGCGTACGATGATGAATGGCGCAATCCTGAAATGAATTCATATAATATGCATTTTTTGGCTAGCTTTCAGTGTTAGTGAAATAAATTGGATAAGTTAGAAGCAAAAAAGAATGAAAAGCTAAGAGATTCTTGACTACCTGTAGCCCATGGCAAATGGGAAAAACGGGGTATATTGGTTTTGTGTATATTTTCTTTGTAGTGTGTGGAATTTTTATGTTGATCTGCAGATCGAGTGAATATGATATATAGAAGCTTGTATATGAAGATGTGGTTTGATTGGAACAGAGCATCGCTCAGTCGGGCAGTCTCGACTAAAGTCGTTTAGTTTCATTTAATAAATGTACGTATTCCGTTATGTCTACTATACTCATTGCAGCAAATGAGCTCAACTTATGATGGTACTTCACTCCACTGTATACGTGATGTTTGTGGGAATGAGAAGAGTTTCTTTCGCCTCAAAGATAAACTCGAGCATAACTTGGCTCTAAGGAAATTAGCTGAATAACAAATTGGTAACATTATAACTTTTTGTCAATGCCTTTTGACCTTTCGAATGGTTTCATAGGAAAAGCCCTTCATCTTCCTTGCTTCGTCTGTATTTTTGCAGATATATATAGTCTCCATTAACTGTATTATTTAGCATTTTCCACTTTACTTAAGTATAAATACAAGTACTTCCCTTTCTATACACAGTTAAGTTTCCTCTAGCTGAGGGCCGTCTCTTAAAGTAGTGCAACAAAAAACATTTGGCCTACGAAATATATAAAGTTCAGTTCATCTGACGTGGCTGGCAGCCCAAGAGAGCTTTCACAGCATCCACTTAAGTAGTTCAAAGTGCGATAAGCAGCACATTTTGCTATATTATATTTTTATATTTATTTACTTTTTTATTAGCTCCAAAGCTGAAAGTATTTGCCGGGCAAAGGCAAACAGGAAACGCGCCGCGTAAAAGTTCTTGTTATTTATTAATTTAATTTGATAGCGCCTTGCTTGCATTGTTCTTCAGTGCCTTAACAACATATATCCGGCCATAATTAATGCACGAACAATATATTGCTATCTCTTGCGATATTTTAGCTTTTTTTTTTTTTTTTTTGCTTTACTTTTACATATTTCTTTATGCTTGGCTGCATGCCACATATTTATTGCCACTTGCATATTTGCCGCAGGTAAAGTGCAACAGTTTTTAATGTAGACACACACACGCGCACACACACATGCATACATGTAAGTGAATGTAGACAAACACACACACAGACACTCAACCACACACACACGCACGCACACACACAGAGCTTCCAAATGACAAAAAACGCCAACGGCCAACAGCTATGATCCACTTACACACGCACACACAGACAGACCTAGACATATATACATAGAGACATACACACATACACAAACACACACACACACAGACACTCCATTTAGCCATTGTTTTCTTTTTTAAGAATACGAAAAATAAAAGGAATATCAACAAAAAAGAGAAGAAACAGCTAAAATTGTTTGCCTTCTGCTCCAGCAAAGTTTTGTTTGCGTACGAGATAACAATTTTGTTTACTTTTGGATACTCTATATTATTTTAAATAATATACTGAAAATAAACCGCACAAGGCTGTACAAAAATAAAAAAAATAAAATATATATATATATATATATATATATATATATATGTATATATTTATATATTTTTATTTAAATCAATTTCAATATTTTGTGTTTTGAAATTCTAAATTTGTTGTTAGTTTTACAGGATATATATGTATATATTTTATTATTAATAAATAATTAATATATTAAAAAATATTATTAATGTTAAATTTGTTTTTTTTATACTTCTAAAACTAATTTATTCGATTAATTATGTATTTCTCTCATTCATATTCATATTTATATCTATATTCATCCCAGAAATCTCTAATTAATTTCCATTTTTACAGGGTATTCACTATAAATATGTGATGCTATGCCTTTAAACCTTTTGCTTTCCCCTTTTAACTGAAGCTTTACTATTTTCATTGAATCTTTTTCATTTTTTTCTGCAATCGTTTGTGTGTGTATTTGTAGTATACATTAGAGATTTATCGCTGTATTTGTGCATTTGAAGCAGAATTTGTAAGCAGAGTTAAATCATTTCGAGGGCTTCGTCTCAGTGGTAGACAACATAACTGTAAGCCAACCTGGCACATATCAGGGATAGACACAGGCAATCATAAGACCCAGCCCCCCCAGAGCTCCTTCGCTCCCATCGTGGCCATCGTGCCATCCATTTATCTGTATTTTACTCGAAATACAAAAATATGGAAAAGAGACAACATATACATAGACAAAAGTACATAGTTGTTGTCTGGACTGCAAGAGGTTGGCTACATGATGCCACGTAAATAATTTATAATTGATTCATGTGTGATAAGCTCTGAGTAAATCTTAAATAAGGTCAGATAAGCTATTAGCATTATCATTAGCATTAGCATTAGCATTAGCATTAGCATTAGCATTAGCATTAGCATTAGCATTAGCATTAGCATTAGCATTAGCATTAGCATTAGCATTAGCATTAGCATTAGCATTAGCATTAGCATTAGCATTAGCATTAGCATTAGCATTGGTATTAGCATTAGCATTAGCATTAGCATTAGCATTAGCATTAGCATTAGCATTAGCATTAGCATTAGCATTAGCATTAGCATTAGCATTAGCATTAGCATTAGCATTAGCATTAGCATTAGCATTAGCATTAGCATTAGCATTAGCATTAGCATTAGCATTAGCATTAGCATTAGCATTAGCATTAGCATTAGCATTAGCATTAGCATTAGAATTAGCATTTGCATTTGCATTTGCATTAGCATTAGCATTAGCATTAGCTACTTATTAATAATCTTATCAGCATTATTATCATCTTTTATATTAGCATTGAAACTTTTATCCACATTTTATATAAATCTTTCCCATTCCAGCTGTCATGAAACGACCTCTTGCACAGCGTGCTCAAGTGTACAGGGTATACGCAATGGCATTTACGCACGTTCTTTAATGCTCGGACAGCCTTGGGGCAACTCAAGTGCGATGGCACCCAAAGGAGGAACTCTGTAAGTAGACATCATTTTTTGTACCCAAAAAGTATTACAAAGAAAAAATGAACGAGAATTATATGAATTTGCTTTAAAAACACTTTTGCCTGGCTAGCATTCCCAGTTAAGTTATTAGGGCAAAACGCATTTGCCTGGTAATGGCTTACAAATTCCTCTAACATACACGCATGACTTCCAGCGCAGCGTTAACCAACACTGGCACCACTTAGGTTGGTTGCCTGTGAAGGCATTTGCAACTGTGCCGCCCCTTCGATTTGCCCCCTCTTGCGTGACCCAGTTTCCTCGCTCACCATGTGTGTGTGTCAGTGTGTGTGTGCGTGTGTGCTGGCTATGTCCTGTATGTGTGTGTGTGTGTGTGTGCTACATTTAACGACTTTCGAGTTCAAATTGTACAAAATTTACGATGGCGAATATTTTCGCACTACGGCAGCAATTGCTGCGTTTTTGGGGTCTCCGGTTTTTGTTTCGCTTTCTGCAACTGCCACAAGCTGCCGTTAATTGAGGCGCAAAGCACCGGAACGGGAGCAGGAGTGGCCAAAGCGGCCGGCAACAGCGGCAAACATTGTGCAGCAATTCACTGTCTGCCATGCTTTTAATTCAATTGGATGCAACAACAACAACAACAGCAACAGCAACAGCAACAATAACAACAGCAAATTGGCAGCATAATTAATTTCCAAATATCGTGCAACAATTATTTTCATTTACGAATTGAGTTTTTCGATGCGCTTTTCCCACTCTCTGCTGCTGCTGCTGCTGCTGCTGCTGCTGCTGCTGCTGCCATCAAAGTCAATTGTTTTGGCTTTAATTGAAGACGCTGCAGCGCAATTAAACTCGATTCCCAATGGACAGAGGTTCGGTTCAGCCATAAACAAGCTAAGCTCAGATTGTTTTATCGGCAACAGAGTTGCCATAAATTAAAGCAACAGCTTTGCAACTATTGGAAGATTAACTAGGCAAGGCACTTGGTTCTAGATTTCATGAGTAATTAAATTTATAAATAGTTTAGTTTGCTTTATTTAACTATCTATCAGAAGTAAAGTCTTCAATCTTCTTCACTTTTCTCTAAATTAATATTACAATCAAACGTAATTTGTATACAGGCTTATACTTAAATATTTATGGATCATATCCATATTTATTTCTCATGAATTTTGGAAGAGAATTACATATCGACATCTCCTCAGTAATTCAAGAGTCTCTGCAGAGTCCAGCCAAGTTCATTGTTTGCTTAACTGCGAACGGATTTAGCTCGTAATGGAAACTCTTAAAAAAAGATGAAACTGAAAATAAAAAGACTTACGCATTGGCATTGCATGGGCCTTTCTTATGCAACTGCAATGATAGTTCAAATGTTTCAAGAGCAAAGCAACGTAAAGACTTCTCAATGCCAGCCGAAGAGTAAAAACTCTTGAATATGTTGCTCTGCTGCGTTTTCTAATTGCCGAGCTTACACATTGTGTGTTTTTTTAATTTGAGGCTTTGTCCCGCCTCTCAAGTGCGAGCCCTTCAAGTTCATTGCGGCGATTCAGCAGCGACACCTGTGCAGCCTGCCCAGCCCTTGGCTTGGCACTTAACGTGGCTTTTTGCCTCGACTCTTTGGGTTTTTGCCATGCCATGGCATACTTTGGCGTCGCTTTGCACAATCGCCGGCCTCAAGGTCGCGAGCTGCTGTGGCTCTGACTGGAAAAACTGCCAACGCATTTTTCCGTAAATCTCAAAATAAAAGTCGCCAAACATCTGTAAAACAATTTGAAAAAAAAACACATAAATAAATAAATAAATTAATAATAAATAAAAAACTCGCCAAGCGAGGCAAGCGATGAGCACGATTCGAGTCGAATCGTCGCCTCACGTTGCATTGCATAAGTCGAACACGATTTTGAACAGCGACTGCAGCCACCCAAATGCATCATCACGCAGCTGACACCTCTCCGCCCCCCTCCCCAGCCCCCTTTCTCAGTGTGGCATGTGTTGCATGTGCCACACATCATACCATATTCGTGTGCGCATAAATCTTTTCTTTTCTTTTATTTATTTTTTTTTGGTGACTGCGAAGCGCAAATATTTTAAATCTTGTCGCTGGCCTGAGCTGAGCGGAGCTTAAATATTAAATTCAAACGACAGCAGCAGCAGCAGCAACAATTGCAACAACCACAACCAGATTATCAGCAACATCAGCAGCAGCAGCAGCAACGACAACAATTGCAACAACAACAGCAACAGTTGCTGCTGTCATTCAATTGCCGCTGCGCTTCACTCCACAACAAAAGCAACCACAACATTGGTTACAATTTCCGTTTTCCTACTATACTATTGTTGTTGTTGCTGTTGCTGTTGTTGTTGTTGACGTGCTCATACCCTGTAAACATAGCAATTACTTGATAGGGTGGCAACAGTGTAAGAACTACAAATAGTTGCAATAGCAAATGAAATCAAGACTCACTGAAACAAATTTCGGTTAGCTTCAAGCTATCTGAAATATATATTATACATATATCATTCGTACAGATATAATAGATAAGTTCTTCATAAATACAATTCCAACTTGACAGCCAGCTTCTGCTTGGGGTCTATGATCTTTGTTGCCAGGAGCTTGATATCTAAATATCATGAAAGTGAACCGATAGCTCTCTCAGAGAATAGTCTAGAATACTCTGATCGAGTCAAACTTAAGATTAAAATTTGAGAATCGAAGTTAGCCCTAACAAAAGCCGTTAATATCGAAAAAGCTCCAGAATAGTCTGATATTGTTTACTGACAGAATTCTGGAATGGAATAGAGTTGATCTTAGTCTTTACTATCTTTAGTTAGTTAGTCCTACTCTCAAAGTAAATTGTTTCACTCTTTGCTTCTTCTTTGCTTATGCTACTCAAAAGCAGTTGATTCATTTGAGATTTCGAGCATTCTATAGCTCTGTTAATTGTTCGAATTTATGATTACATTTTCCCTTATTACTAAATTTATTTAACACACTCATCTAAGCCCAATTATCAGCCAATTTACGTGGTATCTTTGAGTCGTTTGCTTTACGTTTTTGTTAACATTTTACTTGGTTTTGGCTGCCTTTGATTTGACTTAGCAATTAATTTCTCTCTCTCTCTCTTTTTTCCATTCTCTCTCCACCCCATCAATCTCTCTCTATCTCTCTCTTTCTCTGTCTTGAGGTGCTCATTAAACTTATACAAGGGCAAAAGAATTGAAAGTTGGAGACAAAATAAAAACTTTTAATCACGATTGTTCCACATTTCATTGAACAAAAGAGGCGAACCTGAACTTTCCTTTGTCGAACTTGCAGTTGCTCAAAATTCAATTATATTTGTTCAACGAAAAGTACGCCTTATCAAGGGCATATACCACTTCCTTGAGTGTCTCTTATATGGCAAATTTAAATCAATCTCAACTTATTTTTGAGCAGTTGAATCTCATATAAGTAGTGAAGTTTTCTCACTTCCTGATTGGAAATGCGCTCAAAGTTGACTCTCAGCTCATAATCCATTTCTCTTCACATTCACACTCACACTCACACTCACATTCGCATTCGCAGCTCAGCTAAAGTTTATTTTCGTCAGATTTTCGCCCACTTCCGCAGCTAATTTTTGACAATTTCGTTGACATTTCCACCGGGGGGAACTTTATATATGTATATCTTGTTATCTCCCATGTCAGTACAAGCTGAACTTTGTCAAATCCAATAAGTACTTGAAAACAGGATAAGCAAGAAGAAGCGGAAGAAAGAATGGATGGCAAGACAAATAAGACATTTTTGGTTTTTATTTCACCTTTGCTCTAGCTTTTACAGTCCTCTGGGCCTAGTTCAGCAAAAAATACTTATAAATGTTGGCGTAGGACTGGAGCCCGAGGTGGTTGAGGGGTTGCAGGGCACCAGCTGCCCCATCGCTGCCCACAAGCAGGCGTCGGCGTCGGCGTCGCAGTCGAATTAAAGTTGAGTGCATGTCACTGAAGGATACTTTTGTTGTGTAATACGTAAGGAGAGTTGGAGGTGGGAGATCTGTGTACATAACTATATTGTTATTATATACACTTAGCAGTGTGTATATGAGCTGAGGCAGAGAGACCAAGAAACACTTCTAGCTGTCTCTTGCTAGAGTGCTAGAAGCCTGAAGCACGACGAGTTACTAGACAGGTTGAGTCGACTTTTCGTCCCTATATTCTCAAGTTTTCCTTACATAAAGTTAAAGTTCACTCTCTCTCTTTCTCCCTCCCCCTCTCTCTTCACACTCTTCAGACTCACTTCATTCTCAGCTGCTGCCTCAATTCTCAAGTTGCTTGGCGATAAACCACACGCGAGTAGTGCAACCGCATAAATTGATGTGTGATTACGTAATCCAGATCAGCGACAATTGAATGCAATTAAATTAGTGTTACAATTTCAATTTTCGACGGTCATCGCGTGGTTCGGCTTTGAGGCATTTGTCAAACAATTAAATTGCAATTTTCGCAACGCTTAAAATTCGCTCAGGCGACATAATGAGCAGCTCACTTTGCCTCTTCACCCCTCTCCCTCTCTCTCTCCGTCTCTCTCTCTCTCTCTCTCTGTCTCTCTCTTTCCCTCTCTGCCCTCTATAAAGTCAAATTCAATTTGATTGATGACCGAGGCTCGACCACTGCCAAAAGTTTATAATGTCTGTCTGTCTGTCTCGCCGTCTTTCATTATGATTTTAATGAGCAACAAATGAAAGTGAATTGCGTGAATAACAGTATGAATGGGCCCATAAATCTATCTATATATATATATATATATATACATAAGTATATATACATATATTTATACATCCGACTTTTTCTAAAGCATTGGCATTTCGCTAAATTATGGCTCATGAGACGTGCGAAAGCTTTGCACGCCTATGAATGGGCTGTCTCCCATCTCTCTTTCTCTCCCTCTCCCTCTCTGTAAGTTAAAAATAGAGTCTTTGACTGAAATAACTGAAAGCGAAGTTACCTGCGTTGCTACTGCTGCTGCTGCTGCCGAGGTGAGTTGGGCCATTAATAATTTTATTATTTGGCTAACAGGCATTTGGGCCAGGCCAAAAGGTGAGCAAACATATTTCATAATTTGCTCAGCTTCTGCTTCATTTGTTGCCAAATGTGCTAAATATTTAATAGATTTGCTAAAATACAATATAAAGGCCTAAAAGGCATAATGCTCGCCCGCGATCTAAGAGAGTATATTGGTTGCCTGAAATGAGTGTTCATAAGAAATGAATCAAATGAATGCTCATATACTCTATAGTTCACTAAGTAAGTTGTACAACAGAATCTCTAATAGTTAGTCCAATGTATAATATATGGCAAATATAACCACGGCCAATTTAGGGTGAACCACAATTTGTAGTTTTTCGGATTCGAATTCATTTTGTCTGATTGCGAACGAGTATTATGCAGTCCTTCGCACTCTACATGCAATATGTTAATGACTGAAAAAAGCTTAAAAGCACAAAAAAAAAAAAACTATTGCATAAATATTTCAGTAAAATGCACTCGAATGTGCTTTGGTAATTTAATATAATAATAAATAAATTTGTATATTTTTTTTAATATATAGTTTTATAACAAATAATTAAATGTGTTTTATAAAACAGCTTAACTAAAAAAATCGAATTTTGTTTTAATAGTATTGATGTTTGACTTAAATACATTTATATTAAATGAATAAAGTATTCAAATAAGAAAAACCTTTCGACAAATTAATTTCAAATTTAATCTTCTTCTTCTTTGTCGCTCTTGAAGTTGATTAAACCCTATTGAACTTGAACTTGAGCTTGATATCTTTGAACTGCATTTAAATGCAGCCAAATTGAATAAATTTCCCGTCAAAATAGCAAACATCACTTGAGCCGCATACTTTACATATTTATCTTCAATCTCAAGTTCAGCTCCAGGCAATTTTAATGCGTTCACCCAGCAGCAAAAGTTTTGACCTTTAACAGCTTTGCTGATTTCATAATGAAGAGACCTGATGGAGCATATACTAAATATTAATGAGGAGCATTAACGTCTGTGACTATATAAAAGAAATGCATGGATTGCTAAATTTGGATTAATGGGTCAGGCTATAATAAAATTCAATGAAGTCAAATCAAAATAAAGCATAAATATATTTATAAGTGAGCATGCAAAGAGAACAATCTGAACTTTAACTTTCTGCAATTCTCTTTAAACTTTGACCAGTTGAGCTTGTTGCGTTATTCTTCTTCTTCTTTTGCCCCAAAACATACTCAAAATATTTCGTACACATTGCTTGGACCGAGCTGAGGTCTGGACCCAAAATTCGATTTGATAATTTGCTATGAAAATCAATAGAGGAAACTTTGCCGCAGCTGGAAAATGTGTAAATCGAGAAAAAGACAAAACCCAAATCGTCGTCTGCAAGTTTTCCCATTTCCAATCAGTTGCTCCTCTGCCCCTGCAGCCCCTTCTCCCTCCTCTTCTGCCACTGCATGAGTATAGAATTCATTAAATATTCTGTGGAGAATACAAATTGTGACTCGAATGGCTTTTTTCCTCGACTATTTACTCTCTCTTGGACATTTCGTTGGCCAAGTTTATTGTGCTTTTCGGATCGTTCGCAGTCGAGTCGCAGTTGGGGTTTGGATATTGAATTTAATTTTTATTGTGGAAATGTTGAAACGCTTTTGTTGCTGCTGCTAATTGATGCATGCAGCTGTCTGCGGGGCATCAACCGGGCAGCAGCAGCGGCAGCGGCAGCAGCAGCTGATTGACTGTCGCTCTCACCTGGCTTTGGCACAGGTAACAAGAGCTCAGCACCGAAGCTAATGGAGTAATTACCAGCGCATTGAAATGTGGTAGAGCTCCACAGCGCGAAATAGGCGAAATGGGGGAGGGGCGAAATGGGTGAATGGGTGACTGGCTCAACGGTTGCTGTAATACACCTCCCCCCGCTCCTGCTAGTAGCCCTAAAGTGAGTGGGCCGTTGCCGTTGCCGTTGCCGTTGCTCGACTGCATAAGTATGTGGGCTTGGGTTTGTTTGATGTGGCCTGAAAGGGAGAGGGTATACAGAGACAGGGTATACGCGAATTGCAGTAGAGTATGTTACGTTGGAGAGGAATGGAACGGAAAGTATTATTAACGGTTTGTAATATTGTTAGTGTATTTAAGGCCGAGAGAGAGTCGAAGGCATGAGATAGATTGAAGAGAAAAAGGATTAGTGAAGTATAGAGGAGAGAAAGAGATACAAATGTATAGGTAAGCAAGGCCATGAAAGAAAGAGATAGAGAGAAACCCAAAGTGATAGTGAAGATAGAGAAATGGAGAAAAGGAGAGTCCAAGTCAGTGTGAAATAGTCAGATAAGTGCAGAAACTTAGAATGAGACAGATTCAGAAAGAGAGAGAAAAAGCGAAAAGCAGAGCTAGAGTCTCTGAGCGGCAGAGAACAGGAGAGTAAATGAATGTCAGAGAGAATGAGATAAATAATAGGACATATGGAAAGAATGAGAAGGAATAACACATAGAGAATGGGAGGAGAGTTAAACTAGAAGAAACAAAGAGAGAGAGAGAGAGAAAGAGAGTGAAAGAGAGAGTAACTGAAAACAGATATTGATGAATAACAGAAAATAAAGTATATTGTTTATTCTTATTATTAATATAATTTGTTTATTCCACATGCTTGTAGAGCATGCGAATTTCGGCCATTCGCATGTGACACTGTTTGTTTGCTGTCGAGTCTTTGGCATGAGCCAAAGCGTCGAAGCGACGCTAGTAGCTACTTGGTTATAGCCGTCTGGGTGCTATACAGACTGCTCGCCTTTCCACCTCTCTCTCTCTCTCTCTCTCTCTGTCTCTCTCTCTCCCCCCTTTTTGATATTCAAGCGCTTTCCGCGAAACGCTCGAGTAAAGCGGCGCATTATTATGCGAAACTCTTTTGGCCAGCCGGGCATATCAACAGTTGGCTGCCGGCTACACATGAGGATGACAGAGAGAGAGATAGAGGGAGTGAGCGAGGGAGGTTGTGAGTGAGATGGGTAGCGCGTGTTGGTTAGAAAGAAAGCAAAGGGCTAGGTGGCTAAATGAGGCGTAGAGAGCATGAAATATTTTCATTTGTGTGAAATGTGCGAATAGCTGTTGCGCCTTTACTACTTTATATACAATACATATGATAATTCAGATATATACATGTGCATATATATGTATATATGCTCAATGATAACTGTATCAAATTTAATACAGTGCGCATTGCACATTGAATTGCTTAATTAAACAACATTTTCAATGATGGCAAACAACTTTAAGTTCACAAAAAAAAAAAAAAGGCAAATGAAATTATTTCTTTTTTTTTCCACATTTTTAGTATGGTTTATTATTATAATAGAGTAAATTAGATTGCTATAATTGATTTTCACCATGAATTAGAAATTGCTTTATTTTTTCTCTGTTGCTTGCTGTGATTATAGCAGTTGCTAGTGCACATACATATATAGATATATACAGATATATATAGATATATTTCTATAATTATTTTAATGAATTTAATTTGTCATCTGAGCTCAGTTGAGCTGGGTTGATTGAAATGCCACGCATTTTAAATGAGTGCTAATGTATGCGAGCGTACACATGTGCAGATAGAGCATCATATACAAATTCAATAAATCTGAAAGGCCTTTTCATTGTCAGTTGGATGCGCAGCAAACCTTGAACAGTTAATGGCCCTTGCAGCTTTATGGCCAATCACATTTCGGCCTCGCGGCCATTGAATAGAATATTATAGAAATAAAATAGCTATGAAATAATTGTTTAAAAACAGCGCTTAAGCCGCACTGCGGCTCAAACTGCATTCGAGTTGGCCAAACACATTCTAAACTCTAGCCTATGGCCACTCTTATACGCGCTCATGCTAGACGTATAAGAGTTTCACTTGCTTCGGTTGTGTTGTGTTGCATTGCGTGTGGAGGCAACTTGTTTGATGTTGACTGCGACATGTTGTGTCTGAGTTGCAGCATGTTTGATGTGCAGCTTGAAAGAGGTTTTTATTTGTACTTTAACTTAACTAAATACTGTAACTTATACGAATTTCTGTAGCAAAAATAATTAATATAAGTTTATTAAATAGCGACTAAAATTACGGTTTTATGCTCGTTTCTCTTAGTTAATAGTTATGAATCAGAGCAGTTATACTGACTAGGACTCCAGGACTGTATGAACAAATAGCTTATTATAATTATAAATAGCTTATTCTTATAATTATGTACGATCGAAATTTTACATATGAAGATGAGGTGTAAATGTTTATCATAAAGCAATTCCATAAAACAATGTTTCGTGTATCATAAAAAAAAAGAGAGTATTTGACTATATTTATGTATATATTTATACTATATATATACTATATATACTACAGTTGGACAAATTGTATTCTAAAATTGCCAACATATAACCCAACTAAATCAATTTTAAATATATTTTATACATTAATTTATTATATATTTAATTGATATTTTATTTACATTGACATTGAATTTAAAGATAAATAAATAAATACAAAATATGTTTTATAATAAGATTTAGTTTTTATTATAATATTTTGCACAAAGTTGCCTCAAACAGAAATCTCATTTTGCCTTAACTCGTAATGCTTTGCTATACAGAATATAATTTGGCTGTCGTTTGTACATATATGTACGTATATATTCTGAATATTATTTAATATTCAGGTACTTAACATTCAGTCGATTTGCCTAATTGGTTTCATAACACTTCGCACTTAGTCGATAAGCAAAGAAGGTTGCGAAAGTCAACTGAAGCAGAGGCTGAAGCTGATGCTGAAGCTGAAGCAGAGGCTGAAGGTGCTTCCTAATGAAGCGCCGCTTAGGATGGCGGCAGGTGGCAGCAGAAATGCGAGAGAGAGAGAGAGAGCAGAAAACAGTGAAACAAAAACAATGCGAACGCAGTTGCAACGTTTTGTGGCACAAACGATACGAATAATTAAAATCCGTGCGATGTGAAGAGAGGCGAAACCAACTAATTGGTTTTGCATGACTTAATGGCGAGCCAAATGCGGGTGTGTGTGTGTGTATGGGTGTGTGTGCGGGTGTGTAACGTGCCACAAGTGGCGAGTGGCGCGAAAAGCGTGTTGCCCATTTGTTGCACAAATGATGTTTGCTGCATGCAAAAAATCAACAGCAATTTGCGCTTGTTTAGAGAAAACACACACAGCTCGGCCTGCAACATGCCCCAAAATGTGGCAACATGCAAATTGCGAGTTGTAACATGTTGAAATTGTGAAATTGTAAAAGTTGCGCTGAGAGAGAAATAATAACTTGGCTTGAAAGCCTGCAAATGGCGCCCAAATAATGTCAAAGATTTGCCCCAGGAATTTTTGGCACGCAGCGAAAGAGAGAGGAAGAGAGCGGAAGAGAGCGGAAGAGAGCGGGAGGGAGTGGGAGAGTTAGAGCTATTCATATTTATATGCAACTGACACACACACACACACTACAGTTGCTGGCCATAAGTTACTTTCGGCCATATTTTACAATTTATTGCGCCTGTCAATTGCGAACAGGCAGCAAAATAAAAGCCAAGCAGCCGAGTTATAAATGTATCCAGCGCTATAAATAGATATATGTGCATGATATATACTATATATACATATATAACATATTGTGCATATATGAAAAATACTCGTAAGCAAATTTATTCTGCTGCACTTTGATTTCGCTCGTTGAGCAGCAGGAAGCAGAGTGCTCGACTAGGGAATACCCAGAGTCCTGCTGAGTCCTGGACAGACGGATGGCTAGAACTGTGTATGTGGATCGGCTCAAGTGGTCTTGCTGCTCAAGCATTCATATGCCTTATGTTGCCTGCCACGCCTTCTTTCGCCTGTTACCTACACTCTCACTCGTCCATCATGCCCTCCTTCAGCTGCCATTCGCCATGCCAAAGAAGTGTGCAAAACAGTTGTGCAAAAACTTTGGGCCAAAATAAAATCTATGCATTCATAATAAATTGCTGGCAGAGTTGCTGCTGCTGCGATTCCAAGCGTCATGCCAGACAAATGGCAACTCTGGCAGCGCCTGAGGCCAATTTTTGCGAATGCAACAAATATTTTCACTTAGCTCAACTGCAAAGTGGACAAATAAGTTCGAGATAAATTTTGATTTGAATATGATCTACGATTCGCTTATGCATCGAGACATTCCAAAAGAGAAGCCAACTGAAATATTCCCTGTTAACAAAGTTCTTAATACGTTTTATCTGCATGGCAGTTCTTAGAGTTTTATGCAAACTGATATCAAATTCATATGACATGCGATTTCTGTCAAATTTTCATTCTGCAGAGAGTTGAGGCATGAATATACGTATGTATATATATATATTGTACGAGTGTATGTCTGCACATACTATATTTAAGTTGTGTAGTGAAATCTAGACTACAAAATCCACTTCAACTGCAAGCAAAGACACTTGCTGAGGAAACGACATTTATATTGTTTTAAGAATACATATATATCTCTATATATAACTCTCGTCATGTGCTCAATTTATTGTACTTTTAAACATTAGCTTCCTCTCAGTAGCATTTACTTTAACTACAATAGATATGTAAGTATCTCTTTCTCTCTCAGTCTGCTTTGCTATGTCTCTCTCACTCCCTACTTGCAACTCTTTGTCTCTATCCAAGTCAATTTCCACATTTCAGCGCTTTGAACTTTCTCTCTTTCCCTTTCGTTTAGTTATATATATTTTTTCATGATTAATAGACCCCATATCTATTTATAATCCACATACATATACTATATATCACAGTTCACATATCCCTCAATTAGTAAAAGAAAATCCGAACGGAAAAGTCCATTCCGACAGCTGATGGCTCAATGCAGAGCCGTTGGTAGTTGACCTTTGAATTTAGTCGGCTTTTATTTTTAGCAAAGAAAAACTCTGGGAGCATACATTTTTAATCGATCCAAAAGCGCAGCACGTGCTCGAAGGAAGCAGAGCTAAATGGTTTATAAATAAGCAATCGATAAACGATATTAATTTATAATTGCCTGCAAGTGGTCGTCTGGCTTAAAGCTCTCTGTCTCGCTCACACAGTGAAGCCAAGTGGCTTTTTGACTTTGGCCATTAACATAAACCTGACACGTTGCCAGCACCGCCTGCTGCCGCATTGTCAGTGGCAGAGTTAACACTCGTCTCAAGGGGGCGGGGGGCGGTGGGCGGTTGCCTTCAAGATTTATGATAAGTCACGAGTTTGAGTGCTAAGCGATTTTGGCAACGGATCGTCTGCCAAACATTTGCAATTATTTTCCCTTGCCTGATTGTTGTTCGTGCGTTTCTTTGTTTTTCTGTTTCTTTTTGTTGTTGCTGTTTGCGCAATGCTCATTTTACAATTCGGTATTGGCCTAACAGCATCGGCAGCCCATTAAACCAGCTGTGACGAGCTGATAAAGCTGCGAGGCGTGGCAGCCCAAGCTAGCCAAAGTGCGAGCCAAGTGGGAGCTGCAACCGCAAGCAATTTACCGATCGAACGAGCCTTCGAAATCGCTCTATCAGACTCGCATTTGCGGCAGCCTAAATAGCTGCACTATAGATACCCTGTGAGCATGGGTTGAGCAAAGGGGTGTACTGAAAAGAGATACACATGTCTTAAATGGTAAAATTATAAGAAATATAGAAAGCAAATATTCTTTCATTGATCTCTGCATTTCAAAGATCTGAAGATATACACTTTGGTATATAAGCTCTCTGAAAAACACTTTGTTGCTTAAAAACCCATTTGTCTTACATGTTCATCTAGAACATCTGATAGTCTACTCACCCTCACAAGGCACACTAAGTGTCTACAGAGCCTTACCATAATTATTACAAATATATGTTTATACATGTATCAAATTTTACAGGGCATCTCCTGGTCGACTACCTTTAACAATACATGTTCAACATGAGGTGTTTTAGTATTTGTAGCATACTCAAATTGTCTTCCCTTTAAAAAAAAAAACACTTACAGGGTATATTCTAGTCAACTACTCTTAACAATGTGCATTTATACTTAATGTATTCGATTTATTGATGTCCTATATTTTACTGATCTAGCGATCATCATCCAATATTAAGCATAGCTGGGGTATATCTTAGCCCTTAACAGGGTATCTACCAGTCGAGATGTCCGCTAGCGCACAGCATCTCCAACTTTAGTCAGCCTGTTTACAGGGCATCTGCAAGTTGTCTACGCTCAACTGTCTGCCGCAACTCCCCCCCCCCCCCCCTTCTCCCACTCCGCTTACCTCTCTCGCACCTTAGCTTTTTCTACAATTGCAATTTTCTGTGCGCTTTGCAATTTGCTATCGAACGTATTTCCACTTTTTCCTACGTTGCCTCACATAATTTCAATGAACCGCATTTACATTCGCTCTTATCTACCTCACCGACTCTCTCTCTCTCCCTCTCTCTCTCACACACTGTCTCTTTTTGGCTTCCATAGGTTTATCTGTTCTGCCGCATATCCATGGCTCTCAAGCTTTGACAGTGTCCTCGTCGCTCTCCGCTCGCCGCACGCTTCTCTCTGCCCGCTGTTCAATGAATTCGCATTGTTGTTGCTCGCAGTTCTGTGGTTTTTGGCATGCTTAATGCCTATCGCCATGTGGCACACACACACACACACACACACACGGCGCCACCGCCGCACCCACGCCACAGACAGTACAAAAATCGCAGCAACTCAGGCGCATTTCGTAGATACGCGCACTCCACATGCATCCGTCGCCCGCCTGCGGCACCTGCGAATGGGCAACGCGATATGCATGAATAGTCACTACAGCGGCCCGGTATTTCTCTCCCATCTCTGTAGCCCTCCGCTAGCTGCTGGAGACTGCAAGGCCAAAATTATGAAAATCAATCAAATTATTCTGCCAAAAATTTAGCAATTGTTTCTGCTGCTAGAAAAATAAAATAATAAATAGAAATATGAATATAGATTGTAAAAGAAAATCAATAAATATTTAACAATAATAATAAAATTGTTCTAGCTATCGAAACACTCAAGTTTTATTTTTAACTGATTAGGAATTGAAATGACTTAGGCAAAGTGGAAGAAAAACGATTTGTAGATTACCAATTCATTGACGAATTAGCTGGGTATATTTATAATTAGCGAGAGTTAAACCCCTGTCCAAAAACTCGTACCCTAAAAGCTATTATTAGCTTTACATTGAATTACCTATATATAGACTCAAATATACCCCTTTTTAATCATAAGAAGGGTATATTGGTTTCTCTATCAAAACAAAGCAAAAATATTCTAACTAATCCATTTCGAAGCTCTTATCAAAGTTTTCGATAATTAGTCGATTACACCCTCACATTATTTTCTCTATATGCTAGGGATTATACACTTCACAAATCGTCATTAAAAGATCATTTTGAAAGATGGTAAAGCATCACAAGGGCTGACCCAAATTTTATTTGCACAGAGACAATTTTAGGTGGAGCTGGTGCCACGAGTCGCTGGCTCGATAATTGATAATCGGATTAATTTATGATTTGTTTATGTCATTCGGTAATTATACGAATTCGCTGGCCCCCCGTGGTGCTATCAATGGCATGCTCTGGCTGATTAGAGCTCATAATAAATCTCACGTGGATAATCTCATCATGAATCGAGCGAATCGAGCTGCTATCGCGATGGTTCCAGTCAAGTGGCCAGCAGTCGTTAGATAAGATTTGGACAACATTTTCGGTAATCAAATAGAGCTATAGCTAAATTTAGTTTGCTCAGTTTTGCGCTTACTGCGTAGCTGCCCGAACGTGGAGTAACCGAAAGAGAATCGCAATGCCGAAGCAAACGCTGCTCGTCCTGGCGCTGTCCGCTCTCAGCGCAGCTGTGCTGGCCGCTGACTTTAATCCTTTCATCGATATACCCTTCAAGAGAATCAAGACTTCGGTGAGTGCTGCAAAGTGCTTGCTAATGAATCTGCAATGGTAGTAGCTAGATTGGGGGTAGCTAGATTGGGGGCAGCTAGATTGGGGGTAGCTAGATTGGGGGTAGCTAGAGAGGAGGTAAGGTAGGGTAAGGTAAGGTAGAGTAGGGAGCTGAGCGAATTATCGTGTTGATTTCGTGTTGACCTATGATAAAGATGTTCGCGTTACGTAGAACTTATTGATACAATATATATGCAAATATTGTGAATTTAGTTCAATTCTCAGCTTGGTGCATTCCAAGCTCTAAATAGGTCTAAAGCGGTTCATGGGTTCATGGCATCCTAATCAGTTATTCGGCCATTAAGCTTCATCAAGTATATAGACTAGCTAGTATGACCTAATATAGTATTCTCGCTTCATTAATCAACTACTCAGTTTATTTTCCATTTAAAAACAAACTGAATGAAAGATCTACCCACACTCTCCCTCTCTCTCTCTCTCTGTCTGTCTCCCTGTGAAATGAATCACGCTTCCATCTCTAGCTGATTTCAGTCTGGGCTTTAGTGAATGTTAAGCAATGGCTCTGGCCATTTGGCCATTTTGCAGGCGGAACGCATCGCATCGCATGGCTATCCGGCCGAAACGCACGAGGTGGTAACGGAGGACGGCTATGTGCTGAACATGTTCCGCATACCGTATTCACCGAGGCTGGCGAATGGGAACGCACGGCGTCCGGCCGTGCTCATACAGCACGGTTTGTTCAGCTGCTCCGATTGTTTCCTGCTCAATGGGCCGGACAATGCTTTGGCCTACAACTATGCGGATGCGGGCTACGACGTCTGGCTGGGCAACGCCCGGGGCAATATTTACTCACGCAACAACACCAGATTAAGCACGAGTCATCCATATTTCTGGGCATTCAGCTGGCACGAAATCGGAGCCTACGATCTGCCCGCCATGATAGATCACATCCTGGCGACGACCGGCGAGCGGGCGGTGCACTATGTGGGCCACTCGCAGGGCTGCACCACCTTCTTTGTGATGGGCGCCTTTCGGCCCGAGTACAATGCCAAGATAAAGACCGCCCACATGCTGGCCCCGCCCATCTTCATGGGCAACACGACCACTTCCATGGTGGTATCCCTGGCTGACTATGTCGGCTCGCCCGGCCTGGGCGCCGAGCTGCTGCAGAATCAGGTTTTCCTGCCCATGAATCCGCTCATTCAGCGCATCCTGGACACAGCCTGCAGCAACGATCCCTACCTCCTGAGCTACTGCCAAACCCTGGCCATGCTCTGGGCCGATGGCGTGGGCAACCTGAACGTGGTTAGTACTCCTCATAAGTGTAAGGGAGCAACAGCTGACATTGACCTCATTCCCATCCTCCTAGACTCTACTCCCACAAGTCGCTGAGACCCATCCGGCCGGTATTTCGACCAACCAGGGCATCCACTTCATACAGTCGTACGTGTCCAACGAGTTTCGGCGCTACGACTGGGGTCCGACCAAGAACAAGGCTGCCTACGGCACGCAGGTGCCGCCCTCCTACGACATAACCAAGATCACGTCCCAAGTCCATCTCTATGTGGGCCTGGCCGATGAGTCGGCCAACGTCAAGGACGTCGCGCGCCTGCCCGCACTGCTGCCCAACATGAAGGAGCTGTACGAGATACCCGACGAGACGTGGGGCCACTTGGACTTTATATTCGCCATGCAGGTGAAAGAGGTGATCAACGATAAGGTGATTGCCTCGAGCAAGGCCTACGATCAGCTGCACGGCAATTGAACGCACGCAGTTGCCTAATCTAATCGCAAACAACTTGTGGACATGGTCTCTAAATAAACGACGCAAGTCATTAACTGAATGAGCTACTACGTTTAAGGATAGGAGAGAGAGAGAGAGTGGGAAAAGTTAGAAAGAAATTGTATATCTTTGCAGTCTGCTACGGCTAATTACACAACGTTTTAGCTAGCACAGTGTCTTCTGCTCCAACTATTTTATATGGATACCCTGTAGCTATACAAATGCCTTAGGGAGGTATCAGAAAAACTGTAATTAAGTTTGCATAGCTGATATTCCGATTAAAGTAATCTCTTTGCTCTACCTTACCAAACGTACGTACCAGACACTTGATTATATTTCCCATCTTCATAACTGGACGAGGTACATTATTTAATATCATTATAGTATAAGTTATACATATAATCTTGGTCTAAAACCATGTCTGTCTCTCTAGTCGCACAATAAAATAGATTTGCAGAAAACCATATATACATATATGCCGAAAAAATGTTACACAGGGTATTTCCCAATCTATCACTGCCCATTTAAAGCCGCTTAATTGTTCGCTTGTTTGTTTGCTCTGTTTTTCTTCTTTTTTTTTTGGCGTTTGTTGACAAAGTTTTTCGCCAAGCACGTGGTTAACACCAAGCGCAAGTTATACGAAACGGGAAATGGGAATGGGGAATGGGGAAAGGGGAATGGCGAAAGGGGAAAGGGGCAAGGGGTAAGAGGGGAAATGGGAATAGCTGACAAAATTATAGTAATTAGCGTCTGGCCGGACCGTTGACCGGCGCGAAGTGCTGCAAATATGTTTATAATTGTGATTCACGGGCTTGAGGTAAACTAATCAAATGAGCTCCTCTATGAAACTATAAACTCAATTCTAATTATCGATAGAACTAGCTAATCTATGACTGGGAAATGGGAGTTCCATTAGCTGAGTGCAGCATTTTGTGAAGTGTGAAATGGAGTTAAAGTGCTTCCATTGAGTGGAGAGGATGTACATATATACAGAGGTAGATATAGATGTGATAGCGATATAGCTATAGTGGATATAGATATCGATTGACATAGTCATGCATATCGACAGAAAAGTGAGAGAGTGAAAGAGAGAGATAGAATGAGAGAGCGAGACTAATTAAAGCGTTATCTTAACTCTTGCTTTGCCTCCTTTATCTTCCCTTTATAATCACTACTGTGTCTACCTCTCCTTCCCGCTCTCTCTCTCTCTATCTCTCTCTCTCTCTATCTCTCTCTCTCTCTATCTCTCTCTCTCTCTTCCGTTAATGAAATGGGAAAAAGTATTTAGAAATTTAATATTGTATAAAGAACAAACGATTTCAAGCTTACAATTGAGAGAGACTGCGATAGAGAGAGTGTGCGTGCGTGATTTAGGAGGAGAGGGAGACTCTGAGAGCGAGAGAGATAGCTTATTGGCAAAGCTGAACCGCAGGCACCGAAGCAACGGAATATTCATTAATGACAAGTTGCTGATGTGGAAACTGGATAATGCGGATGAGGATGAGGCTGACTAAGACGATTTAAATGAGAATTGAAATATGGGAAGCTGCAGACGGTACGGTTGAATACATTTCAAGCAAAGTAATAAAAACAGTCTAAAAAAATAATAAATAAATAAATGCAAAACTCATAAAAATAATATATAAAAAAAAATTAAAAATACAAAAATAAAATAAATACAAAAGTGAATAATTAAAAAAAATGTTTAAGAATTAAAAATAAAATAAGTGATAAACTTAAAATGAAAATGTGAAAATAAAATCAAGAAAAAATTTTTAAAACTGAAAGTTGCAGTAAAATAATAAAAGAAAAAAAATCACAAAATAAATCAGAATAAGTCTATATAAAATTAAAAAAAATAAATTAAAAAAAAATTAAAAAAAATTCAAATTTGTAAACTTTCGCTCGATGAAAGGCCCTTGTGCCACGCCCCCATAAGGTAATGTCAGCCACCTTTTAGATATACTTAAGTCGTAATCCTTTGCTGCACTTTGCCAATTTGGCGGACAAGCGGCAAAAGGCAAAGAGCAAAGAGCAAAAGACAAACAAAAAATGCGAAAAACGTATTTCTCATGCGGCAATGTCAAAGTTTTTGCTGCAGCAGCGAACTGGTTGCCTCTAAGTGGCAGCATCTTATATTTTTTTACATTTCTTTATTTGCTTAAACATGGAAATAAATAAAAAGAGAAGAGCAAAAAAAAAACAGGCGACAACAATTGCAGAAGTTGCGTTTCGCGTTTGGCGAATTGAAAAATTTGCGCCGAAAAATGAGAAAATGCAAAGTTTGAGATAAAAACAAGAGAAATCTAGAAGAAATTTTACAAGTTGGCGTCAACTGCGCTTGCCAAAATGTTTATTGTCAAAAAGTTGCAACAAAAGTTTTACTCTCTCATTTTTGAATTTATTTTGGTTCTCTTTCTTTTTTTTTTTTTTGCGCTCACTTAGCCTAGTTAAAAGAAGCGCATTTATGTAAATGGCCAAGAATGTTTATGTAAATGCGTCCAGCTAAGTGAGTAAACACACTGCGAACGTTGTAATTTAAGCTCTGACATTTTGTTGACGCGCAAAGTTTTTCCATTTGCGGCAATTAACGTGTCATTTGCATATTAAATGAGTTGCTCAGCATTTGCATAAGCTGACGAAATTTCAAATCGTAACCGAAAATCTGACAAAGTAAGCAGTGCAACCGAGAGGAACTTGGCTAGATGAACTGCTTGCTGTGTAAAAGCAGTGCGATGCCTGCGTCAGTATAAGGTTGAAGACTTTGCTAATCACAGCAGGGTCGAAACTTAGCTAAGCCATTCAATATAAGACACTTTAATTGTATATGTATATATGGGAACAAGTATATGTTAATCTACATATATAGCGCTCTCTGCGATTCTCATGAACTAAAGTAACCAAAACGATCTTGAATTGTAAGTCACAGGGGCTTCCAATTAGACGCTCTCTGTGCATCTCTCTTCTTATGCCGTCTCACCTTCGAGTCTCTTTATATCATCTCTTCATGCCGATTCAGTTCATTACTTTGGTAACAATTACTCTCGATGGCACGACGCTAGATGACAAGTTTGAAACGCTGCCCTTTAGTGTTTCTATATTTGTTGCTAAAAAAAAAAACAAAAGCTAATTGGCCAAAACGAGAGGCAAGAGGCGGACTGAGACGAGTTTATTGACTCGCTGGGAACCCGAGCTGAAACATAATTGAATGAACATATCAAATTTCAATCAGAGCTAAATCTTATTAAGAGCAACGCGAAAAAAATAAAAATAAAATAGCGAAAATGAAGAATAACAAAAACAACAACAACAACAACAACAACAGCGACAATCAAACGCCCCGCAGCTAATCAGGCTCTAATGGCGATAAATATTTCATTCCATACATTTTGGCAGATCGCACGAGCAGCGCTCGCCGAGCCACGCCCACTCTGCCTGGGTGAAGCATCTTCAAGCGTCGCCAGACAAAGCCAAAAGGCAGCAGCAGCGCCTGCCAGACAAAATCTGGGATCCGATCGACAATCGTGAAGCCACAGACCAAGGGACGATGCTGATCGGACGCAGAGGCAAGGCGGAGGCAGACACTGAAGAGGAGCAGGAGCAAAGCTCAAGCTGCCTTACCTGGTTGACCCTGCCTCTTGCCATTTTTGTGTTATGAATCGTTCAGTTCTTAAGCAGATGAAGGAGGCGAACATGGGCGGGTGCAACGACACAGAAGAGAGGAGGAGACGAGCAGGAGGAGAGGCTGAAGGTGAAGAGCAGTGTGTGGAGGACACTGGATATGAAAATGTGGGAGAGGAGATGTGCGAGGAAGAGATGAGGCTAAGAGTGAGGAGAAGGTGGAGCTGGGGCAGAGCATGATAAAGATTGAAGTGGAGACAGAGGGGAAGGAAAGGACACAAGAAAAGGAAGAACACGAGGCAAGGGTTGAGACTGTGGGTGAGCATGGGGAAGAGCAGGAGGAGTGCCTGCCATTATGAGTAATGGGAGTAATGCCTGGGCATTTGTTTACTTGCGGCGCTACAGCGAGCAGCGAAGCTCAGCTCAGATCAGCGCTGTGCGGCTTGTGCTCTATGGGTATTGTGAAAGAGCTGGGCAAATACACGCGAGATGTGGTTGGAATATGTATTTTACAATGAGCAAGCTGACAGAGAGAAAGAGATAAAGAGAGGGAGAGCGACATCGAAAGTGTGGATCAAGAGTGAGAAAAGGGCAGAAGAAAGGTCTACTCTGGATTCATTGGGTTAGTCCAATAATCAGTGTTATGTATGTGAATATTCCAAATTAAATAGCAAATAATTGTATTTCTGAGAATATTCAAGTCATTATTAAGCATCATTGTGAATATGATTATTGCAATTATCATTACTCCTATTACCCCAAAGAGATGATACTCTGTGTGGCGAAGCAAGAGTTTCCTTGATTTGTCTTAGTCTTTCCCATTGTTATTATGTGACTAACGCCTACTAGAAGAGTTCTGCCAAATACAAAATATATGCTGATATACATATATATGTATATACACGTACAGGCTGATCAAGGAGGATGCTGCTTCATTTGTCCTTGAATTGTCCTTTCTTAAAAACAAACTTAATTGAGTACAATATTTGAATTAAGTTGCGATGCTTTCATTTCTTTTCAATGTATATTCAATGTTTGTTATATATTAAAAGTTGTAAGTGAGTGGGCAAACGTTCTCAAAACACAGATTTGATTAGCACAAACAGATCTTAAGGAAACACATTTCCCATATATAAATATTTACATTTTAATTTGCGCAACAGCAGATAATTCAGTTATTAGGAAATTAGCTTAGATGAGAGCTTTATTAGAGAAATGACATTTGATAGCATCATGATCATTAGCTTTAATTGTGGCCTCAGATTAGGCCAAGACAAACAGCTGAAAGCTGAACTCTTAACAATGACAACGCGAACTCCCACAAAAGCAATGCAAAGAGCAAGAGAAAGAGAGAGAGAGAGATTAAGAGCCAAGAGAGTAGCTCCCACACACACACTCTCTCTCTCTCTCTCTCTCGCCCTCTCTCTCTTTGGGCTCTCTTTTCCAAACAAGAATCTTTGGCTGTGAGAAGAATTTCGTTTGGCTGCAACTTTCTTTCGAGAGGGGGCAAAAGGCTTTTCTTAAAAGCGACGCGACGTCGCGTTGGGGGCTTCAGTCAGTGGCCAACACGCGACGCGTTCAGAACGAGCAGCAGCAGCAGAGCAGAGCAGAGCAACGCAAGAAAATAGAAGTGGAAGAAAAATACTTGACGCTGTGCAAAGGATGAGAGCAAGATAGACATAGAATGTGTGAGTGAGAGAAAGAAAGAAAACGAAATAGAAAGAGAGAGAGAGGGAAGTGAATGAAGTGCAGACAGACTTTGATTTTTGTTATTGTTCGAGCGGTGCGCAACAACAGCAAAAACAAACAAAATACAACTACAACAAGTGGATAAGCAATTGCAACAACAACAACAACAGCAACAACGACAACGACAACGAGAAACAGAAGAAGAACAACAACAGCAACCACAATTGAACAACTCTGTCATAGGTATGTGAACTTTGAGTAGGCAAAGACCTGGCTCATTAGCATGTGGCATGAGCAAAGAATGCGAAGAAAAATTCTGAGCTGCGGTTCAGTTTTCTTAGCTTTTCCCCTGCTTCGTCTGCTTCAAGGTTTTTTGTTTTTTGTTATTTAGCATGCAAAATTGTGGAAATTTAATAAGTGTTTTCCGTGTGTTTTCTTTCCATGCCGCTGCAGCATCGCTCGCATTTCAGCTAACAGTTTTTTTTTTTTTTTGTTCTGTTGCCAACTCTTTGCGTTGCAGCAGTAAGAGAAAACCATGCTGGGCGGTAGTAGGAGGGCAGGGGAGGCATGGTTTTTGCTGTCTAAAATATGCAGTCATTCGGTTCGCTTGGCTTTGCGGCACTTTTCGCCAAGCAAAAAAAAAATAATAAGCAGCAGCAGAAGGAGAAGGAGAAGAAATTCCGTTGGGCGCAAAAATGTGTTTGTGTTTGTGTTTGTGGCGTGTGTTAACGGTATTGTTTACAATGTTAACAGAAGTGGCAAGAGAAGTGTAGAAGAAGCAGCAGCCGGCCTGCCATTCCGGGTGGCAGCTTAAATAAATAATTGAGACGCACAGCGACAGCCAAAACGTTGTGCCTCGCTGCACTCACACACACACACACACACACACGCACACACAATGAGCTAGAACTAAAGTCAATGCAGAGACTAGCAAAACAAATGACTTAGGCAACGAACTTGGACTTGGCGGCGTCTCAAGTGAATAATAGCCAGAGCAAATAGTGCACTCTGAGTCGAGCCAGCAGCGTCTGAGTGGAGTGAGGCACGCTCGTAGGAGCTCTCAGGAGCTGTTGAGATATGGTAAAAGGATGTTTGGGTTACTTAAATTGTTTGTACTTTTTAAGTGCTTAATATAAAAGATATGATGGGTTGCTTATTGCTTAGCCAATTATTAGCTGATAGTACCCAAGCATGCTGCTAGAATATTTACATTGTGCAAAAAGTATAATTGAATAACTGAAGATTCAATTACTCTTGGTTTTATGTATTGTATAACATTTAATATATTAACTATAATATTATCGTCTATCAGCTATAAAATGAAATGAATATGATATAGATGTCTTATAGGCTATGCCTAAGAAGCAGATCAAAGAGATGTTTCGTACCATCATGTTTGATCAGCAGATGGTCATTGCGGAAGGGGATGCATTAACAGTATTTCTTACTGCGATGGGAAGAATATTCGATAAAGATAATAATGTTATATCAAAGACAGATCAGATAAGGTCTACCATTTCGATTGCGAATTCATCATGCGTCTGCAAAGCTAGCAGTCCTTATAGGATCTTATATTCAACTGATGCCATCATATTTTATAGATTCCTATATATTAACTTAATGCAAGCACCGACGAATACACTTATTGTACAATAAATTCCGTTTGGTATCCTAAAAGTCTTTTGCGAATGGAAGGAAAAAGAGAATTGCATCAAATATTTATATTCTGTTATATTAATGTATATATAATACACATATACTAATACAGCATATATGTATATAGCAACATTTCTCATTTCTGTTCGCTTTGCGAACCCCAAATAGAATAGCTTAATTCATCAAATCTGTCATTTGTTTGCTTTTGCCTCTGCTCAAAACATAACTTCGAGCGCAAGCCAATAATTTCCTCTGTTGATTCGTGCTGAAGCCACGCGAATGGCCACAAATTAAATAATAAGCCAGGCAATTAAATAACCCTCCAACGGCTTCCACAACAAACAACAACAACAACAACAACAGCAAAAAACTAACTGAAGAAAAAAGGTCATAAGAAATTGTGTATTTATTAGAGAGAGAAATGCAAAGCAGATGAGCTGAAAGTCAGACTCGCGCTCTCCCTCTCTCTTGCAGTCTACTCTCTCTCTCTCCCTCTCTCTCTCTGTCTCTCTGTCTCTGTGATGCTAATGATGTAAACTAAGCATTTAACTGTTAAAAGTGCCGACAGCGCCAGCAGAAGATCACAGCGGTCCACAGTAGACGACAAAAGTTGAGGTCGCCAGCGAAGCCCCTACCCCTCCCCCTACCCCCTCCCGTCAGTCCCTTCTGCTAGCAGTACGTAAAGTCAAAGCCAAGTTCGAGTTGGTCTCGAAGACCAAATCAAAGCCGTTAGCTGGGAGACAGAATGCGGCTAAAAACGCACTCGCCGCTTGACTTGAAAGACGTCAACTGAAAAGGCCATGGCGGGGGGAAGCCAAACAAAAGGGTTTCACACACACACACAGTGGAGTGTGCGTGTGTGTGTGTGTGTGTGCGTGGAGGAGCTTGTGAAAATGTAGGTTGCATTGGCAATGAGTGAAAATGTTCACGGTAATCTTTAAAGAAATTACCGTTTCATTCCCGTTGTTGTAGTAGTTGTTGCTGCTGTTGCTATTGCTATTGCTGTTGTTGACACAGCAGCAGCAACCAGTTGCTGCTGTTGCTGTGATTACAGCTGGCTTTTAATGATCATCATTAGATGGTTGGCGCGCACTTAAAGGGTTCTTATTTTTATGGTCATAGCTTAAAGAAGAAGAAGATCAAGCAGAAGAAGAGGGAGAATCTACAGCAACAACAGCTAACGTGACAACATGCAATACACAACAGCAACAGCAACAGCAACAGCAACATCTACAACAGCAACAGCAATGGCAAGAACCGCTTCAATAATATTTGATAATGCAAAGCGGAAGCTATAAAAATCCCAATGCGAACGACATTTGTGTTAGTTAGTTAGTTGCTCGGCTTAGTTAGTTAGTTAGTTAGTCAGCCCGATCGTTACATTAGAGCGAAGAAATTTGCTAATTGCCTGCTATTGGCGAGAGGAACTAGGCATAGCGCAGGGGTGGGGAAGGGGGCCAGAGCGGCGTGCAGGAAGCAGCCTCATTAAATTAATGGAAGGCACACCAGAAGATGTACACTGGCAGAAAAGCAAAGCAAGTGCTCCACACAGAAGACGAAACATATTCATAGATAATTCGAGTCATCTTCAATTCTCCATTAGTTCATAGTTCATGTCTCTTAAGCTGGATTATACTAAATCCAGGCAAGTGGAAATTCTGCTTCAGCATTTCTTCAAGTGTAGCCGAATCTCTTTGCGCTGGAGTACATTACGAAAACACGAGTCGCTCAGGGGCGTGGCGCAACGAATACACTACCTCAAGGTCAACTGGCAGCCAAATGGGCGCAGCTCCTTTTTGGCAGCTCGAGCTCCGTTCGGGCTGCATCTGATATGCCTAAAAGGCCGAAACACAACAAAGGCGCACCGAAGCCCGAACACCCGATATAGATAGAAGCACCGCACGTAATCTGATATTCCGAAACGAAGAAACGAAAAACGAGAAACGAAAAACAAAACACCAGAAAAAGAAAAAGAAAAAGAAAATAAAACTATAAACAAGAGAAGAGTTAGTTTGCCATATGAGGCGAGGGTTTTTGTTTGGTCTTCAGTTGTGTTGTTGTTGCTGTTGTTGTTGTTTTTTTAGCTATCAAAACAGCATCAGCAACACACACACACACACACACACACACACACTGAGACAGAGAGAGGCAACCGGCCAAGACTCGACTTGGCAGCTGGCCAAGAGGTAGACAGTGCAGCGGCAGGCGGGAGGCGTGGCATGCATGCATGCCTGCAGTTCCAGGCGAGTGCACAGCAAAGCAAGCAGACGCTGTGCCGTAACAGTGAGTGGAAGAGATGACAACCAGGTGCATGCAACATCCCAGATATAAATCAAGAGCTCTGCGCGCTGCACTGCACCAGAAGAAGCTCAGCTGAGTTTTGGATGAAATAGCTCTGATAGAGAAATTCTTAAGAACTCGCTAATGATATTCCAATAAAGTCATACAGTGGACTACATTAATTCGGTTTCGATTGTGATGTCATGCTAAATAGATGAGGGTAATTAAACCGAAAGATGTGCGCGCTGATCTTATATATAGATTCTATAAAGACTCATACATAATGTTGTGCAATTCTGATATAATAGAAATCAAATACGAATTATATAATTGGAATATAATTAATAGGAACCAAAATAAGCAATTTGAATAAAGAGACTCTAGTGAAGATCATGAGATATGAATATAAGCCAAGTCTTATAGTATGATATATAAATACTCATGCAGTTTCAAAGAAGAGCAGTTTCTACAACAAATATATCAATGAATTGTGCTAAACCAAAACTTCCCAGCTTTTACTTTAGAGTGCAATTCGGGTATTGGATGCCCAAGTGCCAACTGCATTTAAGACTGCCAACAACTCTCTTCAGGCATCCAGCGCATATCTCCAAACACTCTGCAAATCGATGGACCATTCAGCTGACTTCCATTTCGGCTCGCTCGGCCTGTCAACTATTTATCAGAACTGTCTGGCGAGTGCCTTTCGTGGACTGGGAGTTGAAGTCTGTGCGGGCCGGACACGCAAATTCTGTGCCTGGCTAACGGCTCTTGGCCATGTTAACAAGTTGCGTTGACAAATGTTCCCGGAAACAGTTCGTGCGAATTTGCATGACAAAAAGGGAAAATGGAGCTCAGCTGGGAACAGCTTTGTACTGCATTTGACTAACGCATTGTCTCAGCTCCCACTTCAAGCAGAAGCAGAAGAAGAAGCAGAAGCTGAAGCTGAAGCGCAGAATTCGACAGAGCTTGGGTCGCTGGCCAAGTTTGTGCTCCAAGTCTTTTGATTTATGTGTGGCCAAATTGGAGTCTATATTAATCGCAGCTGTCAGGTTGACAATTTTATTATAATGCGAGCGTGAGCAACTCACGAACTGGCCAACAATTTGGCTTAATGACCCAGTACAAAGCGACAGCCAAACATATTTATGGCCAAGAGACTTTGGCCAATGAACTTGGCGTTCGGGTACTTAATGTGGCTCAGACTTAGCCTAGCTCAACTCAACTCGCCGTGAAAGGTGTATGTGTGTGTGTGTGTGTGTGTGTGTGTGTGTGAGTGTGCGGGTCCAGCACATTGTATCGAGCACCTTTCCATTGCAATCGCTTTGTCGTGCAGTTGTTCTAATTTCGTTTACCTGACGACTTTCACCTGCCCAGCATAACCAGAGGAGCCGCAGAGCCAAGCCATGTGCAGCCCTAATTAAGCAGCAACACGTGCCAGCCAGAATCTACCTATGCTCCACACACAACTCGTTCTCACCTTGCGACGATTGATACAACATCGCGATAGAAATTCAATTAACTCCTATGACAAACGCTGACTGTGAAACGGGAGAATCGGAGAGTCGGAGAAGCTGAGTGAAAGAACTTTCAAGTGGATAAAATAATTGTGATAATATTTATTTATTATTATTGCTGTTTAAATATGAAAGCCCCAAACCAACCAGAAACAGAAAAGTTCTGGGAATTGCCATCTACATTCTGTCTGGAGTTTTGATTCATGAATCAAATCTTGGATAGATCTCCATCATCCCAATAGAGTTCTCCTTCTGTCTTCCCCATCGCCTTCTCTAGGGAAGTAACAATTATGCCAGATAGAGAATGGCTTTGCTTAATTCTAATTCTGCTTTGGAAAGGGCATTCAAGCGTCGTTAAGTTTACTTTGAATCAGTTCTTCTTGTTCTTCGTTTCATTTACAACTTCCGCTTGGCAAAAATTAAAAAAGCAAAGCCAGTGAGCGAAGAAGAGGAAGAAGGAGCTGGAAAAGTATTCGATGGCGATCGCAGCAATCGCTGATGATGAGGTGCATAAACGACGCCCATTTATTGAGCCCTCGCGGCTTTAATAACTTCGAACGTGAAGCGGCTGTCCGTCTGGCTGAACTGTGGAAGGTATCAAAGGAGACGCAGGAGGCGGAGCAGGAGGAGGCGCAGAGGGACAGAGGAAACATGTTTGGCTGCCAACAAATGACAGGCATTTGTCTGCCTCATTCTAAAGGGGGAAACGGACAGACATCGCCACGGACTGAGAGACTGAAAGACTGGAAGACTGAGGGACAGGCAGGCAGGCAAAAGTCGCATCAATTGAGTTCGACATGAAAATTGCGCTGTGTTAAATTCTTGAGACTCCACAACTAGTTGTTGTTGCTGTTGTTTGCTTAGCTGTGTGTGCAGAATATACACGGTAGATGTGGTACGTGTATACGTGTGTGTGCTCAAGAAGCCACACATGAAGCGTAGGGTAGCCAAGCACTGGCTGTCATTATTTCTGTTTATGGTCAGGTGTGTCTGCAGCCCGTTCGTAATGGTCAATCTGGCCAAAATTGTGAGCACGCGTGGGCTACAAATTGTTTTGGCACACTATAACAAACAACAGCACCAACAACAACAACAACAACAACAACCACAACAACTGGCAAGTGGCACCAATTTCACTCAATACGAAATGGCCAATAGAATAGTAAGCGAGTTCTTGGCCAAGCAAATAGCCCACATTTAACGCATGATTCATAATCGACTCATTTGTGAGTTTCGATTTCAGTCTCTGCTCTCTGCTTTGATCTACTAAAGTTAAGCCAAAGAACAAGTGGAGAATTGAAAGAAAAAGTAACACTGATAAAACTAGTAGAACACGAGGAAATAACAGAGAGAAAAAGTTGTGTACGATCTCTACTTTAAGCATTCATATGATTCACATGGCACTCATTACGGGGTTTCGATTTCAGATCATCAGATTGTGCTCTCTGTTCCGATCAGAGGATAAGGCTTAAGAAGAAATATTAGAATAACCAGAGATCAAGAGAGAATAACGGCGAAAGAAGAGTTATCCACTGGCCGGTTACCCCACTCTAAGCACGATCATTCATTTGCAACGCATATCAATTTTTTATTTCCATTTCAATTTCTGGTTTCTTTCGAGCCTAACTGGAGAATATAGAATGTAGAATGTAGGCATATGGGCAAAGCCGAACGTGAGAGAATGTCAGTGGAACACTCTGCCAGCTCTTTGCTACATCTATAATTCATTCATAATATTTGAATTTCTTGTGCTCTATTTATAAATGTAAACATGAGAAATGGACTAGCTACTAGTAGAGTTATACCTAATACATATTCCTCAGTGCCTTCTTGAGCTAATTCTATCTATTGCTTATGGTGTTGGGTCTTGAGACTCTTGAAACTGTATGTATATGAGTCGTATGAATGGAATGGGAAGTTCCCCAAGATTTATATTGATCAAATTTTCTTATTTTGTATTTTAATACACTGAACAATGGCTAGAGATTTTATGTTATTCACACGATTCACATGAAAGTGCATTCATTCAGCACAAGTTTTAGATCTCCAGCTTTTTACTTCATTCATATGCACTCGAAACTGACTTCAACTTACGCTATTTCGAGAAAATTCGCCAGCTCTGCATACAGCTCATTCTCATACTCATACAGCTACTCACTTCATTTTTGATTCATTGATTGACTTAAATTTATTTCGGTCTCTGATATGCTAAGGTGTAATAATGGAAATGATGTAAATCACATGATTTATACAATACTCAACTCATTCATTCAATCACGCATTCATTAGATTTGATTACCATTCCGTTCCACTTCTCTCACTATATGCAGAAGAAGAATAAACATAATGTGAGAGAACCACAAAGGAATTCTCTACTAACCGAGTTCTACATTCCACTCATATGCTTTATTTTGTAATTTTTTTCATTAGTTTCGATTTCTGTTTCATTTGGAAGTCGCGTTTTATTTTCGAAATAAATATGGAAATGATGTAAATCACATGATTTATACAATACTCAACTCATTCATTCAATCACGCATTCATTAGATTTGATTACCATTCCGTTCCACTTCTCTCACTATATGCAGAAGAAGAATAAACATAATGTGAGAGAACCACAAAGGAATTCTCTACTAACCGAGTTCTACATTCCACTCATATGCTTCATTTTGTAATTTTATTCATTAGTTTCGATTTCTGTTTCATTTGGAAGTCGCGTTTTATTTTCGAAAGTGAAACACAATAGATTTCCTAGAAAAATCTGTAGTAACCCAGTTCGCTGTGCTATTCACACGATTCATAGTATTCATATGCAGCCTCATTTGAACAATTCACTCATTGATTTCGATTTCTGTTCTGGTTCGTATTCGTATTCACGCGCTTTTAGCAAAAGTAAAAACTAGGCTCTGGCACTATTAGATCTCAGTTTTGATTTACATAATCTGGGTGAAAGTTTTACTGCCCGCCTGCCAAGGCAAATTATAAGCTAGAAGCTATGCCCAGTAGCTGCAGTTGGGGGCCAGATTTGATGGCTGCGATTTGCAGTTGCCTTTCACAAGCAGCTGAAGCAATTCCCCGAAAATACGAAAATCTGTCAGTGGGGCGTTGCCTCAGTGTCAAAGAGCTGAGGCCGAGCAGCAGCCAAAAGTATCTGTCAGATACAAGATACAAGTGCTCAATAGCTAATTTATTGCCCTGAATTGATGTCGCGCTTTAGAATTTATTGCTCTGCCAGCTTCTCTCCATCTTCTGCCCCCTCTTCCGGCAGCTTCTTTACTCTATTGACTCGAGAAGAATCACATTGTCTGTGCATTGTCTTCTGCTTGAATTGGTTTATGGCCTGGCCAACAAAGCTGCACTTAACTGGGTTGATTTCTAGAGTAGCTCCAAAAAAACATAAAGCAATCGGAACTGAATGCTGCACAATGAAGTTGTGGGAGCTGCTTCAGAAGATCACTTTTTGTTCGTCAACAAAAGAACCTCTAAGCTTGCCGGCTTTATAGAAGCCTTCTTCTCTTTCCCAGCATCACATCATAGAAGAATTCACGAGCTAGCGAGGCAACTATCTTGGCTTTGCTGTGTGAACTATGAATGACTTTGAATTTATTTCCAAGATCTTTCTTCTCTAGGCTGAATATCATTCATGTATATGATCATACAAATGATTTTAAACTTCTTGGAGACCTGATTATCAGAGTATTTAAGTCAACTCAAACCAGAATATAATAGTTTAATTTAAAGGGCATTAAACGCTCGAAGCTCTAGCTCACTTTCCCATTAGAGCTTTCTACAATTTAATGTTGACCCTTGTTCGGCTGCAACTCCAATAAAATAAAAACTCTCCAAAGCCATGAAAGTAATACCACACTCTCCATTTCGCTAGCCAATAATTAAGTTAGGAACTCATTCTCAGCACTTAGGTTGCTGATTCTCAGAGACAGTTACGACAGCTCCAAATTTGGGTTGCAGAAATTGCAAGTTGAGTTTTGTGAGTTGTTTTCGTCGAATAATAATGCAAACTTAATTCGTGACTTTCGCGTTTTGCAGCGGTCAAAGTTAATTGCTTTATTAATTTGTCTAGCATTTCTTTCTCTCAGTGTAGCTTTTGACAAAAATTATGTTGTTGGGGCGTAATTGTTGGCCCCGTTACGTTCAAGCCGCCCCGACTGCCAGTCGAATTGAGTTTGAGTTCTTGAACACACTCGACTCGAGTCGTGTAAGACAATTGCTCCCACAGCCTCGTGGCATGCAGCTTTCTTTGATTTTGGTGTTGATATTGGCTTTTGTTGCCTTTTTCATACCCTGCACACATCGGGCAAGAAAGGTAGTTTAGTTGTGAGTGAGTATAAATGTTCTTGATCATGAATACTAGACTGGTCGATGTGAAGCTGTCCCTTGCATCCTTCTTTAGCCCCTCCGATATGTTATCGATGCCTTCATTCATTCTGCCCTATTCCTCTCTCCATTTGAATACTTCTGTATAGATTCTCCCAATATTGAGATTCCCATTGCTTAGGGTATCGTCGAGTCGATCACTCCCCTTGACAGCATACTTTCTGCGATTTGTTTCAGAGCTTGTAATAACTGTAATTTATTTACGAGCTTTACACACGTTCTGAATACACCTTTTGCATTGTGTTGCCAGCGGTTCGCCTCTAATATCGAAATGTGCAACTAAGCTGTAATTAAACTGAAGTAGTTTTCCGTTTTCCGTTTTCCATTTTCAGTTTTTCCAGTAGCCTCTCAGCAGCTGTCAGCTGCAATTTGCCTTGGCAAAGAAAGTGCCAAATTAAGTGTTTAACAAGCCCTAGGCCAACAGCTGAGCTGAGCTCGACCTGAAGAGTCTATCAAAGAGAGTATGAGAGAGAGAGAGAGAGAGTGAGGGAGAGTGTGTGTGTGTGTGTGTGTGTGTGTACGTGATAGACAGAGCCTTGCTCTTTCGAGTTGCTACTCTTAACTCTTTGACTCGATTGTTTTGCTGTTTTTGGTTTTAGTTTTCATGGCCAAGTGAATTCAATTAACGCGAACAGTCAAAATAAAAGTCAACTGCAGTGATTTATTGTGTGAAACTGAAACTTCTTCCTCTGATTAAATGATTTATTTTAGTTTTATTTTTATTTTGACTTGACTTGCTGCTGCTGCTGCTGCTGCTGCTGCTGGCGTGAAAGTTTCTGCTCGGTGCGCCAATTCAGAGGCTTTGACATTCAGATAATAGCTTGATTAAAACTTGTCATGAGAACGAACCGGCGAGTTTTTACCATGCCATGCCAAGCCATGAGAGCTCCAATTAAGCGCACTTCTCGATCAATGCGCAGTGTCTGCCACTTTGTGATGGGGTATGCCAGGCTAGCTAGCCAGTTGGGTTAGTTTGTTCAAGTCCTTCAGCATCTGTTCAGACTGTGATCTTTGAATGAGGTCTATGATGGCCGTAGTTCATTTATTCTAGTCATTGCATGCCATAGGGTTGCCACCCTCTCATTCTGTTGTCATATCCACTGTAAATTGCGATTAATCGTAGGTAAAAGTTATTCAACTAGAAATCTTTTTATAATGATAATTTTTGTCGCTGCTTATTATAAGTATTTGTTGGTATACAATTTCTAGCTTCACTTATTTATTACATTTTAAGTTTCTACAGTCATTGAGCTCTCTAGGCAACGTAGACTTCAACTATTAAGCAAGTTTTCAATTACCCAATGAAACCACTTTCTACGTTTTATGCGAGTAGAGTGACAATTAGTTTTTCAGTTGCCCATAACTCTACTGTCAGTATTTGCGAGAAGCTATGCAAGTGAGGTGACAACCCTAAAGCTGCTTCTAATATTGCGCTTAATATTATCTCATGCTTTCTGCATACATTGAATGCTGTCGCAGAGCGTATCTAGCTACTATCTGCAGCTATCTGTAGTCAACATGAGAAAGGTTAGGGTATCTGCGAGTCGTGTCGACACTCAGCAGACCGCTGAGTACAATGTTGCTTGTGTCATGTTCTGCATTTGCATGCAAGTTTGTCGAGCCTCGCGCTGTTCTGCACTGCTAATCACGTTCTTAATGAAAGTGGATGCTGTGTGGATGCAGTGTTGCCTGTCGACCACTGTTCGTGTTTTCGTTCTGGCCAACTGCAGAAGAAGAAGAAGAAGAAGCAGCAGCAGTAGACGACTATTTGGCTCTTTCACTGGCAATGACCGCCATTTGCTGTGGTTCTATTTGATGTTCACGTTTCTCGATTCGTTTGTTTGTTTGGACAATCCGCATGCAACACTCTGCCCGACTCTGAGTGGTTCTGGATGCTGAGCTGTGCTGAATCCGATGCGGAGTTCTATATTCTGGCCACCAGCTCTGCCTCGCCTTCTCTGATTTTCTCTTTTTGCCATTTTTGATTGATAAATACATACATATATTATTTATAGCTGCGTTTCGTGTCTGCTCAGCCTCACAGCTGCGATTTTAATTAATATGCTGCTTCCTCCTATAGAGAGCTACGTTGGCCCAATTCTGTCCGTCTCCCAATTTGTTTATACACTTTATGCGCGTGTGTGCGTGCGCGTATCTGTGTGCGGGGGAAACACTTAGCAAATGTAAACAAACTCATAAAGCTGTGAAAATTATTGCATTCGAATTAAGTGCTGCGGAAAAGTAGAAAATACGTGTAGTACTAAGTATATGGGAATTACATAAAGGAAATTGTTTATTTACCATAGGTGAGACGTTAGTAGAGATAACAGTAGAGGTAGACTAAAGGCAGGAGTAGAGATCGAGACAAAGTTCTCTTTTGAGTAGGGAATTGATATTCATTGAATGAATTTTGTAGTTTATATATAGCTAGTATGTTTATAGTAAAAGATATAATTCGAAGTACTCAGCATATATATATATACGCATAAGTATGTATTGTATATTTGAATATACAATTTGTCCATCTCTTCAAGAGCATCTTATCTAATGAAAACTATTTATTGCAACTTAAACAAGTCTAAGAGTTCTATTCTATGTTCGTTAGGGCTTTGCAGCATTACAAAATTTGATTGAAGGTAAAAGTTTTATAACATCTGAGTAAACTTAGTCCGAGGGCAACGAACTCGAATAAGCTGTTTAGTATTTATTACACATTTTTGCTCTGCTCGATTATTTTGTAAGAAATGATGAAAAAACGTAAAACTTCATAAGAGAAACCCGCGCAATGGCTGAACAATTTCTAACAGAAATTCCTAGATAAAGCACGAAATGCCAAAAATTCAGATACTTATCTAGCACTTGAGACAGCTGAAAGCGTTAGCTAAATTAAATTTATGCTGCCCAGTCATTATGCCATTATGATCTATATGAAGTGCTTGCCTATAAGGCAGTCACTCACCTGAACTCCAATCTCCCTCTCTCCCTCTCTCTCTATCTCTCTCTCTCCCTCTCTCTCTCGCTATCGTTTAGTCTAACTCTTTCTTTTTCTTTGTCTTACAGCTCACAAATTTCTTGTGTAAGTGCTTCATTAAAAGTGTGGCAGAGCGACAAACGACCACGAAGCGCTTCGAGGGAGGAGGAGGAGGAGGAGGCGGAGTGCAAGGGGAGGCACGACGACAACAACCTGTATCATCTGCTAAGTGCTGCTCGCGACAATTGTGCGGGTAATTGCGAGTCTCTGAAATTTTTGGTCTGCTTTGATGAGCTTGTGCCCTGCTCTGGCTGCGGCATCTTCGATTCGCCTGTCATTGGAAAGTTGCGGCCGCTGCGTGACACACATTTCACGCATTAGACACGAGCCTACCGCCAGCTGGCCGTTGGAGCTGGACTCTGGCGTCGGGAAGACTAAGCCTAGACTGGCTTTTTCTTGGAGCCCGCACTCCCAACCAACACAGCGCCGCTCCCCGCCCCGCTCCGTCCCCCTCTTGCATTATTCATGCGTGCAACGGCCCGAGGAGCAGCGGCCGCAGCAGTCGGCGCAAAGATGACTCTGCGCTTAGTCAGCATATTATCGCTGGCACTCATTTCTGTATTGCCCGCACAGTTGGATGCATTTATCACGCAGAACACAGGTGAGTTACGAGACACGAAATAAACAACAGCAAGCATATCACATAATTTAGTGGAAGTCTGGGAGGATGGAGGGGCCAGAGGCAGCCCTAAGCAAAACAGATTTTAGATGGTTTTGATATCATTTACCTCTTTGGAGATAGCAGCAATATGTAGCGTGGGGCTAGACGCGAGAGATTGAATGAATCTAGAAATGTTTGTTTTGCTTGCGAATACGAATATTCATTTCAATTACTCGTCAATCACTCGTCGAACTGTTGGGAGTTGTAGCTGAGCTCAGTGAGCTTTGCTTCGATATAGAAGGCAAAGTTCGTTGGAAATTCAAAACAATTCATAACTCCGCACAGTTCACATCGTTGTTCTACAGCTTGAAATAGAAATCGCTGAAGCTCGAAAAAAAAACAACGAAATATACTCGTATACATACAAATATATGTACATATATCTATAGACATACTTTGAAAGGCTTTGAAAGCTAAGAGAGAAGAGCTCCCAGAATGTGGGCAGAGAGCTACAATGCGCAACTGGGACAGGGGGAGCCGCTGCCCTACCGAACCACCGTCTACTTGCCCATCCCCGACCAGAGCGCAGTGCCTCATGCGCTGACCACCAGTGTGCTGAGCCTGCCCACCATGGTGCCAGCCCAGGCCTTCGTGGTGATCACCAGTCCACAGGGCAACCACATACAGCCCTATGTGCAGCAGCTGGAGCAGGAGCAGGAGCAGCCCATGTGGAGCCTCGAGCAGCCTCCGCCGCAGGAAAAGCAACTGCCGCTGACACACACTTCCGACTTGAAGGAGAACCAGAAGAACCAATCGAAGAAGTCGCTAACTAAGAAGCTCCACCGCTATGGCGCCTCACCTGAAATGCTCCAGTCGGGCTCGGCCTTCCCTTCCTACTATGCCGATCCGCGTAAGCTGTGGCACCCCTATTATCTGAACGAATAAGAGGAAGAGATTCAAACGGACCACAAATAACACGATATTTATAATTCAGGCGCCTACCAGACTAGAGTATTCCTTAGATTCGAGTACTCTTCTGTAATCCTCCTGCGAATAAACTTGAGCATATTGAAAATCGTCTTTGGCTATTATTGACAGTAGAAACTATAGAGTGGATAACGGATAACAGAGGGAGAGATAGAGAGAGGATATAGGATATTGATAAGAGAGATAATCACAAGTTCAGGGAACTTAAGATTCGAACAGGTTCACGAATATGTAAGGGAGTATTCCTTCAAGCAATAGGCAATTGACAGAAAGGTTTTCATATTCATTCAGTGAGAAATATATAAATAGATTATTTATGCTTTGCCTATGAATACTATCAACGCATAAGCCTTGTGCATATTCTGTCAATTCCTTTCATCTCCCGCTCCCTCTCCCATTCCCGACAGGCTGTCATCACAATGGCACTTGGTATGCTGACAAGTCGGTGGTGCCCAGCATGGAGAAGTGCCTCAATTGTCAGTGCAATCGCAAGACGCTCGTCTGCCGGCTGAAAGTCTGCCCGGAAATGCCGATGCCGCCGCCTCGTGGCTGCGTGGTCGTCCAGCGGAAGAGCAGCTGCTGTCCCTACTTGTCGTGTGCTCGCTTGGACGCCTTCTACAAGATACCCACCAAGCGTCGCATCATCGCCTACCTGGATCACTACGAGCGGGAGTCGATCGATCGTGTGGTCAACGACAACATGCTCCAGAGACGTTCCGATGACTCCGACGTCGACCTGTTGGGTAAGCTTGCATTTTAGATTAGCAAGCATCGCACTTGACTAATGTTTGCTCTCTTTCCTTAGTGTGCGTGAAGAACGGAACTGTGTACAAGTCGGGATCGGCGATGTCCTCATCGAATCTGTGCAGCTATTGCTACTGCATAGGTAAGTGGAAGACGAGGCTAGTGGGAACAGCTGGTGGGAACAGTGACAAGAGTGGGAACTGTTCGGGTGATCGTAATAACTAATCTCTCCCTCTCTCTCTCTCTCTCTCTTTCTCTCTTATTCGCAGGTGGCAACGAAAAGTGTGTCAAGCCCAAGTGCATGCTGCCCGTGGATGGGTGCAAGCCCATATTCGTGGACTCCACCTGTTGCCCGGTGCGCTACGACTGCAGCAGCAAGACCTCGGGCAAGTCCTCGCAGGAGGTGCGCTATCGGAAGAACTCGAATAAGCACTTCCAGCGCATGGCGCAGCGCTTGCAGCGGAACCGCGGCTGCACCGTGGGCGCCCAGTTCTATGCGGAGGGCCAGAAGATGCGCTCGGACGCGGATAAGCCATGTGACATCTGCTTCTGCATCCGGGGCACGCGCCGCTGTGCGCCCAAGAAGTGCGCGCCCGCCCTGAAGAACTGCATTCCGGTGGTGCCGAAGGGTCAGTGCTGCCCCTCGAGCTACGACTGCGGCAGCCAGCGGGACTATCGCCGCTCGCAGAGCTCTCGCCAATTCAACCTATACAATCTGCTGTTCGGCAAGGAGGAGCAGGAGGCGGAGGCGGTAGCAACTGCTGCCCTGATGCCGCAAAACACCATGGCCGAGCACTACCCGCTCGACCGCCATCCCACTGAGCCACCCGTGGGCGATCCGCTGCAGGTCAGCAGCGAGAAGAGCATCTTCGACACGCTGCGCGAGGGCCTGGAGTTCATCGATGGCAACAACAACCAGATGCTGGCCAGTAACATGGATTTGGTGGGCAGCACAGCCACGGCCAGCCCGCTGGTTTCCGACCCGAGCAGCGCCACCGAGCTCAGCTTCCTCGACCTGCTGCTCGGACCCAGCACAGAGCGCGAAGAGCCCATCACGCCAGAGGCCACAACCGAGAAGAAGCAGCCCATATCCTGGATGGACATACTGCTTGGACCCGACGAGGAGGAGCCAGCTCTCGCAATCGAGCCGATTGCAGCTGTAGAAGCCAGCTCTACCTTGGCGCCGGCACCACCCACGAGCAGCACCACTGAGCGCAGCATTGAGCGCATTGCAGACGATGTCGGGGATCAATGGAGCGAGGGCCACTTTGCAGTGGGTGAACTGCCAGCGGAGGCACAGCAAGACTGGGCCAGACCCACTGAAGCACCCGCCGCCAGCACCACAGCTCAACCACCCGATCTATTCAATGTGCTGCTGGACGGGCTTTCTGTCATGCTGAATGACAATGGCACCAGCACCACATCTACAACCACAACGACAACAACAACAACGAGCACCACTACGACCAGAAGGCCCTTTAGCACGCACGCACCACCCATGTTCCGTCCACTGCCGAGCAGCAAGCCGCACCACACGCGCATTAACTCCAAGCTGGCTAATCTCACAGTGACCCCACCGATGGTCGTGGTCACCAGCAAATACGGTCAGCCCGTCACCTATAGGACGATGCCAAGCAAGGGCACTACCAGCACCAGCAGCACCACCACCACAACAACAACCACAACTACACCCAAGCCACATCCAGCGAATGTTGCTAAAACAAAGACCACAACCACGCATAGACCCTCAACAACAACAACAACAGCAACAAGAACAACTACCAAAGCCAAGCCAAAAACCACCCGACGCACGACAACAACCACAGCCAAGCCAACAACAACCTCAACCACAACGACAAGAGCAACAACCACCACCAGCACAACTCAACCACCTACAACTACAACCACGCCAAAGCCTACAACCCCAATCCCTCGCACCACCTTCCGACCCGCATTCAAGCTCAAGCCAAGGCCAGCATACATCACTAGCACCACTAAACCACTGATCATCAAAACGAATCCCACCATTTTGGAAGTGGATCCCCTGGACGATGCAGACAGCACTGCGCCCACGCTGCCGCCCAGCCTGCCGAACCTGAAAATCATACCGTTTTTGCCAACGGATGCGGTGGACACGAAACCACCCATACAACCACCCGAGGGCTACAGCAGCCACAATTACTATCAGCAGCCAACGGGTCTGCTCGCCTCTCAAATCGCCTCCGACAGAGTGGACAGCGAGTACGATGTGACCTATGTGGATCAAGCACAACACGGCGTCAACTTCAACATCAACCACAACAACAACAACCACCACAGCAACAACCACAACAACGATCAGGCTGCCTACAAATACAAGTTCAATGTGGAGGTTCCCGCTGTGGCGGCCCCACCTGAGCCGGTGGTGCACGTCATTGGCAGCGCAGACTATGTCAAATATGATTTCAACGAGCAGGAGGTGCAGCCACCCGTGCACAGCGGTTTCTCACCACCCACCGAGACGGAGGGTGGCTTCATGCCCAAGGAGCCGCTCGTCATCGATGGGGAAGTGCTGCAGGAACATGTCACATCGAACGTCCTGCTGGGCGACAATTATCACGTCACGCAGCATATTATCGATATAACGACAGAGAGGGAGAATAACGATACGGCGGCTTCAATCGGTAAGTTTGATTGAGCGATTGAGCTATAGATTAAATGAGTGATTGATTGAATGATTGATGGAAAAGACATAGCTGAACCTCTGGAACTTAAGTGCAAAAGAAGTACTTCAATATCCAATTGATTGATTGAATGATTGTTTGAATGATTGATGTTGTATAATGCACAGCTCAAGCTGAATAGGATAGTATTTTTTACTGCTTGTGAATTTTCTATTTTATACTACTATACTATACGATAGCGAGTTCCTCTTATATCCGGTATATCCCTCACACAATCTTCAATTGGCCATTCATTAATTTCCCCTCCTTGTGCTCCACAGAGATCACAACACCCGATCCCTTCAAGGATGTCATACACACGGAGAGGCCGCCAAATCTCGATGTGCTGATTGGAGACAAGCTGCAGAAGCAACCGACAGAGCAGCTGCAACAGCAACATATCGAGAGTGTCACCTACAGCATCAGCCACACGTCCGGCAATAAAACTGCACCAGCAGCAGCAGCAGCAACAACAACAACAGCTGCAACTACAACCACAAAACAAACATCGCTGATAGACAAAAATGAGATAAACAAACTGGATGAGCTGCTGGAGGAGCTGTTGGGCATGAACCTGCCTACCAAACCCCACGCCAGCAGCAGCAGCAGCAGCAGCAGCAATAGTACAGTGCCGCCTTTTAAAACATTGCCAACAGCAGCCGTACCAGCAGCAGCAGCAGATGCAACAACATCAACTACTGCGCGCCCACCTGCCACACCCACAGCAGCACGTGGCCATAAGAAGGGCAACAAAACAAAGCCGAAAACATCGAGCAACAGACGCAACCAGACGACGGCAAAGCCATCCCGCAATAAGGGTCAAGCGACCACGCGTCGAACACCCGCCAGCAGCAGCAACAGCAACAGCAACATAAACAGGAACAACTCAATGGGCATCACAGCGCCAACAAGTGCAAAAACCAAAAACACGCCGGCAACAGTGACAACAACAACAACAGCAGCAACAAGCAGCCCCACAACAGCAGCAACAACAACAAGAGCAACGGCAACAACAGCAATTGTTTCCAGCACAGTGCATCCATTTTTAATGTCACCATTCGACAAATTACCCTTCATGGACACCAGCTACGAGGTGCGACATCAGCAACAGCAACTGCAACAACAACAGCAACAGCAGCTGCAACAACAGCAACAGTTGCAGCAATTTCATCATTATCAGCATGCGCCAAGCAGCAGCAGCACAACAACAACAACAGCAGCAACTCCAGCAGCAGCAGCAGCAGCAGCAGGAGGAGGAACAGCAACTGTTGCTGGGGGCGAGGGGCTAATGGATCCTGCGGGCATACTAAAATTAGCCGGCTGCAACATTTACGGCCGCATGTATCGAGTGGGTCGCATTATTGTGGAGCTATCCAATCAATGCCTCGAATGCAAATGCACCGAGGTGGGCGTCAAGTGCGGCCCATTAGACTGTTAATTTAAGCCACGCCCCCAGCCCCTCATCCGCTAAAAAATTCTGTGTGTGTGTGCGTGTGTGTGTGAGTGTGTCTGAGTGTGACTGTTTAACATTTAAGCCAGCGCTTTTATTTGTCCTTTTCCGTTTTAGCTCTGAACTAAGGCATTTAGTATTTAGACTAAGTTTAATCTATCTTCAATAGGCATACATATTACATATAATATATATTATAATAAAATATACATTTATAATATACTATACAGTTGTGTTCATGAAAGTAGTAGTAGTGCTGCCCTATGGACAATTTTAACCAAATAATTTCCATAGAAAAATCTTATTTATCATTAAATTTGAGTGCTACTACTTTCATGAGCACAGCTCTATACATAGTTCTTGCTAGGTACCCTTAACACTAAGTTGTATTATAGACGTAGTTCTCCACGCCTTAAGTCTAACCAAATCTCGAACTAACTTCAATGCATTTAAAAATCGAAACAGACATTTAAGTTCTTATATTTGAAAAAAGAAAAGAAGACAATATTTAATTATTTAAAATATTTCATTTTTATTATAAAAAATACATATCTTAGATACATTTAAATACATTTAAAGAATATATATATAAATAATAACTTTTATTTACTAATACATTTAAAAATTAAACAATAAATAAAGAGCTATAATTTGAAAAATAAAAATAGGTTTTGAAATTGTCGCTCTAATAATATATCTAAAAATAGGTTTTTAAAATATTCAAAATGATTTAATTTTGGATTTCGCTGTATCGGATTTTACTCGTTCTTCTGTCTCTCTCTCTCTCTCTCTCTCGTGGTGTCTGTCTCTCAAACCCTCTCTCTCTAACTCTCGTTTTGTCTCTATCTCTCTCTTACGAAATTCTTTTTCTACAATATCTGATATTCACGTTTTTCACCTTTAAACTACCCTCGTTCATTAATATCTATTGGAATTTAGAGCACATTTGCTGATAACTGGTTCGATTAACCTAAAAAAAATTCAATTCAATTGAGTCATTGAGAATCCAGCAATTCCACCAAATCAATCTCGACGTTGATGAATTATGAGCCAATGCTATAAATAAATGGAAGCTAATTGCTTTGCTAAGTGTATATGATCAATGATCCAGTTTAGATGGGCTAACATAAATATTTAATTACCCATGCCCTATGCATTATTCCACCTAATTAGCTGAGTCATCATCGGGTCTATAAAATCGATTCGATGGTGTAAACATAACGCTTTACCCACCGAAGCACAGAAATTCATGGATGCCCTTAAGAGTCAATAGCTTGACCATAAAAGCCAAGCGCAAAATACTGCCAAAAATGTATTCGCTTAATTTGATTTGGCTTTTTCCGGCGGATTCGAGTTGAATTGCAAATGTTGAGACTAATTTAAGGCAGATCCAATCGAATCTAGAATCGATCGATCAGAGTTCATTAAAAATTTCGCGCCTCCGACGAGATTCGCCTGTAAATGAGAAAGCCGCATAGCAATCCGGCCACGCCCCCACCCAAATGGGCCTCCAGACTGATGCGCGGATTGCGATTGTCATTGAGGCAGAAGTGATAAACCGTGTATGCCACATTGCTGACGAGCAAGATCAGGAGGACGGCGATGCGCCAAATGCGATGCGACAGCTTTGAGAAATTCTATGGGAAAATAATAGAAAATGAACCAAATCGAAAAGTTAATGAAAAACAGTGGATAACAAAGCAACAAGGTCGGGCATTGCCGACTGCACGATACTCTGTTCACAAGGCTGGAAGAAGCTCAAAGTGTTGGAAGGCCAATTGTGCATCAGTTTAATATGAATTGGTCGCTTGGCGACTGTCAAACTGTTATTAGAGAATGTCAAACAAACCAATATACCCAACAGCCGCATGTGAACAGTGTATGACAAAGTAGAAAACAAATTAAACTGCGGTTGCATTCGATTTAGCCACAGTTGACTGACCAAAACCAGGTGGGGCACATGACTGCACAGCATGGCATAGACGCCCGCCGATGCGCCAAGCAGCGAGAGCCCCGGGTGCAGCCAGGCGTTGGCCAGGCCGCCACAAAGGCCACCCGTTACATAGACGACGCCCAAACGCCAGTGACCTTGCTCCACTTCCAGGTAGACGCCAATGAAGCACTGAACCCAAAAGAACAGAACGAAACCAAAAAGCATAAACCGAGTGGCTCAGTGTGTGGTGGCCGGGACCCACCTGCAGGCAGATGTTGATCCACAGATGCCAGAGATCAGCGTGGAGCAGCATGTAGGTAAAGAAGCGCCAGTACTCGTGCCCCAGCTCCGACTTGTAGATGAGGCGCCGCTGCATGCACCCGTTGACAATCAGATACAGCGAGATCTGTGAATGGCAGAAGACAAGGCGGCAAATCAGACAAATGAGCGACCTTAAACGATAGACATTAACACATTACACTGGCCTACAAGACTGAGGGGCGACAGTGCGAAATGTTCCAGATAGAGCTCTTGGCTATGACTCTTCATTAGGATGAAGGCACTCAAGAGCTAAGAGATTGCATGAAGATGAATCATCATGTATATTAAAAGTAATATTTTATTTGTATATTGTACATATGTATTATCTGAAATAAATTTGTTTTTTTCAATTGCGCGATGAGGTCCAAAATCAGTAAGTCATTAATTTATAGGCCAAAGGGGCTGTCCATAAATAAATCAGTTTTCTATATTTCTTCTTTTATTTAAGCGAACTCCTTATAATTTAAAACTTGTACATATATACATACATATGCTATAAACAAATTATATTAAAAACTAAAAAGAAAATATTTATTTAAATTCAATCATTTTTATTTCAAAGAGTTTTCAGACCCCTCTCTGTCAGTCTTTATGTATAAGCATATTTTGTATACATATTTTAGGTAATATTTTCTTTACGCTCTCCACTCTTATAAATGCTTTCTGTTTTAAAATACTTTCTATCCCACTTGTTACCCAGAGACAAGAGAGAGAGGGAAAGAGAGAGATAGAGCTGGTACATATCACCAGCACACGCGCTGCTCCGTGCACTTTGTAGCACAGTGTAATCGATCAGAATGTTACAGCAACACAAAATGATGTCAGGCCATCTGTCACTTTCGCTCAGCATCAGCCAAGTGTTGGACGTCTAAGTGTGAGTGCCAAGAAGCTTCAACACATTGTGCTGCCTGACAAGGCAACAGCACCAACAACAACAACAACAACAACACAAACTATGCCAAATCGGTGCAACATGCATCACACCAAATATGACAAATGCCAGTTGCAACAATTTGGAGTCAACATCGAAGCTAACTGAAAAAGGCAATAGCCAAGTCGATTGTGATTGGGATTGTGGAATTGCAATTGGAATTGGAATTGAAATTGGAACTGAAGTTTACCAAATTATGTAATATGGAATGGAATATCTTAAGCCTAGCCCAAAAGCAATTAACAGAGCTCTACGAACAGCTATTACAAATAATGAGCTATCAAACAAGAGACGACAAATGGCAACTGGGTCGACTCTTTTTTAACAGGGAAACACTTGTGCGACTTCTTTAGAGTGGGTGAGTGGATCGGTTGGGTGCGTGCAACCACTTGCACTGCAAACCACATTCGCACTTGCCAGGCACGCAGAGATCAGCTGACATGCGTGAAATCTATTGGAGCAGTCAGTCCTATAGACGGATTGGAAAGAGAATGAAAGCACCAACTCTAAATAAGAAAGCAATGTACTTTGCATTGGATTAAAAGAAGCTGTCTTTTTTTTTTTCAAGAGTAAGCTGATTAATTAATATATATATAACTACCTATACTCCTTGAAATCATATCATCATATTAATTAACTAATGAAGCTATAGACGTCTCCCGTATAAATGTTATGAATAGGTAAGAAAGTATAATACAAAAATAAAAATATATTACTTATTTTTATTTTCCTACTTATTCATAACATGAATATGTTAGTTTAATATGCTAAAATATAATTTACTTAGACTTTGGTATTAAACCCAACAAATACAGCAAATGCTTATCTATTGCTTATGCAAGTCGTATATTAATAAATTTCCACTTATGACCGCATTTAAGTACATGTCTTAGCAAATTCAAATATTTCTTTGGAAATGTAAGAACTTTGCAGAAATTACACATAGGTGATTCACTAAGGCGGCATGTGCGAATGATATGAGGGAGTTCTTTGTTGCGCCTACTGTGATTTTCGCAGTTGAGCAACCTCAAATACCACAAATAAAATACGAAATTAACAATCGATTGTCTGATAACGAGTATATAAAAGCGCTGATAACGCCATAAATCAATTGAGTCAATCGCGCACATTTCTTTTCTTTGTTTGCTTTTTTATTTTTGGTAAACCTAAAAATAAAACTGCGACATAAACAATAAGCAGGCAAATCTAAAACAACAGATGGAAGTGGATACAAACTGCATTACAGGTGGAAAACGATAAGCGGAAAGCATTACGCATACGTCACGTCAGCCAACTGACTGGCTGTCTATCTACCTGCACAAAGGACATCAGCAGTAGGAACCAGGGCACGCGCCAAAGACGTCGTCGGTGCTGCGAATCCGTCGCCGTCAAGTCATCGATGAAAATCTTTTGCAGCGGCGCTCGCGGCTCTGACAGCAGCAGCAGGTTGCCATCCTTTGTGTTCTGTTTGCTGTCAACGTGCTGCATTGCTATTGCACTCACACACACGCACACGTTAACACTTTTCTGACCGACAGCACAACTGCTTAACAATATACAATTCAAACGGAACGCTACGTCCGCTGCGCTGAGCGCTTAATTCGCGACTACAGAGTCGACCACAACACAATACAGCACAGCCCACACACACACAGACACACACACACGCACACATCGCTTGTGCTGTTATCTACTTCTTCCCATCGATCGTTTGATCACTCATTGGAATCTATGACTAAGGCGCAATCCAAAATCCATTGCATACTTTTAAGCGGTAGCAACATTTCTTTTCGGTTCGTGTCTTGGCTAAAGGCATGAAAACTAGATTTGCTCATGATTCTTTGTGTATTTTAAAAATATATTGTACAACTATTATTATAAAATATTATTAAGTATATTTAATTAACTTATGCAGGCTAGACCGACTTAATTTGTCCTGCAATTTCAGCTATTCTTACACACTAATGTGAGTCCATACCTAATTCTGTCTATAGACATGCTGTAATTTAAGTTAAATTTATAAAATGTAGAATTAATTCAACATAAATTTTGTAAATTTAAAAATCAATAAACGTCATCTGTGCAATAAAGAATCAAACAGTGTTTTAATTAACAGGGCTTTTTGACGGCAATTCATGTTCAAAAATCAACGGTCAAAGAAATGTACCATACATAATATCATTGCCTAACTTAAGGCCTGAACTATAAGAAGCATTGCTGTATAACTAAGGGAGCTGCTGATGTGGCCGTTGGGACCTAAATTTGAACGGCGCTTTACAGAAGTACCAGGCAAACAGAAGTGGCTAGCAGAGTGAAAAATGTTAATTAACAGTGACTTAACAGAATTATGTTACTTAACAGAATCATGTTAGTTAACATTACAATCGCTGTTAATTAATATGATTCTGTTAATTAACATAAAGTATACTGTTAACTAACATAATTATGTTAATTAACATAACATATACTGTTAACTAACATAATTATGTTATTTAACATAACATACACTGTTAACTAACATAACTCTGTGAAGGCACTGTACATTAACAGTTTGTTTATCCGGGCACTGTCAATGTTATGTTAGGCATCATTTTCAGCCCTGCAGCTCATTTATGTGCGCCTGGTGCTTTTAAAAATACATGGTAAAGTTTCTGACGTACTAGGCGGGCAGAAATGAGTAGTAGGGCGAAAAATAATAGTTAACAGTGAGTTAATTTTAACATGTAAACAAACTGTACAGTAACAGTGCATTAACAGTATACTGTTAACGTACTATCAACTGAGTTTTTCCACCCTACTTGTCGTTGCTGTTCACCTGGTACATCATCAAGATTACCGTGCAAATTTTGATCCCGTAGTGCTGCAGCTCAAATGTAAACAGCTGCTGCTGACCCAGCAGTGCTGATAACTGATGTTTCGTTATATTAAGATAACTATAGCGAACTAACTATGACCGCTATTGGCCTTTCTTGAAGCGTCATAGTAAAGTAGGGTTACTAATAATGTTAATGTTATTAGCAATTTGATTGTTAAAAAAACAAATGTTATCAAATATTTATTATAAACAAAATCAAGATTTTGTTCATATTTCGACATTTCTGCTTCAGCAAATGCCAAATGCCAAATGCCAAATGCCAGAAGCAGCTGAAAACATTTCATAGACAAGCATAACTCAAATTGTTCTGTAGCTCGCAGACATATTTCCGACTTGTGGCATCTGACAGCCAGCCATTGGCAATTTCATTCAACATCAACAACAGCAGCAGCAACAATTGCATCAGCAGAAGCAGCAGCAACAGCAGCAGCAGCATCCTTGGCATTTGACATTTTGGCCAAATCAAACAGAAGACCAATTGCCAGCAGCAAAGTTGCAGTTCCAGCAACGGCAACAGCAACAACAACTATTACAACTACAACAACATGACAACTCGCAATGTTTACGCGAACAATTTGTTGTTGTTGTTGCTGGCGTGGTGAAAAGCTTCGTCAGACAGAGCAAACGCAACTCTTCGGCTCTTCGGCTCTTTTGCTCTTTTGCTCAGCTGGGCAGTCGCTTGGGCTCGCTCTCTCGTGCTGGGCACGTGGCACGTGGAGCAGCGCCTGTCAGCAGCCAAGCGCTTTATGAATGGCAACAATGAAATATTTATATAAGCCAAGCGAAACCAAATCAAACTCATTAAGAACCTCCCCCTCAGCTGGAGCTGAAGCTGAAGCTGAAGCTGAAGGCTACGTGCCAAAACAATCCCTGCTGGACTTTGAAAATGTTTGGTTTTTCTTTTTTGCATGGAAATGCACAAGTTGGCCAATACTGAAGTGGACGCCTGAGTGAGCTTGTTGAAGCTTCTGTGAAGCTTACTCAATCCATGCAGAGCTCAACTAGCATCCCTGATAATGGACTAGGTAAAGCGAATAAACGCTTAAAACATTTTAATTAATTTTATTTTAGTTTTTGGTTTTGCGATTCATCCCATTCATCCGTCTATTTGTCGCCCATCCATCTGTTCATCCTTTCCCCCTTCGGTCCTCTGCCCATTTCACCATTACTCGTAATCCTATTGACTTAAATTGGGATTGTAAATGTATATCTACGTCTTCTTATCTTCTGAGAGAGAGAGAGAGAGAGTTTAGAGCTATAAACTGGGATATTCCGGTTGTTGCAGACCGTACGGCCAATCCTATAATATGAACAGGTATTGAGTGGTCGGTGTCGCCCGGCTGCAACATTCCTTCTTATGTCCTTTAGGTAATTGGTAAATTTTCACATTTTCTATTCGCGCTTAGCTCGTTGTTAGAGTTCTTATCGGGGCTGGCGTAATGCCCCTAATGGACCCCGATAAGCTGTTGGCTGAGTCTATGGAAAATCGAAGTCAAAATCAACATGCATTTTCCTTTCATTTTCTTGGCAGGCTAAAGTTTCCCCAGCTTCCACTCATTATGGTTGCGGGCTTGAAAAAAACGTTTAGGCAAATCTTGGCACAAAATCTCTCGCAAACAAAGGGCGTATGAGCTGTGGGCGTGGCACTTGAATGTTTGCCACTTGATTGAGTGACTAAAGCGTCGCCACTTGGGACACCCGAGACCTAGCTGCGGGCTGTTTGCCGTAGGCGTGGCACTTGAGTTTATGAGCGCTATTTTATTGATAACGCCAAGGGAAGTAAATAAAAAGGGCTGGAGAGGGCGAAGGGAGTAGGAGAGTATGGACGATGGAAGGGAAGAGCGGAACAGTGGGACAGTGGGAGTGGAAGCATCATAAAACGCAACGTCTGATTAGCCAAAGAATTGGGCGTGTTTATGGCCAGAGCAGAGCAGCTGCAATAACAATGAGTGAGATGAAGCAGCATCTGGGATAATGACGAAATAACAAAATAGACCGAAGGATGCTATCAAAACTCAGAGATGCAAATGATAGAGTTAGAGAGTTAGTGAGCTAGGGAGAAGTTAGTGGAATGAGGAGGAGAAGGCGAGGAAGGAGGAAAGATGAAACAGGCGCTGGAGAAATAGGAGTGGGAGAAGCAGGAGGGGGAGGAGGAGGAGGAGGAGAGGCTGAGGTTAAAATTAAGCTGCGGCTAGCTGAGCAAGTGACTGAATATGCGTATGTGTGTGTGTGTGTGTGTGTGTGTGTGTGTGTGTGTGTGTGTGTGTGTGGGACATGTGCATGTATATATATGTGTGCATGTTACATATTATGTGATGTGTGTGGCATGCATACATATGTATATGTATGTGTGTGACATCGGTATGTGTTGGTGTGTGTGTGTGTGATAGACAAGCATACTAACATATCTGTATGTATGTCTGTTATAGCTACCTTCTGTGTGCGTGTGTGTGTGCTGTGTTTGTATTTGTGCGGTCTTAGCGCGTGCAAAGACATAAGCCTCAAAGCAGCTGAACAAGATGTGTGTAAGCAGCTGCCCCTGCCTCTCGCTGTATATGCACACATACATACATGCATATGTATCTGTATACGTATGTACATGTGTGTGTGTGCGCCGCCTATGTGCTGTGCGTGCCTCAGTTGCAAACTCAATTATTAACTACGCGTAAGCAAGAGGCAACACCTTCAGTGTGCGGCGTCTTCGCAAGTAACTTCATTCTCAACTATGGCACAGCCTCAGCCACGCCTACTCACGCATCTCCCTCTGCTCCCCTCGGCTACCCTTCGCTCTGTGCAGCTGTCAGCTCTTGGGAAATTTGCATTTTATCATCCTTGTGTGGGGTCCTAATGCTGCAAGGGGGCTTTGCTTTTAATTGGTTTTCTTTAGCTCCGCTCCAGAATTAACGCCATTTGTTGTAGCCGTAGTTGTTACGGCCGTTGTTGTAGCTGTTACTTGGGCTGAGGCTGCGGCCGGGCCGTAACTTATAATTGTTTAATTAGCAAGTAAAATACGGTGCAAATATGTGGAAATTATTGGATCAACCGCACAGAATGCAGCACAAATTGTTCTGATGCCTCATGCGAAACAATGCAAATTCCCCGTAGGAGCATTTTCTGTAACGATATGAAAATTCAATTAACATGCAGATGGTTAGAAATATTAGACAACATCAAAAATGAGACGAGCATTAGATCATCACAGACTAATGAGCGAAATCTGGAATGTTTCTTTACTGCCGTAAGACTAAAGTATAATAAAATATTCATTTATTTAAATGTAAGTTATTATAAGTATTGAATCTTCTTATAATTATTACGGATATAAATAATTAACAAACATCGAATGACTAACAAAAATTCTCTCCAAAATATTCTCTACACACAGTCAACTAGAGTTAATGAAACCCAAATATATGTATAGACATTAACAGTAATTTCGCTCAGTGCATTTATGGGCTCACATTTAATAAGCTAAAAGCTTATTGAGCAGCGCCGAGCTCCGAAGATATTTATCTTAAACATATGCGCATTATTCACTCAATAGAACCATTTTTATTATGACAACAAACTAAATAAATACGGGTCGCGTTCGAGTGCCACGCGAGCTGTTGGCTTAGTGCAGAGCGTGCAACAAAACGGGGCAGTTTACAGAAATAACAGAAGAGAAGGCAAAAATGATTCAAGTCATGAATTGGCTCTCCATGGTCAGTTGCATATATTGTATAGTTCGTTCTATTTGTGCGCTTTTAAATATATCTTTAAATTGAACTGGGCACTGTCTAGGCCATAGGCCTGATACCGCTAAATCGCCAGCAGTCGCAGTCGAACCTCGTGCTGGACTATGCCATGATGGTGATTATGCCCTGCCTGTACTTGTCCTCCTATCTGGGCATCAATCTGATGGAGAGCTTCGGCCTGCCCTTCCTCGATGCCTGCAACAGCGTCTGTCGGCTGAGCAACAACCTGTTCATGCACCTGGGAGCCTTCCTCTATGTGACGATCACCCTGCTCAGTCTCTACCGGCGCAAGCAGTTCTTTGTGGAGTTCGAGACGCACCTGGCGGAGATCGATGCGGTCATCCAGAAGTGCCGGCGCGTTGCCGAACTCGACAAGGGGCGCGCCCAGGCGGTCAAGCACAGTGTCGCCTACCATTTCACCTGGCTCTTTGTCTTCAGCGTCTTCATCTTTGCCCTGTACTACGACTCCAAGGAACTGTATGCGTGAGTACGATACTCTAGTCTAATCCAAAGTGAGAGCAGTAAAGTAAATATATAACAAAAGTATTGTTACAACTGTATATAACGGACACCAGAACAACAGAAACGACAAGTAGCGTGATAGAAGACAGCTTATGCCACATTAACAGCGCACTGTTAATGCAATGTTATTTCACTTTTCTCCCTACCGACTACTCATTTCTGTTTACCTAGTACTGCCGAGGCTTGATCATTTATAGAAATAATACATTTGTATTGTTTTTCAAATCAAATGACATTATAAATGTACAAAATAGTGGCAATCTCTTAAGTTAATGCATATACGGACAACAATTAATACATTGCTGAAAATTTTTTGATTTTGATATGAAGTCATTATTGGACACTCTAAATAGATTTATTTCTATACATTCACAATATATTTGTTTAAACTCGAATTTAATATTCTTTGTCATATATTTGTTCTTTTATTTAATTATAAATGTATAAAAAATTTTAATTTAATTTCATTCATTTTCGGACCAATTTGTTATCATATATTAATTACAGAAATCTGCCTCGACAGCCAACAGGTCAAGCTATAAATCACTCTGAAAACGTCTCTCTCCCCTCTTTATCGCTCTCTCTGCCTCTCTCTTTCTCAATTTCAGCACCTTTGGCGAGTATGCGATAATACCATTTATGGTCTCGAGCTTCCCGTATCTGGCTGGCAGCATTATCCAGGGCGAATTCATCTATCATGTGTCTGTCATTTCCAATCGCTTCGAGCAAATAAATAAGCTCTTCGAGAAGATTAACCAAGAGGCGCGCCACCGCCACGCCCCGCTCACAGTCTTCGACATCGAGAGCGAGGGCAAGAAGCAGGAGCGCAAGCCCACGCCCGCCGAGAAAGCAGCCGCCACCAAAGCCATCTTCAGCACCGATCCCAAGTTGGCGGATGAGCTGAAGGCCCAAAAGGCGCTGCCGGCCAACCAGCAGAACGAGCTCAACACCAGCGATGAGGAGGACGAGGATATCTTTGACTACAACGAGGGCATGGTGGAAGAGAATACTGGGTGAGCTCAAAGAGATGAAACTAAAAAGTACTGGAAATAGATGGCATATATAAATGGGATATTTTCCATATTTTTCATGTAATAAAAGCTATTTATTTATTTGTTTGCTTATTCAACTTTCGTAGCACCACTTCGGAGGCCAATTTGCCGGATCTGTTCAAGTTGCACGACAAAATACTCTCGCTGAGCGTTCTGACTAACGGGGAGTTCGGACCACAGTGCGTACCCTATATGGCGGCCTGCTTTGTGGTCAGCATCTTTGGCATATTCCTCGAGACGAAGGTGAACTTCATAGTCAGCGGCAAGAGTCGACTGCTGGACTATGTGACCTATCTGTATGTCATCTGGAGCTTTACCACCATGGTGGTGGCCTACATAGTGCTCCGGCTCTGCTGCAATGCCAACAACCATTCCAAGCAATCGGCGATGATCGTGCACGAGATCATGCAGAAGAAGCCGGCCTTTATGCTGAGCAACGATCTCTTCTACAACAAGATGAAGTCCTTCACTCTGCAGTTCCTCCACTGGGAGGGCTACTTCCAGTTCAATGGCATCGGGCTCTTCGCACTGGACTACACATTCATATTCTCGGTGAGGCACAGCAAATGTCTGTTGACAGCTTCGAATTCATTTCAATACTGCTTCACAAAGGTGAAGTGGGCATATTAGTTTTTGAATAATTATTCTCTAGGTGCATTCGGTTCTAGATATCTATAAAGTTCAGCTGATAAAGTTTCGAACTAGTATTTTAAAATACATATTTTTAATAGAGATTTGAGTTTTTTACACAAGTTCGAATTCCTTCAATTTAATTTTCACTTTGTTTTTTTTTTCAGACTGTGAGTGCAGCCACGTCGTATTTGATTGTCCTGCTGCAGTTCGACATGACAGCAATATTGCGCAACGAGGGCCTCATGACCTAAGCGTTTCGCTCCAATGCAATTAAATGTGAACGTGTTGTTCATTTATGCATTTGTCTACTCTATTTTTGTGTCACATTTTTAACAACTTTTATTCAGCACTGCAAAAAGTTTGAATTTACAGTAGAATTTACTCGACGAAAAACTTTAAATATGTGAAATATATTTTGAATATTTACCCAACAGAAAAATATTTTGAATTCAATTGGAATTTGTGGACGAAAATTAATAATTGATAAATGATCTATGGAATGCTTCCATTATGCATTTAATTTACATTTTTATTTAATTAAATTGAAGCATAAAGAGAATTTGAACAAATGGAAATATACAAATTTGTGATTTCTTTGAGTTATCAATGCAGAATAATTTGAATTACAGAGCAGTAGGAAAAACTCTATAGAAAAAGAAAGTAATATCTAAAACAAACTAGACTAGAATACCCACTGGTCCTATCGCAGTCCTCTCTACCAGCTGAAAGCCCCAAAATAGTCTTTACAACCAAAGTAACTGCAACTCAGGTATGGCCATAGGAGAACTAACGCAACAGGACAGCTGGTGATGTTAGGTGCCGTTAATCGCATCAGTGCGCGTTGTTCAACACTGCCGCGGTTAACCCAAGGTAGCTGCAAATTGATGAGACGATGGATGAGGCAGCAGGGATGGGGAGGATGTCGCTCTAACACAATTTTATCAACTGTCAATTGAAAAACACGATTTGCCAGTCATTCAGGCTTAGAGTGGATGGAGGAAGCAGGAAGGCTGGAGGAGCAGGCAGCGTGTGAAGTGCTGAGCCGCCATTTTGTGGCTGTCAAACGGAAGCGGCGAAGTGTGAAGCAAAAAGTAAGAACATGCCGCAATTTCCGCTTTCAATCACGTTTAGCGCAACGGAAATGTGCACGAAATTCGCTTGCACTTTGCGTTTGACCGCAGCAGGGAGTGACTGATATATACTATATAAACATATATGTATATATGTTTCTGCATATCAAAGTGGGCTCCGTTTGCATATGGCTCACTTAACATAGAACGAAAGGCTGCCTGCCAGCAGAGCGGAGCCTCCGAAGTGCAGGCAATCAATTAATGTTTTCGTCATTATGACGACCTGTCAAATAAAATTGATTTTCATGTGAGACTCTGTGTGTGAGTGTGTGTGTGTGTGTGCTGGCCAGACCAGGTGTAGCTTATATTACACGGCAGCAAGTGATACGAGGTGTGTAGCCTCATCAATGCCATAAATCAATACGACGCGCAAATGTCACATGTTTGACCAGCAACGCTGCAACTTTATAGAGAGCAAAAGAGAAGCAAACAGAGAGCGAAAGAGAGAGAGGGAGAGGGGGCAAACAGCAGCAGCAACAGGCCACACATTACCTGCAAATTACGTCAACTGTTGCCCATGGCACAAACCACTTGAATGAGTGCCTCGCTCTCACCCACTCCCTCTCTCTCTTTCTCTGTCTGTCTCTCTCTCTCTCTCTCTCTCTCTCTCTCTCTCTGTCTGTCTGTATCTCGCTCACTCGCCCACTCCCAGCTGGCAACGTGACCAAGTGAAATGTCAGGGCACTTTTAAGAGTTCATTTGGAATGTAGCAAATTGTATAAACTACCAAACAGGACAAACAGGACGAGCAGCCAGACAGGATGAAGTGGGACAGAGGGACAGACACGTACACCGACACAGACAACGTAGCGCACATTTATTGGTGGGCGGGGCCAATTTACTCACAATACCAACAGGTTGTCATCGTTGTTGTCGTTGTTGTCGTCGTCGTCGTTGTTGTTGTTGTCATTTGAGTAATTGAGACTAAAATGCATTGGCCTTCAACCCAGCTTGCATGGAACACTTTTATTTGTCTACAACTCTGGATTTATTATGCTCAAACCATTGGCACCGACAGCTGAGTGTACAATAGCAAATTGTGCAACACTGGCAAATCCCTTGTAGACTGATAAATAAGTCATTCTAAAGCTTATCCTTAACTTATAGATTTGTGAATATGCCTCGAAAGTAGAACACTGAACTCATCAGAATAGTTAAATGTCTCTATGAATCTACCAAAAGTTAACCTTGATATACATAGTTTAAAATGAAACTGTTGCTGGCTAAAAGGTAAGAAAACTGTAGATGAGAGTAACTAGAAGACTAAAAGATACACTACATATCTTAATCAATGTCTGCATATTTTGCAATTATGCATTCACAAATCAAATACGGAGTCAAACCTGCTCGACAATATGCAACGCTTCTGCCCATAGCACTTCTATGCCTACGCCTACATATCTGTCTATGCTGTTATATCTGAACTTAGAACTGTAAACTTTGATTATTCACACCAAGTTGAGCTGAGAGTGCTGTAATGAACAACAACGTGAAAATGCAAAGAGCTTGACCTCTCATAGATAGACAGACAGACAGATAAACGGACGGATGGGATAAGGATAGATGCACAAATGAGTTGATAGACAAGCGGATATATAGATATATGTACATTGACTCAGCTCATCAAGCAAGTCAAGTTTAAGCTAAGGTAAAGACTCATACCTTATATACAATATATGTACAGACTAGAGTAGACTATTTGCAAGTGCTTCGAGCATGCTAAATAACCTGTTAGCTTATGACTAGCAGAGCGGGGTGGCAACTCTGGCGCGAAAGCTTTTGCACTACAGGTGTCTGTGGGCCAACGAACAACAGAGAGCAAGAGCAGCAGCAGCAGCAGCAGAGCAGCAACAGGAGCAGCTGTGGTGAGTTGAGCACAGAGCGCGCTCTCTCAGTCAGACACAAACGCCCACACACATGCACACACACACACACACACGCACACAGTCAGACAGGAAATATCCTTGAGAAGACAAGCAAACACCCTCGCCCAAGCGAAGGCAAATTGTGCGAGGACTTTGGCTGCTGTTGTTGCTGTTGCTGTTGTTGCTGTTGCTGTTGTCGACCAAATCAAATCAAACTGATAACAAATAGCAACAACAACTGGCTGACAGGATGCGTGAGAGAGCTACACTCGTTTGCTCGCTCGTTGGCTCGTCCTTTCGTTCGCTCGTTCGTTAGTTCGCTGGTTCGTGTCGCGCACGAAGCATCGCTTGCAGAACATATTTGAACTTTAAAGGACTCCTGGCAACGGTTGGCGGAACAGTTCGCGGCGGAGTTGCGAGTGCGCTGGTTGTGCGACCAGAAGAAAATCGAACAAAAACCAAATCACATAGAGAAACCTGTGCGTGTGTGTGTGTCAGTGTGGGTGGCTGCCTCTACATACATATATGTAAGACTGTGTGTGTGTGTGTCAGAATCTCTGTGTGGTTGTTGTTGTTGTTGTTGTAATGAAAAGCGAAAGTTCTGCGGGCGGCGTCAACTTTTGTGTGGCAAATTTAATTAACAATAAGTCGCCAAAGTGCAGACGCAGTAAATTCCAGCTCGTATTCCCCATTTGGGCTAGGCTTGTAGCTCCCACTATTTGGTTTTACGGGACCAGTTGGAAATGCGTTTTGGTTTTGGCTCTGTTGAATAACCAGCGCAGAGATGCGCAAATGGCGCCGCGTGGGCGTCTGCCTCCAAACAAGAAACAAGAAAAAAAAAAGAAAAAACGGTAGCATCAGCAGCTATGTGGGAGCCCCGCCCCCTGCTCAGCTATAGATATATCTGAGATTTCTACTTACAGGTTGTTCTTTTTGCTTCTCGTGACCTTGCAGAAAAGTAATAAAACTTTTGCTCCAACAATGTGTTTTGCATAGTCGAGGCGAGGTAGAGGTAGACATAGGAGTAGAGATAGAGGTAGAGGTCGAAGTATACGACGAGCACATTCGGAAGAACAAAACATGTCTTGAATGGCTTATTCTAGTTTGCCATAGCTAAAAGCTATCAACAACAGAAGTATAAACATTTTGTTTCATGTTCTTGAGTTCAATAACGAAATAAAAACTAAATTTTAGTGCAGCAAGAAGCGCTGTCAGCGAGGATAAGTTATGCGCGCTCTGAAGAGGCAACTGTCAAAAGCAGGCGAACAAAGAGTTAGTCTGAATAGAGCTCAGAGCTCCCGCTTTGTGTCAAATAATCCTGAAAGCAAAAAAGCAAAGCCCCAAACTGTTTAGCAACTAAACTTCTTAGCTGCCTGTCACCAAATAGAAAACTTAGTGACAAAGAAACCTAGAGTCTTTGACGCTTCTCTCTTCATGCTGCATGAGCTGAGGAAGAAGCTAAAGGAAAGCTTAAGTGAAAGACAACTAATAACAAGAAATTGTAAAATTTGTGACCAGAAAGTAAGAGTAAACTCCGCTTACCAAAAAAATGCTAGAAAAGTAGCTTGAAGTGAAGCATCTGATAAGCAAATAACAATTTCTATGGACAGAAAACAGACCAGAAAGAAGCACAAGTGGAAACTACTGATAAGTTTCAAAAAGAGAAGCTTAGCAGAGTCATAATTCTGAAAGTTGCCTCAAACATTTTGGAGCTCTAGACAAAAATGGCAGAAATGAGCTTGCATGCCAAAGGCTGATATGATGTTACGATGCTCGCTCGCACTATAAGAGAGAAGAAACGTGCATTGCAAAGCTCCTCGCTCTAAGTAACCCACAAGGTTTTATATAGAAATACAAATGTTCCGTCTCAAATTCTATTCATAGATTCAAGCCTTTACTTCGCTTCTCTCTGCGCTACTCTCTGCACGGCTTTCTCTTCCACGTTTTTAATGGCTTTTGCATAACAACAGTTCGAAGGGTCGCCGAGACGCGGCTCTTCCACAGTTCCACTTCCACTTTCTGTTCCATTTTCATTTCCACTTCTCTCGCTCAACTTCCATTAAGTAAATTCTTATTTCCTGTTTGAGCTGCGCATTTAAGGAGCATGTCAACCCAAAGTTGTATTTATTTTTCCATTTCTTTCGGTCACGTCTCTCCTACTTTTTGTATGGTCTATTTTTTCGCTCTGGACTGTGGCCAATTTGTTGGGGAATTAAATTTGCTGCGTATGCGCCGCCATAAAATATTGTAATTAACTTTGGCCCGCAGGCCTCGACCTCGGCGTCGGCCCAGGCGTTAATGAGGCAACAGGTTTTTCGGGATTTCGCGAAACGCTTCAATTAACCAACACCAAGAACTCTGCAGCTAATAAATATTCATAAAGTGTACGAATGTGTCGAAGCCATCGACTGACATCTGAGCCACAACTTTTCGCCGAGGCCACAAAGTTTCAATTCCATTCCTTGGAGCTAGAGCTGATGCAAATTCTGGCATCGAGCACAAAAGTTGAAGCACCAAACTAATATGTGACATTTCAGCACAGAGTCAAAACTTTACCCATTGTAAAGTTGGCTGCATCAAAGGACTCAGCTGACATGCCGCCGACACGAACTAAATTTGGGGCAAAAGCCCAAGCAAGTTCCTCAGCTTAAATTTGAGCATCGCTCAAGCTGCTTTTAGCGGCAGCTTAAATGCTTTGCCAGCTATTTATAAGACAGCTTATGGCCAAAGCCGAGGTGTGCTCAGAAAGTAACTCGATTTTGTTGATGCTCCAGTGCCTCAATTATGTTTGACTCCTTTTCGATTGTTGACTATATCTCGACCTGGGACGAAAGATTAGCTGAAATTCGCATTACTTTCTGAACTCACCTCGCATGTCCGTCCTACCTCATGTATTCTGAAATTCTGAAAGCCAATCATAAACTACATAAATGCTACAAATTCAATAAACAAACAAGCGCCAAATTAACTTAACACACACACATAGAGAGAAAGAGAGGGAGAGAGTGCAAGTGAGTGAGAGAGCGAGAGCAGCATCTGTGTTTTAGCTTGCGAAATTTAAATATCTTCACATATCATCAATAGAGTTGAATTATAAAAGAAAGTAAAAACAAAATCTAAAAAAAATACCAAAAAAGAAAGAGACAAATTTTAATAAAAACAAAAGAGACAGAGAGTGAGAGTGAGAGTGAGAGATATAGAGAAGAAATTGAATTGAATTGAAGTGAGACGACAAAAGCAATACAAGTGCGTGGGCCTCATGTCTGAGAGCCTGAAACACAATACGTAAAATACAGATTTAAGTACGTGAAAGCCTGCCACAGACAGCGCGCGCACACATACAAAACAGTAAAACAATACAACAACAACAACAACAACTTAAAATAATATAAAAAATAAAAGCCACAAAAACAAGAGGCTAAAGAGGAGGAGCCAGAAGCAGAAGAGGGAGAAGGAGAAGAAGAACATCAACAACAGCCAAGTGGTTGACTCTGGCGAGGACAAAGCGTTAACATGATTTGATTTTTTATGAAAGAGAGGTAAGACCTATAAAGAGAGCACATACATGCAAACATAGCATCCAGTCATATGTAAATTGAGAAATATGTAAATATATACAGATGAAATACGCATTGCTTCCGATGAATCGGCTAGTTGTTGATAAGAAATTTGTGATTATAAACTGATTAGAAATGCATACTCACAGCTCATGACTCAAACAAAGCAAGGAATGACACTCTGGTAAGATAAGATAACAATAAGAATGGAATGTAATGACTGCAATTGAATGGGATTACTTGCTCGATAAGGTTTTAAATAGATAAGAAGTTAAAGTGAATTGAATGAGAGTGAAATATTATGAATGATATACATTAGGAGTGAAACAAGTATTTGAAGTACTTCAATAGATATCTTATCTGTCTTAAATGAAGTCAACAATTGCATTTATTTATGTACAGAAATTTATAGAAACCTATTGAAACGAATGAACTTTTACTCTACGAGCTGCATCTGCATTTTGGTTGGCTGTAAATTTGAGTTATAATAACAGGAAGAGTGTGCGCATGTTATACCAGGTCTAACGGCTTTCTATGCGTCCCTTATCTTCCTTTAAAAATCTTAATTGACTGACGTAAGCAAGCTACATTTAAATCTAACCAAAGCAAAACTTGGCAACTCTATGGCTCGCCTATGACCTTCGTAGCTTGAAGTGCGTTTCGATTGCTTGGAGCGGGCGTTACGCACTAAAGCTTAGCCATATTTTGAGGGCACTTTTGGGGCTCGTTTAGCTCGAGTCCAGCTCATAACGAGAGGCTGTTTGTGTTAGATGCTCGGAGTAGAGACTCAAATCGATAGCCAATAGCAGCTCACACTGAGTAAAAAGGAATCAGCTCGCTCCAACAGCTCTTTTGGGACATGGAAAGACGATGCCTCTAGAGAAAACAAAAGAGAGCTGCAGAGAGTGGGAGAGACTCGCTGGGGAATTGCATTTTGTGATAGTTACACAACCCTTGAAGCTTAACGTTCATCAAACTTTAAATCCATTTTGTGTACAGTGAAGCTGTCTTTCTCTCTCTCTCTCTTTCTCTATCTCCCCCTCTCTCTCTCTCTCTCTCTTATGAGACTTCACTTGAAGCTCACTTTATTTGCATTCGCCTTAAAGCCATCGAAATTGATAAGCAGCGCATGCCAGAGCGTATTGTATTTATCAAAAGGCGTTCATTTGTATTAGATATCTGCCTCTGTGTGTGTGTGTGTGGGTGAGTGTTTGTGTGTGTGTGTGTGTGTGTGCGGCATTATTGTACATAATTGAATGCGCTAAATTATTTACTCAGTGACTTGTAAAGCAGACCGGAGCTACACATTTTCTTCTGCCTCTCCATCTGCTCCTCGCTCTACGTCTTCGTCTTCTTCTTCTCATTTTTCAGGAGACCCTTTTGGGGACCTCGACATCAGCCAGACGACGTTTGACAAGGGATAGGGCATGGCTTAAAGCTCCCATTTGCTTAATAAAATTAAATGGCTTTAAGGCCAATTGTGAGGCGAGTCGCTGCGCTGGAAAATATGCTACGTTTTCATTTTGTTTCTACTCTGCTCTGCTCTGCTCTACTCTGCTCTGCTCTGTTCTGGTCTGCTCTTGAGCCACCGTCACGTAGCTGTACTTGATGGGCTTTGCCCATTTTATTTATGCATATTTGCTAGCATATCGATGCCGACTGACTGTGCCCGTGTTCATTCACCTTTAGACTCAAGAGCAAGCAGTCATCCACCTGAAACAGCAACAACTACAACAGCAGAAGCAATGGCAACAATAGATTCAAATGCTTTTTATGCCCATTAAAAATGGGAGCTCAGAGTATATTGATTTTATACTACTGTATACAACAGACAGAAGGAGGCGTGGCAGATGCCATCAAGCACATATATTATTGTTTAGGCTGCAGAGGTAACTCGATAGAGTCATGGCCGTCTGTCCGTCTGTTCAGCCATCCATCCGTCTAGACGGGCAGCGCGCTTGTAAACAAGAAAAGCTAAAGCCTTGAGATACTAAATATTTTTCTTAATACACAGCATGAGCTCATTAACTTTTTCGATAACCCACTCCACATCGCTAGATGATAATCGATAATTTGATTTAGCTAAGGCTTTCGCATTTTGTATACCTGATATCTTCCCCTTAAACTTTAATGCCATGAAAAAAGACAATATTAAAGAGCATATTCCATAATTTGTTGCAAAGTCCTGGAGCAGTGTTCAGAGTATCTGCTAGTCGAGCACTCCCCGCCCGGCGCTCTTCCACTTGCTCTTGCTGCTTTTGTTTCGCTCAGCCAGAGAGTTTGGCGACCCTCGCAGCCGTAATCCTGGCAGTTGAAAGGTTTGCACATTTATGCTAATGTGCGGCATAATCAATGTGGCCTGCCGCATGAAATATTGAAACACACATCTGCAGAGATACACTCGAATATATACAGAGATATGCGTATGTGTGCATGTTGCTAGTACAAGCTGCCTCTGGTCGCTCTCTGCAGCAGCAGAAATGTGTAATTTATTTATTAATATGAAAAGAAAACAACATTGTTTGCAATTCTTGTCGATTCACAAATTGCGGTGACCACACGAATATTATGGGCAGCCAAATCTGCATAAACTAATTTCGCTTTAATTAAATTAAGCACATAAATTGGCAATGCCAAACAACATTAAATCGGGCCACCGGCACAATTGAGCTGAATAATTTAACTAATTTATCGAACTGTCCATGGGCATTAGACCTGATTTTAATTTACTTTTACGATATACGAGACAAATTGTTGGGGCTCTGCTAATTTGATTATAAATAAAGCTGTTAGCCAACGATACAAAACAATAATAGCTTATGCACTTTTCTATTAAATTTATCAACTCACGATAAGACTTGCTACATTATTATTAGTATTATCTATTATTAAATATTGTTATCTAATATGAAATACTATGGCGAAAGCTCAATGTCGTATATGTATCGCATTTGACTCTCTAAATTGTTTAAATATTGTACTTTTCATTACAAATCTCTTCATTCATTACTGTTTCATAACACATTTTGCTCTGTTTGAATCTCGTTTGTACTGCTCACAGCTTAGCCTCTCTTTAAGCTCATGTATGTATGTGTGTGTCTGTGTATGTGAGCATCTGTGTGTGTGCTTAGCCATGTGCATGTCGTTTTTGTTATAATTAAACAAAGGCTTTTTGCAAAACGTTGTGAGCCGATGTAACAAGTGCTTTCATTTAGTAGATCCAATCACTCGCACACGCATCGCACTCGCTGCCTGGCTGCCAGTAGCTGATAGTAATATTCCCAGTCAAGTCATGGCAATGCATACACACATACTATACAATATAAATTATGTATACGAATATGCACAGGACAATCTCCTATGTAAAAATAACAATTATGCTTATAGTTGTGCTAGCTTTTAATGAGCTTAAAGCTGTCATTCGCTCTCCCACTCTCTCTCTCTCTCTCCCTCTGTCTGTTTCTACCCTTTGTCACATTTTAATATAGTACACATACATATATAGTTACTCTGTATGCCATGTGGCCCTCTGACAATAATGGCTGTGGCGATAAATATTAATGACAATCGTTGTGGCACTTCACTTTGTTTACATTTCGACTTGTCATTCGTGGCCAAACAGAACAAGTAAAGAGTGAGAATAAAAGAGAGTACACAACCTAAAGATACCCTGGCTGAGTGTAAAGAGGTTAAAGTTCGAGCTGGGAAAATGGAGTGACTAAACTTAGAATATTGACTGCATAGGATACAAACCTTTAACGCAAGATATAGGGGATGCAAGAACGAACATAACCCAAAGATATCCTGTATATAAAATGAGAAGTGGGTAAAAATTAGAGAGATTTACTATCTAACTAGGCTCAAGACTTAAAATGGACTCTCAAAATACAAAATATCTAGCCATATATGTATATTATATACATCTATTAATGAAAATCTATTAGGTGATCTCTTGATATAATATAAATTGTTCTATTACTCTCCATATACAGTAGTTTCAGTTAGGTACAACTATAGTATATAGAATATAGGCCTTTACATTGCCCATCAATTTATTCCTTTTAGACTTTCCTTTTACGTTAACCGTTATCAATATCATATGTAGAATTTAATGAATTGTATTTCTTTAATAAAGTCTACAATTGCAATTCAAATGAAATACAACTCAACAGAAATTTCTGTGAATTAAATACATTCAATGAGGCCTTCGAAATAGATCAATTCTAACCATTTGAAGTTGTTACGCACTCGGGGCGCTGGGCTCTGGGCTCTGGGCGCTGGGCTCTGGTTACACCATGCTCCATATATTTCAATCTTAAGTGGCATCAAATTGATATTAAATTCCCATGACGCGAACATGACATGGCCCCAGCAATTTGTGGGGCCACAGGCCCAAATCAATAAATATATACATATATGCATATACATATACATATAAATATGTGTGTGTATATGTGTATTATATTTGCTGTACACTTTTTTCTGGGCGGGGGGCACGCATTGAATTTGACTTAATGACCAATTTGAAGGCAGCGTAATATTATTTTCTCAGCTGGTTCTATGTGCTGCGCTCGGTCTTTATGTGTGGCAAATTAATAAAATTAATGCTAATGATATTGGCCACTAAATAAATTGCTGCAAATGAATCATGGAACTGACCCGAAAACTGAGTCGAGTCACTTTGTGTATTACATTGGCTAAACATTTCGTTTCGTTTCTTCCACGTTCGTGGAAATGTTTTTAGCGTGATGAAAAGTTTTCGGGAACTGCCGAAATTTATGCATAATTTAATCAAATTTATTTACAGCGAAATAAGAGCAACTCCAGCTCCAGCTCCAGCTCCAGCTCTATTCGTAGCTAAAAATGGAAATTCTTTAGCTTGCGAATTTTGAATGCTTAAATATTTGATTCAAGGAATTGTCTCTAAATAAATGTGGCAGCTAAAATTTACGTTAAACTTAAGCAAGCAGCAAAGCGTTTTTGTGTAAGATTGTAAGACCATCTAAGAGTAAAATGTCAATGTTCCCACAAATTCTTTATTCAAGCAATTGCTTACGATTATGCATGTATTAGCTAAATAAACAATCAAACTCGCCAATGCAAAGCAAAGCAATTTGGAAGTTCATCCCTCTCTCTCTGTATCTGTACTGTCTCTCTCCCTCTCTATCTATCTCTCTCGTTATCACAGGCTTTTCTCCTCTGCCTCTCCGAATTTCTCTCACTATCTCCTTTTGTTTTTCCGACGCACCCATTGCGTATACGTAATATGCAACCTGCTTCATATATTAGCCAAATTTATAAATATAACCTATATGCATATATATAGACGTAAATATATTTACAGCTATAGATATTATAGAGAACGCGAAAATTTTGAACTTGACTGAACTTGCAACGGTAATCAACTGCCTGATGGAACCAAGATGAGCACGATATGTGAATGATTATGAAAATGGTGCAGAGAGACGTTGCCAATGACAATAGAGATGGGAGGGAGAGATGGGATGACAATGTCATGTTTAATGCTCCAATTTATTGTTAACCGTTAGAAAATTTCACAACACGCTGCGCGTTTTATGGGCATGACTAAGCAGCGCATCGCGAAAATGCGGCCACAAAAAAGAAAAGCAGGAAAAAACTCTGGCATCGCACTAAAAGGGAAAGCGAACACGAAACGCAACGATGCTGAAACAATATGGAGCAATATATATACATATATATATTTATATATGAAAGACGGTTCAAAAAAGGCGAGATAAAAAACTTGACTGAAAATAAAAATAAAAAACAATAAGAGAAGTAGACCATGCACAACTAAAAGATACCCTGGGAGAGCGCTAGCTGGGGAAAAGCTAAAGACTTTGAGTTTGGCTATGAGTATGGGCCATCTGCTGGGGTGTCAAAAGGAGGATTTTAGATTTTCAAGCTTAGAGCTGTTATTAGTAAAGCTCATAATAATATTTGTGATATTTGTACTATATCTAGAGATGAAAGTCTTCGAGATTGACTCGAAGTAATATTGTAGAGCAAGCAGTTAGTGTTAGACTGTCTTGCCATATAATCTGCATATATCTTTAATCCTAACTACTTGCATCTCTCTGCCTTCTCGCATGCCCAGAGGTCAAGCATACCCCTCTTCGGGCAACATCTACTGGGTATAGCACACGGACATGCTGTACACATGCCCATCGATTTACGTCCTTGTTCAGCTAGCTTATCCTTTTCATGTTTGTTTACAAAAAATAAGCACGAGTGAAACTGAATAACGCAAATCTGTGCCGGACGCAGTCCAGAACTGTGCCACGAATAATTCTCCCCTTCAGCGTCGCATTTGTTGTGGTTTCGCACAGCATTTCCCTGTGCTTAGCATAAGGTAAAGGAACACAAAATAAGAGAGAGATACGAAAAACCCTTTTCATAAACCACATTTGACCAAAGTCAAGGCACTTCAGCTCATGAATCTGATGGGCCAACTCGGCGAGCCGTGATGCTCGGAATGTCCGGCGTACTGCATGGCAAAGGTAGTTGATTGATTAGGGTTATTTGATAATAGATGTGCATTAAACAATGTCTGCTAAGCATGAGCCACTGATGTAGAAAGATTTCCACCATGCGCCTAATGTTTAACTTCTGGTTTTTGCTGAGGCTCACAAATCTGAACGAAAAGTTTCCCTGAGTGAGCTCAAATAGCATCAAAACCGCATGTCAAATGGACACTTCCTCTGCCTCTTTGTGCTTAGATAAAATGGTTATGTGGATTCCTGCTCCCCAAATCATCTTTTCTTTATATATTACATATTTTACATCTTTATCTCTCTCTCTCTCTCTCTCTCAAATTCACTTTTATTTTTGTCTCCATCTGTGTCTTTCTCCCTCTGCATGTCTCCTTCTTTTTCTCGATGCTTCTCTCTCTCGTTTTATCTGTTGCTCTCTTTTTCTCTCCCTATGTGATTCCTAGTTTCTTTTCCTATTGTCTATCTATGGATCTCTTTCCGGCACAATCTATCCGTCTCTCTCTATCTCGGAGTCTCTCCTTTTCTTCTCTCTGTCTCTCTCTCCCTCATATAGAGGGTCTAGTTCTCTCTTGTCTGGCTATACCTATATTTCTACCTCTTCTCTTCCATGTTATCTTTTACTCTCCTACTCTACCTCAATTTACTCGTCAGAGAATCGGTTTACCAACTAAAATATGCTTTCATAGCAATGAATACAAATCTGATTTACATCAATTATTAGCTGCTCTTCTGCAATTCCCTCTGTTTGCACTTAAATCGTAATCCTCTGATCTTTACACGTCTATTTTGCATGTCATGGACTAAGTGGCAGCTACTCCATATATATTTATATGTGTATCAGATGTATATATGGACAAAAGACTTAAGCTGATGCTGATGCTGCTTAGCCCGCGGCTGGCTGCCTGGCCTGGCTAGGCCAACATTTCATTCATTTCCTCCTGTATTTTTGGCCTATCAAACATTTCAAATCTTGGCACAATTTTCGCGAAAGACGTTTTTCCCACGAATTAGTTTTTTTGGGCAGCTACACAAAGATGATGAGGAGGAGGGGGAGGAACTGGAGGAGGGAGTTAAATAAACTCTTGAGGCTTGCATTAATTTAATGAGATTTTGTGGCAGAGCCTGCGGTTAAATGTTACTTTGGTTTTCAGCTTCTTCTTTCTTTTCTTTTTTTTTTTTTTTTTGCCCAGCCCAACCGTCATCTCATTTGCTTTAAGTGTTAGCCAAAATGGCATTGACGGCCGGAAAATGGTGAAAAATAAGAAGGAAATTTATATGTATATACATATAACGTTTCAACGCCTTTTTCTGCGCAGTCCTCCAGCTCGAAAGCCGAAAGGCATCGCAACTCAAGCGGAATAACTGAAGTTGTCAGCTGATGTTGATGTTTTGACTTGATTTATCTTTATGTTTGTTCTTGTTATTTTCCCTGTTGTGGGCTTTGCCGTTATTCTTAGCTGCATTTTGCATAGTTTGTTTTTGCGTGCTTTTGCTGAAATTAGCTGAGAGTTGATTGAGCATCAGGCAATCTTAGAAAAATAATCAATCAGCTCAATACTTGACTCAAGCTTGAAGCAGTTGGGAATTACAAGAAAACTTGAGATGGGAAGGTATTTGTGCATATTTTACATATAGATTCAAATGTACAGGGTGTATCATAGTAATGTATAATTTCGAACTCTATTTCTGTTTACGTTAGCAACAACATTTATTTAAAGAGTTTATAAGATTTTAGAATTTCTTTTAATTATTTCACACAAAACATAGTAAAAAGCTGCCATATACTCTTCTATCATAGCTATAGCTCTGCCAGCAGAGCTGCTGACAATCAGCATTTGAAGCCTCTCTAAGCCCGTTGTGAGCATGAAATGCCTCTACTTTAATCTGAGGTATTACATAAATCTGTTCTAATCCCCTGCTTAAGTCACAGCATGAAATGAAAATTTAATAACTTTCAGAGCAAACTGCCACGGGGCATGCAGCGTATGTCGCATATCTTGCAGCAGCAGCAAAATCCAGACATATTCAGCTTGGCATAACTTGGCAAAGGTTTACTGCCAGCAGCTCGAATGGCCGAATGTCCCGAGCCGAGATAAGGCGCACATTATAAAGCCATAAAAACGACAACGAACGGGACATAAAAATCAAATCAAATGCATTGCAATGACAATTGCTGCTGCTGCTGCTGCTCCGACTCCTGCTGCTGCTGCTGCCTGGCCAATAGAGAGGGGGAGTTGAAGCCCTGCCTCGGTTTCCGGCACATAAAACACACATCAAATTATTAAGATCGAAAATCAATGACAAAGAAAACTGACAAAATCAGCAGTTCAACACATATATACGATATATGTAAACCATTATATACCGAAAAAATGAAGAAAAAGCATCTATTTAAGATACTCAATCAGAAAACGAAGGGGGCATATTGGCTTTGAACAATATCTGACTGACGCTGCCACCGACGCTCTCCGTATGCTTCTTCTCCCGTCCATCCGCCCCTCCTTCCGTCCATCTCTTAAAGCAAAATACAGTTGTCCAAGTTGGCTTAGCTTTAAGCAAGCATTGAGTCAGTCAGTCAGGCCCGACTGCGACATCTTACTCGTTTTTTCTCTTATTTATAGCAGAGGCAACGCAGAAATGTGTAAAGCAGATAAAAACGTGCTTATGAAAGGGTCCGCAAATGGATCTAAAGATAGTTTATGCCAGCCTGTGGCAACAACAAATAAAGCCACTGAGCTGCGAGCAGACGAGCAGGAGGCGTCAAATATGGGCGTGGCAGCTGTGAACTCAAAGCTGTTGTTTGCTTAGGTCAGCCAGCGTTCCATACAAGGAAGTCATTTAACCTATATAGCAAGCATTTCTGTAGTGGGGCAGGGGGGTGCGGGGTGGCTGTGTGTAGGGGGCGTGTCTACACCCATAAACCTGTCTTTTACATGTGGCTGATTTGCTAGAAGTGTTGCTTAACCCTTTATGAATTAAGCCGACAGCCAAAGACACGGAGACCAACAAATGTCCGTACAACAACAGCAACAACAACATCCAACAAGCAACAACAACAACTTTGATTAAAAACATGTTGACAAATTTTTTATGCGGCTCACTTTATACATAAAGTGTGATGAAGAAGAAGAGGACGACGGGGTAGGATATGGGAGAATGCTTATAGGGTAGCTAGAGTTAAATACCCATGCAAATGTACCTCAAATGGGGCTGTACGAATTATATCATCTTCTATTCTGTAGCTTCTATCACCTTACGGACTCTCTCTTTCAGCCTACATAAATCATCCCTCTTCGCTCTTCCCTTTATCCTCTTCCTTCCTCCATTTTCCATCTTCCATCTTCGCTCTTCACTCTTCGCTTTAATGGGACATCTTGCGCCTCAGCTTCAATATACCCCAGGCCAACCTAGCAAAGGTTATATAAAGGATATATGAAATGGGAAATAAAAGAAACAAGTTGCGTCCACACACCCTGAGTAGCAGCTGCGTTTGATGTGCTTGCCCCTGTGGCGCTAAGAACGTGGCAAGTGGCAAGTGGCAAGTAGAGGGCGGTCATGCATTTTACGCTGCCACATTTTTACAGTTATTCCTTTGGCTTGCTGCGCCAAACTTTCCACAAAGTGTAACTGCACCAGCTGCAATGACACTGAACGAAAAAGGGGAGCAAAAAACAGAAACAAAAAAAAAACAGAGCTCGCCTTAGGCAACATTTCAAGGATCATTTTGTTTAAGCTGCGACGTTATTAACTTTACGATGTCAAGTGTTTTTAATGTGCACGAACATTTCGCAATTTAAGAGGTTTACGCAGATATATACATATAAATATAAAATGTATTTAAATTACTAAAGAAGCTCAGCTCGAAGAATAATTAAAATCGGTATAAGTAAGAAATATTTGCAAACAAATTTCTTTACTTACAAACTTTTAAAAGCTTCAATATTCTTGCATTTTAGCTAAAAGTTCACTTAATACAAATATTCAAGTAATAATAAAAAATATAAAAAATAATTGAGCTATATTCGATATAAATCTGAAAACAAAGTTATGTAAAAATGTTTTAAAATATTAATAAAAATTCTAAAATAATTTACTCTAAATTAAAAGCTTTTAAATTAACAAGTTCTCCTCGCAATCAAGTGTATAAAACACGCCATTTATAGTCCAAAAGCTGCTCAAGTATAAGCTGAAAACACATTCGGGGTATTCCCTATAAAAAAGCCAAGCATTTAATTAGCTACTCCTGGCAAAGGCCAAACGCGTGACGTGAAAAGTTATTCACACGTGACGTGTTTATTAGGCTGCTCATAAAAAACACATTTCTCTGTCAAGTGCAGCTCAAGGAAAGCACTCACCGAGAGAGAAAGAGAGAGACAGAAAGAGTAAAAGAGAGAGAGAGAGAGAGAGGTGCACTGGCTGAGATGTCGCCGTCAATTGCAGTTCGCTTATAAATTAGTCTAATTAAAAGCGGAACAAGTGCCATAAAATAAAAGCGAGTAGAAGAGGAAGGCGTCGCGGGTAACTGTACTTAACTATATATGCATATATCCATTTGATGTTCAACGATTTCAATAATTTATACTCAGCAGCAGCAAAACCCTCAATTGAAGAGCTACTCCTGCCAGCAGCAGCAAATGTGTCGAGTGTTTGCGTTCCTGTTAACTTGGCTTGTTCAATTTGATGGCTGCATTCGGGTGTGGCGGAAATCATTGATGAAGGGTATGCCAGTTGGGTAGGGGTATTCGAAAGTGAGATTTAATTAGAGAATGTGTAAGCAAATTGGACAAAAAGAGTTTAGGATTATTTCGCACAGAAATAATTGAGAATAGAATATCATATATAAATATTTTAATTTAAATATTTCATTTTAGTTACATTCTCAATTATTCTGCTGGCCCTATACACCCTACACTCTCGCAGTGTTAAGGGGCATAGCTAGCTGCGCGTGTTTTATGGCTTGTTACTTTTAATGTCTCTCTGAACGAACTCTGAGAACAGAGAACGGAACATAAAATGTGGATTCAGCTGCCAAATAGAGACAACAAAAACTCAAAAAAACATGAACTACTATTATTCGGTAGTAAAAAGAAACTTAACCAGGAATAACAAATAGGATAAGTAAGCAGAAAAAGCGAGAGACGAGAGATGAGAGAGTGAACGACTACTTCATGCTCCTCAAATACTTTAAGAAGGAAACTTTCAACAACCTAGGATATGATGCTAACTAGAGAGTATATGAAAGATGTAGTAATACGACTCTACGTATATCTATATTTATTAAATAGATCTTAAATTCCCAGCCTTAATACCCCTTTCAGCACCCCACCCGCACCGTAAGTTGTGTTGCATATTTGTACACGCTTTCAATTGACTACGCTACGCCTGCCACGCCCCCTTTTTGGGCAATGCAAATTAATACGCGCATTGCTATTTAATATGCACGCCCACACACGGCGTCCCTATGTGGCCACGCCCACTTTCGTTGAAATAAAAAGAGGCAAAAGCCACACACGCACAGCTTGTGTCGGCATTTAGTTGAGCCACAGTGGCATACAAAAGTATGCACACACATACACACACACACACACACACTCGCTCTCTCCCATTTTCCCTTATTCATGCTATCTCGCTCGCACTTTTTGTTTAGATTGCTTTTACTTTTGTTTCGGTTGGTTTTGTGCTGCATTTAATTAGCTTCCTTCTGGCAGGGAAATCGTATTTCATATCATTGTTCGGCTAGTTTAGTACGGGGCGTGGCCGCTGGGCGTGACCATTGTCAGCATTTTTCTCTGTTTTTTTTTTAGTGATATATTATTTCAGAGCATCCGCCTGTCAAACTTCATTATGCAGCTAAACAAAAGCTGCTGTTAGATATTTGAATTTCATTTTCAGTTTTAGTTTAAGACAACTTTTTTGGAATTTCAGCGTATTGTTTGAGTTGAAGAGGTAAACTATATGGGAGATAGGAGTTTTACCCTGTTGCTTGCTCTATTTATCTACATATATTCTCTGTCTATCTATAAGCCTCCAGAGTAAATCGTTTTGCAGTCCCTCTCTCTATCTCTCACTCCGCCAAATTTTATCTCTTCGCATCTTTCAGCTCTGCAAACCAATTAAAAAACATTCAAATTGAGCAACTTTTGTTCCCTTTTATTATCTGAGAAACTTTAAAGTTTCATTAAAGTACAATAACAAACCACAAACGGAAACAATGTCAGAAATCTGGTTAACGTATTGAAGCAAAATTTGGCAAGTTGCATTACGGCTGGCAGCAACTTTATAAGTTGTTGCTCGATAGGAGAACTTAAGCTAGGTAAATGTTATGCAACGCTTAAATATTCCTGGAATAAGGACTCAAAACAGCTCAAATATCTAAAATATATCAGCTATGCAAATTTGAATTCTGTTTACTACTTGCCAGCTTTACGACCTTACAAATTCTGCGTAAACCTATTTACATTTCATTCCCCATATCTCTCGCAATTACTACATCATAAACTCATCCAGCTCCGCTCGCTCTATCTATAATACGCATCTAAATAGTTGACATCATAATGACCTCCTCCTCGCTCTCTCTCTCTCTCTCTCTCTCTCTCTCTCTCTCTTCCTACTTCTCTCTCCATTGAGTTAATCTTTTTAAGTAATTTCCCCAGCGACAGTTTTTTGTTCATCAAATGGCTTTTCGTTAGAGAAATGCAATCAATAAGCTATGAACATTAAATATTATGAGTAGCACACTACACACACACTCACACACACACACGCATACATTTGAATGTTGGCCATTTTGTAAAATGCGCCGCAAATAAAACAAAATGGTGGCAAGCCCATAGCCCGAATGGCCCAAGTTTTACGACAGGCGAACAACAATTTGTTGCCAACTAAAAGTGAAAACGTTGTAAAACGTTGCTTTCATTTAAAAATGGAAAGTTCCCTGGCCCCAAACTCTACCTGCCACGCCCACTCAAGCCTTTTTTACACCAACTGGAAATCCAGCTGCATTACGCCCCAGTTTAGTCATCATTTTACAGCTCTCAGCTGCTGCTAATGCAAAAGATATGTAACACAAGTACATATGCTCTACACATGCTGATGCTTTTTGTATATGCTTGAATATACCCTGTACACATTTTCAGATATGTGTGGCATATTGGTGAAGACTTTGGCTAGAGATCTCTGTAAATAAAAATCGAAGCTCAGCTGTATTCTGAACTATCTATTGCAATTCATTGTTCAGGAAACTGAAATTGTTATTAATTCCCTCGAAAGGTAATCTATACTCCTGTAAGTTATACATTCTATTATATTATAATAGATGGATCAGTTCCACAATGGAAATATATTCAATGAAAATTTAATAATATTCATAAATAAATGTCTCATCACAGGGTATAGCCTAGTCAGTCATAAGTTTTGTTTATCTCTCCTTTATTTCTTCTGCTTTTTATTTGATATTTACATTCCGTTCGCTTTCATGAAAAACTCATAAGCGTTTGGTTTGTTTTGGTTTTGGTTTGGGTTTGGGTTTGGGTTTCGGTTTGGTTTTTGGTCTAGAGAGCAAGTCGTATGCAAGTGCTTCCGCTTGTTGCCTTTGTTGACGTGGCTTCCACCTGGAAGCACACACGCCCACAACACACACCGATACAAACCGACACACACCGACACACACACGGTGGCCCAGCGAGACACTTGGAGCTCTGCCTTTTCGTTGAGGCATAAAATAAATATTTTAGCAATTTATTTATGTATTTGCTTAATCATTTCTGGCTCTGCCTCGTGCTGACACGTTGAGCAAGCATTTTCTTCTCTTGTTCCCTGGCTCGAATATATGTAAATACAAATTTGAGTAATATCTGGGGGAAAATCTATTAATCGTACTTTGAGCTAAGAAGCTTAAGCCGATTGCATTTACATATATTCTAAGATATAAAGATAGAAACTATCAAGAAATAAAGCGTTATGCAACACTGGAATATTTAAGTTAAAATGCAGATCATATTACAAGTATTTTCTGTTAACCCTATAACATTTATTTTCAACACCCAAAAACCTTAAGACATATTCATCCGTGTTATAAATAAATATTTACTTATTTACCAACACTGAAGTACAAAAAGTATTAGCACAAATGATGAAATATCCATTTGCATTTCAATTAGTCTCCGTTAGCTTTAAGAAAACATTACGCCAAGCTTACCCACTTCACCTCAAGCAGCACTTATCTTTATCTAAGCTAAATAATTGCCCATTTACCAACACTTAAATGGTCGTTAGCCATTAGAATATCGCAATTAAGCTTAAAGTGTTGCTAAACGTTGTGCAGGTTGTGCTGAGCACTGAAATCGGAGCCTTAGCTGGGGCAATGCCAAGCCGCAAACCGAAAGGAAAGGAAAAACAACGAAAGCAGGAAAAAGGAAGGAGAAAGAAAAGAGATTTCATTTAACTAATTAAATATTCAGGCAGCTGACATGTTTTTATCGCAAAGACATTTCGGTTCCAGCAATTAGAGCCAAGTTTTCTGCTTCTGAAAGCTCGGCAATTACTTATTTAAAAAGCATTACAATATATCTCTCTCACTCACGCACTAACGTTCTCTCTCTCTCTCTCTCTCTCTCTCTCTATTTCTATTGCAGCTGCACAGTGGCAAATGAGAAACAACAATGAGATGCATGCTCAATGCAGAAAAGAGGCAAATTCTGGCCGCAGCACTCAACGACAATTGTCAATTGCAACTGCAACAGCAACATCAGCGACAGCAACTAGTTGCTGGCGTGACAAAGCAACTGTTGCTGCTGTTGTTGCTGCTGCTGCTGGCAGTTGAGCATGCAAAGGCGACAACAGCAACAGCAACAACAACTGCAGCACAGCCAACAGGCACAGCATCAGCAACAGCGACAACAACAACCACAACTACAACAGCAACAGCAGCAGCAGCAGCAGCAACAGCAACAGCTTCAGCTGCAACATCCGGAAGCTTCGGCTGGCTGGGCTCAGCTGCTGCTCAGGGCGATCCATTTAAAAACATTCTGCGAATCGGCGATGGCAACATAGTCACGCGTGTAAGTGGCTGGCGGACAGCTTAGAGTTGAGTTCTAGGTGGCTGAGTGGTTTGGGTGGTTGGCTGGCTGTGCTGTTGCTGTTGCTGCTGCAGCTGTGGTTTGCGCGGCTCAAGTTTAATTCGTCATTAGCTGCAATTAGCGCTGAGTGCAATTGTTATAATGAGACAGCCTACAGCCACAACACTTGAGCAGACTACAGCAACAGCAAACGCAACAGCAACAGCAACATGCAACAACAACAGCAACTCGCTGTAAGGCAACGCTAACTACAGGTGCAAATAGCTGCACCTGAGCCAATCGATTAGCAAATTTGCTTTACTGAAGTGGATGAAGCAGCGCAGTTAATCTGATTAATTGCTATCTGAAGATACTGGAACTTGTCAGATGCTGCTGCTGTATGATATGATAAAGGGAGGAATTGTTAACAGCAACAAATACTAGAAATTATATTTGTTAGAATTTTATAAAAGATTTTCTGAATAATTCAAATTTAATAATTATCACCCACAATTATATGTGACAACAAATTTTAGTATAAATTTTATTTTGATTTAATTTAAGCAGTTTCTGCTTTCACTAAACTCTTCATAAAGCTAAGAAATGAAGTCCAGGCTGCTGGGAGGAGGCAGTTGCCAGACAATGACCCAATCCGAGTCAAAGAGAACAATCCATTGAATTTGTATTTTGTGAATTCGAGAATAATTTAGCCATAGACTGCTATGAGAACGCTCGGAACTTGGCCAAGATTAGCAGGAAAAGGAATTCTAGATCGTAGAGATTTTTAATCAACTAGCCAAGCTTAATGGGTTTATATATGGGCTTATCATATGCTTCGGAAATAGGGAAAAAGCATATCTTTTGGGCTGATGCTGAGTTCTTACTGTCTTCTTTATCAAAAAGAGTCTTACATGAACGGTGGGAAGTGACTGAATTATCAATTGCTTTAAATAAAAAATCAATTTCAATTCTCAATAGAAATTAGTTGTTCAATAGTAAAAGAAATTAGTAAAAAATAAAGTTGATTGTCCGTATGAAATAAAATTTGAAAAAGTTTTCGGTTCGCAGTTCGCAGTTCAATTAAAATGTTCTTTGTTGAAGCACTTCAAGGAGCTCGTCATCAGGCTGAGGAAAACAAAACAAAAGTTAAACAAAACAAAAGTTAAACAAAACAAAGCAATAAACTGTCAGGTCACACACACACACACACACACACACATTGTATATTTTGGGTCACTTTATCAATTTCGGGTGGACCAAAGTCAGCCGGTTCTGTTGGCAAGTTTCGCGCGCTCGCAGATTAGAACAAAGTGAGGCAAATAACTCAATTTTCCACTCTAACGATAAAAGCCAAGAGCAACCGACGCTGGTTAGCTGTCTGTTCGGGCCATGAATGTATTTAGCCAAAAAATGTATTTTTAATGCGTTGACCAAGCAAACAAGCTAAAGCTGTCTGCCTTTTGGGTAGGGCTGAGCCGTGAAAGTGGGCGTGGGAGTGGGAGTGGGAGCGGACATAGGAGTTTGGTTCATTTATAAATATAGCTAATGAATAGAGATTTATTGAGCTGCCACCCCCTCTAACTCTGCTCCCCCTTCGCAGTCGGCCATTGAGCAGTCGCTGGTGACAATACACGACATCGCCACGGAGAATCTGGGCACGCTCTGCATCTCACAGCTCTACCGACCGCTCCAAGTGCCCCTCAACTCGGAGCGCTTCGAGAGCAGCAGACAAAAAGCGGATTTGGCGGCATCGATTCTGCAGGAAGTGGGCATCATACGACATGGCGGTGAGTACTCAATTATACATATATACACAAAGCGATACGATATAATCCACAGCTGCCTCATACATACATACACACATATGTACATAGGTATCTATTCAGATTTTTCCCTCTCTCACGCTCTCTCGCTCTCTCTCTCTCTCTCTCTCTCTCGTTGAGTTGCTTCTTTTGTTACATCAATTATTGATTTATTTTCTGTTTACGCAATTAACCAACAACTTATGCCCGACTTTGACTTAAGTGGGGCATCGATTTGGTCAATTAAAGGACTAATAACAGCAACTAGACCTATTCGAGGTGGCAAGCCAGAAGTAAATTACTCTCAAATTTATCCAAACTCTATAATGATCAATTCAAGAATATTCGAAATAAAACTTTTGTAAATCTATTATAAATTTGTCAAAGACTTCTTCTTCTTCTTCATACTCTCAATATTAGATTGCAAATTCTTTAAATAAAAATCCAAATATTTACTTAAGCAAAGAAACTTTTATAAATTCCAAGGCATCGCCTCTCTGTGCGCTTCTCAATCAGAGCATTTAAGACCAGCCTGGCAATTGATATCCTTTCGAGTGGCAGACACAGCTTGCCCCAGCCTCTACCGCTGCCTCTACCACTACCAGCGCCAGGGCCACCATCTTTCTTCACAGCTTCAAAATATTCTCTTAAATTTATTCGATTTGCAAGAAGCTTTTTCCCTCGAATAATTTATGCCAGACATCAAAAATTTCCAAGGGGAGTTGGTGTAGCTGCTGCCGTTTGAGTGGCGGCAACTGCCAAAAATTCTATACACCATTTGCATGTGTGTGTGTGTGTGTGTGTGTGTGTGTGTGTGTGTGTGTAACACATACTTATAAACTCATCCTGTTGCTCTCCTGCTGGCATAAGTACAACAGCAACAATAACAACAACAACAACAACAACAACAATGGGACAAACGACAGCAAATTTGCTTTCACTTTATGCGATTTTTGCTGACACGACGCACCTTTTCAGTGCGGATATGGAGTGGCTCGGTTAAGAGGCTGGGCGACGATGAGAAGCGCGGGCGTGGCACAAATCAAGCGCTTGTCCAGGACACAAAAGGCAACTGGTGTGCCGCCAACACTCACTCAACAAGCAGTTGCTGCTGCTGTTGCTGCTGCTACTGCTGCTGTTGCTCCTGTGTTAATATCAGAGTCAGTGTGCGATGAGTTCATTGTGCGTCTGTTGTCCTTGACAACGCATACGCGTATGTATGTACATATACATATACATATACATATATATGCATGTATATCAGCTCTGGTTGTCTGTCGTCAAGGCTGCTTGACTGGGGACCCGGACTCTGGCATCGTTGCTGGCGTCGTCTGCCTTGGGGTTAAAAACGACGCACTTGTGGCGCATCAAACGTCCTGCCAGCATTTTGTTGCCCTTGCCTTTGGCTTTCCCTTTGGCTTTGCCTTTGTCTCTGCTCTCTGTTCACTGCTTCGCTCGTGTCCTTTGTCAAACACATGCATGCAGCTGGCCGCCAGCTCCCTCGACATGGTATTTCCGTCTCCATTCTCCTCCTTCTCCTCTTTCTCTTTATTTTTTACTTGTTTAATTTCAAGTTGTGTTCTGTCCCATTCGCCATTTATTCGGGCTCTGATTTGGCACCAGATTTTGCAGCTCTTTTACACGATAGACAACACAAATGAAGGGACGGACAGCATCAGCTCAGATTTGAAATTGCATCATTTTAAAAACAAGTAAGAATGCTGGGACGGAATGGAACGGACAGACAGACAGACAGCAAGTCGGATATTGCACAATGTACAATCTTTGTGAACGTAAATATCACTCATACGCCTCGTTACATTCGGTTTTTCACAAGGCCAAAAGGCATCAATTTTTATGGATGTGATTCACTATATAAATACATGAACAGCTTTTTCAACAGAAAAATTTCATTTTTTCGAGCAACACATTTTTTGTTAGTAATAGAAAGAAGGTAAATTAAATATATCAAATAATTCAATATATCAAATAATTTATTTGCAATTAATTGCATTTTTATCAAACATGCCAGTATAGTGAATCAAAAATAAAAGCAAATATTTATTTGAATATAATAAAAGTTTTAATAGGGAACGCTTTAGGTAAGGGGTTAAATATTTATGAAAGCATTTAATGTTATAGGAAATAATATTTTATGATATTTGAATCAGTATTAAAGTCCATATAATATACATATTAAACCATTGACAACTCCACAAACTATTTTACAACATTGATCTATATACAATATATACTATCTTCAAGTTAGAGTGAGAGAAGAGAACTAGTGAAACTCTTAAAGCTGAAGACCGTCTTAAGAATCATACGATAATCAGATAAAGGCGCGCTAAGCTATCATTTGCCTAATGACATAATTATCAAACAAATATCCATCTCTCTCTCTCTCTCTCTCTCTCTCTCTCTTTCTTACACGCCATAATCAACGGATTATTGTCAATCAAATTTATGTTTTCCAGTGTGCAATCAATTGAACCCCTAATGAATTGTGAAGCAAACCGAGCTCTGAAGCTCTGGCACACTTTTATGTAATTGCTATGTCTAGTTAAGTTGTCTTTATTTGCTGCTAGCTCAAGCCCGAATCCTAATTGCCTACGCACCTGTTGCCGTAATCAAGTGGCTCGGTTGAGCATCTCACATATTGGCACACATGAAGCCACAAAGAGTTTAAGAAATGTAATTACACAGCTATAAACTATAGTTTTTCAATCAACTACCAGCTGAGAAATTCAACCTTGTCTCGTAATCAACGGATCATAGCTACAATTCGAGTCGAAATTCCAGCTGCTCGATGCGAAATGGCTTATTGGGCTGCAGCCGAGGCAAAGCACTGCTGAAATTTAATTACTCCGCCAGAGAACAGCAGCCAAAAAAACAATACACACACACACACACATACGCATTGTCACACACACCTGCTGGCATGGAAGGATAGAGAGAAAGAGACAGAAGCAGACGAGTTGAATAATTGGCAATTTTACATAGCGACGCAGGAAAAGTTTTGGCAGGCAGGCAAAAAGAAAAAAAAAAACAAATTGCTTACAATTGTTGCAAGTTGCGCTTGTTTATTTCTGACACCTACACACAAAACGCTTACAACACGCACACAGGCACACACACACACATACCCTCTCAATGGTCATAAATTGTGAGGTTGGGTCGCTCTCAAAGATTGATGATGCGAGCCGAGTGCAAGAAATCGCACGCAGATGATGAATGACAAACATGGCTATAGCCAACACACACACACACACACACACACACATCACATGCACGTGCGTGTATTTGCGCATGTGTTAGGTGAGCATCTAAGCTGCTTGACAGGCGTTGGCTAATGCTGTTTGCCATAAGGTTGAGCTGCCAGAACTTCCAACCTGTCTGTACTTGAACTTGCCACACTCTGTGACAACATAAGGCAGCCCTTTCCCTCTCTCTACCTCCCCCCTTCCCCTCTCTCTATCTATCTCTCTCTATGTCTTGTGCATTTCATTTTAACACCCGTCACAAAAACTTGCCACATTTACTGGCAACACGTTGCCTGCCGCCTGCGTTTTATTTGCGTGAACAAAAAACAACTCTAAAGTGCTACTGCCAAGACATTATGCATACTAATGAAAATATATACATATATACATATATCTAGATATAAGGGAAAAGTAAAAGGAAATATGTATTATCCATGGTCTTATTTAGTCGCATACTAAAGACCCTTCAATGGACTATAGTGGCACTGAGGTTAAGGCAGTCTATAGTGGAAGTTCCTACATGATCATTTTTTAAACTGAAAGGTAATCTAAAAAGTATATTTAGAAGTATATCTAGAATATGGTATATCCCTATATGTCGTATCTCTATTATGGTTAGTATATGGAATATCTAGTGTATTTTCCAGTTACGTCTGCTATACCATCATGTAAATCTAGAATATAATATTTATATAGTATAGTATGGTACATACATTATTTCTTGTATTTATGGTATGTTTTAATAGATCAATGTATAGGCCACCTTGTAGCAACATTTATATATTGTAGCAATATTATTTCTCAATATAGCCAAGATAACCCTCTAGTTTGAAGTATATTTTAGAGACGGTCATACAGAAAAAGGTGCACGGAAGTTGCGCTAATCGAATTTAAATAAGTTTACTTTGTAAACATTTCATGCTCCTGTTGCCTTTGTTCCTTGGAACAAGTCAAACAGAAATGCGGCTGCCAGGCAAGTGTGGGAGCAAAAACATTAACTTTTGACAGCTTTCACCTTCCCCGCTCTCTATATCCCTATCTCTCTTTCTCTTTCTCTTTCTCTCTCTGACTGCCTTTCAGACAAGTTGTTGTAGGCTGGGGCCTGGGTCTATGTGCGCCTCGCGCATATTAATCATTGTGGACGACCATTTTTCCTACCAAGGCTAAAAAAACATACTTGCAATTTCTTTTGCCTCTTAATGGGGCCTTTTCCATATAATAAAACTATTTCAAGGTCAACATCGCAATGACAGCTGGCCTGGAATGAAATGTAACGGCAAATTTTTAATTTGCACAATTAAGCGGCACAGCTACATATATTTTTCACGAACTGCAAACGGTCACCCTGGCATTGGGCTGCGCTCATAATTGTGCTTTAACGATGCTTGAGCTTATTCACAACAATTTCTTGGTATTATCAATTCCAGCGTACTCCGGATGGCAATTATTTATTACAAAGTATGAAAGACTGCACACAAAAATAATGCGGCTTAATAAACTGAATTTATATTCATGGTCGTGGGCAGGTTAACACATATGCTGATTAAACATTAAAAAGAATACTGTACGCCCACTTACCTTAATTACAAAAGTGTCAATGAATCTTAAAAAATTCATAATTAATTCTCGCAGCATTTGCAATTCAATAAAATGCAACAAAAAACATTGAGAGAAATGACACCTGCAATTATTCATTTTGGAGCGAGGCCAGCTCAATTCGCCATCCAGAGACAGTAGGAGGTGTCATTTCAGTCCACGCACGGCGAAAGCGAATTAACAGCCGTCGCGACGCCATGAGAAATTATTGTAGAATGAGTTTGCGAAAAGTTAACTGCTCAATCGCAGGCAAAATGGAAAAAATGTAAATACAATCAAATGCAAATATTTATGTGCTGCAATGAGCAGCAATAAGGCGCGTTAAGTGAATTATTAATGAGCCTGCCTGCCTGCTGTTCATCTGTTCGTGACGTTATTTCATTTCCTTCCTTGCGCAGTGGAGCCTTGTAATAATTTCCCTTTTACAAATTTCACTTTATTTTTACTGAATGAAATACCACCCTTTGCCTCGCTGCCGGTTCAATTCGCTGCTAAGTAAAAGTCACAATCATTCCAATCAAAGCACGGCGAAAAGCAGCATTAAAGCAAAAGCAAAAGCGATTTGCGATACGCTCAATAGCGAACGTTATTAAGAAGTGTCGCTAAATGTAAACAAAACGAGCAACACATAGGTAGTTACATATGCATATGAGTATAATATTAATACAAAATACATCTGTGTGTTGAATCCTACGTATCCTCACTTTCTCTTTCACACAGTTTGTACACTATTTGCGAACCGTTACGAAGCAAAGAACAACACTCAAAGAATGGCACCTTCAAAATTCGTCGTAGTCGCAGGCATATTCAATTCGCCATTTGCGAGTCACGCTAACTAAACTATTAAGTGTCATTCATGGCGAAGCTCGGCGAAAAACACAATTGAAGCCATGCCGCGTTGAGCTGCACACATACAAACATATGTACATATGTATGTATGTTTATCAGCTGAGTGCATTAAAGAATATCAGCGAACAACGCAAATGCAGCGAAAGCGAATTCCGCTTTGTGTATTTGCAAGAGCCGTTACAGCAAAGCAATGCAACGAAAGCGAATTGAGCCTGTGTAGCATGCAGAAAATTACTCAAATGAAATTCGAAATCAAAATAAAAATTAAAACAAAGCGATAGCAATTAAAATGCAAAGGTTTCTGTGCTGCAATAAGCAATTAAGTGCCGTAAATGAAATATTAATGAATTTGTCTGCTTTTTGTCTGTTTATTCGACTGTTTTCGTATCGCTGTTTTCGCATTTAATTTCCTCATTTCCGCAGCAGATTTTAAATTAATTTTCACATTTCACTTGTGCGCTGACCTACATTCCCCTGGCGCTTACATTCTATGTACATACAAATTTCCATACAAAAATATATGTATCTCCCTTTCTTGTTGCAGGACTCTCGGATGCGCTGGCCAAGGGCCTGCTCACTGATGAATACATAAACGGAGCACGCATTTTAGCTTTAAACCTAACCAACGGCGCAGTCCAATCGTACGTCTGGTGGGTAAAGGGCGGTCACGACAAACTAACCGAGACGCAGCGCTACGAGGAGGAGGGCCTGCAAATTGGTAAAAAGCCCGCACACAGTTACCCCTGGTAAGTGGAGAGCGCACAATGAGAGCAAATTGATGACTTTGCCCTGATTATACACGTAGAGTTTCAGACTGAACTGAAGGGGTACACTCCACTTGTATGTAGATCGCATGCCTATCAGATTATTCACATGCGTCTGATTAATTCCTTACTCCAGTCTTTCGATACAAAAAAAGTAGTTCTTAATGTTACCTCTTAGAATTTTTGAGGATCTATATAATAAAATAATAGGAATGGTAGTTCCGATTTGTACATGAGAGTTCCCTCTAATTAAATTGAACTAAATATAGGGTATTCCGCAAGTCAATCACTTTTCTCCCGCATCTCCTCCCAGGTTTGATGATGAGAGCAGCACGCCCACATTGCGTTCACCAAAGTTTGCGCCCAGTCCGCCAAACAACTACTACAAGGGCTGGTGGACCTATCCGTACTTCTCCTGCTCACTGAGCCGCTGGCTCGTCTCCTACAGCATTGCAATACCACCGAGTGGGCGGCACGGCTTGCGCGGCTTCATCAGCGTGGACATTGACGTGAGCTCGCTGCGTGTCAATCAGTGCGATGCACTGCCGTATCGCTTCAGCAGCACCAGCAGCAGCACTCCGCCCCACTTGCTGCGGCAGTCGACAGTGCGCCGTGCCACAGCAGCAACAGTTGCTGTTACTGCCAGCTACGACGTGGAGTCCATCAGAGACTTGCAGGCATTTCACAGCTCGCACAAATGCCATCGCGCCTCCATGGTGGTAAGCAGCGTTGCTCCCCCTCCGCCTCCCTCACCCTAACACACACACACACAGACTAAGACTTAATTAACAACCTTATTGCAGTGCGACTACCGCCAGCCCAGCTCGGAGTCAACGACAATAAGCGGGGCCAAGCTGTTGCCGGGCATGATTAGCGGCAGCAGCAGCAGCTGGTCGCGCGGCTCGTATCAGTGCCTCTGCAAGCGGGGCTACTATTCGCTGCGGCATCCGGATGGCTTCAATGGCACCATCATGGAGATTGCCTGGCAGGAGCATCAGGACAATATAAGCAATTACTATACGGACGTATTCAAGTGTTTGCCATGCGCCCCCGGCTGTGACACCTGCACCGGACCCGAGCCATGCCTGGCCAACTATCACTGGCCCTTCAGGTGAGTTGAGCCAAATTGCTGCTACTTTCGGATATGAGATGACGTGGCCGGAAACCAGAATAGATTAGTGAAAGTGATCCATCTACATAATTTCTTTGATCTGTCTCCTATATCCCATTCTATTTCACTTTACACACATACTATATATCAATATGGTACTTCAATCTGGAATCTGTTTATCCCACAGAATATCTCTGCTGACCATTTCGATTGGCTGTGCCTGTGGAACCCTTGTGCTACTGTGCTATCTCTTCAAGCATCGGCGAGTCAAAGTCTTCAAGGTGGCCAGCCCCATCTTCCTGATGATCACGCTCATTGGCTGTGCCATTATGTATTTGGAGGTGAGTAGCTATAAAACATGTGAGAAGCAGGGAGAGAGGAGGCAGAGAGGGAGAGAGAGATGGAGAGATGGAGAGAGTGCGTTACACTCTGCTGGCTACTTAACCCATTAAAAGTCGAGCTACACACAAAGAGCATTACGAATGGATGGCAGGACAAAGGCAGCCAAAGGCTGCTAATGTGACAAAGGGTCTCATTTTGGACCCATTTACAATTGACCCACATGTTGTAAAGCCGCATTCACCACTCGGAGCACCTGCGGCTAAGGCAACATTAGACTCCGTTTATGGCTTTTTAAATGCGGCTTTTAGGCACTCGACTCTGTCGACGGCATTCCAGCTTATGCTATGCCGTTTGTAACTGTGCAAGAGTTAATGAAAACTTTGCCCACGATTAATTATTTAGTTCGAGAGGCTCTAAAAGTGTTAGTCTGATGTGGCTTTACTGTTAAAGCCACGCTGTTAAATATTAACTAAAGGAATGTGGACTTGCATGCTAATAAATTTTATAGTTGAGCCAGATATAAGGCCTACTTATATCTAACGTAAAATTTGTTAGTATCTAACATTTGACCACTTAACAGCTAGTTTACAGAGCCGCTTATAGTGCAATAGTCTAGTTAACATAACATTTGAAATTTAGGTACAGGCTTTACATTTCTATGGCCATGTTAACTAGGCAGATGCAGTCTCAAGAAATGTTAGTTAACATAATTCATAACAGTTATATGCTCTACTCCTAATTTAATGTAATCTTAGTGAAATTTCAACTTGAATAGTTAAACAAAAGCAAGTGCGAATAACAGCTAACCAAAGACTCTGTTAACAACTGATTAGCATAATGTAACATAACAGTTGCTAAATATGAACTTTGATGACTCGGCAGATTTGCCCCAACATTTCTTGCACCATTTGACAGCAATACTCACATGGCGTGCAGAGTATACTAACATTAGCCACATACAAATACATTCCTGTATTGTTTACAATGATGCTGTCAACATTAGCCAAACGACAATGGAACTCCCGTCGGACACATAAAAGACAAGAGAACAATGGCAACAGCCTGCGAGTAACACGAGCACAACAAATGGGTTAAAAGGTTGCGTGGAGATGCTGATGCTCGTTGTTATGGCAGCTGGGGGAACTGGGGGAGCTGGGGAGCTGTGGAGCTATCAAGCGTCTCATTTACTAAGTAAAAACGTAACTGATTTTATAATCAGAGTCAGGGTTTTGTAAGTGTGTAAAACAAACTAAAGCAACAATAAAACATTACTGTATCATGAGCGACCATGAACGAGCTCTGAACGATGGCGAAGATGCATCCCATGTCAACGACGATGATAACGAGGCTGATGACGTTGGCGAGGAGGAGCAGGAGGTGGAGGAGCAGGAGGACGAAGAAGCCATGCAGGCAGCCTTAAGGGAAATGGTTCAGGTGCCCGATATTGACCCCCGGCAAAGGCAAACGCCAAGCAGGCAATCGGAGCCACGCCACATTGGCAACCTAATTGAGAAGCTCAAGAAGACTGTGTCGCCAGAAACACAAAAGAAATGGCTCAAGACAGTGACAGATGTGGGAATTCAGTCGGAAAATACTGCCGTCGTCACGAAGACCACTCCAGAGCACAAGCCGAGGAATACAGAACCCTCGGGCGAGAGACTGAAGGAAAGAGCCATGCCCTCAGGCACTTCGGCTGAGCCTCTGCCCACAGAGCAGCAGAAACCCGAATCTGGCAAGCAGATGACGATGCCAAGCTATTTGCAGCTTACAGTTAAGCCCGAGCGACTGGAGCCCACAACACCCGACGAGGAGTCCAAATTGGAACGCATTGAGGCTGCCTCCAGGCCCAAGTCATATTTTCAAATCAGAGATGAAGCCGAAGCAGCCATTGCTGCCATAGCCACTCCAGTCAAGGAGGCACATGTCGCCGCCAGGCCAGAGATCGTATTGGAGTCAAGCAAGCACTCAACAGGGGCCATCAATATACTGACCGGCCCATTTCGACGAGGCCTCAACATAGAGCCGAGCGATGAAGAGCCACCAACAACGAAAGCATCGCCCGAGGGCAAGAAGACAAAGTTCTTCAGCAATTTGCCATTATTTGGTCGAGGTAGGGCAGAGTCCTCGACTGCCGAGAAACTGACTGCAGAGGAGAGGCACTTCACACAGAAAGCAACTAGCGGCTTTTTTTCTAATCTGACGTCGTTTAAAAGAAGTCGACCTAAGCCCAATGAAAGAGTTACTGAGTCTATCAACATCACTGCCCCGAATCAGTTTGTGGATGAGGCGATGGAAGCTACAGAAGTTCAGACCACCCCAGTACCGAGCACGGATGTAATTGGCGCACAGTTTACTCCAGTACCGAGCACTGGAGTAATAAATAACGAAACTACTCCAGTACCGAGCACTGAAGTAATAGATACTGGAACTAGTCCGGTACCGAGTACTGGACTAATATATGAAGGATCTACTCCAGTACCGAGCACTGGGGTAATAGATGAAGAGACTACTCCATTACCAAGCACTGGGCTAATAGATGCCGGTTCTACTCCAGTGCCAAGCTTTGGAGTAATAAATGCCGAATCTTCTCCAATACCGAGCACCGTCGTGATAGATGTAGGATCTACTCCAGTACCAAGCACCAGCTCAATAGTACAGGTCCAAGAAGAATTCTATGACCTGGAATCGGAAGGTGAAGCCGAAGAACTAATTCAAACAAATGACTCCCGCGCAGTCACTTATCAAGAGCCTCTGATTGCAAATATATCTGCGATGCCCAGGCAGTCTGAAGAAACTGATGAGCTACTGTCCAGCAGTTCAACCAACCCTGAAGAGGTGCCAGCTGAAAGAGCTGCATTCCAAAATGAAGATAAGGAATCTTTAATGAGAGCTGATCAAATTAAACAAGAGAACCAAAATATAGTTCCAGACAGCACTGTGAGAGCGAGAGCAGAGCAAAGCATCAGTAAAATCAAATCTCGGGAGCGCGATCTACCAACAGCAGCATCCAACTTAGCCTCAACTTATCAACTGATCGAAGCCAATGAGCTGCCCTCAACGGCTATGGGTACCGAGGTCGAGGCAGCTAGCCCAGCAACTTTAACACGAACTGTGAAGGCCATCACTTCCGCGACTAAGCAACTGGAGGAGCCAATTATTAATTTGGTATACAATTTTCCGATATACGGCCGGACTAGGCCAACGCCGATTGACAGCAGCCCAGTAAGTCAAGAAACAGCTCTACCGACGACTTCAGAGCCAGTCAGCGTGGAGCAGCCGCAAAATCGGGGCGGGTTTGGCAGAGATAAGCCAGCAACAAATCAAGTGATTGCAGATACTGCTCACGATCCCGTCATTCCACTTCCTTGTGAACCCAACATTGATATACTTACTGCTGTGCCAACTGATAGCGCCTTGGTCAGTTCAGCCAACAAGTCGTCTAGAGTCCAGAATGAGTCGAGTTCCAGCTTACGCCATCTTGTGCCAGCAATACCCTACAGTGGAACCTCTCATCCCGGTAGTTCGAGCTTCACAGAACAACCAAGGGCCTCGCCTGTTGACGACAGTTCGGCCGTCGAAGAGGATATTCCATCTACTAGCAATTCCTTGGCTAGCATCATCTTGCGCTACTTTTTCCCGACAGATCCCAAAAGCGCCCCGCAGCAGGAGCACGTACAGCAAGTCTCAATGCAGCCGTTGCCCAATGAAGTGATTATAATCCCGCCACAGCTGCTGAAAGACAAAGATCACAAATCGCAGAACAGGAACAAGGACAACGATAGGAATAAGGAGAACGCAGCGGAAAAGGATAAGGATGAGACGGCGCAGTCCGGTCATGTGAAGCATTCCGAGTCGATGCGCACTCTGACCATAGTCGGACGGCACTCGCACATAACGACGACCTACCGGGACCATTGCCATTACGAAAGGCACGACGAGGGCGTCGATAAGATCGCCAGACGCAAGCTGATCATAGCCAGCGGTCTCTGTCTCACCTTCATGATCTGTGAGATCATTGGCGGCGTACTCTCGCGCAGCCTGGCCATAGCCACGGACGCAGCCCATCTGCTAACGGACCTCGCCGGCTTTCTTATATCCCTGTTCGCCCTATACCTGAGCGCCCGCCCCTCCACACAGCGCATGAACTTTGGCTGGTACCGCGCCGAGGTGATCGGCGCCATGCTCTCGGTCTACTTCATCTGGGTCATTACGGGCGTGCTGGTCTACATGGCCGTGGAGCGCCTGATCACTAACAAGCATGATGTGGACGCCAAGATCATGCTAATCACCTCCGCACTGGCGATTGCCTTCAACATCATCATGGCCATCCAGCTGGGCCATGGGCACTCGCATGGCCACTCCCATGGCACGTCACACGCCCATTCGCACAGAGAGCCGAAGGTGCGCCTGAAGAAGTCCGAGTCGTCCGCCGTTGCGGCCAGCTCCAAGGCCAATATTGTTAGTCCCGTTCTCAAGGAGCAGCAGCAGCTGCTGCCACTTTCCGTTTCGGCCCAATGCACTCGGGTCGAAAAGGAGAACATCAATGTGCGAGCCGCCTATATTCATGTCATCGGCGATATGATTCAAAGTTTCGGCGTCTTCCTGGCCGCATTGATTATTTTCTTTAAGCCCACCTGGGCGTTCGTTGACTCCATCTGCACGTTCATCTTCTCGGTGATCGTCCTGCTCGTCACCTTTCGCATCTTGAAGGACGTGCTGATGGTGCTCATGGAGGCGACTCCCGACTACATGGACTACGGCGAGGTGCAGCGCACATTCCTCAGCATCGAAGGAGTCGAGCATGTCCACAATCTACGCATCTGGGCGCTCAGCATCAACAAGATAGCCCTCTCCGCCCACCTGGCCATCAGCAAGAACGCTGATCCTCAGGTCATTCTCGAGAGGGCCACCACACTGATTCACAAGCGCTACAACTTCTTCGAGACAACCATCCAGATCGAAGAGTATACGCCCGGCATGGAGGACTGCAACCAGTGCATGACTCCCCAGACGAAGACGCCCGTCGGCGAGGCCCAGGGCGCGGATGACAAGGGCAAATCAAAGATCAAGAACGCCAAAGACGATGACGAACAACAACATTCATCGAAGAGATCCCCGACAACTTAACCTACAAACTCTGTCCCACAAAAACTTTCTTCTTCTTTCTGTTGAAATTGCATTTGTATTTAGCTCGATTTCTTATCGCTTGGGAAATCTTCTTTTAATAAAGAAATTTCTTAAAATAAAGAAAATTACAAACTTTTGGTCGTAAACACTTCAGAGTTTGTATCTTTCTTAACTAAACTCCCTTAGTCTCTATAGATCAACTCTTAAAGATATATATATATATATATGTATATATATAAACCTAATCAAATATCTTGACTCTCTTTATAGATGGTCGCCATATTTCCCTACCTGGATACCACCTGGTGCATTGCCACGAAATGGACGCGTCATATGGGTTTCTGCATCACCTACACCTCACTGCTCATGAAGACCTGGCGGTAAGTCAACTCTACCCTCGATGCCTTCCTCTCTCGCTCCCTATCTCTCTCGGTCTCGTTCTATAACTCTCTTGTCTCGCAGCGTCTCCTTGACATATCGCGTCAAGTCGGCGCACAAGATAAAGCTCAATGACCAGCAGCTGCTGCAGTGGATGGTTCCCATCTTGCTCGTAATGCTCATCTATTTGGGCACCTGGACCATTTCCGCCACGCCCTACGCTGAGGTGGTAAGTGACAGAGCGAAGCCTTAAATGAATTCATCAGCTATAACAGCTCTCGAACCTTCACAGATCTACGATCAGAATCACCTGAAGTTCAAGCAGTGCTCGTATAATTGGTGGGATCACAGTCTGGCCATAGGGGAGGTCCTTTTCCTCGCCTGGGGCATTCGCGTCTGCTACAACGTGCGCAATGCGGAGAGCCTCTACAACGAGGCTCGCTTGATCTCCTATGCCATCTACAATATAGCCATTGTGAATATTGCCATGGTGGCTTTCCAGTAAGTCCAGCCAGTGCCTGTCGCACCTGTCGCACCTGACGCACCTGTTGAACCTGTTCAAGTCCTCTATTTAAATTGTTTTTCTTGCTTAAGAGCTTCACACACAATTTCAGTTTTTATCTCGTTTCATTCTAATTCCTACGCATGTCCTGGCATTTTATCCACGTCCATTGCCACGCCCACAATTTTAATTAAATTCCCTGGCTTTGTGCGCTCGCGCATTTCCGTTGTAATCCCTTTTGTCGCCCTGCAAGGACATGCTGTCAGGCTCCGCAGCTGTCTATCCATCCGTCAGTCCCTCAGTCCCTCCATCTGTCTGCCTGCTGCTTCGTCCGCTCGTCTCGCTCCGTCCGTCCGTTTGTTTACACAGACATTCCACGGATTTCATTGCCAAGCTCTTGTCCGACTCTTGCCTTCTGCCTGCCAAATGGAAATCCTTTCAAGTGTTTTGATAATTAATGCAATTTGTTGTTGTGTTGCTCAACTTCTCGCCCTCTCCATTTGTTCCATGCAACACTCAACTTGTTGCCCTCTGTAATTTAAGTTTGAGGCTTAGTCGTAGGTCCAGTTCCTTTCCATAAAGTTTTCCGACTCTGTCCGGGATTCAAATTGGGTTAGGTTAGGTCGAGTTGAGCTATAACAAACCGGTAACGATATAAGGTATATAAGATAATTAAAAGGCGACCTCACCATGTTTAAGGGATTGACTGACTGAAAGCGTGTTCAATCAAGAGTTAATCACCAATCGATGATTGACCAAGACTGACTGATTGACCAGACTGATCAATTCAATCTGCTGTAATTAGCTGACGTCTAATATACGGATTATTGACAAATTAACGAACAGACTGACTGATGTTTGGACTGACAGATTGACTGAATAATTCACTGATAGATAGACTTACCTATCTATGACCAACGGACTGACTGACTGATGATTGACTGAGGGATTGACTGACAGACTAAAGAGACTAACACAATAACAAATTGGCTGAATGATGATGATGACAGACTAACCTGATTGATTGACTGACTGATTACTGATTGATTAATACACATTGAAATCTAAATATAAGCCGTACACTGTCCTAATTTATGTAACTCTACATCTGGCTGCCCAAAAGCTACTCCAAATCTTCTCTGATATCCAACGCTCTCTCTCTCCCTTTCTCTTTCTTCCACCTTGCAGTGTAATGCTCTTTCCAAATGCTGGACCCGACTACAAATACATGCTGGGCTTTGTGCGCACCCAATTATCCACCACGACGACCATCGCCCTGGTCTTTGGTCCGAAGATAGCGCGCGTCCTGAAGGGCCAGGGCGATAAGTGGGATCAGAAGGCCAAGGTGCGCAGCATCACAGCCTCGTTCTCGCTCAATGGCGTGGGCCTGGTGCCCGAGGAGTCGCCCGATCTGTACCAGGAGAACGAGGAACTCAAAGTATGACACCCAATTTCAAGCGTGTAAGACTTTCTTTAACCGCAACTTCATCTCCCGTGCAGGAACAAATCCAGAAGCTGGCGCATCAAATCGAGTTCATGAAGACTGTGCACATGCAGATGAACAACCGGCATCTGAAGCCAAAGCCCGGCGGCTACTTTACCATCACGTCGACCTCATTCCAGGCGCCCTACAGCAAGAGCACGGTTTCCACGGCGCAAACCCAAACCGGCAAGGATGAAGGGTAGGCAATCATTATAATATATAATATATATTTATTTATTATTTTATATCAAAGTTTTTTATGGTTCTTTATGGAATTGAGTACACAATACTTTATATTCTATATCCGTATATGTTTAATCCTTACAATCCCAATTTCATTGCAGTTTGACCGGAAATGCGACGCCTTTAAAATGCAAATCGCCGAAGGGCAAAGTCTGACGCGGTCAACGAAGTGTTAAAGATTGCTCAATAAATGTTGTTGATAAGCATGGAAGGGAGGTCGTGGATAATGCAATTGATTTTAGTTTCTACCAACAAGCAGACGAGCAGCAGTGGCGGCAATTGGAGCAGGATGAGCTGGGACTGGAGCTGGGGCTGGAGCCGGGCAACGATTCGGATTCGGATTTGCTGCGTCAATTCCATCGCATCTTTGCGCCCATTGTGGAGGACAGCTTGCAGCTGTACTACGAGCTGAACAGCAAGTTCGATGATGATGCAGTGCAGCATGTACGCATACATCGCACTGTCGCCGAGCTCAACGAGCTGACCAGCAGCGAGGAGGAGACGCTGATGACGCAGCTGCAGTCGGGGCCAGAGCCGGAGCCGGAGCCGGAGCCGGAGCTGGAGCTGGAACTGGAGCTGCCCAGCGTGGAGAGCAGCTCAACCATTTCGACCACGTCGAGCAGCTGCTTGTATGCGATGCATACGCCTCCGCCGCCATGCCTCGAGTCGCCACAGTCGGAGATTGGGGATGAGCCGTTGACCATAACGGAGCAAGTGCAGCTGCATGCGCCGCCGGGCGACAATAACAATGCGGAGCAGGCGGAGAGCGAGCGGGAGCAGGAACTGGAGGAGCAACAGGACTCTAGCATTAACAACAACAACACCTCCTGCTCACTGTCCTCCACGCTGACGGATAGCAAAACTCTGGATGCTCGCACGCCCATTGTGGTTTGAATTGGCAGCCAATCGGACTCCAATTGGAGTCCAGTCAGTTGCGTGTCTTCTGCTTTCTGCTTCAATTTGTGATTTCATTTACAACAGCAACAGCAACAACAACAACAACAACAACAGTAAACGCTTAATGTTTAAAACTAGTCTTAAATAATGTTTGTGTGTGTATGTGTCTCTAGCTCTGTCCCTCAACCGGGCGTAGGCGTTAGCCGTTGTTTGGGCGTGGCACGAGAGAGAGGGAGAGCGAAAAGAAAGCGAAACCCAACGATGCGCCAATCGCGCAAGATTTATTGCATTATCATTTATTAACGAGCTTCATTTTGATTTTGAAAATTTGTTGAGAAAATTTTATTTTAATATTAGGTATTATTAATTGTTTAATATTAATATTAATATAACTTTTCTTGCAACATAATTTAATGTGACTCTAAAAAACTATTTATAAAATTCAATTATCAAAATGCTTTAGACTATCTTATAATACACTATCGATGCCACGCCCAACAAAAAAAGACGACTTTGCCTTACATTGAACTTTTGAACTTCGGAATTCCCTAATTTGATTGGCTTTCGGTTTTAGCTTCTTACACATACGTCCATTTATTCTGGGTTTTCAAACATCTCTTCGATCACTCATCAACAAAATAGAGAAAAGTTACGAAAGAGAATTCAAATTGAGCAAATTTTTTTCACTTCGTTCGGATTGTCGAGGAACTTGGTGGAGTCACTGGCCGAGGGGAAGGGATAGTAGGGGTAGTTGCGGGGGGCCAGTTAAATTGTAGAATGTCAGATGGTAAAGCTCATAGAGCTATGCCCTAGGGCTTAGCCTGATCTTGTCCTTATTTCTCTCTCACTCTCTCCCTCATGCACCTTTAGAAAAAGAAAACGATTAAAGAAAATTCCTTATTTTCACGCACTCACACGGAAAACTTTGTTGCAATTCGATTCGACTTACGACCTTAAGTATTATAATCTAGTCAAAATTAATTTACCTAAATCATCGTCAAGCTATATATCCAATATATGAAACGTAAGGTTAGCAAAAAGAGTCGATTTTAGTCTAATTGGTAAAAAAAGGCAGAAATAAAAATATTATAAATAATATTTGAATTTTAGCGTACAATTTTTAACAAAAAAATAAATAAATAAATATATAAAAAAAATTAAAAAATAAAAACTGTTAACAGTCGCGCAATTTTTCAGAAATAGTTGGGCATTACGTATATAAAGAAACTTACAAGAAATTATACAATTAATTAACAGTTAAGTTAATGTTTAATTAAACGTAAACATATTAAAAGAAAGAAATCAAAAGAGAAACAAAGCAAAAAATAAAACAAAAATTGCATAATTAAATGTTGATAAAAATAAAACGAATATAAAATGTGTGTTTCCTGCTCGACTAGGCAAACAAGGAATACCCAATACCCATCGGGGATCTTAGTTACTTGTGTCACAGGCTCGCTTTATTTCGAGAACTCCCATCAGACTCAGTCACAATCTGTGAGTGTTTCCCATCACATTTTTCACCCTGGAATCGAAATTTAGATGTTTTCGGCGTAACTAAACAGCAGCATGGGCCGCAAGACTGATTTTGGCCAGGGTCGAGTACTTGACGAAAATTTCGAGTGTCTGATGCGTGTGGCTAATTGCATTGGCGAGGACTTGGCGCGGCCGAAGGATCGTGAGATTTGCTTAAAAACCCTTGAGGATCTGTCCAAATTCAATAGAACCAGCTGGAGCGTCACCAAGCGTCATGTGCGCAAGTTTCTCGCTTTCTATTTGCAGGTGCTGCGCTGGACCCAGGTCCATCAGCCCCTGGGACTATACCAGAAATGGGTGAGTAGAGAAAGAGCGAGAGAGAGACAGAGACAGAGAGAGTTGATAAGCTTTGCCCTCTCATTCTAGTACAACACACAGTCCAAATCGGATAAGGGCAAGCAGCAGTCGGACGAAATGCATGTTTGGCTAGAGCACGGAGTCTCCTACCTGGCCATGAAGCACTTTGATGATGGCTCCACCATCGTCTACTCAGCAGTCGCCAGGAACAATGACAACGGCTGGGCAGAAAACGGACTCAAGACATTAGTCTCTGGGGGCGACACCGAAGAGACTTCAACTACAGAAGTTAAATAACTGTACATATATACATTTTGATTCGGCTATCTGAAATTGACAGATGAATATAAATACACTATTCAAATATATAAAACTTAAATACAATTATTTTTGTCAAATATGAGATTTTCCTCTCCATTTCTCGAGATTCGGTGTACAACTGTGGTGGCTTAAAGTTAAATACAAAATGTGGACGGAATGTGTAGCGGAGTGTATACAATTTGCTTAAACTAAGAGTGATGGGAGCTTCCAAGTAGCTAAAGAAGGCACTTCGTGGAGGCAGCTGGACTAGCTTCCTAGCTGCGCATGAATGCTGCAGCGGCTGCCATCAGGGCGAAGCCCAGCAGCATCTGCAGAGACTTGTGCATGGTTACGAGGCTGGCGCCGTTGCAGCTGTCGCTGGAGCAATAGCACTCCTCCCAGTAGACGCCGTTCTCGTAGACGCCCCAATTGCAGACGCCTGTGACACCAGTGTCCGAGACCGAGGCACAGCGACGTATTACCTGACGCCAGCGGCCATCCCCTAGTGGAACATAGAACAGATGTAACAAATGGGAGCAACAATTGATCTGCAACTACTCACAAATGAAGCCTCGAGGTCCCTGCTGAATCACCTTCATACAGAAGGAGCCTGGCATGTGCGACTCATCGCTGTTGCACTCAATGGCAATGTGCTCGGTGCGATTGAACGCTTTGTAGGCGCCGCAGCTGTCGTACCCCTTGCGATCTTGGTCCGATGAGCACTGGTAGCAGCGTATGGCCAAGCTCCCTAAACAAGTGAGTAATAAGAAAGCCAATTTCAATTAGTTAAAGCTGGCAGACCACACCCAACATTGGACAATTAGCTAAGTAGACAATGTAGCCAAATTAGCTATACGCAACAGCTTACCGCACACGTTGAGAGTGAGCACCAGCAGGGCGCAGCGTGTTAATGTCAGCATCATATAGCGTTCTTTTTATTTGTGCGTGTAAAACGATTAAAAACTTAATTTACTTAAACAAAACAAGATGCTATGTGTGGAATGTGACCGTAACTAACGTTGGCATTCTGTGTGAATAGCAAAGAATTGTGGCGGCGGGTCGATTGTCAAAAGTGCTGCACAGTTGCAGTGATGTCTGCTGTAATGGGTTTGGCGCGGATTTTTAAATTTTTGAAGAAATGCAATAAATGCAAATTATGCTAAGTAGAATAAACGAGCCTTTTACACTCAAAGATATTATATGTAATGTGAATTATGGGTTTTACTTTTTAGCGAGCGAAAAATGATTACAACGGAATGAGTAATAAATAAAACCGCATATTATATGACCATTTCAAATGTTATTATTTTGTGTGAATAGCAGTTAATTGCGTCGGTCGGTCGATCACTAATTGTAACTACCCATGTACAGTGTTGGTGAGCAACGTTAACAATGAGTTTGGCGCGTGTTTTGAAAATGTTGAAATGTGCATAATACAAAAACGAAATGAATTCGAATTAGAATAGAATAACGAGTGTAATGAATAATTATAGTTTACTTGTTGCAAATAGTTGTTCATTTTTTATTTGTTCTCATACACATCATTCTCATGTACAACATTGCGATATGTAACTATTTGTATAAGTTATGAAACAACTGTATAATTTACAAATATAATATATAATATAGATAATTAAATTGTTTGTTTACAATTAACAGCAACCACCTAGTAGGAGTATTTAAATATAAACTAATGCTTATTTATATATATCTGTATATTTGTGTATTTACAATGAGGGAGGGGGAAGCTTTAGAATATATATATTTATATATACATATATAGTTGAAGCGCAGCCACAATTTACAATTAGAATAAATAAATAAAATACTTTTATTTGATGTACACATAAATTAAATATTTGCTTTGTTTTGTTATGTTTTTTGTTTGTTTCCATTTTGGCTAATGAGAGTTGTAATATCTAGATACGCCTAAGTGAGGGAGGGGAGGGGCTAGGGGGAGTGGCTATATATTCGTAAAATACATATATATATATACAAAAATTGTTCAAAATATACAAAAATCATGTAAAATACTTTAACAAATGCATTCGCATTACTAAAATACTTCTTTTTGGGAAACAAATGCGCAGCGAGTTATGGATCGGGCACGCCAATATATAGGATATATATGTATAGATATATATAATACCAGACATGCCTAATCTATGTATATACATATAGGAGAGGATCATTCAGTTTGTTTAGTTAATACTTATGTGTTAAAGGCTATTTGCATTAACTATTTATATCATATTTTGATTCTGCATATTTTAGTTTTGTTTTCTTTGCTTTTCTTTTGGAGTTGGCGATGCACTGGGATTGTCTCGAATTCTGTGTTTTGGCTTTGCTTCCTCTCATTCCGCTCACTGTGCATCAGGCGCTGCGCTTACTGGGCTGATAACAGTTCAAACTGGCCGAGAGCCGAGCGAGCGCGTGGAACATGCGATTCGGCAGACGCAGCAATTGCCGCTGCTGCTGCTGCTGCTGCTGCTGCTGCGGCTGTCGCAGCTGCGCCAGCACCTCGGCATGCTGCACATAGGAGACCCGTATGTTGACCGCCTCGTCGTCGTCGCCGTCGCTGCCGCTGCCGCTGCTGTCGACGTCCTCGTAGTAGGAAAAGCCCGCCGGCGGCAACTCGACAACAGGTGGCGCCACCGCCAGCGCTGCCGTGGACTATATGTTGGCGTAGTACGGCGCCGGCGTGTGCGCGTCGCATGGCTTGACGCGCAGTTTCTGCTTGTAGTGGTACTCCTTGAGATAGCTCTTGAGGCGCCCGGGCAGCTCCAGCTGATTGATGCCGTCGTAGGTGGTATTCGAGACGATGGTGGCACGCGCCAGCTCCTGCAGCGAGAACGTCTGGCGGCGGTGCAGCGGCATGGTTAGGCAGGGCTCAAAGAACATGACGCACGACGGGTCCTTGTAGTGCTCCAGCAGGCCGGTAACCGTTAGATCAGCAAACACGCAAGGATCATGGCAATCGAAGCTGCGACGACAACAGTTCAACAAAATTAGTTCAAAGTTTAGTATAAATTAATTACATTTAAATTTAAACGAATGATGCTGGGCTTGAGCAATTTAGCTGGAAATGCTATTAGGAGTTTTAAGCGCTTTTAGCCTGAACCGCCATTTAGCTGGAATCTCTTTTTATAGCAATTAATTTAGCATGAATAAATACACATGTATGTATGTACTTTTAGTGCTGCGCGTTAAATGTCGTCGGATCTCGTTCATGTGAATTTGCACGGCACGATGAGACAAGTCATCGCTTGGCACCTTTTGGGAACTAGTTCGAACTAATTCATGAATGCATGTGTCTGATGATTCATTTTGTGTTATCGATAACACACGATAGCACAATGCTCAACTCTAACATGGAAGGGGCACGAACTCCCACTTTCCAACAGGCGTAAATATGTATGTATGTATGCAGCTATCTATGTATATATTCACGTATCTCTACACATACATACATATATGTATTTATGTTTCTCTGTATGCATATATGTATTCACATATATGTACATACGTACATATCATTTTCAGTAGGCATCGACTCACCTAAATTTGTGGCCACTTTGCTCGATGCGCGCATGCAGGGAACGTCCGTACTTGCGGAATGTAACGGAGAATAGGAACTCCTCCTGCGCGGAGTCACGCAACAGGAACGTGCCCTCCGGCTTGCCCTCGAGCAAACGCTCCGCCTCGTAGCGGTCCATCTTGCCCCAGTAGAAGCTGCTGTTGATGATCCGCTCCAGATCCGGGACCAGACAGTGCATGAAGTCTATCTGCGAATGCACCGTTACACCAGCACCGTACGCATTCACCGTTGGCGGGCAGGTCTGTTCGATGGCGAGGGGCAGCACAGCTGCCGTCCCAGCAGCAGGCGCTGCTGCCTCTGCGGTAACCAGGCGTATATTGTGACCCATGGCAGCGACCATGGGCAGCGTGTTGCGATTATTTTGGCTGCCCGCAGCGGGCTCCACGACGAACTGCGGCATCGGCTGCGAGCTGATGCGAATGATGACGTCGCCAATGCCATTCGGAGGCGCTGCCCAAATGGCCAATTGGCTTGGCTCCGCAATGGCCACCGAATTGCGCTGAATTCGCTGCAATTGCGATGCCGCTGCTGCTGTGGCTGCTGCACTGCCACTGCTGCTGATTAGCGTTGGCGGCGTTGAACGTCTGTCGGCACTGCTGCGCGGCTTACTCCTAGGCGCTGCAGCCGCCGCTGCTTCCTTTTTATCCTTGCTGGCCTGAGCGCTGCTCGAGCTGGACTCCAGTATGCCGCGTATTCCACGCAGCGCATCTCGACATTTGCACTTGCAGCATCGTCGCTGCTTTGATGTGGCTGCGGCTGCGGCTGCTGCAGCAGCTGAATTCGCTGAGAAGGCTTTGCTGCTGCGACTGCGGCAGCAGCTGTTGCCCCCGCCGCTGCTGCTACTGCTATTGCTGGCTGCTACTCAAAAGAGACAGAGAGAGAAATAAAGACGAACATAAATAACTGTATATTTGTGAATGAATTCGCTCGGGAGCTTACCTTGGGCACGTTGTTGTCCGCTCGACAGCATTTCGCTAACTGGCTGCGGCTCGAGCACCTCACAATACTCGACGCCTTCGCCGCTGCTGCGACGTAGCAGCGACGATAATGCCACTTCCAATTCGCCTTCTTCGCCGACGACGTCATCATCGTGCATTTGTAACACTCTGACCGCCGTCGTCGCCGACGCCGACGCTGACGCTGACGCTGACGTAGACGCGAACACCGACGCAGCGCTTCCCGCTAAATTGTTATTATTCACAATTTGTCTTTCGTTTGGTTTTTTCGGTGCTTCCGTTGTAGAACTGCCCGCAGTTCGACTAGCACCTGCGCCCATTTGCTGCTCATTTGCATTGACTGCGTCGTCCGCAGCAGACGCAGCGGCGCCCTCTGCCAACGGCGATTGCTCGCGCTCTCCCTGTCCCTCTCCCACTACCACGAGCGCCTCCTCCTGCTGATTGCCATTCTCCATTTTGGCCAATTGTATTTTAATTATGATTTGTCGCACCTCAGCTAACGCCTCCTCGGCGGCTGCTGCTGCTGCCGCTGTTGCTGTTGTTGTATTCGTGCCGCCAGCTTCGACAATTTCTTCCAATTGTTCGTGCTGCTCCGAATTCGCTTCGCTAACGGAATTTCTATGAATTTTGCTTCTGCTGCTGCTGTCAACGTCTGCTGTTCGCTTGCTCAATTGAAGACCCATTGGAAGCCGCTGTCTTCTGCTCTCTCTTCCAACTCCGGCTACGTTCAACTGTGAATTAAATTGGAATAAAAGTATTCACAGTTATTATTTATTAATATTTTTGTTTAATGTGCATTTAAAATTACTTTGAATTCGCATTTGATGCATACACTCCGGTTAATGGGGTGACCATATCTTCATTTTATATATGTATGCATGTATGTATGTATGTACTCCATTTTAGCGCCCTGCAGGCGCTGCCACCCTTTTTATATGCTTATCTGTTTTTCATATTTCCTGGGATTCGTTTTTTCAGCGCAGTTTCAAGGCGTTGCCACCCAAATATTCCCATTAATCATCCACATTGTTTCCACTACCTGCATTTCGATGTGAAACGGATGTGGGCTATTTTTAATTGATTTGAAAATACAATTTAAATGACTGAGTAATAGAAATTCCACTGTATTTACAGTTAAGTTTTCTAAATAATTTTCTCACAGCAATGCATTCAATTGTCACACGGAGTCAGACGCTTAACCGAGTGTGAAATGTCTTGACCTACGGCAACAAAACAGTCGACAGACAGGCCCCCTTCTCCTCTTGATCTTCTAGTCTCGCTGACTTAATTAGAGTTGAAGTTGGAGCATTCATCAAGCAATTAAATGCATGTTCAGATAGATGGAAGAAGCACCCGCACTCACACATACACACACACAGTCACAGCTGTTGGTTGCCAAGTGGCCGACGCTCCCCCACACGAACTGACTCACGCATTGCTCAAGGAATGGCCCATTGAAATAAACAATGGAGCGCATACCAATCCCACGCATCGCGCCTGTCGACAGCATCTTTGCGAGAGCGAAATAGCGTAATGATTGATGCTATATTTAGACAACGGCAGCGGAGTAAGCGCAGAACAAGTGATAATGTTTATATTTATCTACATTCATATTTACTCACTAGTTCAACTCGCAAGACTTAGCGGTGGAGCAAGTGAAAATGCTAAGATTCGGCTATTCACTAGTTCAGCTCAAAGCCATCAAAGTAAGTCCTAGGGGTTCATTTGAATAAAGCGCTCCATTGATGCGCTCAACTTCTTTGGTATATCAAATTTTTGTTAATTTCACAAATCATTGAAATGTTCAGAGAGATAAGAAGAAGCACGAAAAAACCCTGCACACCCGAGTCACATTCAAGTTTTCACAGTAAAAGTTCGTTCATTCAGCGGAATCGCGCTTACGAGATTCATTCATTGATAACGCGACTCGAATAAACGATTTGCAATTTATCTGAAGCGAAACTACACTTTGGCATGTGTGGGTCTGTATGTACAAATGTAAGTATGTGTCTGTCGGTGTGTGAGTGATGCGAAGTGTGACTCGGAATCCTTATCGCTGCAATTGAAATATGTTAGCAAATGCGTCATCCAATTCAAGGGCAAACCGTGACAGACTTCGCTCTAATGAGTCACTTTCTAGGCCAATGTACTCCACTCCAACAAAAAAACGTCAAAAAAAAAAAAAAAAAAAAACCTGAAAAAGAACAGCTGGAACCATTGACGAAAAAAGCTTTGTCATTCTTTGGGTATTTCATGAAGCATTAGATCACCGATCAGGCGACTTTCTATTATCATCCCCATATAATATAATAGTCATTTGAGAATATAAATTGAATATACTTCGCCAGAGTAGCTCATTCTGTTTAAGTATTAATTAATATTATCTTCAATCTATCTATTAATTATAATTATCTTCAGCAGAATCACATAAATATCATCCTAATATAAATCTCATTTGAGTATTATTTATTATATACTAAGTAAGTATATATTAAGCAATGTAATTATCTTGTGCAGAATCAGAAATCGCAGTTCACTAATTCCGACATTTATCTAATTGGCGTTTCAGTGAAACACAAATATAATTTTCTCAGCGCTAATTGGCAATCACTGAACTTAACCAATCGCTGCGCAGTTATGGCTATATATATATACATACATCTATATGTACTTGAAACACCATAAATTTCTGGGAAATTTCAAAACGTCGATTGGAAACGCTTTCAAATTTCGCTCGTTAAACAATTAACAATGCGAGAAGGGAGAGGGAGAGCGAGACAGGGGGAGAGTATTTAATGGCAAAGCTAAAGTTGGCTGGAAAACCATTTGAGGCATTTCGTACTTCCCGGAAATGCTATAGACAGCCAAAATGCAAAAAGCTCGATATGGCAATGTATGATTCGTTTTAAGTTAGAATTTCTATATTTTAATTGGCTTTTCTCTTAATACTTTACAGTTAGCTAAACTAATTGCCATGCAACGCCATCTATCGGCAACAGCAACAGCACGTGCTGTATTTCGACCTTACTCAATGCGAATGAACGAACGAACGAACGAACGAATGAATCAATTCATTATGACACAACTCATTTTGCTTCGCTAATTTTAAACACAAAATCCCAGAACAAAACGAATTATAGTAATATATATTATATGGAAGAATATCTAGATATGTGCATATACATGTATATGTATTATTTACGATAATGATGAAATCCAGACAACCCGCATGACATGACGAGCGCTGAGCGAACAACTTTCAATGGAAACCCACAGAAGTTGAAGCGTACCAGATAAAACCGCATAGGGCGCTCTAAAAAGCTAACACACACACACATGCATACACTCAGTATGTGTGTGTACGTGTGTGCTAGTAGGTAGGTAGTTTAGCCATTGGAGCATGAGTCACAGGAGCGATTGCGCTGCAGCCTGCTTGGCGGTTCGAGACGGCCCGCGTTTTCGTACCTTCTTTCTTTTTTACTTTTTTTCTGTGTTGCCATGAGCTGGAAGCGCAGACAATGCGAAATTTCATCAGAAATCCAAATACAGATAATGATCTAATACATAACTTGTTCGTGGTAAAAATAACGTTGATAAACGTTTCACAGTAAACTCAACTCAATATGTATATGTATAGGGGGCGCGCATATGCATGTATGTATGTATGTATATACAGTAGCACGGGGTGCATTGTATCTTACTAAGCACCTGCTTGCATAGTGCGCTTATCTACATACATACATATAATGCGAGTTGAAATTAGTTTTGAATAAATGGTTCACAATTCGCAACTTAAAGTGTTTTTTTTTTCTTCTGGCAACTCTAAAGCCAAAGCCGTATAAAAATACTTAATATTTGACTTTGTATTTAGTAAAAAGTTCAAAGCAACTAAACCTTTAAGGGACGGCGGCGGGTGGAGGAGAGTCTGCTAAACTTTTCCAATTCAGTATTGAGAAAAATAAAACTTTGCTAAAAGTTAAGTCGCAGTTTTGCAAACATTAACTGTGGGAAGCGGGTTCCCAGCCATTCACCACCCGCTTGAGTTTACATAACTGCGCTGCTTCCCTCTCGCTCACTTCAATATCCAAGAAAGGAAGAAAAAAACGAAATTACTGCGCTGCTTGCTGCTGCCTCCGCCCATTGTCATGTTTTTACGCTGAAATTGTCACAACAAAGCAAAATGAATTGCGGTCAGTGCGAGCGACGACGTGTAGAGGAGAAGGAGAGAGATGACAACAATGAAGCTAGGCAAGCGGCTGTAGTAGTAGTTGTAATTGTATTCGAGTAGCAGAGACGAGCAAGTGCAAAACTAAAGCGTGAGCAAAAAGTCAACTGCAAACAACAAAAGCCTGGAAGGAGAGGCGAAGTCAGAGTCAGAGTCAGAGCGAGGCGAGAAGAGGCGCGCCGAAGCTTGCAAGCAGGATAGGGCTATATACGTAGGTAGACAACAAAGACGAATGGAACAGAACCGAAAGACTGTTGGGCGTAGGATTTTTAAAGCGAATTCAATTACTTTTTGTTGCTGTCGCTTCGTTGACTCTGTTGGCTGCTGCTGCCACTGGCTGCTACTGCTTCTTCTTGCTATTTATTTCAATTTTTTTGTTTTTTATTTATTTTGATTTTTGTTTTCGTTTTTTGCTTTTGCAGTTACTTGGAATTCGCAAATGAACTTCGCTTGAAAACAAAATCACATGCAAAGCAGAGCGCGCGGCAACAAAGCGCAAAGTGCCAAAGGAGCGCAACGAACGAGCCGAAAAGGGAAGACAAAGCAGAGAACGGGGAGTGGCCGCTGCCTTCGCCTCTGCGCCTCTGTACAATGCGGCCTGAGAAAGTGTATTTCATTTTGATATTTTTTCGCAAGAAAATTGAAATGAGATTTATTTATTACGTTTTCATTTTGCCGTCCGACCGTCCACCCAGCCGCTCACTCATGCCATAACATATACATACATATATACATGTATGTATACGTACATATATGAATGTATTTGTATATATGTATATGCATATTAAAAGGTATTTGCTTCTCTCCATTCATTGCGCGCTTCACTCGAAATTGTGTAGTATGAACATAAACAATTCTCATGGCAATTCGGCTTTTTCATATGCCAATTTAATTAGCAATTCCACCGAATTCAACTGCTCTCACCCACGAGGTTGATTTTTTATATTTATCTACGAGTCGCTATCTCGCTCACACACAGCCTCCCACACGCACACTCTTTCTTCATCTATCCCTACATACGCTTATCATGCGGTTCGTGACTGATATGCTGGGCACTTGGCCATTGCCATGGAAATACCTGGAGAAATCTCATTGACGTAGGTAAACAACACAAATATGTAGCTAAAAAATAATCAAATCAAATCTCATAAGGAGCCACTGTTTATAACTTTGCTTACTGTGAAATATGAATGCATGCACACACTCACACATACATAGTCAATTCATTTTTGACGTTTGCAGTTAACAGTTAGCTGGAATGGCACAAAAGGGTAGTCAGTGTTGTAAAGGCAATTTATAAGTTACATTAGGGTGGCTCGCGAAATGAAAAGAAGTTATTTTAAATATTTGTATATGAATTAAATACAAACTCTTGCATACTTTGCTATTTTTAAATTATTTTCAAGTTTAGATAAAAATCTTTATTAGAGCACATAATTCTACTTTCTGGTATTTCCAGCTCTTATCGCGATATTTTGGGCAGTCGCATTATCAGCGGACCTCTCGACTCGGATAAATTTTCCAGGTAAATATACTATACTGTATGTACATATATGCTTTATAAAGTACGCGCACACATTAATACAAACGCTATAATATATAAGTGGTAGCAGAAGGAGAACGGGAGGTAGCACAATAATAATATTAACATGAATGTGAAAAGTGGCAAAATTCGTAGAAATTCGCTGCGGCGCTGAAAGGCTCTCATAATAAATCCACATACAATACACACTCACACACACGCACACATATGTACATGTGTGTTCTTGGAAAATATGTATGCACACGGTACTCACATGGTTGGTGAAGTCATGAAGTTGTTTAAAGGTACGCAGCCCCTATAATGTACATGTGTGCCTATGTGTGTGTACTTTTGTGTAGGTGTACGCCTTTGTGTGTGTGTGTGTGTTTCTGATTAAACGCAAGCACTAAAAAAATTTCAGCTTAATTTGCCAACAACTTTAGTCTAGTCCAGCTGCGGGCTGTGAGTCGAATGCGTTGTCAAGGTTACCTCGAAAGATGGGTTCGGCCTATTCATGTTTAGATACAGATACTGATACGAACATGGCTAGAGATACACACACACAATTATTTAGATACATTTGTATCTTTGTGTACATATTTTGTTATGCTAATGCTGGAGGCTCGAATTATGTACGTCTAACGGTAAATGGAAATAGCTAAATTTGCTTTTGTTCACAGCAACTCTTAAGTCCCAAAGCTAGACGAGGCTTCACACACGAAACGCAAGAAATAAATGCAGATAATACAGCTTAGGAAAAAACCCATTCTGTAAAGTTGAATGAAATTAAAGACTATATACATATGTATGTATACATATGTACATACATAATTAGATGACATGTGAGTCGGATCGCATTAGAATCAATTCCATAATTAAAAGTCAGGAAAATAAAAGAGTTTTCTGCCCAATATAAACAATAGTAGACAGAGTAGAAGCTATACGATATAAGTACAAACATTTGAAGTAGTTGATATATTCGTAGAGTATACATACATACTAGCAGCTAGAAGATACATATGTATTAGTTCTCATAGTGTAATATCTATAACTAGTATTCGATGTAATAAAAGTTAATGCAGTCAATTTCTAGATATAGTAGATACTATATCATATTGTACTAAATATAAAATTTTCAAGTTTCTGTGCCGAAATCTAAGCTGAATTTGATTAAAGTCCATAATAAGACATAATTAAACATTTAATTCATATTTTCAATAGTTATACTACTCATAGAGCCCATATGATTTATGTTCCTCAAGAGCTAACCCACATACCTGGTCCCCGAATTGAGGTAGGCTTTACGCTATTATCAAGAAGCACTTGGATATTACCAAATAAGGTAATGCATAATACTTTACAGCAATCACCGACTCGTACCGTCCAGAAATGTCAACTGAACAATTCAGCGCAATAATCGGCGCTTTTTATTCAGTCAGCAGAAACCATATATACATACATACATATGTAGGTATATATAGATGTGAGTATAATAGCTACGATTAAATTTTTAAATTTAGCGATTACGGTTGCCTTCAGCCGGAAGCCGATAGGCAAAATAAAAAATATGAACGAAACCGTAAATTATTGTACTTTTTGTATGAATATATACATATGTATATGTATATACACGCACACGCACAGCCACACACTTTATACTCGTTCCCTCTCATAAAACGATTCCAGGCAGCTGTAAATATAATCAAAACGTTCCACAACGTTTCATTGATAAATAACAACGGTAAATGCAAAGCCCGACTGTCATGTGTGCGTGTGTGTGTCGCCCAACCACCCATTGAGCTTGCCAACTGGAGGTGTGCATAGCACGTGACTGAGTAACTGCTGTATCGAGTAACTGTTACTCAATGTAAACACATGAGTGCATAAAGAAAACAAACATGGTCTATTAAAGAACAGCATTAACTGCGTGGGTGTAGCAAAACAGACATAAACAATTTGTAATAAGGCAATAAATCAATAATCGAGTTGTTCGATACTTAAATGTACTTGAATGCAAATAAACTCTGACGTTGACCTTTCGACTCTGCGAGTGCAGAAGCAGAGAGTTTCATGCTAGTGACGCGCGCAATTTAAGTTACTTATCAGAATTCACACGAAAATCAGAGTTTTTAACGGGCCTGATAGTATTCAAGCGAATAATACGCGTATACACAGCGCTTATCAGACACACAGCGCACAAGACACAAAGAGGAGGAAGAGGTTGGGAAGCAACAATTCCAAGAACAATCAAAAGCGCTTCGTTTTCCATGGAAATGGAAGGCAAATATGTGCACACTCACACTGAATGAGTGAGAGGGGCACACGAAGAAGAGACACAAGTGGAGCTAACAACATGGGCATGAGCAAGTGGCTTAGATAAGTCAACTGGATCTGGAACTGGAACTGGCACTGGCACTATGGAATTGGCTCTGCTTGGCTAGGGGTCATTGGGGGTGTGTGGGACATACGGGCCAAGTGTAACAAGTAATTGGTAACTGGGCAACACTCGGGCAAATATAGATTAGGTCGTCATCATCTACTTACGAAAGCGACCCAGATGAAACTCAAAGCAAAACAAAACAAAACATTATAAAACAAGTTCAAAAACTTGAAGCCAACCAAATATGAACCGGTTTCTGAGCAACAACAAAATAATCATAATAAAATCCAAGCAAAACAAAACTAAAAGTTCAATAACAATCTTTGAGTATTAATAGCTTTATATGCATACAGCTTCGATGATTTACTATGAAAAACAATTAAGAGCAAAGTAACAAAAACATAAAACATCAAAATAAACAAACAGCCAAAATGAATTCCACTTTTTAAAAAAATTGAGTGTTTTGCCCACATTTCACTTTTGGCATTGCGTTTCAATTGAACAAATTCACGCGAACAATTAACAATGAGCGCAAAATAAAGACGGAGAAGAAAAAGAAAAAACAACAACAGCAACAACAGCCATTCGCATACATCAAATCAAATTTCCACGAAATCTGCACGTAAATCGTATAACAAATACTAATACAATAGAAATAGGGAAGAGTGGAAGAGAAAGAAAGAAAAAAAAATACAATAATAGCCCGAGCGGCAGCAGCAGCAGCTGAGCATAAGCCAATAGCGGCAGAGAGGTTAGAATGGGGTGGCGAGAAATAGAGAATGGCAATCTTTACATGTTCATGCGTGGCGTATCATGATATCAGTGGGATCATAGATAGAGTCGGTTGCAAAAATTTAAAGAAAAATTCAATTTCATTTTATTTATACATACATACATGAAAAAAATAAATAAATTGTAACTTGAGCATTTTAAGGAAATTCATTAAAGCAGTTTAATTTTTCGTATTTTATTTCTGCTTCGCTCAAGTCAGCTTATTTTTATTTTTCATGAGTAATGCACAAAAAATAAGCTGATAATTGCTTTTTTATGCATTTCCGCTAGCTTGTCATGAAGTTCATAATCATATATACACATATGCATGTGTATTTATTTAATAACAGCTGCTCAAATAACCCAACTTAAGTCTAGTAGCTATATCATTAGATACATCTTGCATTTTACTTAAGTTAAATGCAAAGAGCAGCTGCGTATGAACACACACGATCAACTTAAGCGACATGCAAAGGGCTCATGCTTGTCTTCTTATTCATCTTTTTTGTTTAGTTTTCGGTGCAGACAATTTGGCATATTCGCCGTAAATATCGTTTGGCTCGCGGGCGAATCTAGACAAGCCAATTAAGCAACGCCCCAATTACACTTATCCTTGCTTCTATATGTATGGATGTGTGTATGTTTGTGCGTCCGTGTGTCTGTGAGTTGGAAACAATTTCAATTTCACATGAAAAAGCTATTAAAAATGCCAGAGAGCCCACAGAAATGCACTCAAAAAAAGTTTTAATACAAATTCAAGGAAATGAGCGGAAGAAGCTGGTCAAAAACCCGCTTTTAACAAGAATGATCAAAAAACTCTGCATACCTGTGTGTGTGTGTGCATTACAGACAACAGCAAAGTTAATAACACCTTTTCTTGTGAAGGGTAAGTCGAAAAAAAATATATATCGTCGCTGCCAACGTCGAGTGTGTATGAAGTATGGCTTCAGGCGAATTGAGTCAAGTTTCGCTCTTGCTCTCTCTATCTCTCTCTTTAGCTGCGCGTGTAGATGGGTATGTGTGTGTGTGTGAGGCCAGCTTCAGCTTGGCTTGTGGTGTTAAATGTTTGCAGCCGCAGCAGCAGCAGCAGCATTTCATTCAATAGCCGCCACAGCAACAGCAGCTGCCAACTTCAGCAGCCGCCAACTGCCGCGCTCCCTTTCCCATTGTCTTCTTTCTGCTCTTGTTGCTATTGCTAAGTCTCTCAGTGTGAGCGCGAGAGCAAGCATATGCATATAGACGTATGTGTGTGTGTCAGTTTGTGTGCGCATTGTTGTTCGTCTTGTTGAGCTGCTGCTCTGCTGTTGTTGTTGTCGTCGTTGGCTCGCTTGGCTGTCTGTCACTTCTCAGAAATCGGTCTAAATTAGAAAATGCGTTTCTGGGAATTTCGTATATCTCTTTTGGGCATAACGAAATAACGCAACGGCGACACCAATAATATATCTGTATATACATTCGTTTTAATAAATACATACATCAATTATGGATACTTATATGCCCTTGCCATAAACCATATACTTATAGTCTTATATATTTATGTGTGTGTATTAATATAAATTTATCAATGGCATTTTTGCCACATAAGTTGTAAACTTTTTTGTTGGCATCACACCCAACTATTTACCTGATTAAACGCTGCTGCTGCTATTTTTGTGTTTTGCAATTGCTGCCGTTGTTGTTGTTTGTTAAATATTGGCTTGTTGGCAATTTATATAAATTGTATTTTAAGCATAATTCAGTTTAGCTAGCCACACAAACAATCGCACTTAGTTATATATCTGTGCTCTCTTTTTCTCTCATTTACACTTTCCGATTTATTTTCATCTTGTTAACACCACGCGCACACCATTTTTTTTTATTTTGCACATAAATTGCACTGAAACACAATCGAATTAGTGTGCATTTCAATTGAGCGGCGTTGATTTCATCAATTTAAGCAATTTCACTAACGCAATGAGGACGTATCTCAATTCTTTTGGCTAAGCCGAGCGACAACGAAATACGTGCGTGCTAAGAGTTCCAAGTACTGCTCGTTTGTGTCAGTGACACACACTGCCACAACGTGAAGTTGGCTCTGGCTGCCACCAGACGCGTATCGATATGAACGATACTTCCTTTCTTTGCAATGTGACCGGATTCTTGTATTGGTGGCATTCCACAAGTTAATATTATAGAAAATTATATATATTTCATTTTCAGCACGATATAATATTTAACTAATTATTTATATTTTTATAAACTTATGTTAACATAAATAGCATATGCTCTAAAGAAAACAATGTCTTCTTAATAGAAGAGAAAAGAAAGAATATCAGAAATACTTTTAAGAAATAAATAAATTTAAAATGTTTAATTATTTTTTGAGTTCATTCATTCCAATTTTAAAGAATTATTGTACATTTTGACGATTATTCAAATAAAACAATATTTCTAAGTACTCTCTTAAACATACCTATCGATAGCAATTTGGCTCGGCCATGGTCAGCTCCATGCGCGCGCTTATTTGAAATGGAGCTATGTGCTGATAGCAGAAATCAGCAAAACAATGTAAACAAATCTAGGTTGATAAACCTGTCAACTGAAATTTGCCATCGTTATGGCAATATTTGCTGTAAGTACAAACGTATGCATTCTAATCATAAGAAACTAAATAATGTGAAAAGATTTTGACGTTCTAATCTCTCCACGGGATGCACAAACACAGCCAGAGACAAGTTGAAGATGATAAATAAATTCAAATACACATTATATAGATACAAATACGCAAGATGATGTGCACACTTTGAATGCCCTACTCCGACTCGGTCTCGGACTTGGATTCAGTGCCACTCGGTCAGTCAGTCAAGCAACTTGAGCGCCAGCGTCTGTGTACTGCAATTTAATTTAATTAAGAGGAAAGACGACAAGTGAAATATTTTTTCGTTGACTCAATTGTGGAGGGCAATTAGACAAGAAAACAAATCTCAGTAACTGTCTACGCGTGGGATGATGAGTGCCGAAAAGCTAGAAATGAAACGCTCCACCTCGATGCCAGTGAAGCCAAGGCCCCTAAATCCCAAGCCCTTGGCTCGATCCCCGGAGAAGGAGACGGTCAACGATACTGAAACCGATTACTATCCAGAAAGTCCAAGCTGTCTACGCAGACGACGTAAATCCAAGCAAGCAGCCGATCAATTGGAGACGCGCAGCGAGCAAAAGTGGGTCAAAATTAAGCACACTATATATTATACACATTATATACCACTTACATAACTACCGCAGCTTTCCTTATACGCTCGACTGGTCGGGCAGCACTATTGAGCTCAGCCCCGACTTGGATGCGGATGGCAGAAAGTGCAGCATGCATCGGGTTATACAAAAGAATGGTCACGAGAACGTTGTCTTCCGTCGCATTCCGGAGAAATCGTGGCGATATATGCGCGATGCGATTACCACACTGGTAAGATCCGTGTTCGGGCACAAGCCTAGTAACAAGACACAGCAGATAACACGTGAACGATCGAATATCTATAGCATAACGCCCAGCATTCAGCGTAAATTGGATGAATTGGCTAATGAGTCGCCGACAACAAAGCTGAAATATAAGCACATACCCAAGCCCCATAACGGCGATAGGGAGAAAGTAACATTTAGCATTTAGCATATACTAAACACAATAAACTCACATAATTTAACGCAAAACCAAAATATATGTAACAAACATATTACTTGGGCGCCGCATTCAAATTCATTTCCATCGATGACTAATTATTTGCTATCGCAAAAGCTATCGACTAGTTGATGCAAATATTACAGTTGGGCGCCGATCTGCATTCTAACATGACAATCTCATCGCAAACGATAACGTGCCTGTACTGTCACTAACGATATCGATGGCACACGTCAATCATCGCAAACGATAACATTTGATTCCGTCACTAACGAACTCGATACAAACATATATATACAAATATATGTCTATATATCCCAATTGAAATCGATAACATTTACTCAGTCCTAACCAAATTAAATTTCCCGCCCACACAGATCGAATTGGATTGGAAATACATGCTAACGATTTTCTTGAGCAGCTACTTCCTGAGCTGGCTCTTCTTTGGTGTCTTATGCTATATGATCGCGTATTCGCATGGTGACTTCCTCTTCGATGCAGTGACTGGCGAACGTTTAGGTGAAGGCCAAGATCCTTGCATCTATGGTGTGCGCAACTTTGTTGCCATGATGATTTACTCGATTGAGACGCAAACAACGCTTGGATTTGGTGAGAAATATGCGAGTGAGGAATGCCCGGAAACAATTTTCCTATTTGTCATGCAAATGATGTGCGCGGCAGCTATTGAGGGGTCAATGATTAGCATTATTTATGCGAAGACTGCGCGCCCGGCCAAACAGTTAACGAAGCTCAAGTTCAGCGATAAGGCTGTGGTAAGTACTGCTAACAATTTTACATCTGTATGTATTTACACAAAGATGCTTCGCTCTTATTTTAGATTTGTTATCGTGATGGCAAACTATGTTTGCTCTTTCGCGTCTGCGATCCGCGGGAACAGCAGTCCATCGAATCGAAGATACGAGTCTACATGATTGTGGACAAACAGTGAGTAAAGAGAAAAGACGGATGATATATGTCTAATGAGAAACTTTTGCTTCGCCAGCACTCGTGAGGGAGAGGTCATCAAAACCCACACGGAGCTGAAGCTGGAGGGAAATGGCGAGCAGTTGATTGTCTGGCCAGACATCGTTTGCCATGTCATCGATGAGACGAGTCCACTCTTCGCCTTCAACAATGCGAAGCAATTCAATGCCGGACAGTTCGAGCTCTATGTGACAATTGTTGGCACCTCGCCGACCACGGCGCAAATGACCGAGGCGAAGACTTCGTATGTGCCGCGCGAGATTTACTGGGGTCAGCGATTCGCCAACATCATCCACTACGATGCTAGCCACGAGCGATATATAGTGGACTATGAGAACTTCAATTCGACAATATCGGTGGGTGTGGCACTAGCTGAGAATCCCGCTTGATTTGCTGCTGTTAATCCAAATGCTTATTCAATCTCCAGGTGGATATGCCCGTCAAGCTAAGTCCAGCGGAGCAACTGCAGCATCAGCAGCTGCAATTGCAAAAGCTGCAGCAACTGGAGCTGCTGCAGAAACAACAGCAACAGCAGCAGGAGGAGCAGCAACAACAACAACCGGAGCAACAACAGCAGAAAAGGGTCGCAATAGCAATGGGAGCTGCAGCAAAAGCAGCCGAAAAAGTGGCAGCAACAGCAGCAGCCATAGCGGGAGCAACAGGAGCAGTAGCAAATGGAGGAGCAACAGCAGGAGCTGGAATGGGCATATAGACTATTTTCTACATATATTGCGAGTCTGTTGAGTATTAACCATTATTACTTATACATAATCAATTGATAAAATATGCATATAAACAAATTTAATACATTGATTAATAACAATAAAACATATACTTTAAATACATATTTACAAATGCTTTTTAAGCAGTTGTAAACAGAATCATTACTATATAATCGAAATATAATCGAATCTCTCTAACAGTGACGAAGCACATAGTAAAATACAGTGAACAATAGTTGAAATGCTAATAAACAAATAGATACAAATGCATAAGCAAATAAAAGGATTGCTGACATGCAAGAAAATAATTAGTTAAATTTAAATATAAAATTAATCAAGCCTTCAAGCATCCTCGCCCTCTCGCACGCTGAGCAATAGCTGCAGTTGCTCACGCAGCTCCTCGTTCTCCTTCTGCAGGCAGGCGAACTCGTGCACAAAGCGATCCTTGCGCAGCAACAAGTCGAGTGTTTCTCGAATCTCCTGGGTGATATTCAGCTGCTGCTGCCAGTAGTTGGCCATCTCGCTGAAGAGCAGGAAGCGCGTCTTTTCGTCCGACCACTTGAGCTCTTTCTCCAGCTTTACGAAACGTTCATCCAAGAGGCTTAGCACCTCGGCATGCTCCTTGCGCACCTCGGCCAGCTCTTTGGCCAACTCAGCTCCATCAGTTGCATCCGGCAGCAAGGCATCTGTGGACAGGCCGCTGGAAGTCTTTGGCAGCAATTGCTGCGGTTGCATTTCAATTGGTTTCTTTGCTGCTGCTGGAGCTGCATGATGAGGCGTGCTGTTCCGGCTAGCCGGCAGCAAGCGCAGACGTTGCCTCCGCTCGACCTCGGCCACATTTGGATTCTCTTTGTCGCTGCCGGCACAGCTGCTGGCAGCGGAGCAGTTGGCCGACTGCATCTCGTGCAGCTGTGTGCTGTGCTCGTCCGTCTCGGCGATCTTCTTCAGCTTGGCATCGCCCGAAATATTGCTGCGATCGCGCAAAGGACCGCTGAGAGTTTCTGCAAGAGAATTCAATAGTTTCAGTTTTTGTGAGTTGGCTACATCTACGACCTTACGTTGCAGCGAGTCCGCGCTGTCCAGGGAGCTCAGGCCCGAGCCAGTGGCACAAATGCTCTGACGCTGCTCATCGTTGTTTTGCTTTGCCTGCAGCGCATCCCAGTCGAAGCTGTCGCGTCTGGCTGTGGTTAGGCGCGTGGACATGCGATCCAGGGCGCGCGGTCGCTGCGCATCCAGGAAATCACAGAACGAATCACGCTGCTTGCCGCCATAGCCCAGGCTGCTGCTCATCGTCGCCAGCTGCTGTTGCGTCTGCAGCAGATTGGCTGCAATCGATTTGCGCAGCTCATCGCTGGGCGTTTGCTCCACGGGCGTGGCAGCGGATTTGCCGGCGTCCATGGTCACGTTATTGGTGCTAGTGAAGCTGCTGCTCTGCTGCTCCTCCGTGGGCATGGGCACAAAGGCGACGCGACTCACAGCACTGCCAAAACATATTCCATTACATACATACGATTGTAATCTTGATATAGGTAAAGCACTTACCAGCCCTCGTGCACCGGGCGCACTGCCAGCGGCGCCTTGGTGCTGCGCATATCGTAGGCAATCAGCTCCCCTTTGAGGTTACCTGCACAGAAGTAGGTGCCGCACTCGCTCAATGCGACCGTCGACAGGGGATGCGAGTAGGTCAAGCGACCCGAGGACGACTGCGCCTTATTACGCCGTATGTCAAATATATTGATCTTGCAGTCGTAGCCCACGCTGACCAGCAGCGAGGGCTGTGTGCTACACATGCTCACATCTCGACAAGGCGCATCGTGCGCCTCGCTCAAGTTGAGGATGTTGCGCTTCGACTGCACATCGTAGACGCTGACCGCGCCCTTGTAGCTGGCAATGGCCAACTGGAATCGTTTGCTCGGGTGAAAACGAGCCAGAGTGGAGCTGCAAGAGAAGAGAGTTGTCATTAGATTTCGAATAATATAAAATAGAGGATTGTAAATATATATAAGATATAAATATATATAACGATGAGATAATCTGTTCCTCTTTCTCTAAATCTGAATGAATTATAGAAGTTTTAGCAGAATGTGCCCATCCTCCTTTTAATTTAAATAGCTTCTGAAACAAGCAATTGGCGTGGCTTGGCAACTAGATCCTTCTAATATGTCGACTCCCACATGGCTTTACTACCGTTCTTTCGAGTCTAGAGTCAGGGCAGAGATACCTTAGCTCACACTTTGATTTACTCAAATCAAGAGTGAGACTAGAGACACCGTCCCTTACACTCTCGGCACTTCTCGGCAGCTGTTCTCAAACATCTACTCACTGTTCATCGATGGTGACCGTTTCGATCTTCTGCTTGGTCTTCGTGCCGTAGATGTTTATTTTGCCGCTCTCCAGTACAGCGGCTATGTAGTCATCCGTGCAATTGTAGTCCACATAGAGCACTGTGCTGCGTGATTGGTCCGCTGGATAACGGTGAATCATCTCAGCAGTGCGAAAGTCGAAGAGCTTTACGAATCCGCTCGACTGGCCGATGGCAATTTGATTGCAGGCCGTTTTGGCACAGCACACGGAATAAGCATTGTCGATGGTCAGTTTGCGCACGCGCTGTATTTCAGGAGCTGCAAGAGAACATATTAACATACACATCTTCCTATGTATATTGCGCACGTCATTTATACCGTTTGGCTGCTTCTCCTTTATGCGCATCACCGCCAAGCCCGCCTTTTTGTCCACCTCCACGAAGACGCGTCGCTGCGCGTTGAATTGAAAGTCTGTGGACTCGCCATTTGCATGCTGAAACACCGATTTCGTTTCCAAATCAGCGAAATCCGATAAAATTGTCTTCTTTGAGGTGGATATTAAATACATGTTAATCAAAAAACTGCAATTGTTAATTTAAATCAAATACTCTTAGTTGGCAACTGCGTTAAAAAAAAGGACGGCTTTGTTTTGTATGGTATTGGCATTAGAGTTGCCAGACTATGTCCAATTAAAAAACTGGCAAGGACATAAAATTTTATTTTAATTTTGCTGCCAGGCTAGTTTTTAAAGCTCAAAGATAAATATGAACTTTGTTTCACTTCAAAGGCGTAAATTTCAAGCAAGAAATGATTATACCAGTTTTGAAATTGACTTAATAAAAACTTTGGCGGCTTTGTTTATTGAGCTTGAGAGTTGCCAGACTGTGTTAGAGTTTGCCACAATAAATTCAATTTCTGTTATAATTTAAAAACTAAGCTTAGCTCTTATTATATATAGTTACATACAGAACTACAAGCGTATATACTATGACTGTATAAAGCCAGCTACCAGGCCATCGCGTTTCTTTTCTGCAGCTGCCGTATGGTCCCAGTTCACCAATCCATGCTCTTCGAACACAATCGAATTTTGATTCTCGGGCAGCAGCTCATAGTCCAAGGTGGAATCTTCAATGGGTTCGCCACAATCCAAGATAAAGTTGTGCAGCATGCACGCGGCCGCGACAACAATGCTGGCCACTTCTATTGTGGCCACATCTAAGGACTTCAGTCGTCTAAAGCGAGACATCAAGGCCGTGAAGGCACGCTCGGCGGGCGCACTCCACAAATGAATAGCCTGGTTGTAACGTATGTGACAAGGCGTTAACTCCCTATTATTGTCCGCGTAGGGTGTCATCAAATTGAGTAGCAGGGGGTATGTCATTTCACCCACGAGATGCTTATCAGCTGGCATCAGCGGTTCTTCCATGTCGATCAATCTTTCAAACAGTTCGCTCTTCAGCAGCACGGAACATTGATTGTCGGGCACATCGATGTGCACATCAAGGAAGCGACTTCGCTCATCACAGACAGCCTGGAGTGCCAAAGAGGCGTACTGCATATGCCCCTGCTCCTCGCGCACGGGCAATTTTAGTGGTATGCGACGCTCGTCGATGACGCCCACCACTCCAGGCAGTTGACTGCACTTGATGCCACACACATTATCTGTTGGCCACTTCACATAGCAAGGCATCAATGCTGCAAATCCTGATGTAACCCATTTGAATATCTCGTGGCCAGAGCTCTTGGATATGGCAAACGATTCGCCTACTTCACGAAATGATTTGCTGAAAGAGAATATAAATATCCAGTAAACTGATATTTCTTTTAAGTAAACAGTCTTGCCTACTTTCCACTCAGAAGTGTTAGGGTGTACAATAGTTTCTCTGGCAGCGATACTCGCGCAATTGGCTGGTGATGTTCCGCCCCGGCTATTGCTTTGCCCACAGCCTGCAGTAACAGCTGTAAATCATAACACATATAATACGCAAATATAAATGCAATAATACAAACAACTCACCTCAAAGCTGCTGCGCTTCATGCGAAACTGTTCTTTGAATTGATCATCCAGAAATCGTGGCATTTCTCGTTTATCCTCATCCACTTTATTCGTTGTATGTAGCGCACTCAATGTACTTTCAGCTGTAACCAGTCGCACGGCCTCGGCCAGCTGCGGGCCCAGACCTTCGTCCAAAAAGAAGTTCAGCATGAATGCTTTATGTGCGCGTGCATTCATTTTAGCCGGAAAAATACATAGGTAAACAAAGTAAAAGTAAACACAGTTCTAACAGCAACAGCTGTCAAGATAAATCATCAATAGCGATGAGACGATGATACGATTATAATTATTATCGATCTATCGGAAACATAATGTGGGCATAATTCAAATGTAAATGTTGAGCATGTATACAAACATTAACATAGAGATGAGAGGCTGTTAAAGTAGTTCAGAAATATCGATCTATCACCATGACATTGCTGTATTGGAGCAATAAAAATATTAATGAGACCTAGAATTTAAAAGACTGTGTCAAAAATAGGCTTATAAGGCTTTTGGGCGAATGGTTGTCTAATTGTAGCCAATTTCATGAATCGATAATGTAAAATAACAGTTTTTACGAACGAATTAACAGGCCCTTAACAGCTACTTATTTGCGAAGGAAATCAGTACAATTTCTACTTGTCATATAGATAACAGCCTAGTAGTTATTTATAAGACATTTAATGTAATTTTCTCAAAAATATTATTCACAATAACCGAAATATCTCTTTTCAAAATTGGCGATGGATCGCTGTTAATAGCAGCGCAGCAAAATGTTAAGATTTTGGCTGCCAAAAAAAAAAAAAAAACATATGTTAGATGAACGACTATCAGGGGTTCCGTTCGTTCAGTTTATTTAGTGAGTCTTGGCCCGTGCAAATATCAAATAAATTTGCCAATATAAATTACAAAAACTCAAATTGCGCACTCGTTTTGCCAATAGCAGCAGGCAGCAGGGAGCGGACAGACAAAGGCCAATAGAAAACGCAATAGCTAAAATAAAGACACTAACAATAACAGCAACTGCAACAACGACAACGAATACAACAAAAACAAAAACAACAACCACACCTGCTGCAAAATGGAGGCGGAGGGTCTGACAAATGAGCAAACAGACAAAGTGCTACAATTCCAAGATCTGACTGGCATAGAGGACATGAACATATGTCGCGATGTGCTCATGCGTCATCAATGGGATCTCGAGGTGAGTGTCGTGGCTCGCTTGCTTGGAGTCTTTGATTAACATCTTTAAACGCATCTCCGTGCAGGTGGCCTTTCAAGAGCAGATGAACATACGCGAGGGCCGACCCACAATGCTGACTGCCTCGACAGATGTTCGCGCACCGGCTGTGATCAACGATCGATTCCTGCAACAGGTCTTCTCGGCGAACATGCCAGGGGGACGCACTATTAGCCGGGTGCCAAGCATCGGCCCAATGCCACGCAGTTTCACGGGCATCCTCGGCTATGTGATCAACTTTGTGTTCCAATACTTTTACTCGACACTCTCTGGCATTGTGCGCGCATTTATTAACATTGGTGGCGGCAACGAGCCGCGCATTGTCTCCGATCCACTGGCCGACGTGATGAAGTTCATAAGAGAGTACCGTGAACGCTATCCGGAGCATCCGGTCTTCTATCAAGGCACCTATGCCCAGGCTCTGAACGACGCCAAGCAGGAGTTGCGGTTCCTGCTCGTCTATCTGCACAAGGACCCCACACAGAATCCAGATGTGGAATCCTTTTGTCGTGACACGCTCTCATCGCGCCCAGTTATTGACTATATCAATGCGAACACGTTGCTCTGGGGCTGTGATGTGTCCACGCCGGAAGGATATCGCGTGATGCAGACGCTCACGGTGCGCACTTATCCCCTGATGGTTATGATTAGCTTAAGGGCCAATCGCATGATGGTCGTCGGACGGTTCGAGGGCGATTGCACGCCAGAGGAGCTGCTGCGCCGCCTCCAGTCGGTCATCACCGTCAACGAGGTGTGGCTGAGTCAGGCGCGCGCCGATCGACTCGAGCGCAACTTCACGCAGACGCTGCGCCGCCAGCAGGATGAGGCTTACGAGCAGAGTCTGCTCGCCGATGAGGAGAAGGAGCGTCAACGCCAACGCGAACGCGACGCCGCTCGCGAAGTGATTGAGGCTGAAGAGCGCGCCCGTCGAGATGTTGAGCTACGCAAGGAAGAGATAGCTAGGCAGAAGATCGAGCTAGCCAACCTGGTGCCGCAAGAGCCGCCTCTCGATGCTGCAGATGCCATTGCTGTGGTCTTCAAGCTGCCTGATGGCACACGTCTCGAGCGACGCTTTCAGCAAACAAATTCCATTTTGGTATATCATCAAAGCTAATCCCTAACCTGTGCCTCATTAATCACCAGCTCTTCTTTCAGGACGTTTATCATTTCCTCTTCTGTCATCCCGCTTCGCCGGATGAGTTTGAAATTACAACGAATTTCCCAAAGCGTCTTCTCTATTCCAAGGCGGCCGTCGATGCAGCCGAATGCTCTGTAAATGAAACCTATAGCAAAACCCTAAAGGAGGTGGGTCTGAAGCATCGCGAAGTGCTCTTCGTCAATGATCTGGAAGCGTAACCAAGCCCTACAACCACCAAATAACAAAACCAACAACAAAACAAGAAAAAATAACAAAAATTCAACATACAAAGGAACGGAACGAACACTAAAATCTTTGTGTTGCCAGCTAAACGAAAACGCATTACCAAATAACTTGAACCAAGTTTTGAGTAGTCGTAGTCCTCAACTCGAGTCCAATCCGTTTGGCCCAGTCGGAGGTTGGAGCTTCGAAACAAACACGCAAGAACTCATAGACAACAACAAATAATTCCTAATTTAATCTTGAATATATATAAACAGAATTGTTTAACAATTTTTATGTTGATTTTCGTCTAACACCAATTTTTCCGCCCTACAAAATAACTTTTCAAATAATTTCCATTATTTTTTAGGATTTTTCTCACACAACTGTTGATTTAGCTATACTTACATTTGCATTATTTAATTTGAAGACAAAAATTAAATATAAATGAAGACAGTTTTTCATGACAAAATATAAAATACTACAAAAGTTTGTAAAATAATTTTGTAACAATTTTATTCATAGTTTCACACTAAGCTTAAAACTTAATGAAACCAGTGTTAATTGGGTGGTAATATAAAACATAAAATTGTTAAATAATAGGACAATAGAAATTTAAAGAGATAAAAAATTTGCTAATCAATCAAGTTATATGCAATAGTTTTTAAATATGTTTAGTTTATAAAATAAAATCAATTGAAGTTAAATTTAGAGAAAGAAAAATAGATAATCGATATTTGTACTAAGTTTTGAAAAGTATCGATGTGTTGAGAATTTAATGTTATGCTAACTAGTTGACAAATCATCAATAAATTGAATTGAGATCGCTACAAAGACCAACGAATTAACAACAAACAAGATTATTTATACGACAAAAAAACAAATAAAGATTTAAATTTATTACGAAGTAAATTGTATTTGAAAAGTAGAGTATCGATAGATGCATTCATAATTAGTAAATTTACTATATCGATGCGCTGACACTTAACACAGGGTGACTCACGCCCGCATATGTCATGAGTCAACTTGTTAAAGATATTTGTCGCACTTAATCAAAGAGCCACACACACACAAATTGCGTGTCAAGCGTTGAGATTTCCAAGCTCTTAAACTGGACAGCAAATATAGTGACTCCGAGGAAGATTCCACTTGGCATAGCACAGACGAACGGGCACGTCTATTGCCCAAAAGAGGAAGCGAATCGAATAGTTTTGGCTTGCGGCCCAAGTTAAGGCAGCTGGCGTCTCAGCTGTTTGACCTCGAAGAGGTGCAGCAACTAACGCGTGGCCTACGCCAAGTGAACTACCAAAAGCTCAGCCAGGAGTTGCCTCAGAAGTTAAGCAATTCAAAATACTCAAAAACCATGTCGTCGGCGCCATCAACCTCATCCGTTGGCGATGCGGCTGCAGCGCTCTCTGGAAATTTACAGCTTGCTCCACTCCGAACTCTGGATGACTTTGTGCTCGGATCGGCGCGCTTTCAGCTGCCCAACTTGAAGGACTTTGACAAGTGGGGCAATCGCGTGGTCAAGAACTTGCTGTACTATCAGACCAACTACTTCCTCGTCTTTCTCGCCATCTACGTCATCATGATCGCCTTCAATCCCATGAAGATCATCAGCGGCCTGCTCGTGCAGGCTCTGCTAATCGCCATCATTTGGCAGTTCTTTAGCAGCAAGTCCAAGACGAACTTCATAGCCAGCCGCCTGACTGGCGGCAACCAGATTCTAGCTCAGCAGAATGCCCAGCAAAAATGGTACGTCTTGGCGGGCGCCCTGCTGGCTGGCTATCTGTTTCTGCACATGATTAGCGCGGTTCTGCTGACGGCCTTCACTCTGCTGCTGCCCGTCTCGGTGACCTTCATCCATGCTTCGCTGCGGCTGCGCAATATAAAGAACAAGCTGGCCAACACCATCGAAAGCTTCGGCCCGTCCACGCCCATGGGCTCGCTCCTGGATGCATTGAATGTGCGCGCCGAGGGAGTCATCAATTAAAGCGGCAGATAAATAATGCTCATTGTTGGTCATGTTTGAGAGAATTTCTCCCCCTTTTGAATAGATGCTTCGATTCACTGTATACACCTATATATATATGTATATACATATATATATCTATATTTATATATTATAATTTGATCTTTTTTATGTTTAAAAATGAATTTCTTACCCACGTATTGTTTCTGCTAATATGCAATTATAAAAGTCAATAAAAGTTTTCCCTTAAAGTAAATCGTTAAATGTTGAATTTCTGATGTTTACTCAAAGTTCACATGGATTGTGTATATATATGTACATACATATATATTAAATTACAATAGAGCCTACATTTAAATATCTATAATTTCAGGTATAATCTCCTTTAATCTCCTCGAGTATTTGAAGGCACTTCGTTTAAGTAGGAATGCAATGAATATGTGTTGAATTGAAAGACTTTCTCCAGCAATAGTTAACGCATCTAGATTCCCGTTAGCGGCTTAAAATAGATTTCATTCTCTCGCGCAATTCAATGGTTGCTTGACAATCAGCCAATGGCTGCTGCGTGCTGGAGAGCCAATCCCTGGGCACTTGCTGCTTGTCCGAGCACATTGTCACACCCTCCAAAGAGCTATAATTCTGGTCGTGCTGGTTGACAAAGTTGTGCAGCACAACGGCGGCTCGCACGATCTTCTGCGCATTGATGGATCTCTGACGCAGTGGCTCGCGGAGGATACGCCAACGCGACATCAAGATGGCAAAAGCCTTATGAATGCTGCCAGCCAGAGTAATGCTCAAATGTTGATTGAAATTCAGCTGATCGTCGTCCAGTTGCTGTTCGTCGTAAGGCGTAATCAGGTGCTGTCGCAGGGGAAAGTGTGAGTCAGCTATGAAGCTGTATGCCAACTTGCTTTGGTGCTCGCCTCGCCAGGAGGGCAAGGGCTCCTCTGGCAACAAGCTGTCCAAGCTCTGGGCGAGCAACTGACCGCCGAAATCCTGTTGCCACTGGAGCTGATTGGACGCATTCGCCACGATGGCCATATCTGTCCTTGTGAAGTTCAGCTTGGCATCGCAGCTAGCCATCAAGACAATATCATTTTCGCTCTGGTACGACACTTCCAGCAGCTTCGCATCCACGGCGCCCAGGCAGTGCGGCACGTACCACAACTCCTGATATCCTGCAACAATATTGCGCCAATCCGAGTCACTGGGCGGTGGCATAAAGACGGGTGCTAGCGTATTCCACAGCAATTCACTCGTCTCCTGGATGATGCCACGCACTGTGGAACAGCCTATTTTGAAGGCCTTCGACAGATCGACCACACGCTCCGCGTTGCAAATGTAGCTGCAGAATATACATTCTTGTAACGGCACGATATTTCAATGACTACCTACTCACACTAGCGTTAGGAAGAGCCGGCATTCAGGTTCTATGGGCCGGCGCATAGACTTCTTATTCAATTGCTCCCCAAGCAAGCCGAACAATATCTTGAAGACCTGCGTCGACATGCCGGTTCGTTTACGAAAAACTTCCTGGCTGGTTTCGTTGTACAAGATCTTGGCGAACAGGTCATCAATATCGCGACTGAGATTCTCCTCTATCACATTTTCCACTTCGCCATTTCGCAGCCCTTTGCTCGGCGTAGCTTCAATTGGCAACGGTTGTGGTTGCTTTGTTGACCATTTTTCTAACGTTACCAGCGCTTCATAAGCTAAGGGAACTATTTGTTGCAGCCACTGCAAATCTTTGATGTCCATTTGAACAGAATTGAATTCTGCGCGCAGCTAACAACGAGCGAACGTAATACTCCCAAGATGTCGATAGAAGTGTATCGATATTTAGTCACCTACTCGTAGATAGCGTAAGAATCGTTTCGATTTCATAGCGATTCAAAAGTGAAGTATCGATATTTAGTTTGATGTTCGTCGAGTATCTAACTTCAGCAACGGCTAAATGTATCTATAAATGCATAACAATAAAGCTCTAATAATAAATTCGGCTATAAATATTTATGTAAGTTCAAAATAAACGTATGTATATGTAATATCTTAACTTAGTCTTATTTTTAATATAAATACGAATAAAACCATCTTACCCTCGAGCTTTTGCTGGATTGTGTTATTGGCGCGTATTTTGAATACTTTAAGTAATCGAATGCTAGTCATAATTTATATATTTGTTGTCGCTTTAGGATTATAAATAGATTTTCAGAAATTGCTTCCCAATTGTTTCCCTTCGCATAGCACAAACCAATTTTGTCACAGAGGCCGAAAGCTGAGAGCCAAAGAGATGGAAATTATGGACTCTTTGCTCTTTGCCTTGTTACTGCTGCGACAAGTAAAGAGGGAAAATGTATGCATGTATATGGAATATATAGTAAAAAATAAATGACATAAGTGCTTTTTTAAAAATTATTTTTGCTTAAAAAGTAAAAAGCGCAGTTTCTTGCGAATTAGTGCGCATTTGTTAGCTGAGGTGATTGGTAGAACAATTAACAAAAATAATAATTTGAAATCAAGCGAAAAATGCTAGAATTGATGCGCAATCATTGGACTCTGCTACGAGATATATATCAACATGATCGCACAAACCTAACGGGCTACGATCTAATCAATATCTATATAAATTGTAGCGATCAAGCGAATCATGTGAACATTTATACGACGGACGATGATTGGCTGTATCATGGAACATTTGTGCTAATCGTTAGTAATATCTGAATGGAATATAAAAAGATAGATATCTATATATGCACATGTATTACAGCACAACAATATCAACAAATCAGATGTATATCTAAACACTCTAAATGGCTCGTTCAAGGATCTAGAAAACCTGCTGAGATCTCTTCAACTGAACGATCGACTCTGGTTTTGTGGCTACAAACAAGTATTGAAGTTAACTGTAAATAACTTTTGCCTTGAGAGGGGACTAAGTTTGAAGAAGTTGGATCAAGTGGAAACATATGTATATTATTTACCTAAAACGGCTATAGAATCATTCAATAGTCGGTAAGATATAACTTAGTATAACAAATTATATATATATTTATGCATATATCTATAACACATATTCTTCAGTTTAATTGCAGATATACATTTCGCTCCATTGAACCTTAAGCACGCCGCATTAGTTGATGAACACTGGCCATATCGTTCGACCGATTCTTTGGCACTGATCGAAGATCGCATCCAGAATCATATCAGTGTTGGCGCTTTTGATGGAAACGGTCAACTTTTGGCCTGGTGTTTGAGGTAGTCGAATTCGGGTTATATGTCCCTTAAACATATATCACTAATATATCCATTTTTTCAGAGCTGTCCAGGGTAGTCTCAGCAATTTGTATGTGTTACCCTCTTACAGGCGTCTCGGTCTGGCTTCTTTAATGGTACGTCATATGGCTAAGAAAATTGCTGCGACTGGAGCCGAGGTTTTGGCCACAATTGCCTTTGGTAATCAAATATCCCAGCTATTTTTTGAGAAACTTGGTTTCAAGCTTATCGACAGTATAGTCTTCACCATGGTGCCTTCACTATGATCCAGCTACATACATATATTTATATATTGAACATGAAATACCTCAAAATATATAGAAAAGTAGAGCTCAATGCTGAATGTAAACAAACAATATAAATATAAATTTTGCATGATAATTATTACCATTCAAATGTGTTACATAACGTTTATATATTTTCAAAAAACTTAAAATTAACTCATTTCAATTGTATTGAGTGCATTTGAACTTGGTCCAATTGCTCATACTTCACTATAATTTGTTGCAGTTTCAATTACTTTGAGCTTCACCCGCATCGTCGTTTACCAGCGAATATGCAGAAAATATAATATATATAATAGCACCACATCGTAACCAACCAGCAACAGGTCAGCGAAGCGACTGAGCAAGAGCTGACAGATGCTTCCCGTTTTATAGGCAGCACAATTACGCTCAATAGAGGAGTTGAGCGTATGAGAGCTTTTTTGAGTTAGTAGTCGACGCAGCTCTTCTTACACATGGAGAATATAATTGCTTGATTTCAGTTGATATTGTATCCAAGTGTAATTATGTAGTTCGCCTAGACATAGCATGCATGTACATACATATATGTATGTGCACATGTTTTATATTATGCTTTATAGACATTCACAGTAATCTATTCTACTCAATGAATTTACAGTTTAGTTACCAGACGAGTAATCTGCATTCTCATCTTTGTCAACGCCGGTTCTGTTGCCAGTTGTTACTAATCTTATAATGTCAATGTATGCTGAGACTCTCTTTATTATATTCATACTTTTACCATTGCACCGGCTGCAATACGATAGAGGGCTTGTAAACAGTTATATTTGATTACTCGTATTTCGGCATTTGAAAATTGTAAAATGATAAAATCATAAGCAAACAGATGTACACAATTGTTGTCAACGGACTCTCTATCTCTCTCTCTTGCGCTCTTGCTCTTTTGAATTCGCCTATTAATAGAAGAACTTGTGACTTCGCCCTGTTTAGTTGTCGGGCGAACTTAGAGCCGGTTGGTCATGTTGCACATGCAATACGAATCGCATTCGCTTGTCGAGATAAGCCGCAGTGAATGGAAAAATTTGCTAGAACTTTACAAGCACAGAAAACTTGAATCCAATGGATATGGGCTAATAAGCAATTATATTAAATGGGTATCAGAAGATGAGAAGGTGGATGTTAAGATATACTCGCTCGATGGCGAATGGCAAAGCGATGGCACTTTTGTAATGATTGTATGTACATAGACAAAGAGAGTGCACTTAAGAAGAGAGTAAAGTAATTAGAGTGTGCTCAACAAATTATGCATATATTTGCTACCCTTCGTAGGTTAACCATGGCATGGCCGTCAAAGAGCTCTCTTTTAATACACTCAGCGATAATTTTGAGCGATTGATAAATGCAATGCTTTGTGTGCTCTTCGAAGCTACTGATGCTTATTTGCTCGCAGCCTACGGAGAACGGCTTATACCAGTGGTAGATGCCTTAAGAGAGAAGTGTAAGAGCATTTTGAAGAAAACGGATCAAACAGTCTGGTACAGAGCGAGCAAAGAGTTAGTTGCAAGCTTTTCAGCGGAGTACGTATTTTTTATAGACCATTGAGAGTACAGAAAGCTCTATTAACGTTTGTGTTTTGGTTCTTTAGACCACCTGCTGGAATCGAGTTGCGTCGCTTGGAGGTGAAGCACGCCTCAGCCATCAATGAAATTTGGCCGCATCGCTCGGAAGGTTCTATTGCATTTGTGAAGAGCTTGATTACTCACAATATATCAGTGGGCGCTTACGATGAGCAAGGCAATTTAATAGCCTGGTGTTTGAGGTGTGATCGATAACTTATTGAATATGTATATGTGCGTATGTACTTAGTGAATTCCTTCACAGATTACCTAGTGGATCGTTGGGTCTGCTGCAGGTTGTGGAGACCCATAGGCGTCTTGGCTTGGGTAGTTTAATGGTTCGGTATTTATCCAAACAAATTTCGGAGCTCGGAGATGAGGTTAGGGCACCTGTTGTAACAGGGAATACGCCCTCTCGCAAAATGTTTGAAAAGCTTGGCTTTCAGCAGATCGATCACGTTTACTGGACATACTAGCAACAGTTAATATTTATATATGAAGCATCGCTGCTCCAAAGAAAACTTTAAACTTTAAACAATGCCACAATATTCCAATATTCCAGAATATGTATTATAAATGTTGGCCATATCTTTGTGTTGTATTGAATTGTTATTCACAATTATGAGCTTTTAATTATGTTTAAATAATAATAATAAAATTAATAAATTTATGGTGATAACATCATAAAAAGCTTTGTCATAATTCTACACTTTGCCAAAAAAATAAAAAGGAAAAATTGCTTAAAGTTTTTAAGGTTTACAATCCATGATTTTATGGTTTTATTTTAGGGTATTTAATAGTTGAGCATTTTCAGACTAAATCACATAACTACAATAAAAAATATCTTGATTTGTTTGTACAAAAATAATATCAGAATACAATACTTTTAATGACAAAATCATATAGTCATTAAATGAATTATAAATTTGATAATTGAATAATTGAAATATACATAACATATCCGTTGTTTCATGATTTGGAAAGTGAATAATTTTCTATTGAAAAAAGTATGGAAATTAATTTGACGCAAATGAAAAATTTACCAGCTATATATTACAAATCAATATTGGCGTATGCTAAAGAACTATACGACTTACAGGCGAAGGGGGAAACACCCACAATATCTCAAAAAGCAGTTCGAAACAAACTTTCCCAGTGAACCCCAAGCAAGAGTATGACAAATCTTCGATGAATAAATCAATATACATTCATATGCACACTGACAATCTTAATATTGTCTCAAACACGAAATTTCTGCATGCATTATAGGAGTAGATAATACGTATACGAAAAGTATTTGCTCAAATACTTAGTGTCAAACAGAGATGAGTCAAAGAGAGCGTCAGGTATTAGTATTCTAGTCGCATTGATGGGAAGTCGAACAATGGGCATGGCAATCAACTAAAACAGGGGTTAGAGAACGCATGACTAGAGAATACCCTATGAAAATGTTCAAGCTGCCTTTGCATGAATGTCAAGTGCTTTCTATATCTACACTGATGGCCAAAATAAGAAGTACGGCCAGTTAAGCTGACTACTGGCTAGCCTTGAAATGAACTGGATCGAAAAATAAGCCATCCGAAAGACATGCGAGTCATAAGCATATATGTATAAAACATACAGTGATGTCTGTATAAGTTGGTATGAACCAAATTTGTTATGAATGTTTTATTAAGCGGAACTAAGCACTATTCACAGCAACTAGTTCATATATATATATGCGGTTTGATATTTACTGAATAGTTTGGCATACCCTTCTGTATAACCTTTTTAAATGAGCATTGAATAACAAGAGATACCCGCAAAAGCGGCTCATCACTAAGCGCTAATTTCATTCCTGAATACTTAATAGAGAGAGTCTGAAACCTGCTTATAGATACTTAAACATATACCTTATATAGATTAAGTGGTTTACTCTATACCTATTTGGATCAACCATTTAATGAGGCAAAATCGAACGTAGTGCATGTCAACAGAACGTAAACAATAACGGGGTAAACCCAATGCAATGAATTGTCATCAAAGAGAGCGCTCAGAGAGCGCCGAAGCTGAGCAGAGGCTGTGAGAGATGCAGAGAGAGAGAGAGAGAGAGAGAGAGAGAGAGAGAGAGCGTGTGTGTGTGAAACGGAAGGGGTGTACGTGGGACAGGGCTTGGATCGCACTTGTGATAACGTGTTTTATATTTTTTTTTTCGCATCAACCTATAAACTGTTGTGCACAAAGCGTGACAAGCTCAGTTTAACAGCAGCTTTAAAGGCGTTAACATCGCGTGCGTTAACTGCTACACATATATGTACATACATATATATTACTATATATAAATAATTCGTAACTAAAGATAAGCATAAATTGTCACAATGTTAGGTTCGTTGTTTTTGCTGGCCTTCGCCTGCCTGTTTGTCATTGGCAATGGCGATCTGGACTTGTGGCGCGATGTGCGGAGGCCGGAGCATCAGGCTCTGTTGCAAAAACTGAACGACGCATACTCGACAGCCGGACCAGCATACTTAGCCCCAACGGCGCCGCCGCCGCCACTGCCCCAGTATTCGCCTGGCGTTCCTACTAAGGCTCAGTCTGTTGCTGCCTTTCCGAGCATCGAATACGCTGGCTCCAGTTCTGGATCCGGCTCGGGCTATGTGGATGTGGCCGCCTCGGATGACATCGCACGCAACGTACTCACTTTCGCGCAGAATCTCTCCAATCAGATCAATGCCAACTATCGAAAGACAATGATTTTTTCACCACTAAGCATTGTGTCTGCGCTAGCGCTGCTGCTGCTCGGCGCCAAGGGACGAAGCTATTCGGAATTGGTTGCCGTCTTTGGTCAAACGGATATGGTAAAGCTTCACGAACAATTCGGCTTGATGCTGCAGGATGTGCAGCAGCCAACGAGTCAGACGACGTCCCCAGTGCGTCAACTGGATGCGTGGCACAGCAACAGCCTGCGCCGGAGCCTGCGCAACTATCCGAGGAATCGCCACGCCCCACAGGAGGTACATGTGGCAAATGGGCTGTTCGTTAAGTACGGCTACAACTTGAATCCAGATTACAGGTGAGTCAATCAATTCAATTCTCAATTGTAACTTGGAACTTATATAGTTCCGGTTTTTCTATAAATATTTATTGATATTGTGAGAAACGAGAGTAGATCTCATCTCGAGTAATTTAACTCGTTTTGCATCAACAATTCTTCGCATTATAACGGGCATCTCGCTCGTGCCTGCTAGAAATGTGCAATTTCGCGATAGCCAGTGCTAAATATCGATTATTGTCCATCGGCCAAAAGCCGAGTTTACACAAGATTCAAACATTTTTATGAAAATTCAATTTATATTGAAAGTTATTTAGCTAGAATGAAAAGTAAATTCAATATTAAAAATTCTTCTCCTACAGACAAGCTGTCGTTAGCATCTATAAATCGGAATTGCAGACGCTCGATTTTGCCAACAGTCCAGCGACGGCCAGATACAACATTAACTCGTGGGTGGAACAGCAAACTAAGGGCAAAATCGAGAATATTATCCCAGACGATTTGCCGCGGGAAACGCGCATCGTAATGGCCAATACCCTATACTTTAAGGCCATGTGGGAGATCGATTTCATCGCCAGTGCGACGAAAGTTGAAAACTTCTATCCCAATGGCGAGGGCAATCAGCCCGTGCTGCCCGTCGATATGATGGTCGGTGCCGGCGCCTTTCCCTACTACGAGGATCAACAGCTTGACTGTCGGATCATTGGATTACCTTACCACGGCAATCTGACCACAATGTATGTGATCCAGCCCACGCGTTCCTCTGTGGAACAATTGGCATATTTGCAGCAGAGACTGAATGCGGATGCGATCGAGAACATGATTAGCCAGATGACAAGGCGATCGACAATCATAGCATTCCCCAAGATGCATCTCACAGAATCCTTTAAACTAAATACATTGTTACAAGCGATGGGCATTGGCGGAATCTTCAACCCAGTACAAAGCGACCTGTCATTGATTGCTTCAAGTGAACCTACTACCCAGACAGCTCAAATTGGACGCAGTTATTCGGATGGCTTGGGAAGCTTGCAACGTTTGGTGGCCCAACGTCAATTGGCACAAGCGAGTAAAGCACCCACGCCACCCTCCGATCTCATTGTGTCCGATATTCTGCACAAAGTGGACTTTACGGTCAATGAACAGGGCACCGAGGCGGCAGCTGCCACAGCAGCTATACTGAAGAAATCCGGCCCCGAGATTCTTTTCCGGGCGGAGACACCTTTCATATTGCTTGTGCGTCACGATCTGACAAAACTGCCATTGTTCTATGGCATGATCAATGAGCCACCCACAGCCAAAGCGAGTTCAATGCATAAGAATTAGAGACTAATCTAACTTCATAATTAGAAAATTAAGTAGCTAGCAATTAAAGTTGAGTGCATGTACCTAGAATAGACTCTTCAATAAGATTGTAGGCTTATAATTTTAAATATGTTCCACAATTTGCCTTGTGTACATACATATACAATTGCTCCTATTAATCCTATTAATACAAATTAAAAATAATAAAAATATAAATTTAATTCACATAAAAGCAGAAATTCAATAATTTTGCATTTCAAAATGAGCGCCTGCAATCGATAGTTTTCAACTACCACTCCTATCGATACTGGCGCGCACTGTGAATGGCAAAACGTACCGCCTAGGTCTGCCCTACCGAACAGCTGCTAACAGTTTCTGACTGAAAACAAATTGTTCTTTGAACTCCAGACTCTTTATATACATATACCACTATAAAAATGATGGCAATGCCCGATTCCGACTCTGAGGATGAGTTGCCGCCTGGCTGGGAGGAACGCGCCAACGACGATGGTGTCGTTTGCTATGTCAAGCAAGTCTTCATAATGCACAGCTTAAGCCACGGCAATTAAAACTTATAATTGCCATTTTGCAGTCAACAAACTAAGACGACACAATGGAAACATCCGCGAACTGGACGCTCGAAGCGAGTTACCGGCGATCTGCCGCTGGGCTGGGAGAAGTACTACGACGAGCAAAGTCAACGTTTTATGTTCCACAACAAAGAAACGAAACAACGCACAAATATTGATCCACGTCTGGCATTTGCTGTGGAGGAACCGACCCTAAATATCAGTCAAGTGCGTCAGCGCTTCGATTCGTGCAGCACTGCGCTGCAGATATTGCATGGCAAGGATTTACACGGCCGTGTAGCGCTCATAACAGGTGCCAACTGTGGCATCGGCTTTGAGACGGCACGTTCCTTAGCTCTACATGGCTGCGATGTCATCTTCGCCTGCCGCAATCCGAGCTCAACAGCGGAGGCCATTGAGCGCATTGCTCAGGAGCGTCCGGCAGCACGTGCCCGGTGTCGTTCAGTGCCCTTGGATTTGGGTTCATTGCGCGCTGTGCAGCAATTTATAGTGGAAATCAAGCAGAGTGTTGGGTGGGTGTGGCAACTACAGACTGTTATCCATACTTTTTTATCATAATTGAATATTTCAGTCACATCGACTATCTGATATTGAACGCCGGCGTCTTTGCTTTGCCACATACGAAAACTGTCGATGGACTCGAGACAACATTCCAAGTATGCCATTTATCGCATTTCTATTTAACTCTGCAATTGGAATCACTATTTGACCATCGTACGCGAATTGTCGTAGTCTCATCTGAATCACACAGGTAAATAGATCTAGTTATCTCCCTAAAGAGCATTGAAACAACGCTCGCTACATTTAAATGGCCGCCACTGTATTTGAATACTATGAGATTCATTCAAAAGAATAGTGGAACCACTTGGCCCACTTGGTGTATCTCCTGAACTGGGAATATTTAATGAACTCCACTGTAACGAGCTTAGTTCCTAGCTAAAAGCAGCATGTGCATGCGAAACGTCACTAGATATACTTTAAGGACCACCACTGTATCTGAATGGAGTCCCCTGCATTCCGCTAGACGCTATAAGCAAATAGCATTAGATCAATTTAAATGGCTGTCGCTGTTCTGCTTATAATCCCAGCTGTATTTGGCAGCATTTGTTTGCAGCAAGTTTATTGCACTTATCGCTTGGACTTCGGTCCGATTCGAGGCCCGACTTGTTGTTTCTTTGCGTTGGCGTCTATGCAGTTTGTGACTAAACTATAAATAAACGCATTGCACGCAATTTATACAAAAATATACATACATATGTATGTGTGTATGTGTGCATGAGTAAGCTTCCAAATATCTTATATTTACATAAATAAATTAAAGAGCGCTCAGCATAGCTTATGTACACATAGAGTATTAAAATATGTATAACTCCTGAATATTTTCTAATTTCCTAAAATTGTTTGTAAGATATCTTGTGCTTCTCCAAATAATGACCTTGCAACATTTGTTTGAAATAATATATTTTTTTTTTACGTCTTAACCTCGACTTCAAGGCGAAACGCAATTGAACTCGGCGTTAAATCTGATTTGTTTACATTTTTATACTGCGCATATGTACATATGTACATACATACGAACTACGTCATAAGTTTGCCCTAACAAGGGGAAACCTGTAAATAGGGAAATCTTGTTGAAAGTACTTAGCATTACTAGTTTTTTAAATAACCTGTTTACATTTTTATATGAACTTGTTCCGGTGTCAAATTGCTGATTTTGGTAAAATGGTAGCGGTGCCCATATAGAGTACCAAAAAATGTTTACATATTTGTATGTACACATTTACACACACACACACACACAAATATCCGCTCTTGTCATGTTCATATCAGCTGAAGCCACATACGTTCAATTCACGTGCTGCGCGCACAAGCACAGTGGTACGCAGCCAGATTTAACTGTTGTCGAACAGTTTGGCTGCATACAACAGCATCTGGCTACACTGTGTCTGTGTATACGAATGAGCAGATAAATCAACAAAACTCGCGTGAAGCGACGAATCGACGAACAAAAAGCAATTGAAGTGAAGTTGCTCATTGTTGTTGGAGGTGGTTTTTGCAGCTGCGTTTCTTCAGCTGATTCTGTGTTCGTTACCTCCATCACGTATAACATTTGCTGGCTCTGCTTTTTGGGTGTCTTTCGGTCTGTATCTCGTGGAAGCATGCAGCAAAAGTCGCGTGCGCCAATTGTGTACTCACTAAAAGTCATGTATGCCAGCCATTGCACACACACACGCGCACACGAGCAGAGCATATCTATGTACATATGTATGGGTAGGCTGTTAAATGTGTGTCTTTGAGCATATCTCTGTGCATGGGCTGTCGAATTGTGTATTTGATGATTAATGTTGAATTTCTATTGGGGTCAGAACACACAAAGCGATAATGATAGGCGGGCGTTGCATGGCCAGGGCGTCGAGATTTTTTTGTGCTTAGGAAATAGAATTAAGTTAATTAAAATGATTGCTATAAAAACAATTGATAAAGAGACCTCTATGAAGAAATTAAATGAATTATAAATTGGCATTATGCTAATCTTTTGCTGAAGTACATCCACGACAAGCTACAAGGCAAAGGGAAAAGCAGTTTATTTTATTTTTTGCAGTAGCACACATACATACATACATACAACTGCGTAAATACATATGTGTGTGTGCTTTACTAGGGGGCATAATAAAATAACAAATCCAAAGTCCACTAATTGCGCGCTTTGCTTTGTTACATTTCATATTTCGGCATTTACGAATTGCACATGCGCTACACATTTCTGATTGACTGAAGAAAGAGATAAAGTTCTATTTAACGCCGTGCATTGTTGTTGTACAAAGGCATTGTTGACTTTGTTCTAGGTTTTCATTCACGTGTAGGCGCCTTAGTCACAGTCATGGCCTGAACTTTTGTTTGTGGCTCGAGACTTGCATCTCATTAACGAGCGTCAAACGGCGACAACAACAATAACAACAACAGAAAGAATAACGATAAAGCCAATCAAGACTCGTTTGGGTCCAGCAAAATGGGGGGTGCAAAGTCCAGAATGTGTTCAACTGGATGATGCCACAATGTTTATGAATATACAGCAAGCCTTCGATTGAGTAAATATTGGCTTCCATGTTGCCAAAAAACATGTTCTGAAAGTTTTACATACATATGTATGTATGTATACATATATGCATATATACACATATACATATACATATGTAATTAATTTTGTTATTTTTGCTTTGAAGCTAACGTTCTGATGCTCAGTTTGTTCGTTCGACAGGGGACTTCACTGTATGAACACATTGTCGTGAGCCGGCAATGTACAGCTAAATCAAAACAAATATGCAGAAAGCAGGCCACAAACAGTAAACAATATTTAGAACTGCGCGTCAAAAATAAACTTGAATTCCTTTCGCAGTATCGCTGCTCCTTCCCCCCCCCCCCCCCCCCCTCCTGCGTATTCTGTGAAGATTAATACATATACATATACATATGTAAATACAAATGTATTTATCCCTGTCCCCTTACATTTGCTAATTAGCGAGTCTGTATGTATGTAAGGATGTGCCTATCCCTGTCTGCCTTCCATTTGCAGATTTGCCAATCTGCCAGTGGAAAACCTAACGGTGCAGCATTTGTCACCGCCTGCAGAGAAGTATTGGAGCATGATGGCCTACAACAATGCAAAGCTGTGTAACGTTTTGTTCACGCAGGAGCTGGCGCAAGTGAGTCATGGGCTATTACTGTATAATTGATGCCTGATCGATGACCTAATTTCGCACATGCTTTCTTTTGCAGCGGTGGAAGCAACGGGGCATATCTGTTTTTTCGGTACATCCTGGCAATATGGTTTCCACACAGCTGTCGCGTAATTATTGGTTTTATCGATTGCTGTTTGCCGTGGTGCGGCCCTTCACCAAGTCCCTGGTGAGTAGTTCTATTTGGACTTGGAACTTTCTGTTGTTAATCTTGACAATCCGCAGCAACAAGCGGCTGCCACGAGCATCTACTGCGCCACGGCCAACGAGCTGACCGGACTCTCAGGATTGTACTTTAATAATTGTTACTTCTGTGAGCCGAGCAAATTGTCCAGGAACGAGGCCCTGCAGAAGCAGCTGTGGACACTAAGTGAACGACTCATACAGGAGCTAATTGACCAACCAACATAAAAAAATAGACTAACTTTGTCATAGTAATTAGTTTAATACTTATTCCTATATCTCTGTATGTATTATAATTCTTTTTTGTTTAGTATACATTTGTTTTGGTTTTTTCTTTTATCTTAATGCTAAACAATTGTTTAAAAAAAACCTAACTACGTGCTAAGGAACAGTTATTTGTGTTCCACTGGGACTAGAAATCGGAGACACGTCCTTTGCGCTCCCAATCGCCATAGCGCGTTGGCTCCGGTCCAGCGGGTCCGCCAATTTCGCCTGTGTAGGGATTTGTCTGGTTGGGCCATGGCTTCAGTGGCTCCTTCTCCTGGTAGGGATGACGTGAAAACTCATCCAATTTACCCAAAGGTGTCTTAGCACGCAGCTTCTTTTGGAAGGCAATAAATTTCTCAGAGGTTGTCTTCGGCGGCTCCTTAATCTCGACGACGCTGTCATTGCCACCAACGACGGCTCTGCAGGCGCTGCTCGTCGATAAGTAGCTCACTATTTCAAAAATAACGACAAATATTACAAATTAAATATGCTCAAATTTAAGCACTCTAAACACACACACACCTTGTTTGCTCATCTGCGGCATTGCGCGCAGCGTTTGTTTTGCCATCGACTGCATTTTGGTATTGTTTTTCTTTTTTAAGTTCAAGTTTTGATCTGTTCTTATTTACAGTTATTCGAAGTACCGGTAACTGCGTTTATCTTTGTTATTGTTGCGGTTGCAATTGAGTATCGCACTGATGTTGACACTTGCTCGGCTTGTGCACGTTTGTAGCAACTGAACTGTGGCTCGTTGTTTTTATAGCTCCGCGAGACAACGCGTTGCCGTTTTGCTTTGTAGCTGATGCTGCTGCGGTTGCGTTGAAAGCCGCACGTTCAGATTTTACTTTTTTCTGTTGTGGTCTGTTACGTATTGCATTGGTATAGCGATATTGATAACGGGAGAGTTATCGAAAATACGTGACGATAAACAGATTAGGCGATTGGTTATGAACATTGACGTCACTACGTCATTAGCTGAAATACTCCTTAAAAATGAAGAAAATTAAAATAAATATCGATAAAAATGATGCCCATGAATAATAAATTAACATTTTTATTTTCAATTTAAATAAATATTTCTATTGCTGTAGTAAAGATTTTGACGAAATCTTCTCATCCATTTAACCGCACACATATCGATTCCTTGACAATGTTGGTACATCGATATAATTCGACTCGATAATTTTGTATTTTGCTTTGTAAGCAGGTGTCCGCATTGTATTTTAATATTTGTGTATTGTTTCACATTTATTTTAGTTTGTAATGTTGCCGAGGACACCTAGACCAGCACTTTGGAGATTCATCAAGGGTAGCGCCAAGACACTGTTTGTGCTGGAAGCCGTCTGTTTTGCTGTCAGCTACGGTCTCTACTACCGCATGAACACAGACCAAAGTAAGTGCCACATTTAGCTTTACATAAGCTTCCGCCTAAACGTTTACCTGCAGATTTTCGCCGGTACATTAACGAAAAATATCCCTACGCACTTGACTACTATTATAAAATTGGAGAAATTGTTGGAGACAGTAAAGCGCGCGAAACAGACGCGAGGTATTGGAGCACAGCGGAGCGATTCAAGAAGGAATAAACTGTTATACTGATCACCGATTCCCCATGGCGAGCAATCCTTATGTTAAGTCTGTGGTGCTACTACTTGCCTCCGGCGGTATTGGATATGGTCTAATGCTGCTCACTGAACCCAGTGCTGAGAAGTTGGAGCGCATTAAAGCATCCGGATCATTGAATGCAGACCAACAAAAAAAGGCATTGTTCATGCAAAAACTAAAGGAAGCGGCAACAGATAGCACTCCAATATACAGGCGAACACCAGGTGCAGATAAAAAAGATAACTAGACTAAGTTATTTGTAATTTGTTACATAACAAAATTTTGTTATAGAAATGCACACTTTAAATAGAATACTGAATATTCGATAAAACAAAAAATACAATTTTCATGAGTTTATAGCATGGTAAATGAAATGGCATTCAATTTTGAAAATGCGTTGAGACATTTGTACCAAAGTATAACAGACAAGTACCGCATTTGGTACAAATGAAGATTACTCATAAGTATCCCAAAAATCACTTGTTTACTTAAGCACTCTAGTATACAAAATTTGATTGTAGTGTGTCTTAAATATATAAATTGATACGAAATATATAATTATTATAGCATACGTATGTATGTATGTATATTGAAGTACAATATATTTTGGTACATTGGTTTTTCACATCGCTAATCCAACAGAATATCGTTTCAATACTAATCGATATAAGGCTTCACACTCAGTCTCGATATGCTAATATACTATTTCAGTATTTGGCATCACTATCGATATATAAATAGGTTTAAACAGCGACACTTCGCCATTCTGCTGAAAAAGGAGGAAAAAGATTAATAAATATACAAAATGTCCACTGACAATGTACCATTGTTAGATGCTAATGGCCCGTCCGCGGTGCAGTTCGGAGCTAGTAAGGAGTTTCAACAACACACCGAACAGCAGGATTTAGATAGTGCATTTCTGGGCTATGAAAAACGACCGTGGATGCTGGGAAATACTAAACCAAACGTCCACAGGGAACGTGAGGCCATAATGACCCTATTTGCCAAATCCAAACAGGATTATGTAAGCAGCAATAACGTGGAAAAGCTTCTCGGGGAGCACATTAACTTTCGCGACTTGGCCTCCCTCTCCGATGAAGATCTGGAGATGTTTGGGTTTTCTACGAAAAAGGAGCGCGATGAATGTCTCAAAATGTTTGCAGTGTTGCCGAATCAGGATCCCAGTTATGAATCCATATGTCAATCGAAGCCCGCTAAACAATATAATAATCAAATTGTTGGCAATGCGGCAAATCATCTAATGTACATGCGCTCGTCCTTGGCAGCCACGAATTACAAATTACATGTGATGCTGCCAGAGGATTTGATAGTGGGCGACAAACGCTATGCGAGTCGCTTTGCACTGGAGGCGTTGAACAGCGTGCAAACGATTTCGGACGAGCTGAACAAGGATCTACGTAAGCTGCAGCAGCTACAGATGTCCGAAAGTTGCAAACAAAATGAGGAACAGGCGAGGGACTCACCTGCCAAGGAGGTGAGCAATTCAAAAGTGGGCTTATCTTATATGAAATTAATCATATTTATATATACATTCCCAATATAGCGTAATCTAAAGCTTCTCTACTTTACGGCAATCGCCTTGGGCACGGCTTGCGCCTGGTTCTGGTGGTGGTCGAGACGCAGTCACAGCCCAAATCTAGAGAATATTTCAGTTAAGATCTAAGACATTCCATATTTTAGATATATACGAGGGTCGTTTGTTATCAGACCAACCTCGCATATAGATTAAATGAGATGCATTTTGTATTTTGCAGAACATTCTGTGCTCGAAGTTTGTAGTTTGTAAGTTTATTCCATTTACAACGAAAAACCATTCATGTCCTCATTTCCGGTATATACAAATGCTTTCTTTAAAAAGCATGGCCCGCCCCATTCAAAGATTTTGGAATCTCTTAGCATATAATTAAGCTATTTAGTATATATACTATTACATTTACTTACAATATATACATAGAAATATAGCCAATATAGTATATATAAATGTGTGATCCGAGGTCGAACAAACAGATTTCTGTCGCATATTTCAATTTACAATTTGAATATATATAATTTGATAATAAAGAAGTGTAAACCATATAAAAGTTAAATATATACACCTTTCTTGTTAAGTAGTATAAGTATATTCATTACTTAATTTACAAAATAACATTTTCAGATCTACTAATATTTAGTTTACAAAATATCATACATTGACTGATTTTCTATGGCTTAACCTCCTCGGCAAGCAGCAGAAACACCAAATTCACATAGGCATCAACATGCTCTGGAAACTCCCATTTCGTCGTATGGGCAATCAGTTGAGCTCTACTTGTGGAGTGGGCTATATTACCTAAAACCAAATACAAAATATGCGTATAAGTTATGTGACATAACTATTAGCTATAAGTCATAAGAATCTACAATATAGAGTTTGTAAAATCTATAATTTCTCTTGATGGAGTCTATATGTACATAAGTAAATACAATTACATGCATTTTAGATACCAAAAAGGAATAGGCAAACTCCAATTTGTCAACTAATATTAGCTATCTCGCTCAGTTGCATTGGATTTTTGTCTGGTAGATCCCGTTACTCGAAGAGAGCTTAAATGCAAAGCTGAGCTAAGACTTGTGGTGTGTGTGCTTTAGTGTAATAATAGGGCTAGTGATTCGAGTACATCTTAGAATTTTGCTCCACTTACGCATCACATGCTGTTTTACCATCGATTCCTGTCTGTAACGCTTTACCAGTTCCTCGGTGAAGGACACAAACTCCGTCAACTTCCAAGTTCTATAAAATATCACATTCGATGTAATGCCCGCTAGCAGAGTCAGACCACGCAGTTGTCGCAAAATCTCACGCGTGTTTGTATATATATCAACAAATATCGACGTAATAATGGCCAATTTGTCGCAACTCATATGCAGATCCTCTGGAAAATAGCCGTTATCTGCATTATCGTAGCAACGCGTCTTTCGCGCCTCAATCGCGTAGCAGAGGGACGTGCCCCGCTGTTGAGCCATTTGCCATTTGGCATAATTAGTTTGCAGACCGGCTACTAACCCTTGCAGCTTAGCCTTACAGCTGGCCAAGTTGGCGTCGTGCTTGATCGCCGGTGACTGCACGCGCTGGTTGTCAACAACTAAGGAACAGAGAGGAAATCATTTATGCGCTATCTTTTATTGTGGTCTCATTACTTACAACGCACTGGCGTTAAAGACTTATTCAATTGGTCCATTTATGTTACAAGTAGCTCGAGCAAACAAATTAATTTTTGAATCAAATAAAAACATGCCCAGAATTTAACGAAATAAACAATAACCAACCAGCTGACACCTATCGACTAGACGATTTGAGAGCTACCGATTACAAAATGTGTTCCGTACATATCGCACATATCAAATATCAGCTGCTAACTAGTTCCGTGTCGTGTTCGTGCTAAAGACTACCCCAACAATCGATAGCTATCGGCGCCTGAAAGCTCACGCACACACATACTCAAAGTGTCAAAAAAGTGCCGGTAATCATTTTCAGACATTTCTAAAATACGTTCAGTCGAAGTAACTACGTAAAGCGCTAAAACTAAATAAAAATTTCTTGAAATCAAAATGTCGACCTGGACACCATTGGAATCTAACCCTGAGGTAATAAAAAAACTTATCTGCTCTGCTTAAGAATTGTTTGCATTTGCCATCTGCTGTTGCAACGCAGTTCTGTGAATTTGATTTGCAATTCGTCATATTAAAAGAGACGCCATGTTGATTGCTCGTAACCCATTCCCAGGTACTGACCAAATACATACACAAGCTGGGTGTGTCGCCATCCTGGTCAATCACTGACGTCATCGGCCTGGATGAGGAGTTATTGGCAATGCTGCCCCAGCCCGTGAAGGCTCTCATTTTGCTGTTTCCCATCAGCGATGCAGTTAGTTCGAATTACAATTGTTGATTTACATTTACTGATGTCTAGTCTCCGTAGTATGAAAAGCACCGTGCCGAGGAGCATGAGCGCATCAAGACGGCAGCTGAGCCTCTGAAGACCCCAGCTGATCTCTTTTATATGCGCCAATTTACACACAATGCCTGCGGCACTGTTGCCCTCATCCACAGCGTGGCCAACAACAAGGAGTGGGTTCTCAATGATATCATCTCGCAACTTTAGGTTAACTATATATTTATCTCTCTGTCTCTCTCTTAGCATTGACATTGGCGATGGCGTCCTGAAGAATTTTTTGAAGAGCTGCGCCAATATGTCGCCCGATGAGCGTGGCCAGGCTTTGGAGAAGGACAAGGCCTTCACCGAAGATCATCAAATGTTGGCGCAGGAGGGCCAAACCGATGCTGGCAACTACGAGACAGTCATCCATCACTTCATTTCACTGGTCAATATCAACAACACACTCTACGAGCTAGATGGACGCAAGTCGTATCCCATCAATCATGGCAAGACCTCGGATGAGACTTTCTTGCCAGATGCTGCTAGGGTCTGCAAGGAGTTCATGGCCCGTGATCCGGATGACATGCGCTTCACTGTCTTGGCTCTAACTGCTACACAGGAATAGGGAGCGAGCGAGAGAGAGGCAGCCTCATCAAATATTTATATATGATCTCCGATCGAATACATGAACCATAATCAAACCTATTTTAACCCTTTGTAAGGCCAGGCAGTAGATGCTCTGCTGGTCATGTTTGCTGGCCATCAACCAACACTTATATATATTATATGATCTCTGATCGAATGCATAACATATTCATATTCTAACCCTTTTGTAAAGCCAAGCAAGAGAATCTCTGCTGGTTATTGAAGCAAAATTATGTCATGCATATTTAACCAAAAAATGTTTTTGAAATGTGTATTTTGAGTAGGTCTGGGCTGATCATTAAACCAAAATGTACTCAAATATTTATGAATGTCCATCACTCGTAGACTTCACTGTGGTGGTTCAGTCACTAACGCTGCTCCACCACTGCATCAGCTGTTGGCCTTTAGCGATAGCCACTGCGCATGCCTCTTCCTTTGGTTACGCTCCACGTAACTGCTTGACAGTTGGCCGAAACGAAACACCACGAGCATTGTTTTTTCATAACTTATAAACGATATTTAATTGGAAATCGGTTATTGTAAAAATTGTAAAGGACATTAAGAAAGCAAAACCCTCCAGTGTGCCCAGCAATAGAGCGAGACAGAGAGAGAGAGACTTATGTGTTGTCGATTCGATTGCTCGGCATCATGAAGCTGCTGCTCAAGGAGCTGACGCGTTTAACCACGCAGCATCGCACCTTCTATTGCTACATGTTGCTCAGCATCTGGATATTTCTGCTAATTGCAGGTAAGTTCAATTACAAGTGGACAATGGTAGACCGCCAGCAGCTCGAGCTGCTCTCATCTAGCTTTTAACTCAGACTCCAGCTTGATATATGAGACTCCAGTTAGCTCTTATATCAGACTCGATTTGGAATTTTAATGAGCTTCCTCTTGGCCTACAGATTCTGCGTTCAGCGTAAACAATTCATATTCAATCTCTTTTTCCAGGCATGTATCGCTATATGGGCAACGTGGAACGTCTTGGCAATCCGGGCAGTGGCTTTGGCACAGGCACCGCCAGCTCGGGACTTGCTCCAGGAGCTGGTGGTAATGACGCCGCAGGCAGTGCTCAGCGCTTTGCCAAATATCGTGAACGCTGCGCGCCGCTGAGTCAGCTCACCCGCCTGGACGATGGCGGCATACTGGAGGGTTGGAAGCTACAGGGAGTGCTCCTGGTCATACGACATGGCGATCGTGGTGCCATGTCCCACGTGCATGCAAACGGCATCAATTGTGGCGTACCGGCCGATGGAGACAGCCTGGTCAACAAGTGAGCAGATGCATCTAATATTCCAACTAGAATTAACCAATTCCAATTGGACTCGGTTCCATCCGCAGATATCGCAGCTTTCTGCAAAACTCGAGCAGCTCTGCGTCCGGCTCGAATCATTTATACTGGAGCAAAGTGGGTCCATTCCATGGCTTTCCTCTGCTGCCCGCTACGGAGCGAGGCTGTCCGTTGGGTCAGCTGACGTACAAGTAAGTTGGTGGACAGAGATTAAAGAAGTGAAAAGGAGGCAGATTCCCGTAGAGAAACGATAGGAGATTACCAAATGAAATGCAATAAGCTGCAGAGGATTACCTGTTCTATAGGAAATGGATCTGGAAGTGAATTCATTCTCTAACGGACCCACTTCTCATATGATTCATACTCTAAGGAAAGAGCAGGTGATCCTTGGTAAGCCCTGCATGGCAAGCTGAACAGGGAATAACTCCTACGATTTCTATTCATATAGTTAGATAATCAATCTCTGCATCCATCCATTAAAGTGCCTTTCTAATCCCGCAGAGGCATTGCTCAGTTGCTGCACGTGGGCGACATCATGCATCAGATCTACGCCCATCCGCTGGGTCTGCTGCTCAAGCCGAATGCCCTGAAGGTGGGCGTGGACACGACGCCCCACACGTTGCTCAACTCGGACGAGGTGGTGGTCTTCACGACGCGCTATCGCCGCACCTTTCAGTCGGCGCTGGCTCTGCTCTTCGCCCTGCTGCCGGCGGACAAGTGGCTGGCGCTGAACGTGAGGGAGTCGCACAGCATGGCCTTCTGCTTTGGGGACTGCTCGTGCGGCCAGTCGCTGGTGCTGCGCAAGCGGCTGATGCAGCTGGCGGACAGACAGCTGGTGAAGCGCTCCGATGTGCTGGCCGTGATGCAGTGGATCGGCGGGACGCTGATACAGCACACAGCTAACGAGGGCGGCGTGACGAATCCCTTCGAGGTGGTGGATGCCATGCTGACTGTGCTCTGCCATGACGCCGCCTTGCCGTGTCGCAGGCGCAATGGCAGCCGGACTGCCAGCACCCTGGCCCACAATCCCGAGCTGGTCGACGTCATCAACATCGACCAGGACGAGGCGAATGTGGCGAATCTTATGCCAGGAGGAGCAGCGGCAGCAGCAGAGCTCGAGCAGCAGCAGCAGCTGGAGGAGGAGGACGAGGCAGCTGCCTCCACTGGCGGCTGTGTGGAGGCCTCCCAAGTGGATGCACTCATGTCCTTCGCCGACGAGCTCTCCCTGCGCACTGCCCAACACATCTACTACAAGCGAGCGGGCCTGCTCCGGGCATACGGCATGATCCGTCATATAGTTGGCTATATGCTAAAGATGATATCGGGGGATCGCACCAAGTTCGTGCTCTACTCTGGCCACGACTGCACTATGCAGTATCTGACGGCTGCCCTGGGCATAATCAGCAATCGTGACGGAAAGACGATCTCTTACGCCTCCCGCTTGGCCTTTGAGGTCTATCGCTCCGATGCCCATACGGACTATTATTTCCGTGTCGTCTACAATGGGCGCGATGTGACGCAGCAGATCGATTTCTGCGAAGGTGGCAAAAGTCTGCGCGTGACTCGGGACAGTCGCGGCAACAAGGCCGATCTGTGTCCCATCGAGAACATCATACGGTTCCTGCACGAGGACTATTTCGGGCCATTGAATGCGACCAATTTCAAGGAGGCCTGCGCAGCGCCTGTCATACAGTCAGCCAAAGCGAACGAGTTCTAGTGGCACTGGGTTCCATTCTCAGCTGTGATAAGTATTATGTTATATATACATACATACATACATATATAGTTAAGACGAAATCCAACAAATGACAAAACTTTGTGAACACTTACCAGAACGGTCACCATACAACAACAGCAACGAAATCTATGCTACAGTTCGCAATCCCAGCTTCGTATTGGCTCTCGGCGAGCAATTGAGCCTGCGAGTCTTGAGTGCGATTGAAGGAGATGGCAACTGTCACTTACACAATTATATTTACTTGTATATATATGTATATATATATGCGTGTGGCTTAAGCATGGTGCGTTTGAAGGAGATGGCAACTCCCTTTTGCTCATGCCGTCTCACTACACAACTGTGCTCTTACGCTCACTTTTAATTGTTGATCAAATCCTAGGGCGTTCGAGGGAGACAGCAAGTCTCTCTTACACAAATCTAATTTAACTTATTTCCAAATACTTCATGCATGTGTGTATGTGTCTTAAGCCTAATGTGATCGAAGGAGATAGCAACTCCGACTGTTCTCAATTATTTTCAATCGCTTTCTCAAATGTACATATGTATGTATGTATGTATGCTTGCAACTTTTGTTTACATTTCTGCTCGCGCTTGCCCATTGAGTGAAGAGTATCACAATGCGGCCGTAGAAGCGCTCTAAATGTTGTTGGGCAGGATAACTATGCGTTGTTGTATGGCTAGTGACTAAATGAAACCAAACATATCAATTGAATCGCACACATTTTACTCTAAGTTAGTATATACATATCTACATATCTACATACATATATAGCAGAATTTTAGCATAATTGTAATTCCTAGACCGATACATATCAGCGATTGCTTCCACAGGGGCAATCCTTAACATTTTATAGGTTAAGTTCTATGAGATAGAATATATCTCTATGATACATACATACATATGTGTACATATGTATGTTTATTACATATCAGCAACATATCATGTGCAACACTTACCTACAGTTTTCAAATACAAATATACAACTTTTTCCTCCCCCAGTTAAGTATTTAAATAAATGTTAAACAAAAAGAATAATCTGTTACTATATTCGGATAATGTGTATGTATTTATTTAATTAAGTAAATGCTAATAATAACGGTGCATTTTATATATGCATGCTGAAATGCACATTTGTCCATGCGACTGCGACGACAATCAAACGTCGACTGACTGTAGGCAATGCATTTGCAATTTTGCGGCTCAGTGAAGTGCATTTGCGTATATGTGGGTATGAGTGCGAGCATTTGTGTGCATGTGCATGTGCATGTGCATGTGTGAGCGCACGATGAGCATCGGCTTTAAGGCAGCGTCATGAGTGATAAAGCAAACGAGAGCAAAGGCACCGCCAAAAGGGGGCGAAGCAAGAACAAAAGTACATAACGAGAAGAAGAAATAAAAATGAAGGCAAATTCCGTTGACGTTAACGTGGACGTTGACGTCGACAGCGGCAGAGTGGAGAGTGGAGCCGTTATTACTTATCTGTGTGCGGTTTGGGTGGAGTGGGGAGCACGCGCGCAAGTAACGCGGCGAATACACACAAGCACACACATATAGAGAGAGAGAGAGAGACAGAGAGCACACTGAGTGTCGTGCGAGGAGTGGCAGATGCCTGGCTGGCTGGCTGGCTGGCTGGTTGGTTGGTTGGTTGGTCGGCTGGAGGGGGCAGAGCAAGCGAGCGCGCAATGAGCGTGTACAGAGACCGAGCGTCGATTGTACAGCGATTGTAATGTAAAATCGACGCTCTGCTCACTGCTGCGAGCCTGTTGACATTCAGTACATTTTGTTACTTTTGTGCACGCAGCTGGCGGCGGCGGCAGCCGCACAGAGCAGGAGTTGTGTGGCCACGGCCGTAAAAAGGAGCAACGCCCCACACAATCAGCCCCAATATACATATAATAAAAACGCCGAAGCGTGTAGTGGACCCAAACTTCTTGGGTCTTACGCCACGGTTCGTTCCGAGGACGCTCACGTGCCTGCTGTAAAACTGTAAACTGTAAAGCGCCGTTTACCCTATCCACACACATAATAACCATATCCACGTAATCGCTGTCGTAATGCTAATGGCAGCCCTGGGGCAGTCGTCGCTCGCATGGTGCATGGTTGTGTTACATTGGGAAAAGGAGCCCAGAACTCGTAGCCGCGTTGCAGTTTGGCAAAAGCAACAAGTGTGAATGCACGAGTTGAGCGTGGCCGACTGGGAGATACCCTATAAGTTGTTGAGAAGTGTACCTGCTTATCTAATGCGGGCTGCAGAAGCATTCTATAAGCAATCTTTCATTATAATACAAATATGCAAAAATTGCATTATTATTACATTAACATATTTTGCTCATTCAAAACGTCAGTTTCATTATCTTACTAACCAACATTCTGCTAATCTATGCGGCTACAGGGTATTCCAGCAAATCCAAAACGGATTTTATACTCGCTTACATGTGTGAGTGTTAGAGAGAATAAGAGAGAGCGAGATAGAGAGAGTGCGAGCGAGATTTGGGCGGGGCAGGTGCAGCCGCCTGGCAGGCAGACTCGCACTGCACTCAACAGGCAACAACAACTGAACGCGAACATCTCTCGATGGGGCTGCGACGTCATTGTGCTCAATTTGCTGCACGCCGCTGTCAATGCCTACGTCGCTGTCGACGTGTGTGTGATGGGGGCAGCGAGATGCTGTCTATATGTGTGTGTGTTCAGCTCCAAAAAGTGCATTGCGTCGCCACTATTATCCTCTCCCTGCTCTTCACAGCTGCAGTGACCCACTGCATGTGTGTGTGGTGAGCAAAAGAGAATGCAAGCGCCTATCTACAGTGGGGCAGTTTCATTTGCTGCGAGCGAAATAACCTAAACACAAGCCCATTGCCATGTTTTTTCTAATATGCAGCAAACTTTATATGTACCAATCTTACAAATAAATACAAATTTATATTATGTTACATTTTTATATTTTAAATACATTCATTTAACAAATTTTATTTTTATTACAGTCTGATTAGCTTTTGAGTCACTGTAAGACGGGCAATATTCAATTGCATTGTGCTTTGCCCACTCACTCTCTCTACACTCTACTCACTCTTGCTCTCGCTCGCACACAAAAACGTAAAGAGCTGCAATGTACAAACAGAAATATATACACACACACACATGGGCACAGAAACAAGCGCGACTGCCAATTGGCTCAGCTGCGAGCAGCCGAGTGCAGCCAACAAGAACAACAACAGTGGGCCCATGTGCATTGAGCATTGAGCAGGGGAATCGTTGGAGCGGCCGCATAGTAAGAAATAAAAAGAAACAAATTGAGTTTTGTTGATGCACGCGCGCACCTCTGTGTGTATAAGCGTGTGTGTGTGTGTGTGTGAGTGAGTGTGTGCTGCTCTCTTTCGGACTGTGTGCATTTTTGTTACAAATGTCGGGGCCCGCCTTTGCTCAATGCTGCGGCTCTGTTACAAAATATTGGCGAAGAAAAATCATACAACGTTTTTTTTCAAACTTTTTTTCAACCATTTTTCATCGGTACGCGTGCGACTGTGTGTGAGTGTGAGTGCGATTGAGCAACGTTATAAGTGCGTGTGTGTGTGTGTGGGTGCGGGCAGGTAAGCGAACTCCAGGTAAGTAGCTTATGCAGGCACTGTGGAGTGGGGGCTCCTATGCCAACGGCTGTTGCCTATTTGGGGGAAAGCGAGGACAGGATTTTTCTTCGAGCAATAGACGAACACCAGCTCGGTCGTTGGTCTATGCCGTCTGCGCTCTCTGTACTCGCCTAGGTGAGCCGCTGGCCCCTTCTAATAGGCGAACCAAGAGTTTTCCCAAGCAGTCAAACTAGGCTCCATAGGCTCGGCAGCCCCGCCTCCTGCCGAGCGGAGCGGATCGGAGATGCACTTTTCAAATGTGCGCAGCGGGGGTTGGGCGCACACAATTTTCCACGCAAACATCTTGGCGGAGGAGCAACACACACACTTATAGACTCTATATATACACATATAGAGCTTGAGATAGTCAAAGCGAGAGAGGAAGAGGCAGAAAGAGAGAGAGTGAGAGAGCGAGAGGGAGAGGCAACCGGCAGAAGCGGCGATAGCTGCAGCTACGCGCACATAGAAGAAATTGCAACGAAGCGACGTCGTAATTGCACCTCGGCGCAAGCAAATGGCGTGAGCAAAGAGAAACAGAAAGATGGAGCAAGAGGGGTAGAGGAGCCAGAGGCGGTGCCCATAAATTGGCATATTTAGTAAGTACCTAAGAGCAAGTACTTGTTGCTTATAGCTACGCTTACTATATGTGTGCAATTCCATATCGTAGTCGGTGTACAGCGAGGGGCCCTAGAACAGCAACAGCAACAGCAACAACAGAAAGCGAAACATCTGGCAACGCCGAGCACCCAAGATAACTAACCAGAACACCCAATCGGAGCTGAGAAAACTCTTATGTTTCCACTCAAAGTTCAATGAGGAAAATGAGTTGAGCGGAAAGAAAATCTAAGGATGCAACATTAGCTTAGATCAGCTTAGATAGTTGTTACTGCTAGGCCAAAGATGCAGGCCAGTAGAAAATCTGCAAGAACCAAATTATAACCGAGGGTATTTTACAAACTTAACTTATGTGCTATATATAATAAAGAAAATTGTAACTAGAAATTATTTATTTATTTAGTTTTTCCTATTTATTAATAATAGAAATTAATTTTGAGCAAATGTATGTATACACATATACATACTTACATTAATTCACATTTTAGAGACTACGCTCGTCTTATACGTCAATGTCTATATTTCGGAAAATATCTCAGTTTTGTTAACATTTATATATTCAGTACAATTTTTTAAATTGAACAACAAATTATAGTTAAATTGTAGGTGCTTTATTTCGATATTTATCACATATGGATAAGTGCAGGAGACTGAGACTGAAGGTGAAGCCCATCGATAACAAGTATCAGAGGTACTGGAGATATTTACCCCATCCGCTATGTCCGCTCATAATGCGGACCTATTTGTTTTTCCGCTGTCTATGACGTGATGTCGAGGACCCATCTGGGCACAGTTTCAGGTGCGATTGAGTTGGAGGGTTTTGGAAGACTCTGCAGCTTTAGTACACTGCCAGAAGTAGTTTCATCAGTGTGAACAAAGTTAGCTGGTACGATTGCTGTCGATGTTGTCGAATCTAGAAGAATGAATCAATCGAGTTCTGGCCATAGTTGTATATAGATAATAGACTATCTTTTACTGCAGAATCAGACAGACATTCTATTTATGTAAATAATGTTAATCATAATTTGTAAACACAGTCGGTAGAATGTACAACAATTGAAAATGATAACGAAATTAATTTTGTATTTCTTGTATTTGGTCACTTGAGATGATTTAATTTTACTTAACGAACAACTTTCATAAACTGACAATAATAATAATAAATCTCAATATATGTAAATAATTAAACTATTTGCTTAAGCTACAAGTCTGCTCGCTTATTGTGCAAATGCGCCCACTGCACAAAAATCGCGCAAAGCACACACACGCACACACGCACACACGCGTTTATCATTGCGCTGGCATAGAGTGCAATGCACTGAACTCCGAGTACATTGGCCCCAAAAAGCACTCACACAAACCCAAACCCAAACTCAAGCACACACACTGCAAAACAAACACATAGAGACGGTCACACTTGCCGCGCTCACAAGTAAACGGATAACAGATAACAGACACAGGCATGCACAGGGCGCACACACGCACACCACTCGGAGAGCACACAGCATACACTCGTGCTCGCACACTACGACAGGCATATGCTAAGCAAGTCAAACGACCTTCCACATTGGCGTCTCGCTCGCACAGCTGTCGCGGCCATTGACGTTACGTCTCCGTCAGCTGCTCGGCAATGCTGTGCGCCTATTGAATTAACATCGCATGACGCAAAGTTCGCGGAACGTACATTTTTCACAGTTTTAACACGAATGTCGAATGGCGGCGACTGAGCAGCGGCAGCGACTGCAGCGCATTTACCGGTTCAAATTGTGGCGTGTTAACATAGAAAATCGTTAGAAACGAACGCAGCAGCTACCAAGTTTTCATAGAAATAGCAGCCAGGTGAAATGCTGCAAGAGGGCCTAGACTAGGAGTTGCAGCTGCAGTTGGAGTTGGAGCTGGAGCTGGAGCTGGTTGAGCCAGTCAGCCTGCCAGCCAGGCAGAGAGCTGCAGCTGCAATCGTTGCTGAAGCTGGAGTTGCCGCCGCCACTCAAGAACTCTGTAAGCGACGGAGTATGTGAGGCAGAGAGAGACAAACATAAGCACACACACTCGCACACGCACACGCACACATGCACTTTAACATTTGCGAGGGATCTCGCTGTAAAATTAACATAACAAAAGGCGCAAACTTTCGAATTTGTACATATATGTTTTGAAAATGTTTATGGCGAAAGCATGTTTATTGTGTGAGCAATGTCTGCTTTTTCTTGTGCGATTTCTTGAAGCCTGTTCGTTTATATTTTAAACATACAAACGAAATAATCGCATAATAATACCACACAAACATTGTCACGCCATGTGTGCGAGTGTGTGGTACTTAGTGTGTGTGTGTATAAATATAATAATATGTATATTATGTGTACATACATACATACATACATATATGTATATGCATGTATATGCATATATAGCTTTGTTTGCCCATTTAAAATTGGCTTCAGCTACGATTGGTTTTTTTTTTTGGGAGGCAGCTTGAACGTTTTTTTGGGGCACGCCTTCTAAAATTATAATTTATTATTATTATATTTCGTTTGCTTAATTACACCAGGGAAAACAGAAGTTGCGCTGGGCACAATGACATACACACACACACACGCAACAGTTAGACAAAAACAGGGTGGTAGCTCCATGGTAACCACTCAGTCTCGCCCACACCCACACTCCGCCCCACCCCATCCCCTTTGGCGAATTCCATTTCGCTGTGATTGAGCAAAAAATCGAAAAAGATGGCTACTAACAGCGCGGGCTAACAGAAAACATAGACAGAAGCGGTTTTTTTGTGCCTTTGTTGCTCTCATTGTTGTTGCTGTTGCTGTGTGGGGAACACGCGCAATTGGAGAACACTCATTTCCAAAGAGGGGGCCCCATGGTCCCAATCCCAGAAGGCCCTCGGCCCTCACCCTTCGGTCCATTGCCTGGTCCATTCGATTCTCCGCTAAAGGGGCACCAGAGACCTTCTCAAGGCTGCACTTGTGGGGGACTGGGGAGCCGCTCCACACACATTGGAGCTGCACACACGCCGACATGGGGAAGTCTTGACTACCGCAGCAGGCGCACAGCAAACTCGAAAAGCTCAACCCAGTGCAAACAAGCGAAACAAGTGCGACGCGACGGTGCGAGTTGCCCCTCCCAACGGTGCGCCGCTGCTCTCTGGGCTTCCACTTGTCGTCGAGCTGTGTCGTGGTTGCTGCTGCTGCTACTGTAGCTGCGATTGCTGCCGCTGCTGCACGGGACAGTGGCGCAGGTGTAAAGATAGCCACTTAATCATAGTATACCCATTCTGATACGAGTCGATATACGACTCTCCTAATGCGAATGCTAATACTTAATGCACATATAAAAAAGCTAATAATTGTTAGTACAAATATTGATAACAATTTTTCATTAATATATAATTATTAGATGCGTTTTACTGCTGCTGAAGACAATCGTTTGCAGCTTATAGTATTAATAAACTCACCAGCTCAAATGCAAAGTTTTAAATAATATTCCTATCATTATACTGACATCAATGGAAATTCTAATATCGAATACTCAGTGCTTAAACTAATGATAATATTAACATAAACTGCCACAACTACAGTCGTCTAGGATTGGTTTACTGTTTGTACATAAATACATATGTATATTCACTAAGAACATACAGTTCCAATTTGAATCACATTTCAAGTTTCAGTTAAAAATAAAAACGCGTTTTGGTATATAAAACAAAAAGTACATTAAAGTTGTACATTAATGAATTTGAGCTCTTAAGGCTTTGCAATCATCCTTTTGTGCGCACGCCTCTGTAGATTGGGCGATTTGCATTTGCCGAATTCTGATCCCCCAAACGAGAATCGAGAACCCATCTGCCAAACAGGTGTGCCAGCCCCCGGCCCCAACCTCCCCCTCTCTCTTTCACTCACTCTTTCTCTCTGGCACCCCCTATCTTTCTCTCTCACAGCATGGGGCAGCGTCGCCGTCGAAAAGTTTTGCTGCATTGCAGCAGGGGTAAGAGAATAGGAATCAAAGCATTGGTGGGGCCAAAGGACACTTTCATTTCGTGCCAAACGAGAGAGTAAACAATTTTTAGTGAAATTTTCGAATAGGCGAACAGCAAATTTGTAGGGCGTATGCTGCCCCGTTCGCTGGCAGCGACGCCGACGTCGACGATGATTCTATATAAGCTCCGTGTTCGCCCCATATATACAATATGTACATATGTATGTATACAAATACATACATATGTATGTATAGTGTTCTAAATGATGACGGGAGCAGCAGGCTGCGCAGGCAGGCAAACGGCAGGCACAGTCATAGCCACTTAGATGATAAAAAAGCACACAACAGAACAGAACAGGAACACGACACACATAGCAGCAACAGAACAACAACAACACACATACAGGGGGCAATCGAGGCAAATCACACGCATACACACACACTCACGCACACAACAAGGTGATTCTTTTGATTGAGGTTGGGTCAGCGCGTTTGTCTCGCTCTCACACACATTGACTTTGAAACACATTTGACAGCAACAGCAACAAAAACAACAAATAAAAGAGCCAGCAAGCAAATCGTGATCACAGCACAACAGCAACTACTACTACTGCTGCTACTACCAACACACAGACACACAGTAAACAAACTTGAAGGGGAAGCAACGGGCGGCTAAGCTCGTTGCCAGCGCAAACATTTGAGTGAGTTCTAGCTGTTACACTCACTCGCACGCTCGCGCGCTCTCTCGCTCTCTCAATTCCAAGGGCAACTAATTAGCATTTTCGGTTAGTCAAAAAAAGCGACCCGTACACAAAAGCAAATGCCGAAGCAGCGGCACTTAAGCCTGCTCTCTCACTCACACAAGCAATACCCACGCGCACGCATTGGCCACACCAACAACAACAATAACAACACGTCTAATTCACCTCAGCAGCGCATGACCGCTGCAAATGTTAAAGAGTTAATGAACTTCTCTCCGATTCGCAATTCGTATGCGTGTGTGTGTGTGTGTGTCGGCATGTGTCAGTTTATTTCAATGCCAAGGTAATCGCACACAAACACACGCTACTCACACTCGCATTCGCATACACACATACACCGCATACAGTCACACACTTGCAGCGCTCTCGCATTCACAGTGGTCGGCGTGTATTTCGCTCAGCGACGTGCTGCTCACTTCTGCGTCACTGTTACCGTTAAAACTTAAACTTAAAACAGTTCAAACATTTTTTACAACATCCCCCATTCGCAAGCCAAATCGACGTCAGCCACAGGCACCGAACATGTGGCTGCCGCTGTTGCGACAACTCAGGTGGATTTGGCCAAGTACTACTATTCACTGTACTAACACAATTTTGCTCCACTCTTCACTTCAGAGTTGCCCAACACTGGCGTCTACAACAGTCGCCACTGGAGTTGCAGTTGGCCACAGCGAGCCGCATCGAACTCAATTCGCAAATCAGAAACGAATATCAATTGTTAAATTATGCCCACTGTACTTAGTCATATCTAATTGCAGTGAGTGTACTCATTATATCACATGCAAAAAGTTATGATTGTTTTCCCTTATCTATTGTGAATTATTTACTAATAAGATAAAATGCCATTAACCATGTGTCGCTCGCTCTGCCTATAAAAATTTCCAATAAATACTCAAATATATTTATGTAAATATACATATTTATGAACATATTGTATGAATACAATATGCATTTTACTTTATTTATTCATGAGCGCAGCTCAAATTTGAATAAAACGGTATTATTGTGACTTGCTCCACAAAAGGCCAGAAGTTTTCGTAGAACCACTCAGCCGGCGGCAGTGGGCAAACGGTACTCGACAGAGTGCGGCCACAAACGAGTGCGAGTACACGAGCGAGCGAGTGAGTGAGTGAATAGTGTGAATGCGTTATATTCGTAGCGGTTTTGTGAATTTTTCAGCAGGCGCGCAGCAGCGAGCATAGGCTGCAAAATACGCCATTGATTCACATCGAGCGTTCGCGCTGAACAACTGTGAATGCCAAAATAGCGCGCGCCAGTGTGTAGTGCGAGCGAGACAACCATAGGGCATGCATATGCCGTGCGCACATGTTGGCTCTGTGCAGTTCTCGCTCTGCGGCGCTGTAAGTGTTTGCCGCCACTGCTGAGCGCCTGTTAACTGTTTTAGTTAAAGAGCAATCCATTTTGTTTTGTGAAAAGGAAAAGGAGTAGATAGGCGAGACAGACCGAGATAGGCCGTCGCAGTCAGGCAGCCGGCGAGTGAGCGCAACAAAAAATACGCAGTCAGAGATTGTTTACATATGTATTTGTTTTTGCAAAGCGGTAATTGGAATTTAAATGCTGTCTAATTGGAGTCATTGTGTTGAAGTCGTATGAGATGATAATTGCTTGTTTAAGCATTTAATAATCAATTTTAAATTATCAATTATAAATTGTTTGTTTTGTTTGCTTTTTTGGCATTGACAATGTCTTAAGCTTTAAGCGCATCGAGATTTAGACTTTGTCAAAGTTTCAAAAGCTAAATTTATATTTTGCCAAAGTGTTGTTTCTAAAGCTTTACATTTATATGCATAATATATGCATACGATAATAATGGCTAGATACAATTTATTAATATACATATATCGTTATTCATCTCTTTTCAGATATCATTTTAATTAAAGTGATTTCTGGGCTCGTTTCGTATTGAATCGCTTTTTAAGCTCGTTTGTCAGAACTTTTATGGCTGTCTAATCCACCCCGCCCCCTGTTCCTTCCACTCTGCAGCATGTATGTATGTACATAACTGCAAATAAGCTCTTGTTCTGAGCCGGGCATAGCTCATGCTCTGCGTTCCATATCAAATACATAGTTCCTGTGTATTGTTTTTGGCTTTTTGATAAAAAACTTTCGATTCGTTAAGCACTGAGCAAAGCATTAACAGTGCTTTTTATACGTCGCTGAGGTGTGTCTGACTGAATATGTGTATGTGTGGAGGTGTTCGTGTGTGTTGATGTGCTTTTTAGCGCCAACTTCAATATCTTAATTATACATTGGCATACATCTCACACTAGAGAATATAATTAATGATAATGATAACTATTTGAATTTAAACAAAGGAAGCAAATAAAAGTAATAAAGATACATATTAAACCAAAAACCTGTATTATAATTAACAAAAGTTAGTTTTAAAAAAAAATGCATTATGTAATTTGATCTTAAAATTAAAATTAGAAGCGAATCCATAGGCTCAATATTTAAGTTATTATTATTTATTTCTATAATTTATTTATTTATATATTAGGTTCTGCTGTAAGGATCGCACTTATTGGTGGCTACTTTCAATAATCAAATACATACATAATGCAATGTAAAGAACTTTTTCATTGTGATGAAAAATGCATTTGGCTAAAGTTCCGCTCAGAAAACTTTTGCTGGCATGTGCATGAGCTGTAGGTGTGTGTGTATGTGTGGGCGCATGTAACTCGAGCAGCTTACGAAACAAGTTTAAGTTTAGAACTTAAAATAAGCTTGAACTTTTTGGAATGGTAGAGGAAGAGCGCGAGCACAAACAGAAGAGAGAAAGAGAGAGGGGAACGAACAGAGAGCGGGTGGCTGAATGAAGGCACTGAAGGGGCAGACTGTGAAGAGCATGCATATTCTTTCTGAGCGTGTGTGTGTGTGTGTGTGTCTTTGTGTGCTTAAAGAAGAATCGCGCGCAGCATATGGGCGGCGGCAGCGGCTGCGACAGCAATAATAAAAGCACTCGGCGGAGGTGAACTTGGCAGATTTAACTTTTTTCAAGTTTCGGAAAACCAAAGTTGCAGTCGACGGCGCTGCCGGCGCCGCCGTTGCCGTCAGCGTCGTCATCGCTTTTCGCAACTTTGGCAAGTTAATTTTGTTTGGAAGCTACAGATTTTGAAAGTTCTTGTACTGGGAGCTAAAAATCAGCAAAGGCTTTAGCAGGGCGATATCTTTTCTGAGTGTATTATTTAGAAAACAGCTGATGGGTGGTCAGCCCACGGGGGGCGTGGCGGGGCGAGACGCTGCGATCCGCCGCCATTCGAGCCAGCAGCGTAAGCGTTTATTTCGGCGAGAGCTTAAACAGCTTTAGCTTTTGCTGCTTTGTTTCAATATTTCTTTCCTATATAATTTCTTTGTTTCTCAAAAGCCCGTTCCATTTCGAATTTTTGTAAACAATATTTATTCCCAATTCGAATCGGCTTGCCATTTTTTCCGTTAGCTTGCAATGCGCATTGAATTCGGCTGCCCACTTCGTTGGGTCTACAAAATTGAGTGTGCACACACGACGACGCAAAAAATTGCACAGCTCATTCGGTGTAGAATTATTGTAATCCCCACCAGGCTGCCAGAAACGTCGGGAGGTCGCCGCGCCACTGAAATGCTTCGGAGTGCTTTTGGTGCTGCCGGGTGTGCGCGTGCAAGCGAGACAACGGCTGTGCTTAGGCTTGGTTGCGACACATGCTTGCGCGCTCGCACGCGCTCTCTGAAAAGTGCTGTGCAGAAAACACTGCTCCCTGTCAGCTTTTGCTGCGCGCCTGTTGAAAAATTCACAAAAAGCCAAAATAGCGCGAACGGAACCGTACAAATCGAAAAATGGTCGTTCACAACGTCCCTCGGTCGTTCCGCGAGCCGCTTAATTTGAATTGCAGCGATTGCGAGTCACGTTTGCTGTGTGACTGTCTCACTCTCCCTGTCTCCCTCAGTCTGATTGGATATTTATTTTTGAATTGGAAAATGCATGCAGTTGGCAACACTGGCACTTTGGCAATTGCAATTCCCTGCACCAACATCTGTGAAATTATTTTCTATTTTTAACAGTTACATTCGCAACATTGAGAAGTGTTGCTGAGTTGAAAAAGTTTAAAAGTAAGTTCTTTGATTTACATATATAAACAATAAAAATATTTTAAATATATTAAATAGTAATTACAATTGATTTAATAATTGTGAAAATTAATTTTCCTCCTACTTTATTTCACTTCTATTACTATTCTTATTGGATTTTCAGCAAATTACATAATACGGATCAGAAATAATGGCGTTACCCGAAGGTTTGGCTGGCAAAATGAAGACCTTCCAGGTAAGTTTAATAAATTAATTTTAAGTATCTTCTTTTAGTTAATAACATTTCTTGCAGGCTGTCAATGATTTGCCTGTGTTCCTTAAGGGCGGACCCGCTGATAAGGCTCTATTTGGAATTACGGCAGCTCTGTGTGGTGTGGGCTTAATAAGCATTGCTCACATGATCTACACAATGGGTTTCAGCAAGAAAAAGGCATAAGTGTGTACATTATATGTATATAAACAAGCAGTTAATGCAATAAAAATATAGAAATAAACTCAATTTATTTAAACATTGCGCCAAACTTATCTCATGATCACCCTGTGCAGCTAACCTACAGAGTTGCTTTAGATAACTCATCATTTATGGCCACTCTAAATCGTAAACAGCTGATTGTGTCCGCTTCATTGTGAATGGTTAAACACACACAAAGACAAAAATACATTTAGTTTTGCTTTGTGGAACCGTGTAAGAAAAATACAAATAAATAGAGAAATGGAGCCCAATGATGAGGTTGTGGAGCGTCAAAAGCTGGTGCCCAACGATGTGGAAACCGAGGAGGAAGCCAAATCAGCTCAAACCCCTGCCACGCCCGTCACCGTGCCAAAGATCAATGTAAATGGCACACGCCCAATTTGCAATTGACAAAATTTACGATTATCTTTGTGTTAATGCAGCTCAAAGGTCTCTCGAGTGGCGACACAACGCGTAGCCGTAATTCAGCCTCGTGCTCCATCGAACGCACTATATCAGAGAAGGGCCAAGGACAACCGCAGGGACAGCCCTCTGCCAAGACTACGCTGCAGTACGTCAATGAGCGCCGACCTCGCCCACATGCGCCTAACAGCGGCGCGGCCAATGAAGAGCGATTCGAGTTCAAGACGCGCCCACGCAAGCTGCTGAAGGGTAAGCTGATAGGTGTATAGAAGCATGCTTCAGTTTTTCCGCTAAATTTCCAGTCGCTGTGGAAGTTCTCAAGGAATTGAACCGTTTGTTGGCGGCGACGGCAGCGGCAACAGCAACATCAACGGCCTTGTGACGCACTTCTAGAGCCATATGTTGTGCACATTACTCTTTCACACACAATCAAATACAGAGGGAGGCCAATTTCGACAAGCCAATATAATTTCAATAATTTAAATTACAAGCCATTTACCTAGACAGCGCGGAGGGGAAGCTGAGGGAGCAGCACAGTCCGTGGGATTTGTCGTCTGGCATTTGGTTTTTTGTGCTTGGAGCAGGCAGTTGCTATTTTATTGTGGAATTTATTTAAGCTCGTTTTCTTTTTTGCGTAAATTGCGGAAGCTGAAGGAAATTCAATAAGTTAAAGCTTGTTTAGTATAAGTTAACGAAAATGTAGGAGAAGCTATGCTTGGAAGAGTAGTTAGACTAGTTCTTATTGTCATTTCAGTTTATATGAATAAGTAAAAAAGAGATGAATTAGAGCAGTTTTGGAATAAACTACAGTTACATACATACATATGTATATATACTATGTGATATTATGTACCGTGCTCATAAAATATGAATTATACAGTTATAAACTCTACTATATATAAAGTAAAGATTATATAATATAGATATAGACTCTCCATACTGTGCTGTAAGCTTTATATAATATAGACATCGACTCTGTACTATAGATATACACGTTTTAGCTTGTTAATAGACATATGTATGACTTATAGTCAATGTGTTAGCTGATGCTTACAAGGCCTTACTTTTATTCCCCAATTGTAGACTAAAGTTGGTATTCCTTATATATGTATGTATATGTATTATTTTGTCATCATTTTCAATTGCATATGGCCCTTATAATTTGTATATACCTTGCTATAATTTCTTTATTTATCTTTTGATTTAATCTGTTTATTTTTATTTGCTTTGATTTTTTTGTACTTTCATGATTTTGATTTTATTTGTGTGGCCTATTTTCGCTATTTTAAATGCGAAATGCAGATGGAAATCCTTTAGAGCCAACGCACAGCAGCAGTCAGCATAGTTTGAATAGCATTACGTTGGTCAGCAGCGAGTGGCTAACGCCAGATGCACCCACAACTAACAACAACAACAATGATTGCTCTAAAGTAAACGACAACAACAACAACAATAGCTCGACAAAGCCGCTGCCGCCGCCCTTGCATATTCCAATGGCCAATCCAAGCATTCACAGCGACAAGTTCGACGATCGTCCAATAAAACATCATTCCTTTGTCTCCGAAGTGCCCGATGTGAAGCATATGGAGCGAGCGCTGCTTGGCCTGCTGGATGACTTTCACTCCGGCAAGCTAAAGGCATTTGGTAGCTATTTAATATAGATTGGTATAGATATACGTACATGCTAATGCGAGCTCCTTTTATCCAGGCTCTGGCTGCACCATGGATCAAATGACCAAAATACGCGAGCAACAGGAGAGCCTGGCTAAGTTGCATTTCGAGTTGGCTGCCGCCGAGGAGGACTCGCTGGAGCACGGCAAGGAGTTCAACACGAGTCGAGCGCAGGAGAACATGCTGCAGCTGATGCAGCGCCTGGAACAGCTCTCCATTTCCATTGAGCAGCTGCAGACGAGTCACAATGGTCTCTGAGAGTTGGACAAGGTGCCGACCGGCACGCTCTTTGACCGCCTCCTGCTGCTGCTCTGAGGGGTGTGCAGCGCCCACCTACCCACACTGGTGTACATAAGTTCTTTTTGTGTTGAAGTGACTTTTTATAAGATTTGTATAAGCTTCCAGTTTTTGTATAAGAGTTAGGCATTGATTGTGTCTGAGGACTTAGTGTTACAATTAATTGCTAGATCCTATATATATATTTGCAGTCACATTACATATACATATATGCACATGCGTGTGTATGTAATTGTGTGCATAGATCTAACTTGTAGCGTAGTGTAGTTGATTAGCTTAGACAGCTTTCCCTCTCCCCAATTGACAAGCTTCGATTTTACTGAAATCTATTTCAATTCATCAATTGTTTATCCTTTTTGTTGTAGCTATTAGAATTATATATATATATAATCTTTTATATAAATGAAATAAATTGGTAAAATATTCATTTAGATTTCTTAAGAAATCCAATACAAAATACATTTGTTTTATTTATATATAAGCATATATATTTTAACTCTAATATTGTCAGCTCAATTAATAATACGGAAAGATAGATATAACGCTTTTAAGTTGATGATAATTAGAGATAGAAAGATACTATCTATTTATCTCAATGTTTCAGCCTATGTATACATCTCAGAAATGTTCATTTTACTTTAAAGACTGTCAACGCCTTCACTTGATTTTTCCGCTTAACAATTCAAAGGAAAAAGGTTCATAAACAATAAGTTCATCCGGCTTGGCGGCCTTTCAAAAAATTCCAATATATATATATATATGTATGTAGATACATAAAGTTAATGTCCATTTACCGCCAAGCAGAATTTCATTTAGCATTCACAATTTGTTTGGCTTGGGATATTGGATATCGAACATGTACGCGTGTACATACATATATGTATATATAAATCGGGCATGCCATCGGGACAACCTTTGGGCAAGTGCATTTTGTCCACATAGGAAATTTGTTTGTTGCGTCGCTTAATTTGTGCATTTGCATTCAGCTGGCGTCCACTTCAGTTGGAGTTGTCATCATCCTCGACAATGTCTCTTCTTCTTCTTATTCTTCTTGTTCTTATTACTCCTCTTCTTCTTCTTCTTTTCTGGTTGTTGTTGTAGATTTTGTGATCGGTAAAAGTAATTTGTGACTCGTTGTTCTTTCTTTTTCATGTTCTGTTTAAATCCGGGTTTCAAATAACAAGAAGCGTGCACTGAGAGAAAATTTGTGCTGTCTCTGGGCTTGAGTGAGGGAAAATGCATTCCATATTACGATTATCTATAGGTATGGTATAGGTATGGTATGTGTACATCTATGTACATCTATTTACCATATTCTCTAATACAAGTCTTAGCTAGCATAGTTAGACATCATATGCCAATATATTATTATCTGGCTATTATAAGAGGGGAAGGTATTGAAATATCCCAAATATGTAGAAGCCTACACAATAAATTCGAGATCTTGAAAGTAAGGAAATGGAATGAGTTGTCGCACTGCATATGAACTATTTAGTTACGACTCAATACGTCCCTCGATTAAGCTCACTCATCTCATCTGCTTGTCACATTCTAAATTATCTTAAATTAATAAACATTCACAAAATGATAGAAGTATACTCACAGAACGCACTTCCAAACTGGCAGTTGCTTCGGCTCATCAATCAGCTAAGTATTCTGACCTTTGGCTAGTAGTTTTCGTGCAGTGTATTTGGGCACTTGTTGTTATTGTTGCCATTGCCACCGTCACCGCCTGCGTACGCCCTTTCGTTTCATTTCCTTGCCCTTCGTCGGCTGCGGTCAGAAAACTCTGGAGTTGAGCTCGGTTTCGAATGCGAGTTTCAACACTCGAGTTTGGGTTTTGGGTTTTCAGCGCTGGGATTGGGGGAGCACGGCTCCGGTTTATGCTTAGCTAGCGGTTTAGTGCATTCCAGGCTTGTGTCGAACATCATTTGCGTCAAATGAAGAAATAAACGCTTTGCCCGGCGCATCCGCCACGCTGCATACAAATGCAGTCGGTCGCTCAACAGGCACACCTATACACACACACATACACACCCACTCCAGTGGCACTTCCATTGTCCGGCGTTCCATCACGCGCCTGGATTACACACACACGCACACTGCTGGAAAGGGTCGCCATGATCGGGAATGGGAATTTCCGAAGCCAAGCCCTAGAATCCAACAAGTGACTGGGTGCAACAGCGCTGCTTGGAGCTGGAGCTGGAGTTGGAGTTGAGGTCTCTTGGTGAGGGGTGGGCGGAGGCGTGGCTGTCGTCAGTTCATCGAATCGAGTGTTATGTAAAATGTGAAAAGAAGTCATTAAATATGTGAAGCGCATATCAAATTTCATACGAATTGAACCTTTTGGGCTTTGGTCACATGAGAATTTGATGAACTGCCAAGCCGGACAATGTTGTTGTTGCTCTTGTTGTTGGTGCTGGTGATACCTGTCTGCCAACTGGGCGCGGATCACTTGTTGCCTTAGCCACTAGCCACTGGCCACTGACCATTTGGCCATTTGATATGCCCGCCACTTGATGTTTATGAACTTTGCGTGCAGGTCAATCGCAGCAGTTGCCTTTGTTTTTCTTCTGCTTCTTCTTCGTTTTGCTTGTTTTTTTGCATTCGCCTTTTTGGCGTCGCTCCCTTAGCTCGTAATCCTTTTCTGTTTTGCCACCCGCGTGCAGACACACAAAGAGCGGAAATTACGTCGCTGATGACAGAGCAAAAGCGGAAGAGCACGCAGCTCTGCAGCTCTCTTGCCGACGGGGGGCACTCAGGACTCGGCGCCCACGTGAAAAAAGGGGAGGCGGGCGCAATTCGCCCAAAAGCGCTGCACCAACAAGTTCACATTTGGTTCGTGTGAGCCAATCGCTGAACCGAACAGTCGATATACATATGTGTGTACGTTCATTTGATCATTCATTCCTACTGGGAAGCGTTCATTTTGGGACAATTACTTAAAGTCCAAGGGAATTTCTGCTACACTAGCAAATTTCCCTTTTCAATATTGTGCATCACTAATTAAAAGTCCCGAGAGGAGTTAGCGCGTGAGTCATTTTTTGACATTGCCATTTTTATAATTTTTAAAGTAAATTTAATTATTGGACATAGACATACATATTCTAGACGGTTCCATTTAGCACGAATTGAACAGAGGTGCTCTAGTTCCCCGCGCTGAGCTACTAGTGCGCATCTCTAGTGCCTCTCGCCCATTCTCTCCGCAGCGAAACGTAACAGGAAGTGCGACAAAATTCAAAACGTACTCTGCAGCCGGGCATCCTGCTGCTGCTGCTACGGCTGCTACGGAAGCACGGAAAAGCCAAAGGGGGCGTGGCATTGTGAAGAGGGCGTAAGGTAGTAGCTGACTGACGGTCGGGCTGTGACTGGGCTGGCATAAATGCGAGCACGGCAAAAGTTGTGACTGCTGCTCTGTGCCCCAAAGGAGGAAGTGTTTGGGCAGTGGGCGGACGGGTGGTGCCCGGGTTAAGTCCTGTGCGAGGCGATATGCCCCACAGAGAGCACGCACACACACAGACAGAGTGAGAGGAGGGCGACGTACTTTATTTCCTGTAAATGTCCTCGAAAATATGAACATTATATCCCGGAAACGGAAGCTGCAGCATTTGCAAGGAAGCAGGCAGGCAGGCAGGCAAGCAGGCAGGACTCGCAGGACTCTCTTGTGACGGAACTGCCTGGCAAACATTCAGTTGGAGGAACCCAACCCAGTCGCGTGGGCTGATTAAAGTGGGTAAACAACTGACTTCGACGTTGAAATGTACACAACAGAGAGATGGTGGCAGGACTCTAGCTGGCAGGACTCTGACGATGACGTCTTTACATCCTGCAGGAAGCGAGCTGGGCTCTTAGCTGCCGGCAAAGGCATTCAGGGACATCCAACAGCAACAACAACAAAATATATACATAAAAAAAAACTTTGCATTGAGGAAATGACGGAAGCTGCTTCAGCTTCAGCTTGAGCTCCGGCTCCAGCTCCGGCTCCGGCTCCGGCTCCGGTTGCTTTGGCAGGAAATCAACGTCGTGGACGTAAATTAAATTCCATGCAAAGTTAATTTTGTGCAACTCCCACTCCCACTATCACGCCCACTCCCATCTCTCCCTCCGTATCCATGCCGTAGACTATTTCCGCATCTTTCGACTAAAAACCATTTTGCAGCCATTTGATATGAGCTCAAGTTTTCGATATGCGCCGGAGGTCGATGGAATGCGACTCAGTTATCCGGAAGAGGGAGGGGATATGGAGGGAGCGCGGAATGAGGAATGCGGAAGCGGGAGAAGGGTTTCACATATTCAGGTCTTAGCTGAGCACTTAAATTCTCTGATTCAGAATATTTAATATATTCTGAGGCATTTGGTTATGCGAGTTATATAAAGATTTAAGGATAGAGAGCAGAGACATAGAAAGAGAAATAGAAAGGGAAAGGAAACGAAAAGGGGGGATATAGGATAGGACGATAATAACGGGTTGAATAGGGAGTAAATTCATTTCTTAAAATGCAGAGGCCCAATATTAATAGATAATCCATTTAACATTAGAGAAACATCTGTAGAATAATTTGGGAATCGCTGATAGAGTATAGTCTATATAGAGCTATATTTATACGAACTATAGTGGATATCCAACTTCATACGATTCCCAGTTGGGAATTCAAATTAGGATTCTACACTCCATTCCACCCATATGATTATAGTGCGATCTGTCTATTCTTATCTGGCTGGCATGCAGCTCTTGTAAGCCTATTTATAATGACAGCCGGCAATTATAGCCAGTTAATCCCACACTCTGCGAGCTCACCTGTGCCGTGCCAGCTCTGGGATAAATATAGACGCTTCTCTATGGGGCGAATCCGAGATCAAGCCGCTCAACTGGTTGCATGGACACACATACATGTATGTGGCTATGTAATTTGCGCCAATCATTTGGCCAGCTTCAATCACAGAGGAATAGGCAGTCGGCCAATGTACCGCTAGATGCTGGACCATAAACAGTGCTAGCCTAAAAGCCAATCCTCGATAGCAACGGCAACAACAATAAGCGAAGCCTCTGACCAAAAGATTACGTGAAAGGTGAAAGTTGTGCGAGAACCGCAAAAGATGCGAAGCCAAAGCAGGAAACAGTTCAACAGAGTCGGGCAGGGGCAGACAAGGAGACCATGAGAGAGCGAGAGAGAGAGAGAGGTGCTCGGTCGATTGGTGAGAAACTGAACCGGACCCCCACCTGTCGGCAAGCCAAAGCTCAGGTGACTCTCAGCCGCAGTTGCAGCCTCAGCCTCGGCCTAAGACCTGGTCACATTTCCGTATGCGAAATGTGGAACACTGGCACAGTAGCCGGCATCAGCAGCTCCTCTACCCACTTCTTCGTCCCCCCCCCCCCCCCTGGTCATCTGCTTTGGCTGCAGCTTCCATCACCTTCTGCCACTTCGTCTTCTTCTGCTTCTTCTGCCCACCCATTTATGGCGCATGCGCGACCCACTGTTGGGTCCCAGCTTCTCGTCTCTCGAGTCGCGGACAGGTTGGCAGCCGTTAACCAAAGCTGGCTCCAGCCAATGCGCGCTTGCTCAGTTGCTTGTGCATTACCGCATTGTAAACCTGAATTCTTCTGCTCCTCTTTCTTTCTTTGCCTTTGTACACCCAATGCGGATGGCTCAGATAGGGTATATTGGCTGGAGCTTACATGTAGTGGATAACTGTATCTTATATCTAATAGAAAAACGATCATAATATTGATAAAGTTAATAATAATGACAATGATAATGATAACTACAATGTTAATGATAATGATATTGAAAATGGCAATGAGCATTAGAATGATGATAAAGAGAAAGCTACCGAATTATACAAATACCACTGATAATGATAATGATAATGACAATGACAATGACAATGCCAAAAGCTATAGCTATAACAATACTAATGGTTATGATAATAGATTCGAAAATTAAAATGACAAAGACAATGACAATGAAAAGGATGATGGCAATGATAATGATAATGATAATAACTATAAGCATCACAATGAGAATGAGAATGAGAATGAGAGCAACTATAATAATACCAATGATAATGAAAATGAAAAAGAAAGTCCAAATAATAACTTCAATGACAAGAAAGTGGTGCGAGGCTTTGCTGAGTATCTGCTAGTCGGTCCGTCTAGACTTCAACTACTTTACTACTTTTTATTTTGCCTGCTTGTTTTTTGGCATTACAATTCCGGATGCTGTTTGGCTCCTCTCGGCATTGTTTTTTTAATAGATTATGAATGTAAGGCAGTGGGTGTCGCTGCTGGTGTTGATGTTGTTGTTGTTGGTGGTGGTGTTGTTGGTGTTGTTAGTAGTGCTGCTGTCGCTTTGCTGTGTTGGTTTTCGGTTTCGGCTGGTTTCCAGCCTCGTCTGGCTTTGGCTTTGGCTTCGTCGTTAGACGGTAGCGTGTTGGCAGTGTTTGTAACACTTTTTGGTTAACGTCTGGCACTGGGTCTCAGAGTCGACTCGAGTCTGGAGTGTTTGTTGAGGAAGTTATATAATCAGCAGTGCGATATATATGCCGACAATATATTGTACACATACATACATACGTACACACATACTATATGCCTCAATCAATTTATAACTCTTGCTAACCAGCTCGAAAGTTAATAACCGAAAGAGAGTGTGTTTGTGTGTGTGTGTGTGTGTGTGTGTGGGTGGGCAACTGGTAAGAGCCAAAGAGCATGTAACTGATCCGTTCGAGTGCATATACTATACGGCAGAAGGTGTATAGGTATATAGGTATGTAGGTAGGTATATGGCATATGGTATATCGTATGCGTCGCAGTTGAGAGCTTGCAATGCTTCCTCAACAAAATTTTGCAATGGAATTTTTGGGCTTTGGAAACGAGAGAGATGAAGTTTTTTGTGATAAGTGTGAGAAAAGTTGACAGTGTTAGCTGTAAAGGAAGAGGAAGAGAGCGGTAACTTCACCGGGATCTGTGGGTTAGCAGAGATTAGTGATATATCAGGTAAGTATATGTATAAGAATACTTTGGATAATAAACTAGCTTGCAGCTCAGCAGAGAAACAATTTAGGGTCTGATAAATGACTCTAAGCTGCGATCAGTAATTTAGAAGAGAGCTCTGATAAAAAAAAAAAAAAAAAAAAAACTAAAGATCACATTTTATTTATATTTTATCATGTTCTTATGGCTGCTTCAATCTCTAAATCAACAATGCTGCAACAAGTACTGTTTATCTACTACTACTCTAGTATGTAGTACTACTCCAGAATCTACTACTACTCTATTATATATTATGTTATTATCTAGTATTACTCCAATATTTACTACTACTCTCTTATCTACTCTTATTTACCACTACTCTAATATGTACTATCACTCTATTATCTACTACTACTCTCATATCTACTACTCTGCAATCTGCCACAACTCTAATATCTACTACTAATCTACTACTCTCTTCAACGATCTTTCGATCTGCTCAAAGTGTGAATAGCTCTAATCGCGCTCCAGATCCGCCGTTTGCTCAGCTATTGTCCGAGGTTTCCATCAGTTCGAGCTGTTGTTTGTTGTGGGCCCATAAAAAGTCGCATTTCATGTGCATTTCCTTTTGTCACTTTGCCCTCGGGCAGGACATGTGTTTCAAATGCTTCTTCTACTGCTTCTTTGTTAAGGATGCAGGATAAACTTCCTTTTGAGAAATGTTCCCAGGCAAACCTGCTGTACGAGCTGATGCTGCAATTAATTACACAGCATTTTTCATTTTTCCCCATTTTCCCATTTCCATTTTCCATGTTTTCAAGTGCGTGTGCTCAGCTCTCCTCCGATATTTACCTGTCTCGCTCGCACTTGCTCTCCCTCTCTCTCTCTCTCTCTCTCTCTCTTGTTGCTCACTTTATTCATCATCTTTGCTTTGCTTTGCTTTGTTGTTGTTGCTTGTTCTGCTTTTAAACGTTTTCCAAGAACTGCAGCCAGTGAATGGCCTAGACCCGAGACTAGAGACTCGACTCGACTCGAGACCCGAGAACCGAGACAAAAATCGTAGCTGAGTTTCGAGATCGAAATCGAGCTCGAGATCGAGTTTGAGATCAGCTCGCAGTCGGCGGAGCCTTCGGCTGAGCGGATGTGATCTGTGCATTTTCCAATTCTCTTTGCTTGTGTAAGTGAGCCTAAGTGTGTGTGTGTGTGTTGGAATGTCTGTTAGTGCTGGCAATTGAGCTTATTTCCCGTCAAATGCAACCTTATACAAATGCAGTTGTAGCCGAATGACTGCAAGCAGCGGATATTATATCACATTATACTCCTTTTGGAATGACTGGAGGATTATATTGGTTTCCTAGCACTATTCATTTTGCTAGCTATTTGTTTATACGGCTGCTAAACATAAAATTGAGAGCATATATTCCTTAGTTTTGACAGCTTATAAAGTGTTTTGGGCCATAGAGTATCATTTTCAATATACATACATACTAGTGTATCGACAGTCTCCGGGTAAAAATATATATGTGTATAAAAGTATAGATACTATAAAAATACAAATTGTATTATATTATAAATATTATATATACAATCAAGTACAACACTAAAAGAAAATAAATTGCCTCTTTTCCTACAGATCTATTTTTACTTGAACTAAATATGAATACTATTAAGAACAAGTTCAATTTTCAGTAGTCGGCTTTATAGCTTTCTTCCTAACTTAACAAGCTAGTGCTCTAATTCAGCGCTTTGCTCACTAGCTCCACACATTTGGCTATTTATTAGCCAAAGAATGCTCAGCTCTGGCTACTAGCGCCTACTTCGCCTGCAACGACTTTAGCCGCTGATCTACGCTGATCAGCTATATTACAACTTATCGATCGTGTGTATGTGTGTGTGTGTGTGTGATTGATAAAATTTCACATTCCACACGTTGCATGAAGCCACAGCAGCGAGTCACTCTCTGTTTATCCTGGCCTGGAGGATCGATCGCCTCGATCACCTCGATCGCCACGATCGCCACGATCGCTGCGATCCGAGTCTGTCATATCGCATGGCAGTTGCACAATGCACTCGTTGCATGAAATCTGAAACCTTTCACCGGTCTCTGTGGCAAGCAAAACCTGCCCAAAGGCCAAACACTTGTGGCGATCGAGCGAGGATCGAGCAACCCCTAAGTTGTCGAGCATTTCGTTTGTTGCTTTGTGTTCTGCTTGGCTGAGTTTCATTTAGGGCGCTAAATTAGAAGAGACGAAACTCGGATGCGTATGTGAGTATGAGTGTGTGTGTGTGTGTGTGTGTGTAGATCGATTTGTGGGCGATCCGTTGCACAGGTCGTCTTTGATTTTTGATCGGTTTTTCCATTGTTCGAGTCAGGTTCACCTTTCCCACGGTTTCTTCTTTCCAGCTCAGCTGGCTGCACATTCTATACACTCCACACACATACATGTACATATATCCTGATCCTCATTCTGGCCTTGCTGCCTGGCAACAATGTCAAAAAGGATGGGAACAATTAGTCATTGTTCTCTAGAGAGAGAGTGTGAGAGAATGGGGAAAATGTGTAACAATTAGGGCAACCAGGATCTGCACTTAATATCCCTTTTCCACTTTAATTACCGCAAGCAACTCGAGACCCTACATATAGGGTGTTTCTGGAATACTTTTCTGCTTCGTTTAGATCAGCTTCTGTGAAGGTGGTCCATAGATAACGCCTCACTAATTCTCGGGTATTTGCAACACAATTGAAAAATAATTAAATTTTGAATAATTGTTCACTTTTTGGAATAATAATATGGATAAAGACAGAGATTGCTTATTTATTTTAATAATGACAATACAATATACAATGTATATACATATATAATATAATAATAATATATACAGATATAACATATATATTATTTATTACATTTTTATTATTATTTACTTATTTTTTATATTTATGACATTTGGATAAGATAACTTAGTTATTAAACTATCAAGAAATCATTTTTATGGTTATAAATAATTATAATGTTAGTTATTATTATAATGTTATGTATCACGTCTCCTTCTACCTTTTGTATACATTTCCTGATCTATATCCAAAGTTTTTATTATATTAAAGTAACTAAAGCTTATACATACATAAAGCGCTAATTAATTTTCCGGACTACATTCCCAGTTAATAGTTAATAATTATCATATCAATGATCTGGCACAGCATTCCACTCGATTCCCAGCCAGACAGCCTGGAAATCCTAAATGTATATGTATGTAGCGCAGAGTTGATGTATAGACAGATGTCTTATGGCTGCTCCCCCGCCCTCTAGCGAAATTTTTAGTGCTAATAATTTGTGCGATTGGCAAATGACCAAAAAATGAAAAGTGAAGCGTCTGGAAGACTTCCGCATCGGGACAGATCGCCGGGGCCCAGAGCGAAAGAAAGAAAGAAAAACTATTTATAGAGCCGACGTCTTGCTCTTGCGTGCTCTCGCTCTCTCTCTCTGTCTCTCTCTCTCTCTATCTCTCGCTGTCTGCCGCGCGCGCGTTCTCTTCAGGGATGGGTGAGGGGTGAGCACTAAAAATTTTGTCTGGCCTGTTTCAATGTATGTGCGTGTGTGTGTGTGTGTGTGTGTGCACTCTGGACATTGCGGCATTCTATTTTAATGTATTATTATCTGCACTTGGGCATCGAACTTGCAACGTGCCACACAGACGAAAACTTTGTCAGATTGACGGCGGCAGGTTGCAAGTGCACACCCAGATACACCAGCACAGCAACATACACACACAGCAACTCACACACATGAGCAAATTGAAAATTAAGTAGCTGCCGCTTTAACAGCCACCTACGACCCAACAGTCGCCACGCCCACTCGCCCACACGCCCAGTGCAATGCGAAACGAAATGATTGCTACTGATCGCAGAAAATATGTTGATTGGCTCAATTGGACGACTATTTGAACTCTGAACCGCAATCCTGCTCGTTCGCTCTCTCACCCTCGCCACGCGCTCTCTCGCTCTTAAAATCGTCTCGCTCTTCGCTTAAGCTGAACGGCAGCAACAACGGCAAACTAATTTGGACCAATGCGTTAGAGCGGGAGGAACGATCACTGACCGTTTATGGGCATTTGACTTCAAATGTCAACGTTGTTTGAGGGAAACTGGTTAACGAACTTTTCAACTCAAGACAAAGCAACAACAAAAACAAAAGCAAGACAAAACGAAACAAAAAATGTCAAGCGGATGCAACGCAACTGAGCGCATCTTTCGCTACGTTTTATGGCAACCTGTCAGTCCCTACCCGCCTCCCGCTCCAGATAATAGTCAATCGCTCTGACTCCTTTCTCTCTCTCTCTCTCTTTGTCTTCATCTGTTTCTTCCGCTCTTACACAGCGGCGCTCTTGCTTTACTTGGCCACTAATTTATGCTGGCAAATAAAACAGATTTTGTTTAACGGAAATGTTGCCGCAGTGTTGGTTAATTAAGGCTGAGGCATGCATACAGCCCACATTCTATTAGCTCATTGATAAGTGATAATCAGCTTTTATCGCAGCGATTAACAAGTCGATCGACAACCCACGCTTAACACCCACTACTATCGAAATAAAAGTTTAGAGTTACAAAAATATTTTCAATTTAATTTGATTCCGTTCATTAACAATTACCTACTAATTATGCATATTTATTCCATCTCGAGCACCTGTAAAATATGTTAAAATACATATGTATTTCAAGATATTTTTGAATAACCTCTATATATGTACATATGTATGTATGTATGTACATACGTACATACACACGCGGCGTTAAAGGAAATAAACAACGTGCAAATATTCGGAAGAAACATATACACATATTGTTAGCAAGAACAAGAAGACCGACAATAATAAGAAATAATAAATTAAATTTAAATTTCAAGTCAGTCGATTCTCTTTGCAAGCAGCACGACTACGCTCTTAAATGCAATGTGCTCTCCTTCTCTCGCTCATTCGCTCTTCGATTCACTCAATTGCGCATGCTCTCGGCTCAGTTATTCGTCGTTTGCTTTGTTTATTTCTTACTCGCATGTTTTGAGTCACAACGTAAGAAACTTTCGTGGTGAGCGGACGTGTTGCTGCGGAACAAGACAAAAAACACAAATCAAAAAATCAAAATTTGTTGTACAATAATTATAATACCGAATTGTAATTGTGCAAAAATATTCTAAACAAAAATTAATTGAATTTGATTCAATGCGCACGCAACGGCAGCAGCAGCACCACCACCACCTACAACAACAATTGCTGCAATAATAATTTTTAAGTTGAATTTATCGCTTGACAAATCAAAACATAACAAAAAGCCAACGAGGCGAAAAAAAAAGTGTGGAAGAAAAGACGCCGCCACTGCCGCCGCCGACACCGACGTCGAGAATCGAGTAACAAAGCATAGAATAGCTAAATAACTGTGTATGCCAAGTTTTCCTGTTGTGGCTGTTCTCTCAATATAAAAACGAAATAAACAAAAATTAGGCGAACAGAGCGCAACAAAAAAGAAGAATAAAAAACAACAACAAGTAGTGTGCAAGCAAAAGTGAAAAGGAAGCAGTTTATTTATTGTTGTATGTATGTGTGTTTTCTACTTAAACGAAACGCGGGTGCAAAAGGGCCAGCAGCAGCAGCAATAACAACAGCAGGGACCAGCACAAGTGCATCGCTGTGCTTGTGTTTGTGTGTACGTGTGTGTGTATGTGAGACGGAAGTACTTTGTGCTCTCTTTGTGGCTGTGGTCTTCCTCTACAATCGTCTCCAGATTGCGCTCGATTTGTTTTTGTGTTTTGTTATTTTTTCGGTGTGCCATTCCCTTTCGGCGCTGACATTCGCTTTTTGCAATGGCAAATAAGAAAACATATACAAAACACTTTTAAAAGCAACCCAAAGCAACAGCGGTCAACACAGGATTAACGTAACGTAACGCAGTCCACAGTCCGTACCCCGTCGCACTCTCTCTCTCTTAGTTTCTTCACAATGGCCACTTGACGTCGCGTCGCAGTAGCAGCGAACGACGACGACGCCGCAGCAGAACCAGGAAATCGACAGCAAAGTGCATGCAATTACGTTGCGTGACGTTCACCATACGTTACGTTACGTAGTACTGCTGCAGTTGTAGTTCAAGCGGGCGTCGAAGCAGTAGTAGCAAAAGAAGAAGCAGCGGCAGTAAGCAGCAGCAGCAACAACAAGTATAACGCTCGTTCTCTGGATCTGGACAAACATATCCGCTTCCGCGTTGAAAGCTTATAAGAACAGCAAACAACAGAGACAACGGGTATTACACCAACAACAACAGCAACAACGAAATACGTCACGGCACAGTGGAGCAAAGGCAAACAGGTAAGCAAGCCAATTCATTTTCAACTCTTCTAGCTGTGTACAGTGGGTGCTCTGTTGAACGAATTTCTCTCTAATGGAAGAAAATTAGGCATAATTCGTTTAATATTATTGGCAATAGATTTTCGACTTCACAGCACTTAATTTTTTACATTCATGTTTGCTCAGATTTGTTTTTTGTTTGTTTGTTTTTTTTTTTTTTTTTTTTTTTTTTTTTTTTTTAATATTAAATTTCTTTCTTTTCGCTATCAATTTATTTTTTGTTAACACGTTTCACTTGTCTTTCTGACCTTCTTTTGTTTCCATATGCTTTATTTTATATCACACTTCACGGCGTCCTCTCCCCGTTTTTCACACTCCCATGCAAGAGCTGTCACCCGCTCTAGCTGATAAATTTAAACCGCTAATCTCCCAGCTTTAATTGTCTTTCGTACACTTTGTCTGTTAGTGTTTTCCTCATGTTTTGACACTCTGTACCACAAAAACAACAACAAGTTACACCGAATCTGAATTTCTGCCTGCGTAAGTGTTTTACAACACTGCCTCAATTTATATCTCTGGCAGATCTATTTATGTTTGTATTTCCGATTTGTTTAGGCTTTAAAGAGAAAACCGAATTTTTACTTATTGTGTATATGCATACATTCATATGTACATACATATACATACATATGTATATAATATATATACGGAACTCAAGCTTTCGCACCTCTCAATTTCAGATTAAAACAAAATGATATGACAAATGCGCTGATTGTACTAAATGAACTGTTTTGCTTTTTGCTCAGTTCCCATCAAGCTTGAACTATAACTGTTTTGTAAAACTTAAGCACAGTTCGCGCTCGCTAAGAGCAACATAATTTCCAATGCAATGTCTTAAATAATGTTCTTTTATTTTTTATCACATCTAATATTACCCAACTCTTCATGTATGGGTGACTACTGTTCTATTGAAAATTCTATTTATAATTTATATTTCTAATTATTTTTGTTCTCATATTCATCATGTCTAATATTAGCTTGTTCTTCATGCCTGTGTGTCCACTGTACACATATTTTGTTGAACCATATTGACGGCAATCGGTCGACTGGCTTTTGGCTCGCTTTTTTTCTTGGGTTTTTGGTTGGAGCTTTGGGCTTGGGTTTTGGGCTCTGGGTTCGACGGGTCTCTTGTTGCATGCAGCAATTTTTCTATGGAAGTGAAACAAAAGAGGAGCGTTAAGCTCCAATTGGATTGATGTTACGGTTCTTCTTGTATGTTGTTCTTGTTCTTGTTCATGTTGCCTGTTGGCGCATTTTTATTTTCGCTGCGTCTCTCTTCTTCGATCTTCTCTACGTCAGCGAAATCTTATCTCGCTGCTGCTACAGCAGAATTCTGTTTAGTTGTGCGCCTGCTCATGCTGCCGCGTCGACGCCGACGCTCACAGTGCTGTTGAAACGAAACAGCAAACAGTTCCTGCTTCTGGTTTACCTACACCTACACACACACACACGCTTACTTCAAGAAAAAATCGCACCTGATCATGCCTTCTCTCTATCTCACTAAGCCCCGCACCCTTTGCCTAACGAAAAGATTTTCGTCAATAAATTTGATTATTTCTTTTTTCATATATGTACATAAGTGTGTGTGTGCATTTTATTTACTTAACATGCTCGGTTCTCCAATTAGCGAAACGTATAACTACATATGTATGTATGTATGTATGTTTGTACATACGTCTACACACATACGCACGCACACTAGCTTAAAACAGACATCTCTCCAACTGAAGCAACAAAATTTTTATGGATTTCTAGCCGTTAACTTTCCTGGTTCTCTCTCTAGCCATCCATCCATCTGTCTGTCCGTTTGTCTGTTTGTTGTGTCTGTGGGGCAGCGTAAATACAATAAATTAAATTCACTTCCGCATTGCTCCGCACAAAAACGACGACGACGCAACGTAACGGGTGAGTGTGTGACGACGCGGCACACGTAAGAGACGCGCGCGCGACGCCTTAAAACGTAAGAGCAAGAGCGTAAAAATTGTACGGAAGCAAAATAGCAAAAGAGAGCGGCAAAACGACGACAACGACGACGATCTGTCGGGTCAGCAGCATGGCAATTGGGGGGACTCACATACACACACATGCGCCCAAGTGTATGACATGCTAGAGCTGAAACAGGTATAAAAAGTGTTCCGCGCAGCAGGTAGAAGGAGGCGGTGCAAAGGCAAATGCTAGGCAGACCAACGAAAGAAAGAGGAAGCCTATGCCTATCCCTATGCAATAGCTATAACAACAAAAACAACATTGATATGAAAACTAAAGCAATTGTATGACGCTCGGCTCGCTTTTGTCTCTGCTGTTTAATAAAAGGGCTCAATATATCAAACGAGCGCATTTTGTTGTTGCTCTTTGCCACTTCTTCTTCATACGCTATGCCATGATCTTTGAGACACATTCACACACACAGACACATGCACGCATATCCAAGTGCATTGAGAATGAGTCGCATTCGACGCTTTTTCTTTTGCTGTTGTTATTTTATTTCAGTTTCTTTTAGTTGTTTCAACTTGCATGCGGAAGTAGCTGCGCATAGCAATTGTACTTGCTGGCTAGCTAGCTTGCTTACTGTTGTTGTTGTTGGTTTATTTTCTTGTTGCGTGCTGTTATCGCCCATTGTTTGTGTTGTTTTTTGCTGTTGCTGTGTGCTATATTGATGTTTTGCAATACATACACACACACATAGTGTGTGAACACTTTACACTATACTGCACACACACACACAACACTTGCCAGCATTATGACAGCCACTTGTGTAGCAGCAACAACAACAACGACCCATTTTATAGTGCACAAATATCACACTAACCTGAATTTGCCTTGCCATAAATGTTAGCAGCTTCCATTTATGCTGTCTCAAATTCGCCGCAGAAGAAAGTGCATGAGTGCGTGTGTGTGTGTGCGGGAGTGTTGAGTTTTAACTCCAATAAAAAATGATCGTGCGAATTGGCACTAAAAGAAAAACACATCTAAGCTACTCAAGCTGCCGCCCACTCGTCTTTTCTGCCCCTTTCTTTCTCTCTTTCTTCGTATTTAGCTTATATTACCAGGCATAAAACGGTTAATAAGGCTCCCATAAAAAATTGAACGAAATTTATATAACAGCTGATAGACAGAGGGAGAGAGAGAGAGAGAGAGAGAGAGAGTAAGAGAGTGAGATAAAATGGTAGCGAGTTAAATCTGTTGTTCGGCCAAACTTTAAACAAACTTGTTTGAAACATTTCATACACCCACAATACACTGCACAGTGGTATCAAATTGCTAACACCGAACATATTTAATAGCTTGAGTAAATTGCTTGACTACATTTATAATTTGTTACGAAACATACATAACTGGATAAGAGACTACATAATTGTGTGTCAAAGTGTCCTAGAATTTTATTATTCTTCTTCGCGTTCAACCAATGTCTGGGATTGGGATTAGATTTTATGGAAAATATAACAGTACAGTAATATAACATACATTATTATTGATAATTTTCTTATAAATTTTCTTTTTCTAAAGAATCAATCCCTGATGAGTGCATAACTGTTTAACCTAACATTCACATTTTGATTAAAATTCAAGCTTAATTACTTTTAAGAATGATCTGTGAAAATTTAAAAATCTTCAATAGACAATGACATTAATCATTTTCCGATGGCCGTTGATCACATTTTCCAGCTAACGCCGCAAACTTTTCCCATACGAATTCGAACTCGAACACCGCTAAAGCAATTGAGAGCAAGCAGGAGAGTATGTAAGATAGAGAGAGGTTGAGAAAGAGAGGGAGAGGGCTGTGTAGTGAGGTTTTGCCATTGGCTGGGAGAGGAGAGGCGAATTGTTGTAACCTGTTGTGTGAATTTATGTTACGAACGTAACGTGTTTCAAAATATAGGAAGTCTTGCTTGACTTATGCCGCCGACACAGCAAATGCAACAACTAACCGTTATTGTTGTTGTTGTCTATTATCTAACGATGCCAAAGAGAAAGAAACGAAGTGTAATAGCAAAACGAACCGCAGAGAGAGAGAGAGAGACCAACTAACTAACTAAACTACCCAACTAAATGTAAGGAGAAGAAAAGCTATGTTTACTTGTGTGTGGCACATTTTTAATTTTCCTTTGCAGCATGTGGCACACATACGGCAGAGGAGTTGCTGCTGGGGGCCAAGGGGGCAAGCAAGAAGTGGAGTAGAAAAAGTCGCTGCTTGTTGAAGTTGCTGCTGTTGTTGTTGTCGATGCAACACAATTAGGTAATTTTCTTTCTACTTGCAACAGTGTGTGGCATGAGAGATCCATTGATCGTGCGGCCGGGGTGGGCATGTTGCGTGGTTAGACGTAACTGTTAAAAAAAGAAACGAAAAAGTAAATGATGTAATGCACCAAAAAGGAAGTTGTCTTCTCTCTCTCTATCTCGATCTGCACCTCCCCCGCTTCCCTCTCTTAATCTCTGTGGCTCTCCCGGTGAGTTTAAGTAGGTTATGAAGTAACTGTAATTGTTAAACTACCTGCCTTACCTGGCCTCCAGCTTTAGCCTAATCCTAACTGTTGTTGCCTACCTGTTGATTAACAATTGAATGCTTGAGTCCTTCTTGAGGACCACCAGGAAGGTGGTCCTCGCACAATTCAATTGTTCAGCCTCGAGCTCAAGTGTTCGATGAACTGTTCCGTTCCGCGCCACGCTGCGCCACGCCCTTTCCAAAGATGACACAATGGAATTTCGAAATGTTTTTCGTGGAAATGTGTTGCTCTTCGGGCGGAAGGAAGCGGCGACAAATACTTGAAGTTGTAAGTACGAAACACTACGGAAAAAGAGAGAAAAGATTATCCTTGATAGTCCTGACAGTGAAGCCTCTTCATTTGGGCTGCGGGAGGTCCAGCAGAAGGGAAGGAAATGGAAAATTAGAGAATGTTTATCTTATCATTCTCGAAATATTCCTTTAAAGCAAATCTAGAAAATATTCCTATCTGAGAATTTAAATATCAAAAGTGTTTTATGAGTACTATAAATACTTTTTATACTACAGTGAGCATTCGCAAATAAAAGCAGTTGAGATGGTGCAACGCCAATTATATGAGAATGATTAAACAAATCATAAAAGTCTATAAAGAGAAAAGAGCTTGAATTAGTTTAAAATGTCTGAAAAGCTGATATTTTCAGGAAGTCCTTACATCCGAGTTGACACTGTAGGCCAAGACCCATCCAAATGTATTTGTGTTTGTATTTTTGGCACTGGGAAATCGCTCATAAATCAACTTGATTTTGGCGCACGATATCAAAGATAAGGCAAAGCGTTACACAGTTATCAATAGGTATATATGCACATATACATACATATATGCATAGATGTGTGTCTGTGTTCGTGTGTGCGTAAGTTCCTATCGTAATCGCGTCGAAATGTTTCGATAAGCAAAGTCAAGTGGAAGAGCAGCAAAATTCCCGAAAGAAGAACACGGAACGAATATTAGAGAGGGATAGAGGGAGACTGCGAGAGATAGAGAGTGTTAGAGCGAGAGAGGGTAGATTGCACCGATCGCGGGGCAGGTGAGAGGTGTATATATAGAGTTGTATTGTTGTATATACATACATATACCCGCGTTTATTAGGGCTATTCGACAGTAACCGGAAATGACGGCAGTTGGCAAATATTGGCCGCGTCTCTCAGTGATATGAAGTAATCAGAAATGGATTTATTTTTAATTTTTTTTTCTCTTTTTTCTCTACCTTTTACCTTTTTTAGCTCTTTGATTTGTTATTGTTTATAGTATTGCGCACCACACGCAAATTTCAATTATTTTTATTACTTTTTAAATTATTTATTTATAGCCCAGCAAAAAGCAAAGACAACAAACGTAACACGTTAGACGGCGCTAGTGGGGAATACCCGACTAGAAGATACCTAGTCGTTCGATAATTATGCCAGACAGTGTGCCACGCCTCCTTCGGCGTGTAAAAATAACCTTTAGCAAAACTATAACTATATAATGGCCATATACTGTCGATCTCAATCGAAATCATTCATTTAATCATATCGCACAAGTGGAACTACTACTTGTTATTGTTATTCTTGTTGTATAAATAGTACATATACCACACAGAGTTTTCATAAACACACAACAACAAAATGTTATCAAATCTAATGCACGTAATCGTGAAACATGATTTTTGATCAATTTCATCAGGGTTTAATTTTTTATTTTGGAGGGGACTTCAACATGGTATTGTGTCAGGAACGTGGTTGAGGCTCACGATTTCTAGCTCAATCGGATGTATCTATGATTTTGATACCATGCGAAATGTTATCACTCAAGTGACAAAGGTTACTTTCACATGACTGCACAATGACTGATAGCTGGAAAGAAGAAGAAAAGAACTATCTCAATTTTGCTTAAGATAAGCTAAACAAAAAAAAACAAAAAACAAAAAAAAAAATAATAATAATATCAGCTGCATTTGAATTTCTACGAATTGCTTGAATAGATTTGAAGCTCTAGCGATTATATAATCAAAACGAATATGTTTAGAGAGAATACTAATCTTTAACATGAGCTCTAACTTCCATGTTAAAAGGGAAAATCATTACCGTAAAGCATTCGCTTTTCTTGATGCCAGATATCACTATTCAATATGTTAACTCAATATTTATTCCAAAGCTATTTATAAACTTTGCTACTTCAGCAATGATTGCGTGCTATATATAAAGTAAGCTTAAGTGTAGCTCTCCCGGCCCTTATCAACCATTAGACCGGAGTCTACGTCATATGCGGATGCAGTTCTCAGTTGCAGCTGTTGGCGACGTGTTCGATGCTGTTTCCAGGCAGGCAGAGTGACAGCCAGACTCACTCGCAGTCTGAATTCTGATTTGTTCAATGCACTTTTTATTATTATATTGTTGCATTTCCACATTTGAGCAAAAGCTGATAGCAGTACTTAATAATAAATATAGTATGTATGTGTGCATATGAAAAAAAAAAACCAACCAAACGACGTCTATCTCTAGACCGGGAGGAAGGGAGAATCTGGAGTGTAGAGAGTTCATAATAATTAACAGTTAAAGTCGAGTGCACAATTGTGCAGAACAACAATAATATAATGATAATTATACAAAACAGCGCGAGAGAGGGGAGTAGAGGGAGATGGAGATATGCAGGAAAAATAAAGAAAAGCTCTCGCTTGATAAGCGCAGCGCCTCGAGGGAAATGCCACGGACCAAGAACTAAGCACAGAGCGAGAGATAGACAAGTGCCACAACAAATGCCAGAACGTGGCCAACAACTGCTAATGAGATAAAAGCAACAACAAATTATATTTATATACATACATGTATAAGAAATGTGAATAATATGAGCTGAAGAAATGCCATTCTAGACGACACTAACTCCCCACTATTGTCTCTAATGGACTAGGCTAAGCTGCTTTGCCGCAGCGCCTGCAGCCAGCCAAGTGCTTCAGCTGCTAATTATGAATTTGGGCGACAATAGGAAGCAACAACAACAGCAGCAGCATCATCATCAACTTGCCACAAGTTGCATCAACTGGCATCATCGTCAAGCTGATGCATCAACTCGGCTCGTTGAGCAGCCTCGCCTCCTTGGCGCTCCTTCAGAAGCGCTTCGCTACGTGCTTTTCGTGTCAATTTTGTGTATTTGTTTGTTTGGTTTGTTTTACTTGGAAAATTATAATATAATCTTAGACTTTCCGCATGCCGGCCTTCTCCCCTCCTCTCTCTCTCTCTCCATGGAGAGAAACGGTTCTACACGTTTCCCCATCCGCGGACACGTTGCCAGCTTCTTAGCAATTCGCCTCGAGCTCCACTTTTGTGGCTGCTTCTGTTTTATATCATTTGACACTTGGAACTGATGTTGCGACATTCGCTTGAAGGAATTCACTTATGACAAACGCCATCAAAATGTTGAGTTAGCTCAAAAGTGGCAAAGAAACGACATTTGTATAGTCGTAATACCCATTGGAGCTGACAAATGGATGACTAAACTATGACTTTTCTTTTCAGCAACCGCAAGCTAATTTTACATATGCATCCAAAAACACTTGCAGGGATAGTGAGAGAGAAAGAGAAAGAGATGGAGAGACTGAAATTGACAGTGAATTGAATTGCTTGCATGAAAGATTAATTGAAGAACATATAAAAGAGATCAAAGATCGTGTTGATCAAGTCAGGAAATGACGAGGAATATATGTAAAATTTATATTTAAATTTAGAAAAGAATTTCATAATGAATACGTGAATCTCATGATTAAGAGTTCGAAATTCTTAGAAGTAGATCATAAGAAATGAAGGTCAGTAAGATCACTTTATACTATGTGATATATGTATACCAAATAATTCTTATCGAAGATTAATGAGGCATTTAAAAAATCTGTTTACGGTGAATTGATTATAGTGCAGATCAGTTTGTTAAGACAGATCTCTTCTCAGAGATCCCTTTATAAAATGCGATTAAATATTGTTGAACCGATGCAGATCTAGTTCCATTATCATATTTATAGAGCATACAACTTTCGATACAAGAAATCTTGTTCAAGTCATCAAATTCCTGTAAAAATTGCTTTGACGAATCGCAATTTGATCTGTTGTAAGACATATTTCAGACAACTATCGATTGAATGTTTGCTTATCAATCGTAGAAACCGCAAAGTGACTAAGTGTTGAATAGAGACAGACTGAGCGAGAGTGAGCGGTACAGAGTTTGCTACCCAGACTCTGGGCTTGTAATGATTGTGTTTTCATTTGATCAATAATTCTTGTCTAATGCTTATCGCATGTCAAGACAATGCGCACTAATTTACTTCCCATTGATTACGATATCTATGCGAGTGTGTGTCTTTATAGAGGAGTATATGTACTATATATTTATTTTCTTTGCTTGCAATTTCCTGCACTCTATGCTAATAGGAAATTGATGTTCTTCAAGAACTTTTTGGCCATTCATTTTTAACGGAGGAAGTGATTCGGCTAGTTATGTGAAAACCTTGTCGAATGAGTGAATGAATGCAGTATGCCTGATCTCAAACTATATCTATCTACATATACACAATTTTATACCTTGACTGTAGATCTATATATCTACATCTACAAGTATAGATCTTTATCTCTTTCTATAAGGCATTAACTCTTCACCTTTAGTCACGCCTGTCTATCCCAACTCTTCCTCCGTTCCCTTTAGTTAACTGAGCTTTAGTTAACTGAGTTGATTGTGATTATATAGACATTGCTTGTTCGGTTCCACGTCGTCGTCTTTTTATATCTATATTTTTTTTGCCTTTTTGTACATCCGCTTCCGCATTTATTAAGTGTCTTTCCACCAGAACGTTTTTTACAATTCAGGTTTTTTTTTTCGCCAGAGACAGTCATCTAGCCAGTCAGCCAGCTAGTCAGTGAGCCAGCTAGCAGGCAGGGGCTTTGTCTCTGTTCGGTTGTATTTATATTTTTTCCACGTATACCCTGTAATTGTAGATGGGCTAATAAGCGGGTGTTTAAGGGAGTGGCAAAAGGCTAATTATCGGGCAAATAAATTGGACTATTTAAATGATTATTAAATGGGAAACTAAAAAGTGAGAATTATTTTTTAAGGAAATTACCTATATATAATAGTGAATAATAACACTAAAAAAATAAAATAATAATAAAATAATAATAATAATAGTTAAATACAAAAATAATATTTAATATACATATATAAAATGATAATAATAATTTAACAATTAAAATTGATTTAAAATATATTACATAATTTATATATTTTTATATATATATATTAAATATATGTATGTATTTTTGAAAACTAAAATTCATGCAATTAGTACCATCTATAAATTAAATGTGAACTATAACAACTAGAGCTAGCTGTCATCTTTCACTAATTACCACTTCCACACAGGGTATTTGCTAGCACAGCATATTCGCTGCATATATTTTCTACTAGTTTTTTCGTTCATACTTCAACTTTTTTTGCATTGCTCTCTGTAATTAAGATGCGAGGCGCGATCGTTGCGACCAAAACGAGCGGTGCGATCAACGAGCAAGCCAAAGTTCTTGACAGAGAGCCGAAGTATAGAGTGGTGCGCGGGCATTAGGGGGAGGGTGGGCGGCGTGAGGCGGAGCGGAGCGGAGCAGAATAGCTGATGGCTAGCTGGGCTGCATGCATGCCTAGATCTCAGCAATGTGCTTGATTACCAGCGCAAATACTAACTACCGGTTTAGATGCCGATCTTCGATATAGTTGGCTGGACGGGGACGCGACTTGGACTCGGATTCGAGCTCAACTTGTCTACGACTTTGACTTCGACTTCGACTGTGGCTTTTGGCTTTGGCTATGGCTATGGCTATGGTTATGGCTTGGATGGCTCACATCCGTGCTGGACGCTGATCTAATTGCCCATTTGCGGCAACAGGAAGCTGACTCGCTTGTCAAGATCAATTGGCTGCGAAAGAGAGCGGAAGAGGGAGAGAGAGAGAGAGAGGGAGAGTGGAAGGTAGAGAGCAGCTTAAAGTGATCGAAGGAGGAAGTCAATGGAGTCAAGTTGTTGCGCACATCAATTGGTGTATGGAGGGAAAGAGAGAAAGAGTGTGTGTGAGAGAGAGGGAGAGGAAAGTTGGTTGATCGAAGAAGGAAGTTGATGAAGTAAATTCGCTGCGATTTCCATGTCAAAGGCAAGTATATTTTGTTATTAGCAAACAAAGTAGCTGCCTTCCTGCCACAAGCTTACACTCACACATATATAGACATAGCGTACATGTGTATACATATACATATGTATAGTATATCTGTATCTAAGAGTTTTTGCGTTATCTTATCTGTTCATATTTGTTATAAACTTACTGGAAGAAACAAAAAAAAGAAAGAGAAGAAAAAAACACCTCAAGCAAATCGTAAACATTTCGTAATACATATAAACATTATAGTGGAAGTATAGCACACACACATACTATATACATATATGTATATACACATGTACATATAGAGAGAAGCACACGCACATGACAACAACGGAACATGTTGTATCTACAGATCTCCCTCTGTTTATCTCTGTCTCTCTCTCTCTCTGGTTGGTTGGTTGGTTTTTCTTGTCTATATCTTGGCTGCTATCAAAGACGACAACAACTAATCCTAGTTTACAAATATATCAGCTATATATAGTCCACACTTGCTCAAGGTGTACCAGGTGTGTATGTGTGTGTGTGTGTGGCTGCTTATCAAAAATCTGTTGATGGACTAGGTTCAGGGGCGCTTTTCTCTGATTATGCAGGGCATACGAGTATATAGTGCGCCTATTTAAGTATACATAGTTTAGTATTTAGTACAAGGAATAAATAATATTCACCAAGATCACTTCTTCCCCTTGTTGAGCTGAAGTGCGGAATTAACGCTTATGAAGCGTCGATTTCAATTTTATTGCACTGGGTCTGAACTTTAACCTGACCTCAACACAAGAAACGCTGGCGATGCTTGCTGAAAACTCTGTTCATTTGCCAATTATGAGCGAGGGTGAAAGAGTGCAGAGGGCGAGAAAGAGAGCGAATGAGAGGGAGTGATAAAGGCAAAGATATAGAGAAAGATACGGAGGAAGTCGGACCGAGTGAGTTGGAGACAGAGATATAAGGAATGAGAGATGTGATATAGAGAAAGAAAGATAGATAGATTTAAGGAAAGCAAGAGAGTGGGAGAGTTGGAGACAAATAGAGAAGGAAAGCAAGCTATGTATATATGCCAGGATAGGCAAGCTAGAGAGAGAGAGAGGGGTAGATTGAAACAGCTGGGTAGAGAAAGAGAGAGCGAGGGTAATAGAGAGAGCCAGAGACAAAGAGAAAGAAAGAGACAGAGAAACGAGAGGTGATCACATTTAGCCTAAGCTAGTTAAACTTGTAGAATAGAGAAAGGGTATACGACAACGAGTGTGTATGTGTGTGTGTGTGTGCGTGTGGGGCAGGGTATAGGTTACGTACATACGTATATATTTACATATGTACATGCCACATATTAATAAATACGAACATATCTATTGCTACTAATTGAATATGATGGGCTCAAATGGTGCTGAAGCTAATGTGGACGATGTGGACGGACGATGATGCCGCGCTGTTGCAACTTGCAAGTGGCAAATTAAGTTGCAAGCTTGAAGCTATCAAAGTTGCTCTGCAGAAGCAATGGCAATGCAACATTTGCATGTGGCTGGGCCCCTCAGTTATGTTGCACACACGCGTGGCAAGCTTAACGAGCGCCAATGCTCGAGCGTTTGATGAACTCATCGAGAAGAAGAAGCAGAAGCAGAAGCGGCGGCGGCGTCAGCAGAAACAGAAACAGAGAAATATGATTACAGAGTTTTTTTGTTGTTAGAAGTGCTTTTGGTGAATAGCTACCGTAGATGATCATCGTCGTAATGATGATGCTGCCGCTGCTGCTGCTAATGATCATCAGCTGCGGGTTTGCATATTAAAAAGGTTATCGAACGTTTGATATCATTAAGCATTTTATTTGAGCTTTCTGTTGTCTACGATCTACAACTCATATCATTAGAGAGCGACAGAGAAACCCCCGCACAGACACAACAATACAATAAAAAGATATGCGCAAAGCATAAAAGATGAACCATGAGACAGCAGAAAACTGAAAACTGAAAAGAGAAGAAATCAACTCCACTAGAGTTGGAGATCCACATTAGAACAAACATGCACGTAACGCCTAGAAATGGACCCAAAAACGAAGAACAAGAAGAAGAAGAATATGTAGACAAAGAGCTGAATACAAAAATATTTTTCTTATTGCTGCTGTTAGAGTTCAGGCGCGATCTTGTCACGTGATCAACAACTAATAACCCAAACTAAAAGTGTTGGAATAGATCCAAGAGATCATAAAATTACATCAAAACTCATATAGAGAGAGACGAGTTCCATGGAATCGCTTGAAGAGTTGTTGAATGCTGAGCCAAACGCTGATCGTACATTGATCGCGTTTGGGTTCAGGTTTTGCTTTTAGCTGTAGCCTTTCTTTTGCTGTTGTTTCTCCTCCTCCTGCTCCTCATCATCATCATCATCATCTTCTTCTTCTTCTTCTTCTTCTATTTCTCCTATGGCTACAGCTACTGCTGCTTCAAGTGCGTAACGATGATTGATTTGGTTGCTCGCTGGCTTTCTGCTGGATCAGCCAAGCGACGATCGACAATCGACGATCAGAATGTCTGTCTGTCTGTCTGTCTGTCTCTCGCTTGTAGCTTGTGTGTGCTCCACAAAAAAAGTGCCTACGGCGCTTTAAGCAAACATTAAACAACAACAACAACAACAACAACAACTATAGCAACAACAATAAAAAATTGTGACGATCTAGACAGAAATTGTAGCGTAGATCGTTTTGTTTCTTCTTCTTCTTTTTGCCTTTTTGTTGTCGCGATCGCGCGAAGAAGAACCCGGAATTGGCGTCTTTTTCTCTCTCTAGTAGTATACATATATGGGGTTTATATATGCTTTGCTATAGTATACGCTCACGCGCTTGTTATGCACGATCAGCCCAACGTCTATTCGTATATATATCAATATCTGTATATATGTATATGTATATATGTATGTCTGAGTTGTCGCGCTTTCTGACGGGGGGAGTTAGGCTTTGAGCTTTACTTTACGTGTCTGTTTTCTGCTTCTTCTATAATATATGCGCCGTTTTTGTTTTTTTTTTACTTCTCTCTACTTTGAGCAGTTATAAAGCAAAGCAGGTCGTTGACTTGGTTTTGAATTTTGTATTTTATTTTTTGTGCTTATTAATTGAGTATTCGATATGCCGGAATATGGCAAACGATCTAAGCAAATGTAAATTTTATACAAATTTAGCTATATATGTATACATATGCACATATACATTGTATATTCATATAGTCATAATATAATAGCGACACGTGCAAAACACACGATGATCAGCGCGATTCACATTTGCTGTTTAGCACTCAAGTGCTAATTGATAGACATTGACGTAGGGTATGATCGACTAGACTAGTTCATTTTCACCTATTTCAATATCAAGTTGATTTCTTCGCAGCATTTAAATTCATCGATGACTTCTTTTATTTGCCCATTATACATCAGTATTGATTATAATTCCTTTCAGCTTCATACATTTCAATGAATTTCAATCAATAGCTTCTTTTGTTTCAATTTGTTTTATGTACATATGTATATGCATATATGCCCATATGATAACTATATAGAATATGATCAAACTATGTACTATATAGAGCTGAAATTTTCGTTACACTCGAACTACAGTTACAAAGGCTTCTTAAAATTTAAGGAATTTCAAATTGAATATTATCATCATCAAATCACAGCCGCAGGGCGGGCTCCGTCGAGCCGTGTTGCCTGGTTTTACTTTGATTGTCTTCCTCTTCTTATGAGTTACCCTAAGCTCATTGAATTTCACGTAGGCGACAGACAATGCACAGCGTATATGAATGTACATACATCCACTTTAAGGGTTGTTTTCTGCTAAGAGCACTTGAGTACTGTTTAGCTGATAAAGAGGAAAAGAGGAAAAGAGGAGAAGAAGACCTCATAAAAAAGATCAAATGTCAACTGGCAACACATGCGCATTGCTTTTGTAGTCTTCGCTCCGTAGCCCCGTAGCCGGAGGAGGTTTTCCAAGAAGAAGCAGCAGCAGCGTCTATAAGATGTAAGTGCATCCGCAGGTACGCATTTCCTTGTGCCCGTTCTTCCAGCGCTCTCCTTCCCGTTCCACTCAACTGTTGAGCACTTCGACTACCTGCTGATGCTGCTGCTGCTGCTGCCGCTGCTCGCTGAGGGGTCGTTCGGCCATCATTAACAGCGCAGCAGCAGCAACAACAACAATACTATCTCTCTCGCTCTCTCTGCTTGCCTTGCAGCTGTGCATTCGAACAGGCCGTTAATCTTAATGCGCCGTGGCGGCTGTCGCTTCTGCCTTTTTATGTTATCAGATTTTTCTTATTTTTCTCATCGTTCGCTCTACTGCGCAGCAGCAACAGCAACAGCATCAGCCAGAGCCGCATCCAGAGCCACAGCCACTTGATGCACACAGCCAGCAGCCAGTGGTGTCGGCAGCGGGGGGTAGGATGTGCCTGCGGAAATTACTCATTAACTTAACTCTCAACAGCAGCAGGGGCAGCACGATTGCACTTTAAGCGTGAATCACTGCACGAGAGCGAATGAGAGGTAGAGATAGAGCGAGAGCAAGGCGAAGGGAGAACAGAAGGAGCTATTGGAATTGCTCCTTTGATAGATCATATGTCTGCAACGTATTTCCTCTTCTAATCTGAGCACATGCTGACGACTAACAAAGAGCTTGCTAAGCACGCACTTGACAGAGACCGAGAGGTTTACAATCCAATTAACAGTTAGGTAGGAATTTTGGGTGAGACATGGAAAAACAAAACTCGCTTTAAATGCATATGTATGTAGTATATCAAATTTCAAAACTGTGATTATAATATAAAGAACTTGAATTCCAAAGATCAAACAATATACAATACAAATACAATATACAATATTATCATATAACATTAATTTCAATATTTCATATGTATAAATAAAGTGCTTATATTCCATATGTATGTATATAGAATAATTTTTATGATTTTGCTAAGTAACAAATATCTTTTGTCTATTTACACCCATCCTTTATTTACAAATCTACAAAAATCTTTAAATCAATCAATAAGATTTTATATGTACATACATACATACATATATACAAATCCAATGAAAATAACAAGGTAATTGTTTTGAAATCGACAAAACATATAAATAATCGATAAATTATCGGCACGTATACAGGATGCTCGCCTGCCTGGCTGTACAATTTCCTCGGTCATTTTCCAATTCGACCCCATTTCCCTTGTCTGGCATTTCCGATCCCACACGCCCAGTCGTATCGTGGCTTCCCCCACTCACTTCGCCCCATCCACTCAGCAGTCAGGCAATTTCGCTCAAAGCGGAAATCTCTGCATAAGCAAAAATTCTTTTCACACACACGCAAAGACATGTATACAAACATTCCTTTGGCCGCTCTCTCCTTCTCTCTTTGGCTCTCTCTTCACGCTGCAGTTTCCTCTGCGAGCTTTACCTTTTACATTTCTTATTTGCTGTCGCCTTTCTTGTTGTTGTTGTTTTTGTTGTATTGAGATCTCTGTTGCTGCTGGCATTTTTCTAAACTGATCGTTTTATAATTTTTCGTTTGTAATTTCCGTTGAAACCGGTTCGCCATCATCCGCATACCTAACTACCTGTGCCTGCTGCCCCCTCCTTCTCCCTCTCCCCCTCTCCTTTCTCTTTACCCTTTGTGCCTGTTCGTTCTTTCAAGCCGCGCCTCCTTCGCCGTTGCCGTCGCTCGTTGTCATCTTCGCTGGCTGAGATTTAGAATACACACATGCATACATACAAACACGCATTCGACCGACTGTATACATGTATGCATGTGTGTGTGCTTGAGTATTTATATTCTTATTCTTCTCGCATTGCGTGCGTCGCCGCATTTTCTGTTCTGCTCTTGCCTTCTTTCACTTTGTTGCTTTTGTTGTTGTTGTTTCTGCTGCCTTTTGGTATGATGAACATTCATTTGTCATTTTACTACGTGCCACCGACTGGTTGAATGTTTATTTGTAATTGTTGTTGTTGTTATTGTTGCTGTTGCTCGGAGCGGGTGAACATGTGTGTAGTACAATATGTATATGAATTTATTTTAGTCAAATTAAACCATATGTTGTTTGCGGCAACCAAAATAACACGTAGGATCGCTCATACATACAGACAATACAATACAATCACAGATATGCGTACACATATACATATGTACATGCATGTGTGTACACAATCAGCAGAGGGCAGCAGCACCTCTTAAACAAAACAAATAGACCCCCTCTAAGTAAAAGACATGTACACAATAAAATATATACATTTATATGTATATACAAGCACACATGCATAGATATGGACATACAAATAAACATGTGTATATCCCACAGTGCGGGCAGTGATCATCGTCATCACATCATCATCATCATCATCATCGTCATCGTCATCTTTCTCATCTGTTATGCCTGTCTTCTCCTGTTTCTTGCTCAACACAAAAAATAATAACAAAAACAACAACAATAGCATGCAAACAATATATATTGCTCACGAGCGCTCTCTTAGTGGGCCTATTGGCATCTCGCTTGCACGCTTTTGAGCTATAGCTTAAGTAAATTTCTTTGCTCACTTGTTGAAATGCTTCCCGGAGAATGAGGAAGTTTCTGTTCTGCTGCTGAGAGCGCGATGAGATCAATTTTAATGTACGAGCGCGTGCGTGTGTGTATGTGTACTCATATGCATGTGTGTATGTGCAACTGGGCAATGCCTGAACGCGCGACTGAAATACAGGGTGCGCCTGTGTAGCTGCTTCTTGAAAATTGGCTTGTTGCTCTCTTTACCCACTGGCGGATTTATTAGTCGTCGTCGTCGTCGTTGCGCCAACATCTTTCACCCGCTGCTGCTGCTGCTCCCGCTGCTACTTTTGAAACGGGTTTTGTGTATGGAATGTGCACTTCCGTTTGCTGTTGCCGCTGCCTTCGTCTGCTGTTGCTTTTGCTGCTGCTGCAGTGATATGCCCGGCAAGCCTAAATGGGTACGGCTTTCAAGTTTCTTAAAACACGCAGCACCTCCCACCTTCCGTCGCAGACACCCCACCTTAACGGCTACGGCATCAATACATTCGTTTATGTTGAAATCTTACAGCAATCACGCTAAAGATATGCCTGAGTGTGTGTGCGTGTGTGTGCTGGGATCCATGTGTTGTCGATTTGTATATGCACACATGTATTGCTTGTCGGTGTTTGCTTTGTACACATCCGGAATAGTAGCGTCAGCGTCGAAGCCAACGACGACGACGCCAACGCACATATTTATGGCAATTACCATATTGAGCAATTTTCAATTAAAAAGCTTAATTTTATATACATACGTAGATTTACATATACAGACATATTATCTACATATGCTTAGACATTAGTGAAAGCTCTCTTGAGTGTAAACAGACAATAATAGTCCTGTTAAATGGAAAAAAAAACATAGAAGAGAATTTTAGAGCGCCGGGCAGACAGTGATGTCAACGGCAGTTGTTTTGTAGTAAAGCTTTCACTTGATCGTTTCCTACGGGGGTGTTTTTGAATGTGAGAAAAAGAATAAGAGCAAATGGCGATAATACAGTAATTGAGCGTTCATATGCGTGCATGTGTGTGAGTGTGTGTGTGGATGTCTATGAGTGTATAGCATATTGATTCTGACTCATGCTTAGCATTCTGTCTCGCTCTCGCTCGCTCGCTCGCTCGCTCAGCTGGTTCGCGCCTGTTGCGCTGCCCGCTGAGCAGATTTGTTTATAAAGAAATCTGATTTGCTTGGAATGCGATTGAGTGCTATCTCTTCCGACGTATACAGGGTGATTTTGCATATACAGTTCACATTCCAGCCTTTACTAATATTACAATTTGTTTGCTCTCTTTGCAGGTTGTTTTAATCTAGTGGCGTTTGCATGTCCAAAATGAAAATGCTTCCAGTACAGCTATCACTGAATCCGCTCAATCCCGGCATCTGGGGCGATGTCATGTGGCGCTGCCCCCCACCACCGTCCAGTCAGTTGGCTGAGCTCAAAACACAATTGCCCCCATCCTTGCCATCAGATCCGCGCCTCTGGAGTCGCGACGATGTGCTCGTTTTTTTGCGCTTCTGCGTGCGCGAATTCGATTTGCCCAAGCTCGACTTTGATCTCTTCCAAATGAATGGCAAAGCCCTGTGCCTGCTGACCCGCACGGACTTCGGCCATCGCTGCCCTGGCGCCGGTGACGTCCTGCACAATGTGCTCCAGATGCTGATCATCGAGTCGCACATGATGCAGTGGCATCTGCCCAACAGCCCTGTCACGCCCACCGGCCGCTACCCGCTGTCCCCGCACAGCCACCCGCCGACGCCCACCTGGCCGCCCTTGAACGCACCGCCCGGCGCCGACAGTGGCGGCAGCAGCAATCCCTTCCACAGCAGCAGCAGCGTGGCCGCCCACATGGCCGCCCACCACTTCATGGCGCCCAACTCGGTGACCCTCAGTCCGCCGCCCTCCGTCGACTCGCAGGCCAGCAGTCCGCCGGAGTCGGCGTCGGGATACTCGAGTGCCGGCGCCTCGGCAGCAGCCATGAGCAGCGCTGTCGCAGCAGCGGCCGCAGCGGCGGCGGCGGCAGCAGCAGCCGTTGCCGGCTCCTCCAGTGCGAGCAGCACCACCAGCAATGGGTCCACGTTGAATGGCTGTGTGCAGCCGATGAAGGGCATCCAGTCCAGTGCCAGCAGCAACCACTCCGACTCCGAGGAGGAGTACGCTGAGTCAGCCAACCAGAGCAGCAACAACAACAACAACAACAGCAGCAGCAGCAACAACTGCAGCAATAGCAACAACAGCAACAGCAACAACAACAGCAGCAACAGCAACAACAAAGCTCTGCCTCTGGCGCCGCTCTCCTACAGTGCAGGCAGTCCGCCGGGCACGCCCATTCACAAGGATATGAAACCCAACTGGACGCAGCAACTGACCAATAGCTTTGTCAGCTCCTGGTCACAGCAGCAGCAGCAGCAGCAACAACAACAACAACAACAGCAGCAACAACAGCAGCAACAGCAACAACAACAGCAGCAGCAACAACAGCAGAAGTTGACACTGGAGAATGCAGCGGGCGCCATTGTGGCTGCAGGCGGTGGCTCGATATCCGCCCCAACCACGCCCAGTTATATGTACAAAGCGAAGCGGGAGTTCTTTCCGGAGAACTCGGAGCCAAATACGAGTGAGTCAAGTTCAGAATTGTTGCAAATTTGAATTGATGAAAAGTTGTCGATATAATTGTTGATCGATTAATCGATAATCACGCAACAGATTGTTGGTACCAGCAATATCGATCATAATTTTCTATCAATTTTAATTTCGATTCCAATTAGCAAGTATCAAACAAAACTCTGGAACTAATCGATATTTTCCATTGTCATCGATAGACGGCCGACTCCTGTGGGACTTTCTGCAGCAGCTGCTGAACGATCGCAACCAGAAGTACAGCGATCTGATTGCCTGGAAGTGCCGCGACACGGGCGTCTTCAAGATCGTCGATCCCGCCGGCCTGGCCAAGCTGTGGGGCATCCAGAAGAACCATTTATCGATGAACTATGACAAGATGTCGCGCGCCCTGCGATATTACTACCGTGTCAACATCCTGCGCAAGGTGCAGGGCGAGCGCCATTGCTACCAGTTCCTGCGCAATCCCACGGAGCTGAAGAACATCAAGAACATATCGCAGCTCCGGCAGACGGCGACGGCGTCGGCGGCACCTGGCGAGCAGGTGGGCAGTCCGGCGGCCGGCAGTTGGAGTCAGCAGCAACAGCAACAACAGCAGCAGTTGCAGGCGCAGCAGCAGCAGCAGTCGCAGCAACAGCAATCGCAGCAACAGCAACAACTGCAGCTGCAGCAGCAACAGTTGCAGCTGCAACAGCAGCAACAGCAACAACAACAGTCGCCCCAGCGTCCCGCATCGCGAAATGCCCAGCCCATGGCTCTGCCGACGGCAGCAGCTGTTGCTGCTGCTGCTGCGGCCGCTGGCTATGGACCGCAGCCGACGTCGCCGCTCTTCATGCACGCCTTTCACTTTCTGTCCGCTGCCGCCACAGCGCCGCCGCCCAACTCACCTGGATCCGTGGCGTGCCTGACTCCGGGCGCCGCCGCCTCGGCGCCTGGCGACAAATTCCAATTTCACCCGCTGAAGCTGGAGAGCGCCAACGACAGCGCCGGCGAGGATCTGAAGCCCACGGACCTGAGCGTAAGCAGCAAGACTGCGAATGCGAATGCGAATGCAAACGCCAATGCGAATGCGAATGCGAATCTGAACGAGGATTGCTATCCGTAAGTGCAGATGCCAGTCGCTGCCCTCGCTAACCTTGCTAATTACCCAACTGCAACTACTCTATTGCAGGCTCATACGCAATGCGGACGGCTTGACCACCATCAAGCTGATACGCCAGTCGGAGCACAAGGCGGAGGCAAGCGAGCAGCTGACGGCGACTGCAGGCGGCAGTCACAGCGCTGCCAACTCACCTCGGCCCATGGATGCAGTCGAGCGGGAGCGGGAGCGGGAGCGGGAAAGGGAAAGGGAGAGGGAAAGGGAGCGAGAGCCACAAGCTGTGCCCATGGATAGTGAATGCAATGGCAGCGAGGAGGCGGCATTTAGGCATATGCAGTAGGCTCCACACACACACACACACGCACACATACCTCTACACCCACACGCCTTCACACCTGCTCTATGACAATCAGCCACAAACACAAAACTTTACCTGAGCAACATGAATGCAGCTGCCTTAGGGGACCAGCCAACAGCACACTCTAACACTCACTCACACACACACACACATACACACACTCATTAAATTGTTGTACATACCATACACACACACACACACACACACACACGCACACACCTTTTGTACATGTGTGGGTGTGTGTGTGTGCTGATTAGCTTTTAAGCTTAGTTTAGAGTCTGCAGCCTTAAATATTAGGAATTCAAAATGAAATGCATATTCTAGGCATAAGCTATATATAGATATATATAGTTGCATAAGTCACACACTTACATACACATGCAATACACACACACACACACACACACACATGTATTGCAATTTGTTTATATTTACCATATGAGAAAAGTAGCTTAAGTAGTTTATTCTCTTCACTTTTGTATGTGACCGGCGCAGCGCAGCCTTTCAAAGTTTTACAGATTTATGTGCCAATTTTCTACATATGCTAAACAGCAATTAAACAATTATTAAATTTAAATCAAACACACACACACACACACACCTTAGTCTATAAGTGTTGTCACCTTTGAGCTTTACAATGTTGCCTCAACAAATGGTTTCACCCAAAATGGAAAACAAAATTGTTAGAAAATATACAAAATAATAAAAAGAAGAAAAAACAAAAAATATAAAAGAAAACAAGAAAATTTGTTAATTATAAAGTCTATATATACACTGAGAGAAAAAATTCGTAGCCATTTATTTCAATGCAAACAAATTAATTGTGATAACTGAAGAAAAAGAAAAAATTGTAAAAAAAATTTGATTTAGTAACTGAAACAGTTGAGTTTTTTTTTTAGTTTGTTTGTTTTTGGCAAAGCAATTTGTATTAGTTCTAAAACATTGGCTTCCATTTGTAAACAAACACCCACACACACACACACACATGTATATTTATGTACTTGTATTTAGTTTTAGCTAAAACGAAAGCGAAAGGTGTTCATAAATTGATCTTAAAACAAAAACAACAAGAAATGCAAAAACAAATTAATTTTTTTGTACATTTTCGAAGGCACTTTATTAATTATGAAATACACACACATAATTATAATTATAATTATAATTAATATACAAATTATACAAGCTGTAATTATTAATCATTAAGTACATACATGCATACATATATATAGACAACTATATATGTATATACACATATATATCTATAATTAATTTTAATTAATATAATTTTTGTTTGTTTTTCATTCGTCTAATTGCTTAAGTTTAAACACCGCCAATAGCTAATAATTAGCACTTTAGTATCGCCACAATACCTGTTCTTCCATTGAAAAAATACCTTATCTTTCGATATGATATATATATATATATATAAAAGTATATATAATATATACATAGAGCATATTATATATGAAAAAAAAAAACAAGTAATGAAACAAATTTATATATGCAATAAATAAATGAAATCAAAACTCTGAAGTCAAATGTTTCTATGAATACAATTTGCGAGACTTTTAGATCAGTTGCTGATTGCCTATTAGATCACATACTGATGGCTACATTAGTTTCTCTTGTGGGCGATTTGATTTATAAATTAGATTGTCTCTCAGATCAGTAAATTATAATTACGCATTAAGTTTAGATCAGCCAATTTATGTACTTTAGCTCAACAGATGATTATGATTGATTTAAAATACTTTTTAGATCAAATGTTGATTGTTCTAACACTTTCGGTTTAGATCATTTGTTGAATGTGTTTTATATCAATTGATTATTGTGCTTTAGATCAGTTGCTGAATTCTTTTAGAGCACTGTGTGTAAATTACTTTTGAAGTTTAGAACAGCTGTTGATTATGCTTTAGATCACTATGTTACGTCTTGAGGGACTGATGTTTTAGATCTTCTGTCTTTTAGATCTACTGCTGAGGGCATTTAGAGCAGGACACTATAGATAGTCCGGTTTTAGATCAACTCCTGATTGTCCAGGAACTCACGGATCATGTTGCGGCACGACTTGAGCAACGCCTTGTTGCATGCCGCAGTGGAGGTGGCCTTCTGCTTGGCTTTCACTATTGTGCTGCCGCCGAGTGCTGCCACGCTGTTGTTGCTGCTGCTGCTGCTGCAACTGGGCGTGGGCGTTGGTGGCGGCGTCGCCTTGGCTGGAGTCAACGAGCGGCGCAGCAGATGCGGCGGGATGCTGCGCTTCTTCAGCGGCTGCGATGCAGCAGTCATGGAACTGCGCATCGGCTCCTTCGGCGTGGACTCCTCGGCGATGGGCTCAAATGCGGCTGTTGCTCCTCCTCCTCCTCCTCCTCCTCCTATTACTGTGGCTGTTGAGAGCGGTGGCGTTGTCTGCTTGACATTGGCGGCCTTGATTTCGTACTGATAGCGCAGCATTAGCAGTGCGGCAGCTGCCTCCAGCTCGAGTGCGCCATAGTTGTTGATGTACGGCAACTTATCGGACTCAGTGTACGGCTTGCCCGTCTTCTTGATCAAGGATGCCATGCGACTCTTCATGTTGACGTTTGTAGTTGAACTGTCTATCCACCTAGCAGTGCTGGCCTCTTTTATGCAAGCTCAAGGAGTTACCTGGCCGCCAGGTGAGGTGGATTGCGTCAGGCTACCTACCTGCCTATTGATGCGATTGGCTCGACCCGGGTCCGCTAATAAGTGAACTAATCCACGGCAGCTGGCGTAACTCGGAGTTTCTTATTACCAGCCAGGTAAGACATCTTCCATAATAAACCTCACCTATGCATATGTCGTATTTGGTCTAAGCCATTTGTAGGATCATAAACTTTGACTGGGAGTCGTAACAGCTCTCGGATTCTCAAACTCAGCATTTGTCAGTTATAATTTGAGTTGATTCAAAGAATCTCGGGATTCCTAACTTTTCCTATCTTGTTTTTTCATTTGTTCCGTACAGAAATCATTTTGAAATTATCTTTTAAATTAGTTCATAAATTTCACCCTGATCTAGACTAAATTCTATTTATAGAATTATAACAAAAATTTGCTTCTTTCACAAATTTTATTTGTAAGCTTTCGTTTGAATTTAGGCCCTTAAATGAATCATTTTGAATTGTTTGTAGTAAGCTAATTAACAGATTTTGCAATGGGTGCTATAAGTTGCATTATAATATAACATATATTAAATATATATATATAGGATATATATTAAATCAAGTACATAGTTGCTCAATTATGAAGTAAATAATAACAATGATTTCTCTTAGCATAAAAAGAAAAGAAAAGAACTGAAAAAAGGAAAAGTTAAACAAGTTATTCAACTTGTTTACACGATAAATTATATAGCCAGAGATAATCTACTAAAAATTATTTTTTCAGCTTGATTTGGTTATAGTTTTTATTTTTGTTTTTACTTTATTTCCCTCTGTGAGTCCAATCGAGCAGCTCGGATGTCTCAATTCACCATCTCAATTGGATGTTGACTAAAAATCAACGATTTATTCCAAAATAATAAAATTAACACTAAATTTTTGTTGCATTGTGCCTTGTGTCTGTGCTGCTCACGCATATACAAATGCACACGCCCACACATGCATACATACATATCAAGAAGTATATATGCCTATGTGTATACCTATATATGCTTTTATGATTTTAATATACAGCATTTAACTGTTGACATGGAACGTTGGGTGGCCTCGATTACGACGACGACGACGACGACGTCGGCGACAAGGGCGATGACTACGTTGACAACGATGGCTTCTGGGTCCATTCGTGAAATAAATATATACATCTGACTTGGCTTGACTTGACTTGAAGGTCTAAGGACAGAGTCTCTCTCGAGCGCATCCCTAACTAGTATTACGCGTGTATCTCAAATAGTTTGGCAACCTCATTGAGATCGTCGTAACTTTTGTTCTGATTGATTATCGTTCGCGCCAGTCCAATCCGATTGAATAGATTCCAGAGTAAAATACCAACGATTTTTTCGTTCTGCAAATAGAAGATAACGCCTTTGCCGTAGTTTGGCTCCTCGCTGGGATCGCAGCTCATTTCGGGTCCGGTAACAGTTTTCAGTTTGTCGTCAGCATTCGCTTCCGCACGCACCTCTGTATGGTTATCCGCACGCTTTTCGTTGTTCGAGGGTATTGCGAAGACACCTACGGTGGGCAGCGAGGAGTCCACCAGGCCGATGCCTTCGTAGCCAATTTCTGGGCCCAGATCGGACCAGAACATACTCTGATGGGTGTACGGTTTCTCTGTGGATAACGGGAATAGATTCAAGTATTCTCATATAAATATATTCATTTCCAATGCTCACTCGCTCCAGTCATATTCTCGCCAGCTAGCCGGCCGGAAACCACGGAATGGTCGTGATGCTCGACACGTCTGCGTCCCAGCAGCGGATCATAGAAGCAGGATGCATCGCCGGCAACAAACAAATTGCGACGGGCTTCCAGCTCGGCATTTACCACGAATCCGCCCATGCTGCGATCGACTTCCAGCTTCGAGGCGCCAGCCATTGACGTGTTCGGCGAGCAGCCCACGCAGACAACCACGATGTCGGTTAGCAGAGACATGCCATTGTTCAGCTCCAGCTTCAGCTGGGACTCGTCCCGCGTGGCAGTGCGGATGCTGGCATCGGGTATCACACAGACGCCCTGCGCCTTCATCTTCTGCGTGGTCCACTCGCTCAGATAGTTGGGCAGCACCTTGGACATGTTGCCGCTCTCCTGGAACACCTGATACACCTTGCCTCCGTTGTTCTCTTTGGAGTAGTGGGCCAGCGAGCAGGCTAGCTCGCTTCCAACGAACCCATTGCCGACAATCGTAATCGAGCGCTTCTGCAGCGCGTAGCGACGCAGGCGATCAAAGTCATCTGGCGTGCGATAGACCATGATCTTCTCCTGCACACTGGGCGGGGCGTCGCGGAACATGGGCAGATTTTTGGGCGAGCAGCCGGTGGCAATTAAACACGTATCGTAAGTGATTTGATAGCCGTCACTTAGTGTCACAATACGATTCTCTGCATCCACTTTCTTAACGGCAAAGCCTTGAGCTACGGCTATGCCGCCGTTCACGCTTTCGTCCAACTTCTCTGGGTCCACAAAGAATTCCTCTGGCTCAAAGTACAAGCTGTCAGGTGGATATTCATTCAAATGTGAGTTCACGCAGCGATGCTTGGCGTATTCTGAGAGTGACTCACCTGCGCTCCGAGCCCGTCCACTGCTTAAAGCGGTAATCCTTAATGGGGTCCTCGTTCGGATTTGGCGTGTACCAAAGCTCCTTGGATAGAGGTGGGCGCATATATGGCTTGCGAAACTCATTGCTGATCATCAAAACCTTGGCCTTGGCGTCGTTAGATTTGATGGCGCGGAACGCGGAGAAGGCAGCAGTGCCGCCACCCACGATCAAATAGGGAACATGTGCGGGAAGTTTATCTGAGCTGCTAGGTGCTGAAAGGATGCACTCGATCAGTGTCATAGATCAAGACTAGCTAATTTGCCATTTACTTGTGATAAAGCCAGAGATTTTGGCCCGCTTCAAAGCATCCTCTGGGTTCTCCCCATCGCCCGAGCCGTCCTTGTTGTGACGTGACCAAAACCAAGCGATCTGCAAGGGATTACAAAATGATATTCATGATACATTTCTAAAATATGTGTGGCACATACGATGCCTCCGGCTACAAGCGCTGCCAATGCACCAAGGATGCATCTTAGCTTTAGTTGTTTCAGCTTCTCTTCCGCCTTCTTTTTGTCATCGTCCTCGCCATCACCGCCGCATACATCGCTGCCTCCACGTGCAATGGTTGTCTCTCGGCGCAGGCGATGGAATTCCTCGCAAGGATCCTTGCATATGTCGTCAGATTTGTCTACGCTCAGCGCTGGTGGCTTCTCGCACTGCGAAGACTTCAATACCTCCTGGGCAGTGGATGACGGTCGGGAGTCCGCATAGCCCTGGAAGGGAAACCACAAGTATGAGAGATATATTGCATATATACGAGCTGCAAATCAAGTGGAATGAATGAACGATGGAATGGATGATACCACGCGAAATTGTGGTTCTTGCATGACACCAGATGGGGCAGTGAAGTTGATGGGCGGGCTCTGCATATTGGGAGCAGTTGTGATTGCTGCAACATCGTCATCCATATCGGGTACGAACTCCACACTTTGGGCCACTTTCATGCAGGCATTCTGATTCGGATACTTATTGGCTTGTAATTTAGAGCGTGCCTCGAGCGTACGTTTTTTTACCATTTGATACAAACTGTTGTGTGCCGGCCGGCTGATGCCTGCAATGGGAGACACACATTTTAATACAATAATTGTGATTTCAATAAAATAATAGTGCATGCCGGTCTGCCAGTCGAGCATAACCTCACTCTTGCTCCACCAGCAGCACTGCGCCACTGCTCCACTGCTCCACTTACCATTTGTCAGTTGGGGAAGTCGATGTACGGGTTGAATGATTCGTCTGCTGGCTAATATGTGCGCCTGTCGACAGAACTTTTGACACAAACATCTCACACTCCAAATGCTCATAATACCGATTTGATTCGTATCGTTATGTGTTTGTCTCGAGGGGGAGGCAATAAAGGCAACAACAACGAGATTTTTAAATCTATTTGGGTTTTCTTGTGTAACAATAGTATAAACGTGAATGTATATATTATTGTTTAAGTAAATAAAAAAACCGAAGTGTTTTTGTTCGATATGTGAATTAATTCTCAGTGAAAATATGACTTGAGTATCAGCACAGCTACTTATTTTAAATGCGAAATAAGAAAGACTTTTAATTTACATCACACACATTCGGATCGGAATAAAACATTTGCACACACGCACGCCGTCTCCATGTACTGGCGCTTAACAACACTGTGCACTTGTCTCACGTACCGCCACGACCAGGGCTGGCGTATATTCTGTTTCATTTCACAATTCAAAAAACTGTTGTGAAGATTCGTTACTTTTGTGCAGGACTGTGAATGATTTTTGTTTGCTTTTAGTGAAACAGTTAAGGCAATGCATATCAGTTTCAGCTTTAGCTTACTTGGCAATAAAACAATCCCGCTGCTACCGATTCCATTAATATCCATCTGAATGCACCTTCGTTCTCATTCAGCCCATGTATTCGGAAAATCACCAGGATTACTACAGTTTATCCACTTTAGAACTTGAATCTTTTGTGCAAGGCAATAAATTATTTATTGACGGCTATGTCGAGTACATTGGTGTGTTTACTAAACTTATTATTTATCAGCCACAACTTCCATCTTACTGGCAGCAGCAGCTGCACCACTCACCGGTGGCTTAATACCCATCAAATTGCAGAGCTCATTCCGTAACGGCCGCACCTCCACCAAGGGCAACGTCCAGTCTGTTTCCGAAAGCAGCGTCAAGATCTCATCCATGTTCTCTTCAGGTATATCGGTGACGTCGCCATGCAGTGCCAGAGCTTCGTAGAGCTTGGTTGCCGCCGTCTTGCGCACGTGCACATGCTGTAGACCGAGGAAGACGGAGATTTTGGAAAGGATTCTCTTGCTGAGTCGCGGAACTTGGAGCAGCTGACAAAAGGTGCTAATACTGGTCGCTGTCTTATATAGCTTCCTGTAGCCCTTGACCTCCAGATTGAGAAGGCGATAGATATCCTCGGCGAAGGGATTATTCTCATCGTGCAAGACCAATTCAACGCTGCCCGAGCCGAGAAGAATGTCCAAGAAGCTAAGCATGGGATAGGTCACGCGTTCGTTCAGGAGATGGCACTCGAAGTTCTCCACAATCTCCGAGCAGAGCCGCGGCACCATCTCCTGATGAGCACGCAGGAACTGGAAGAGTGCAGCTGAAGCGTATTTGATCTGCAATAGAGATAAAGATGTAGATCCACTCTCAGCTGAAATGTATTATCCGATGCTCACCAGAGATTCGGTCAGCTGCCCAATGCTGGCTGAAAGTCCAAGCAGTACGCGCTTCGAGTAGGCCGGCAAGGCGAGCAGCTCGCAGAATAAGGGGAATGTCTGGTCAGCAAACAGCCACAGGACGGACTTCTCGTCCTTCGGGAAGATCTCGAGCAGTCGCTCATGGTCACGAATGTGAGGAATGGCGGGCACCGCATGGACCAACTGGCAACAGAGGCGGCCAGCCAAGCCGCGTGTGCGATCGATTTTCTCCACTGCCTGCTGCATGAAGCCAACCACAATTTGATGCACTTGGTGCGGGGCTAAGAGATCCGCTGGACACTCCGTGGCCAGTTCGTAGAGCGCCTGCATCGCCGCCTCGCGCACCCAGGCGCCAATATCTCCGCGATTATCCAAGGTATACTCATCCAGAGCACGCAGCAGACAATGAATCACTTTATCAAAGTGCATCCGGTCCGCAAAGGAGCAGGGCACGGACGCATCATAGCCAACCGTCTTGACCACATTTCTCAGCGCCTGAACGCTGCGAGTGCGCGCCTCGCTCCACCTGTAGGTCTGCACGGATTCGTGATCATCGCATGCGCCTGGAGGAACCAGTGCGTGCTTTACTAGACAATCCAATACGGACGTCAAATGCTGCCGCAATATAAAGGCGGGCAGCACGCCCAATGCAGCAATGTAGCCCATGCGTATGTGCTCTTCCAGGTCGTTGTCAGCGCCTTTCAAATACGTCTGGATGATGCGCTCGTTGTCAGCGGAGCGCGACTCCAAGCAGTAGAAGGAGAGGCAGAGCTCTGCAAAGGCCTCGACGGCAGCGTCGCGAATGTTGTTCGTCTTGGTGATGAGGCACAGCTCAATGACGTGCTGCCAGCTGGCTGTAAGGAAAGGCCAGATTGTTTACACTGAATTTGACAAAATATATATATGTATATACGTGTGTGCTCCACAGACCTAGACACTCCTGGTTAACGGGCAGCTGGGCCACGCTGCAGTTGCGTATGAAGCCGGCTGTGCTAAGCTTCATCAATTCGCCGCTCATGCCTCGATAGAAGTTGCGCTCCACAAAAGTCTTAACGAGATCATTCAGCTCAGCAATGCGCTGGTTCGATAGGTAAGTGCCCTTGGAGTCGGGCGCCCTTTCCAGCTCCCTTAGGGCCAGCGTTATCTCGCCCATGGCCAGCACGCAGCCATGCCTTGCGCTCACGTCGATCGTCTCCGTTTTGGCCAAGAGCTGAGGCAGGACGACGGCCGCCATATACTCGGGTGCCCGATAGGTGAGCTTGTGCAGCGCCTTGGCTGTTAGCTCCCTTATGGCTGGGTCCCAGTGTCCAACCTTGCGCTGCACCAGATGATCTATGAGAGGCTGGCGATACTCCTCGAATTGTGCAATGAAATCGCTAATGGACAAATACGAATTCTGTCGTATGCCCACGGAGTAAAAGTCCGTGGTTGTGGATATCTCAATGCCGTAGGGAAAGTTGCCCAGGCGTCCGACGCTCTCCTGAAAGGCAGCTGAGGCAGCGCGTCGGCAATTGATTTCTCTGTCAAACACGGCCACAGTGAGCAGACCGGATGAGATTTGCTGGACGAACGGCTTGAGATCGTCCGGGTTGTAGGCGCGAGCAAAGGCCCAGCACATGTAGCACGCAGCATCCCGAATGTGCTGGCCGACGGACATGTAGCCTTTCATCTCGTCGTAGAAGAGCGCCTGCATCAGCAGCGGCACAAGTTCGTGCAGGCGATAGGGCAGGAGTAGGCCCCTCTTGGCTAACTCAGCTAAGGCAAGGCAGCCGCCGTGCCACGCTTCGTGAGGCTCCAGAGGATTGAGTATGTCTATGACAGAGCCAATCACCTCATCAGCCAGCTCCTTGGGCAGGCGATTGGTAACGCGACCCAGTCCCTTGGCTGCACTCCAGCGTATATCGTTGCCGCCACTGCGCAGCGCCTGGAGAAGCTCCTCTATGACCTCCTCAATAGCGTCGGGTACTACGATCTCCTCGGCAGCTGCATCATCCTCAGTCTCAGCCTGCACAGTCAAGAAATCGCCTGCAGCGTTTGGCTGGGAAGCCAAATTGCTGGCCAGCGAGCGAGTGCCTGAGGAGGAGGAGGAATCTTTGATTGCAGAAGGGTTTAGCTATTGAGAAATGAGTTTACCTCTCTTGTAGCGCCAGCTGGCGATGCGTGGCTTGAGCTGCACCAAGCCGAGTCGCTGCACAATCTTGATATAGTATTTATATTTGAGGAAATCATTGACATCCTTGTACTGGCAGCTCAGGATCCACTGGAGCAGCTTGTCCGCATAGGGCAGCAGATCCTCTCGCTTGCCATGCTTCAGTATGGACGCAACGGCGGCCAGCTGACCAAACTTCACTTGCAAGGTGTCCGCCTGGTGCTGCTCGATGATCCAGTCGAAGAAGCGCTCCAAGTACAAGTCCTTGATGTCATTGCGCACAAAGTACTTGGCGGACAGGTAGGCGGCCATATTGCTGCAGGTGTCGTTGGAAGAGACATACAGCTTGCACAGCTCGTAGATGCGCTCCATTTTGGGCACGGCAGCGGGAGCCAGTGGACCATCATGATTACAGTTGTTGAGCGGCAGAGGCGCAGCTGCCCCATACGCATCTAGTCGGGACATGTGAAAGGGATTCAGCACCAATATAGACATCCACAGGAGCAGCATATAGCGAGTCTCCCAATTGCTGAACTGCTTGGGATCCTGCTCGCTGAGCAGCTGCAGCACAAATTCCAAGTCGCTCAACTCGTGAGGCATAAACTTAACCAAAACTTTATATGTGCGAACTTTGGAAATCACGTACAAATACTTAAAAGCAGCATCACGCTCCCCAGGTTCTTGGTTCGGCTGTCTAATCTTGTTCAGCAGCCGTGTCAGCAGCAGCTCCAGATGGGGATCGAGCAGGTGCGGCTGTTCCTGGTAGCGGGAGAGCACCTCTGTGTATTGCTCGAATTCTCGTTCGAAGGAGTTCGCTTGTATCGATTTCATATTATCTATGAGCGAGAGGACTTGCTCCAGTTCGGCAAAGTGCTCCAGCGTATTTGCAGGCAAATCATCGTCCTTGACTTCGTCGCTTTGCTGCATCGTTATGCTATTGTAATAAAATTGAAAATTATTTGAACAGCCGGACAAGCAAATCAAGTCGAACTTCGAGTTTTGTTTCTTTCACTGTTTCAGCTCTGTTTCGTTTTAGCTGTTTCGCACCCATATGATTCATAGCGCGGTCGCTGACATGCCAGGGCTGGCAAGTTGTGTTTTGGCTTCTTTTTGAAAATTTCAGAAAGCGCCATAGTGATATATGACAGAGATTCATTAATCGACAACATAAACATAAACTATTTGTGAGGAAATTTGATAATTTAAGGGCGGTAATTTTCATATTCTTACGAGTCATTTACCATCGTAAAATTCAAGCGGTGGCAGCACTGGAGTTCTGTTTCATTTCTGCTGTTCGTGGATCATATGATTGAGAACACGGCAGCTGCTTGTCCAGGGTTGGCAGCCGGCTACAACAAAAAAAGCCTTAAGACTGCAAGATTGTGTGTTTTTGCAGTAGCTCTGATTTTTGTTATTATAATTTTGAATGCAAGTGTAAAAAAAAATAGCTAATGAAGAAGATATAAGTAAATAGACAGCTTACGATTGTTGGCATCATACTAACGCGGTAACGCGTGCTGCTAGCGCTGCTAAAACATTGTGTCTTTGGTAGCCCTGAAGCATTCTCGATTTTGTTTACACGCTGCTGAATCCTGTATTGTGCGCTGGTCTTGGGTCCAGCTTTTGAAATGAAATTGGATAACTTTCGGCTCATCGATGAAGTGCGAAAGCGTCGTGCTCTCTGGGACTCAACGATGCAGTTCTGTGCACGCAAAGATGTTTGCGCCCTGCAATGGCAGGAGGTGGCAAGCAAAATGGACCTGGATGGTGAGCAAAATGAATTGAGCTATATGTTTAGCCTGTTTTATTGTTAATATTTGTATTATTAATATATTGTACAGTGGCAGCGTGCAAGAAGCGGTTTAAAGGATTGCGTGATAGCTATCGCACCGAAATACGGAAAATACAGCAAAAGCGTACTGCAAGCTCAAATTGGCCTTATTTTCGAGCTTTGGAATTTCTGCGCAGTATATTCGATCCGGATAAATTGGTTGCCTTCTCGCCGGTTCCCTTTGACATGGACAACGACTTCACAGACTTTGAGCAAAATAAGCTGGATGACTTTGTTATTGACGTCGATAATGACGATTCGTTCGACTTCGATGTTATGGGTGACATATTCAAGCGTGATCCAGTCGACTCACAAATCCACGACTCTAGCTCCGATATATCGATGATCAAAAGACAAAACTTTGATATGTCGAATACATGTAACTCCATGAATCGATCAGATGTGGAAACCCCACCCAGACTGTTATCTCCCTTGCTACCCAAAGCGCCAGCGGCGAAGCGTGCGAAACGTCGGAAGACATCCTCGTCTACAGATGGAGCCTATCAAAATGGTCATACGACAAACAGAAAGTCGACACCAGTGCCTGCTACAGCAGATACAACTGCCAAAGATGATCCCGATTACAATTTCCTAATCAGTTTGCTGCCACATGTGAAAACGTTATCAAGTTTGAACAACATGAAATTTCGTACGGAGGTCAGTCGAATGCTGATGGAGATGAATCAGCAGGATATGCAATCGACGGAGCACTTAGGAGCCTCCAGCTTACAAAAACTAATCCCAGCGTCATCCGCTGATTGTTATAATAACGAACATGACAGTGAGACAACAAAATATAGTGCGGGGACTAGCTCAATGAATGGAAGCGCTTTTCTCGCTCACAGTTCGATGATTGAGTGTGATGTTAAGATCGAGAACGAGCCCCTATATTGAGGATTGATCAAGAATTTAGATGTAAATACATAAATCTTAGACTTTAAGCTATAAACCCGCAATTGGCTGCATCCAAATCATAGTTTTACGGCGTAAACCCAAATATTACAAAAACTGTGTCTGTATCTGATAAATGGTCCCTCAATACGCCAATACACAAACTCCCATATTCTCAATACGGTAATAATTTTATAAAAATTAAATATAAATTACTCCTTTGTCACTGAAGACTATTTTATCTTCATATAATTGTTAGTTATTTATAGAAAATAAATATAAGGAATACAAAATGCATATGTTATCTTTTTTCAATCTAGATTCAGGTTGGAGTTAATTTTATGCTATGGAGGTATTTCCCAGACATTATTTCGATAGTGCGCCATTTACTGTGAATGCCAAAGTGAGATGATGATAAACAGCTGCTGCATTTCGAAAACCAAATCGCTATATATGTACATATTTATATATATTTTAACGTAGGCTGGAAATGCAGATATTTCTAGATAATAAGTATATCAAAGGCGATTTTGTTGTATTTATCCGAATTGCTGAGATTAATAAGGTTGAAGCTTAAGAGATTTAAAAATGTATATAATATAACAGTATGCTTTGATTTTTGTGTGTATTTTTTCTTGTTATAACTTGGTTTCGGTCTTAAATTAAATTTATCGATAGTGTTTAACCGTTGTCGTTGTGAATGGCATAAAGTAAGCGTAGCACAGTGAACGGTACGTGAGTCAGCTGTTGCATTTTTTTGTAAAGCCAAAGTGCCTGTGAGAAGATTTTCACGAAAATTACCTGGTCGACTGCCATTCTATTGTGTTCCGCCCAATTGTGCACTTGCGTTAGCGCTCCATTAGCACAAAAATGACAGATAGTTCAGATGAGGAATATCTGCACACCGAATGGGTGCCATACAGCGAAAGACCCGAATGGTCCGATGTGACGCCGCTGCCACAGGACGATGGACCCAATCCTGTTGTTTCCATTGCATACTCGCCCAAGTGTGAGTATACATCTATAGCAAGCTATAGGCAGAACAATTGGAATAATTTGATTCAACATTTCAGTTCGGGAAACATTTGATTATATGCGCGCAATTATTGCGAAAGGTGAAAAATCGCAACGTGCCCTGGAGCTGACAACTGAAGCGTTGCGTCAAAATCCAGCCAATTATACGGTTTGGCAATATAGACGAGACATATTGAGGGAGCTGAAAGCCAATTTGCAGGATGAGTTGGACTACTTGGATGAGGTCATTGGACAGAATGCCAAGAACTACCAAGTGTGGCATCACAGGCGGGTCATTGTCGAGATGATGAATTGCCCCAAGTGGGAGTTGGAGTTGACACAGAATGCCTTAGACAATGATGGCAATGCAAAGAATTATCATGCTTGGCAGCATCGCCAGTGGGCCATACGTACATTCAAGTAAACCCATTTTGCAAGTATTATGGAATTCGTATAAAAATAGTAATAAATTGTCTTTTAGCCTCTATGACGACGAGCTGGACTTTGTCGACCGTTTGATTTGCGAGGATCCACGCAACAATTCGGCCTGGAACCAGCGTTTCTTCGTGCTCAAGCACTTCGGGTTCACTCCAGAGGTGATCAAACGGGAGGCCGAGTATGCTATGGATCGCATACGAGTCATCAAGAATAACGAAAGCCCATGGAACTTTTTGGTTGGAGTCCTGCGACAAAGCGAGAGCGGAAAGCTCGATAGCCTGCCGGAGGTAGTGGAGTTTAGTGAGGGCCTGTACAATGCTGGCAATCGTTCGCCCTATCTGCTAGCCTTCCTCATTGATCTCTATCAAGAACAGGCTCTGGAATCGAAGCAGGAAGACAACAGCATTGCCCAAAAGGTTTATACGCTGTGCGACGACATGGCCAGCAAACATGACGTTATACGTCGTAAATATTGGCAGTACGTGGCGTCCCATCTAAAAACGCAGCTGAGCAAGCAGACGGAAGGAGTCGATTAGTTTTTATATTCATATACAATATATGTTGGCGTTTTTCCCTTCTGGCATTATTTTCTTAATATACAGAAATACAAACCATGTTAGACCATAGACAACGTTCATAGAAATCTAGTTAAGTTATTTAAGTTCCGCTGCAAGGTCACGCCTTGTTTGAATTGTTTACCAAACTGAGTTGTGCTGTTTGTCCACGTAAAATTCATCATAAGATAATTTTGTTCTTTATCTGAACGCATTTCTTATCAACAACGCGCATTGCTTACAGTGGAACAAACAGAGAAATTTATGGAAAATAAACAGTGGCCAGAGACTTTCACTATCGTGGACTATGTCCTGTAAGTCTGCGTCTTTCTCTGTCCGTTCAGCAAAACAAATTGTTAACTTTCTGCTGTCTCAATAATTTTATTTATTTAAATTTGCTTCTTTCAGTTTTTTTTATTTATTATTTTGTTTTTATTTTTTAGTTGAGTACATACATTATAGCAGTTGGTAATATATAACGTTTTTTGTTTTCTTTTAATTTGATTTTCTTGCGTATATTTTTTTTTTAGTTCAGAATGGAAATTGAATTTGAAGTTTTTTTCATTTACTTTTTTTTTGGAATAGGCAAAAGGCAATCGGCAATTCAACAATTTTGGGATTACAAAAACTTAATTTCGTGAGCTCTTTGCCAGGCATTAAGTAAAATACTTTAAAATAAAGCAGAAGACATCTTTGGCGTGTTTTTTTAGTATGGATAAAAAATATTGTTTTCATTTTAATGTATATACATATATATATGAGTATATATATATATATATGGAGTACTCTTTTGAATAGTTTAATAAAATTTCATAATAATAAAATATATATATGTTTTTTTATATTAATTTTTTAAATATTTTTTTGTCTGCTCAAAAAGTATTGCGAAGTTTAAGTGTTGCTTCTTTTTGCTTATAAGTATGCCTTTGGGCCCCTTTAAGTAAACCCTGTCGGTTCTACATGGGTCAAACTAAAGAGAGGACAAATGCAAACTAGTTCAGCGACTGTTTAGTTCAAATGAGTCAACACAATGCTCAAAAATATCTTTGAATTAATTTGTAAAAATTCGAAATTCAACCTTGAAAAACATTAAACCAAAATACAAGATCTAAAACTCTAATTTCGTAATACTTTTTGAACAGAGCTCGTATATAAATTTGAAAAAAGCCTATTAAATTCAAACATACTTTCAAAATCAAAGCTATTTAGGAAATTAGTTTTGAAGACAGTTCAAATATATCTATATCATATAGTTTAGAAAAAGTGTAGGCTCACATTATAAAATATTTAATTTTTTTTTCTTTTCTTTTACTACAACTGATTCATGTCGCTTCTGTTTACCTGTTCTGAGTGTTGGGTGTAGCCAGAGAGAAAAGTTGTGATAGTTTTTCCGATTTTTAACAATTTGATATATAGAAATTCTATATATGTATATAGATTTATAATAATGTTCGCCTTTTGTTTGAATTACATTTGTGTAAAAGCATTTTTAGCAAAAAAATTAAAAATTTACTTTTTGTTTCATTTCTAAAATCTGTTTCATCAGAGTTTGTGTTTCATTACAAATATTACTATTTTACTTCTTCTTCTTCTTTTGCTCCTTTATATTATATAAAATAAATCATTTACCAACATTTCGGTTTTTCGTTTTTTGCGCTTTGTGTGAGGAAGCTTCATATACCATCTATAAATATATATATGTATATATTTATATATACTATATAGATATACATTTTAGTTTTCTTTTGTTTTTCATATAATTGTTAAAAAATTAATGCCACTTGTGCCACTTGCTATATATTTATATGAATATATGTATGTATATACGTACAATCGACATTTGCAACTGTTCTGTAGCTCTAGTTGCTTACAGCTTGACATGGACAGGCATATACATATACATACATACATCATTCATTCAATACCAATCAATCTGTAACTCTCTCTAATGTAACTCTGTCAATCTCTTATGTCAGCTCTTTGAGCTACATCATCCTTCCTTTCCCTCTCTCTCTCTCTTTGTCTCTGTCTCTCTCTCTCTCTCTGTCTACTTATCCTCGCCTATGCCCTCGTCAGTTGTTGTCTTACGCTCTCTAGCCTCATCGTTGCTGATATCACATTTTTCAGCCAACATATCCTCGATACCCTCGTCGTCCACCGCCTGGCTCTCGCCGGGTATATGCTTGCGCACAGGCAGCACAACGCACAACTCATCGCCGTCCTGAGGTAATGGCGGAAACTTGGCATACGAGGTGTTCGCGATGGTGCCCACGGTGCTGTCCTTATAGCAATCGGGTGTCATACGCACACGGCATGTCTCGTAGGCCTTGACATAGCCCAGCTTGGTATATAGATTCCTGGACGCATCATTCTGTGGACGTATGACAACGAACGGTGTATAGCCGCGCTCGATCACCAGCTGAGTCAATGACTTGGCCAAGCGAATGCCATAACTGCAAGAGAGGTGAGATAGATTATATCACTACAGATCTATAGATCAGAGGGAGTGGCTGTACCCACCCCATGCGTCGGTAATCTGGACGTGTTTGCATAGAAAACATAGCGCCGTAATACGAGTGAACCATCCATGCCGCCAGCTCGTTCGTGTCCTTGCGATAGATGCCCAGCCCGGGCAGCACACGCACGAGTATATCGAAGAGCTTGACGCACTCGATTTCATTGGCCGGATATAGATCGTGTATGCCCTGAACGTTCTCCAATGTTAGCAAGCGCATTTCCGCGTCGTCGGGCAGCGGCTCCAGCTCCAGGTCCGTGTTCAGCTTGTTGCACACATAGATATCACCGCTCAGTCGCTCCATCACACCCATCTTCGAATAGAACTCATCCAGGCGATTCATAATTGCGATGTGCGTAAAGTTCAGGTACAATGGCTTTCGCCAATCTATAAGTACATCTTCGGTGCGCATCAAATCGACGTACTCGATTTGTGCGGATGGACAAAATATGCCAAAAGTTTGGTATATATTGTTGTGCGGCTGTGATCGAAATGTGAGATTTATACAGCATTATACATGGGCTATTGGCGTGGGCTATCACTATTTACCGTTAGCGTGCATCCTGGAAAATGTAATATTATCGGCTTTTCGGGCCAATCCTTAGCAACATAAAACTTAAAGTCCCAAATACGATCATTCAGGTACGTTTTAATGGTTTGATGAAACTGCAAACGAAAAGATCATATACGTCTTTCTTAGAATATATTTATTTGAAGAGACTGTCGGAAGATTTCTTATATGAGCGGAAAAGAAGGAAAACAATAGTACCTTGTTTAGCAATTTGGTAAGTATGTACATATATGCTAAATGTATTATGGATTTGAAAAAGAACTGTCTTTACTAAGAAGATTATTATTATAATTGAAGGATTTTTTTGTATTATTTATTTTTCTTTCCTTTCCACAAAATTACATTGATTGGCCTAAAGAGCTAATGGCGTTCATTTAGTTTATGCTGACCTTATAGACAAGGTCTTTGTAATTTGCCCACCGCATAGCCTTAAGATTTGCATATGAAAATATTCACGTGTTGTTTTAAGCGCGCCTGGAAAAACTAGCAAAGAATTTTACGAAAAAGTATAAAGTTTGGCTAACACCGAAACTCCAAAAATTTGTGAATGGCGAAAATAGTTTACTTTAAGGCACGCCCCCTTGCACAGTGCCAGTTACTGCCCCCATACATAGCCAAACAACGCGAACTTGAGAGGAGCAGTTCCTCGTCGTTTGCCGTTTGCAGGGCGCATTAAAAATTGAAATGAATCGTTCGTAAACAGTTGGAAAAAAAATCAAAAAAAGAGGTCAACATCAGTCGATGGGTCGGCGAGATTGCATGACTCTGTGTGACTATGCGGTCTACCTGGTTGGGTGGATTGCTGCTGCCAGGGCGCTTCACACACACTCGCCCACGCCCACGCCCACAACAGGTAATTGTTGCTGCAAATTACCTGAGAAGTGGGCGTGGCTGTCAGATATTATAGAGTCGTGTCGGTGGCATGCAACAAAGGCAGCCTCAATATTTATGTGCATTTTAAGTGGGCGGCAATCGGAGGTCGAATATAGGTCTATGGGTCTGTAGGTCTCTTCAGAGGTGTAGAGCCCGTAGAGCATTGTTAACTTACCTTTAATGATTCCGGCAGATAGCGCTCTAAAGTTACCAAAATTTCTGGAAGCTCTGATTCATGCACCAAACGAAAGTGTCTACCTTCAGGAATGATTTCCATTTCTGTAAGAGAGAGAGAGAGAGAGAAAGTGAGAGATATTATATCCAATAATTGAACTAATTTTTATTTTTATATACAAATAAACAATTGAGATGTCTGCATGGAGATACTCCAGATAATTGACAGTTTCCCATTTCTACAATTATATCCATATCCCACTTGCATTCCTTTAACCGCCTACCACACTCAGCTCTGGGCTTAGTGTAATTCCCTCGCTTATTACATTCGTTTATCTGAATTGTCGTTAAATATTCATAAGGGGTTCAACCATCTCTTAACAATTACGGAATTAGAAACTATTTCAATTTAAATTGTATTTAGGCAGTCTTTTCCGCACTTGATAAAACATTGGCCTGTAATCCTCTTTCGCTGCATAAATTTCACCTTTTCTTCCACACTTGTAGATTTATATACATACATGCACGTGCATGCATATATGTATATCCCATGGAGACTTTCGTACTATACTCTGGAATATGTATTATACTCTACATATATGTATATACTAGACACATTTTATTCAGCATAATGGCAACTGCAGCTGCCATTAGCTCTGTGCCTCGCATATGAGTCGCCTGCCACATTAATAATCTCAAATATTTGTTTGCTTTTTCGAGTGCAATGGGTTGTTTGTGTGCCCCCTTTTCTGCCTCAAATACACCCACTTTTTCGCTCTATGAAAGCCTCACGATTTGGCCTCAATCAAGGCCAAAAGGAATGGATTATGAAAGCACTCAATGTGCTACAGTTGGGAGTAACCGACTAGATTATTATCATCATCATCATCGACACCAGTATGAATATTATAATATTTATATTATTGTCATTAGCATTAGCAGTGGCAAATGCATTATTATTACTATAAAATTATACAATATATTTGTATATCTTATTAAGAGAAAGTTTGATGCATACATGTGCTATAATATTCTTACACTGATTACCCCTCACAGTGGTTACAGGGTATTTAGGGCGAAATGTATAAATCAAATATGCAGAATAAAGAGTCAAGAAAATGCCGTTGACAGGAACAACTTGATGCTGATGAGGATGATGATGCTGCTGTCATTTTGTCTAGTAAAATATATATTCTATAAGCTATGGCCATATCCTTTAGATTTTTGGCATTACGTATCGAATATGTGAGCACATCCGTTATGGAACCAATTTTCAAACCATATTAGCTGCTATAAACCGCATACGTAACAAGCTACTTCCTTACCCACAAAATAATATAAACCATTGACTATAATGTCATGGAAATGTGTAACGACACTCTTGGCCATGTTTGCATTTTCCAAAAATATAATAGTATACATTTTATACTGTACACATAAGAAATATAGCTTGGCTATTTAGCTATTTAGGCATAGAAAAGTGAATTGGCACTGTAGTCTTCTTACTCCTTTATAACCCACTTTAAACCCAAGTTTATCTCACTTCAAAATTGTTTTTATCCCAGTTCCTATTTTCGTTGATTGACAGGCTAGTCGGATAAAGGGAGGAAGAATGCTGGTTGTTTGACTAGTTGACTGATTGATGATGTGATTGATTGGCTCAAATGGCGAATATCATTCATTACTTGTTTTACTGGGTTACTATGACTATATTTATTACGGCCATTTGTGTTGTGTGTGTCGAAGCGAACAAAACGAAGCAAACGTCGACGCCCCTACATGGGGGTAACCATGACGGACGCTAATGTCTTGTGGCTGATTTGTGGAAATTAGTATTTGTATTAGTCGTATTCTTGAATAATACGTATGGATGAAGGTGATGAAGTGTGTGGGGTGTGTGCTTAAGGGTGCAACGTAGTGATTTCTTAAGGACCCTGAACTTTGATCGATAACAAGGAAATGGGATGGGTAGTCGAAAAGAACTGAGATCTCGAGCCATTATCTTCGACATCACCTTCACAAATCATCGACTATCACAAATCATTATTCAAGATTCATTGAACTAAAATTTCAATTTAAAATATTTTCCTTTCTACATTTCTTAATAAATAGGAGTTTCTTACTAATACAACAAATGAGTCAATTAGTGCTCAGCTAGGGAATCGATTACCTAAACCGAATCGATTACTAAACACATTTACCAAGTGCGTCTGCAGCCCTGGGGTCTCTGCCCACTTGCATACTCGTCTGAGACAGTAAGCGAATACAGACGGCTAACTAAATATGCAGCTCAAAATACAAAATCAATATAATAAGTGTTTCTAATCTGTTGTTAGGCAGACAGTTAGAGAGCGGGTGGAAGGGAGAGAGCAAGGAGAGCAGAACAGAGACCGTTCGCATAACAGCTTTTTCGTTTGCTTACTTAGCCGTTAAAAATACCGTTGACATTTCGCAGCGGCAGCCGCAGCCGCAGCAGGTAGCAGACACCGCAGCCGTCTGGCGAATCGCAAATTCCCCGATAGTTCCATATCGTTGCCATTCCCAAATGTGTAGGCATCTCTGGTCCCTCCCCCCCTTGGATCTTGTGGCACCCGCTGTGCGCATCGCGCTTGCCGGCCAATTAATTTGGTTTTTGCCCCAATTACAATCGTGCAAGTGCCTATGAAGCGTTAATTTTGTATACCCTATTAAAGGCGGTATATGTGTATATATATAGAAAAGTTCGTGTTAAGTCAATTTACATATATAAAATAATATTGCTGTTTGTAATAGAATGTTATTGTAATCGTATATAGAGCAACTGATATTTTCTATCTTGCTCTGCAGCCAATATAGCTAAATTAACCAACTGTTGCTTCATTTTCCGCAAGCCCAACTATTCGCAGGTCAGCTAAAGGGTATTCTAAATTCTATTCACGTTTGATTTGTTTTCCTCTTCTTCATTTCTGGGAGACACTCGATATAAAAATATGTTCATGGGCGAGCAGAAATCTCTGCTTTAATTGACATGCACATGTGCACTTGCACATGCACATATATACTCATGCATATGTATCTATGTATCTATGTATGTACATATGTGCGTGTATATATTTAAATACTCACAAAAAATATTAAATCCGTTGACCTTGTATGAATTTGTTGCTGCTTGTTGTTGTTGTTGTTGTTGTTGTTGTAGCGATTGCTTTTGCGTTTGTGTCAAGCCTGAAGTCAGCTGCTTGAATTAATTAGTTTTTATTTGAGCTTAATTATTTTTAATTAATTTGATGGCAACAAATATTTTAATTTTTTAAATTAAAGTTTTTTGTAGAAAATTTTCTCAGTTTTAGAAAAAAGTGCAGTATGAAAATAATTTTTTTTTTTTATAATTTGTTCTTTATATGCGAATCACAGATGCTCTTTATTAATATAATTGGTTGGTATTAAAATTGTTGAGTGCTAGTTTGTTTGTTTTTTTTTTTTTTTGAAATATTTAGTTGCCTGGTAGTTGATATTATTTATATAAACTTTTAGTTGTTATAGATTGTAAATTGTATTTAACCGTTGTCTCATGTCGTTTGGTTAGGCCCTTTATGAATGGAGGATGTCGGCAGGCTGCTTAGGAGCAAGAGCTGCTATGCTTATTTGAATGTATGTATGTATATATCTATTAATGTATACGTATGTGCGTTTATGTTTATATGTGCATCAAAACTTCGAAGTACGCTTGTTGGTATTGGTGTTGTTGTTATTGCTGCTTCTGCTGCGACTCCTCCACAGACAGGCCTAACCAGCCAGGAAAGCCCGTTATTCCTTTCGCTTCTGTTTTTCGTTTGTTATATTTGCTTTTATTCTATTTGTATTACATGTATCTTCGGCAGATACAACAACAAGCGTGTGCTAGTCCAGCATGGCGGCCGAGGACGTGCAGTGATGGTAATGCTCTGTGCTTCTCTTCTCTCCGCTCTTTATTCCTTCCACTCCTTCTTATGCTTGCTGCTGTTGTTGTTGTTTTTTTTTTTTTTTTGCTATTGCTGTTGTTGCGTCCCACGCACACTGAACACACGGTACGGTATTTTTCAGCTGTATTGGTGCTTAGAAGGTATTTGGTTGTCCGTCTATCTGTTTCACTTGTTTTTTGGTTTGCGATTTATGTATTTTCACGAAAATTGATTTTCTGCTGTGCGGCTGCTGCTTCGGTTGGTGTTGTTGCTGCTGTTGCTGGCCTGGTTCTGGTTGCTGCTGCAGCTGTGTGGGCTTTGGTAGTATCCTTGTGCGGCGCCTGCTTTTTGGCTTCAGTTATTTGTTTAGTGCCAGGCCCAGCCCCAAGGACGCGCCACTTGGACACACAAACACACACAGTCGAGCGCGGCACACACACGCACAGTTCGAGAGAAATTCAATTCGCCTAATTTAATTGTTGTATTAAGACTCTGTGGGCTCTGCCGTGGGCTACGCTTTTGATTCACTGCTGTTGTTGCTACTGCTGCTGCTGCTGCTGCTGCTGCCCTATGCAGTGCGTTCCAAATTTGTTGTGGACTTTGTGTACTTTGTGCGCTGCGCTTCGGAAGGCGTTTGGAATTCGCAGGAATCGAACTAATCTGACTGACTGACGACAACGAACTGATTCTGAATACAAGGAGCAGAGCCAGATGTTGGTACAAGTTTCTATATTTATGTATGAATGTGTGTGCGTATGTGTGGCGAATCGGCACTGCAACGTGGCAGCGTCGTCAACGTCGTGTTGCCGACATCTTTGTTGCTGTTTTTATATTCGCATTTCGTTGTTGCTGTTGCTGTTGCTGTCGGTTGTCGGCTGTCGGCAGTCGGCTTTCGTCTGCATTCTCGTCCTCGTGTCGCGTGTTACGCTATCCATAGCTCGAGAGTTAACGACTTTGCCGCTTGCTTTGTAACGCATTTTCCATCCCCTAAAATAAAATCTTTTATTTGCCGAGGAAAATTGATTTCCAAGAATTTCCATTGCATACTTTTCGGGTTCTTGAAAAATACCGAACTTAAGATATATCGAATTAAGGATATATATGGAATTTAAACTGTCATAAGACATGATAAAATAATTGTTATAAATAATTTATAAACTTGATGCAGATTAAATTAATCAAATTCAAACATTGAAAATTGCATTATGTACATACATATGTACATATTGGAATTTTATTTATACTCATAAGATATTAAGCGCATTCAACGGTCGTTCAGTTGCGTTTTTTGCTTATGCATATTACAAGCACATTTAAATGCCGCTTGCATTTGTGTTTGTGTTCTTGCGCTCACATGTTGTCCGCATCACAGCTGCTCTCTCTGCCTCGTTTGCGCTCTCACACTCACTCGCACTCTCTCTCGACTGAATGAGAGCGAACACAAGGCTCGGCATTAATGCTGCATGCAATAACATGCCAGAAGTGTGCGAGTTGCCAGCCCGCCAACTCTAACCCCCTTTCTGACTCCATAGCTTTGGTTTGGGAGTTTTGCGCTTTTGTTTTTGCGTTTTTCTTTTTTTTTTGGGTTGGCCACGCTGCGCTGCTTAGCGCAACTGTACACCCCAAAGCAGCAGTTTTAGCAGTAGCAGCAGCCGCATTGGCAACAACAACAAGCGGCAGCTAAAGCAATAATAACAACAATAACACCGCACGTCTTTGCATGCGTTTCCACAACACATTTGCCAAAATGGCCACGGCGTCAGCGCAATACGTATACGCCACGTACCGCCGCCATCGCGACGTGCACGTGTCGCCGGCGAGTGAAATAGGGAGAGAGAGTGAGAGTATAGACCCATGGCCCCTTTCACTCACTTTTTTCTCTACTGCCTGCGCTCTCTATTAATTGCTTCCCCCGCTGTCTCCCTCACTCTCTCTCTCTCTCTCTCCCTGTTTCTTTCATTTTTACTCCGCTTTGCTCATGCTCAGTTGTTTTGTTTATGCCGCACAGCTGTGAGACAGCCGAAAATCATTTAATCGCCATTTTTTTGGCCGTTTAAAATGGACATGCACATAATCCAGGAATGGGGAGTTATATTCAAGGTCGCTGCCGAGTATTATGTTAGTGTGCGTGAATTGACATTCTTATTGGCGTCAAGTGGCGACATTCAAAATTATTTCAAGCCATAGTCAACTAGCCAGTTACAGTTACAGTTACAGTAATTAAAGCGGACATATAGACGCTACAAAAGTTTGGGTGTTGCATTGGAGTTGGCAAGTAAGTTAGTCTGCCGGCCCATGCAACATGAATCACGCAAGCCCCATAGCACGCTAAATAAAAGAAATGGAAAAATGACGCCAGCTAGTAGCACACACCGCACCCGCTCTCGTTCCCGTTCCGCTTTCCAGTGCCAGCACCACATTTTTCTGCTGACAGTTCGCACCATGCGTGGTGTTGATCGATGTCTGTCTGTGTGTGTGTGTATGTGTGTTGGTATGGTTGTTATAACAGATACGCGAATTGTTATTCGATGCGCTCATTTCCAAGGAAACTTTATCCATAAAAAGTAGCAACTTAACATATAAAACAACACGGTTATGCAGTTGGGGGCTCTAGTTACAGCTAATTTTTTATCAGGTGTTTGGCATTTGCACTAGGAGCTTCTTTTTGTCCTTCAACTAAAGCTTTTCAGCACTGCAAGAAAAGAGTAATATAAAAGCATATTAGCAAATATGATATCGATAATATTATCAAATATGATATCGGTAAGTATTTTTCTTTTTTTTTTGTTTTTTTTTTTTTTGTTTTTAGCAAATTTGCAAACCATGTATGCATCGTGACATTTTATGAAGATCATTCACGAGTCATTCTTTAAATTGTAAATAACTCCGTTTTCGTTAAGTGTACAGCTAAAAAGTGGGCTGAAATTTATGGTGCTGTATTTGCTTATTAAATGCTTTGCCAATTTTTACAACAGACACACATTCACATTTGGACATTCCACGAGGGCCACAATTGACCTCCGTTGACAAACTGGCAAATGGCAAGTCAAAATGGCAACCAAGGTCGGCCATGGAGTTAAACAACGCTGGCCTTTAATTAGCTTTGCCAGCAGTGGCAGCAGTGCCAGCAGCAGCAGCCGCCGGATTACTCATACGTAACGTGGTACGAGTGAGTGCGAGTGAGTGAGACCAAGGAGCAGGGAGCGACGCCCATTGTTTCAATCGACTCCAATGCAGTGCCTGTGTGGTCAAACGTGCATTGAGTGGCACGTGGCACGGCACATTCAAAGCCGGCTCAAAGGGTAAAACAGGCTATGTTAATGTCAGGGTCAACCTAGTCCCAGACATGCATCGAATTGACTATATTATTTAATCTATTCAAGTTAGAGCAGGTAGTTCTCGTTCTATTTCTTGAATCCTTTAGTTAGTTCAAAAGTTCAGCTGATTGTACTAGAGTGCTCCAGTTCAATTTACTGAATTCACTAGTTCAGCTACTTGAACTTTACATATTGTGAACGAAAAGCCTCAACTCTATTCCGCAAGCCCATAATAAACATAAATCAAGGAATTATATTATATATACATATATAAAATGTACAGTTTTACATTGTTGTTCATTTTTCCGCATTATTTAAGAGCAATTGACAGCGTCGACAGCTGCTTTGGGGACACAGTCAGATACCACAATTGTTGACCTTGACTTGCCAGTTGACAATTAAAGTTATTTTCATTTGCTTTTGGGGACATGTTTATTTAACGACAATATGGTCAAAAACAAGAGCAATGCATAATAAAAAAAATATAAACAAAACCCATTTGATATTTATATATGTATATGTATAAGAGATAGAAGAGTGAGTGAGAAAGGGTGGGAGAGGGAGAAAGACATGTGTCAGGGCTTGGAATTTTAATTATAATCTGCAATTTCCATTGTTAGCATTGATTTTCCCATTGGTTTATTTTTTCGATGAATCATTTGAACTCTCATGTTATGGAACAGACTGCAACAGCTAAGCATAGACTCTAGAACTGTTAATTAACATAAAATTACAAGCTAAGAATTCGTTTAGCATTGTCAAGCTGTCAATTTCTTATGTATTAAGTACTAGCGAAAATATTAAACTATTAAATATCATATAATTGAAATTTAAACAAGATTTAACATTTTTAATTTTTAAATCGGCAAAAATTGGCGCCACCTAAGCTAAAGTGTGACCAGATACTTAAGACTAATATCGCATTAAACTGCATGTAGGTATCGATCAGAAAATCAAACTATCGTAGCGTACATTTCTATCGATAGCGAACAATGTTATCGTAACAACACTCATCCCAAGCTCTTTAGTTCTACTTTGTAAAATCAACGGAATAGACGTGCATGCTCTCGAGTTAATTGCCGAATTCGCCGAAAATCAAAGCAAAAAATATATAATATATATTTTTATGAATTTCACAAATAATTTAGCCAGATAAAGGCAATATTGTGTAACTCAGTTATAAAAGTGCTCAATTTGTTCATATATTTATCCAAATTTTATATCTTGGTGTTTGATAAGAAATCCGTGAGAATAGTTGTTGTTGTAGTTGCATAACCCCCGCGACCATTGTAAGCGCCAAAATAAGAACGCAACAGCAACGGCAGTATCAATCAACACTAGTACGAAAATTTCATTGTCGCTTATGCAAAACAAAAACAAGAAGCGCAGAGCGAATATAAAAAAGATTCCATTGCCGGGAGCACAGCCGTTTCCCCGGCTCCGGGGCCCCACAGGCCGTCGAGCTACAAGCGCTCGTTAATAATATTTTTAGGAAAAATCAAAACTTGATTATGTCCCAAAATCGTGAAACGCTGATACATTTACTAGCCGGCGCGTAAGTGTTAAAAATTATGTTCATATTTTTTGTTTTTGTATGCTATTTTTGTTATTGTCAATTGCGTCTTATCGGCAAAACTTAGAAACCGGTTTTAATTGGAATCTTAAAGCAAAGGTAGCAACGGCGCAGTTGCGTTTAAGTAGTTGAACAACAACAATAATTAGACAAATTGACCCGCTGCAGTCGCGAAAGTTGGCATAGGCGCCAAAAAAAAAAATAAGAAACAGATAGAAAGCAAAGCAAAGCAAAACTGCCAAACACCAAAGCAGTCACAAACACTCATACACATGTACACATATATATGTATGTACATATGTATATTTGTATGTGTGTATCGTAATCATCTGTTCAAATCATGCAGTGTTCACGTGTTTAGTTTATTTTTGGCAGCAGCAGCAGCCGACGTTACAGTCCACATTGGTCAAAAATAATTCATAATAAATAATAATAAATAAATAAAAACAAAATGATAATAAATGTCACAGTAGAAGCTTTAGAATAAAGCAAAGGAAAGCCTATAGCCTTGATTGCACAAATTTGCCATTCACCCAAAACATTGAACTCTAATTGCGATTCCAACTAGAAAACACATTATTAATGAATTGTATAAATGAGAATGAGTACAAATGTGCATTGCCTTATAGTTGTTGGACAAAATTTTACTCTCTCAAAGAAAAATTAAAAAGCAGAGACTATAGCTAAGTACTCTCGTGCCTTATCTTTCACTAATAATTATGAAGCAGTGGATGAAATAGGAAATCACTCTCTCCCTTTCTCTCTCTCTCTCTCTCGCATCTTATTGCAGCGCTTGCCATTGACTTAAGTCCAATAAGAATTCTATACAAATATTGTTTTTTTTGTTGTTGCGAATTTTCATGTTTCTGCTGATAATGCGTATTGGAAATGATGTATATATAATATAATATGGACAGAGCAAAAGACGATTTGATTATTTACTTTATATAAATCAAGTTGATGATGGAATTTAATTGAACGGGAAACCAATTGGCTAAAGGGAACTCAAATAACAAGCAACAATTGCGTTGTTATTGTCGCTTGTTATTGTGGTCTGCTATTTTTAGATCTGCATCTTAATTTATTTTCGTGCTTTTATCGTACACCCTACTACACACGCCACACCGCGAGGCATATTCATTTTCGCGCCCATCACATTTACAGGTGAAATCCAGTTGGCCAATGTTTTGTCAACCGGTTTTCAGTCTTGTCTTCTTCTTCAATTCCATCTGTATTTTGATGTTGTCAGATTGGGGGTAGCGGCTTGTGTTTACTTGTGCGAACCGACCCAAGTCAAGTCGAGTCGAGTCGAGCCTCTGCGAGCGTGAAATGTAAATAAATTAGGCGTGGGCCTGTTTTTAGCTGCGTAGTCGTTATAGTTTTGTAGCTTTTGCTAAATACATTCATCATGTATTTTTGTCTTTTGTTTTGTTTTTGTTTTTTTTGGGTAAACAAACGAAAAAAAGGTGACTCTAGAATCAGGAATCAACAGGCTGCAACAGTAAATAACTTAATTATTCACAATAAAAAAACGTTTAACCTTCACTTAGTTTAAGTTTCCTTATTACAATGCTTATATAATATATTTACATATATTTATGTAGAACGTCTCTATATTACTGTGTAAGATGAATATTATCAAAAAATGAAATTGATTTGAATATAACATTATAAATTGTTTCTAGAAATTTCCGTAATCATTAATATGTTTACATATCTATATTGATTTATTGAGGTGCTTATTAATGAAGATTCGCTCACCTGAGTTTCTTAGGTGACGTTCAGCGCCAATTGACCAGAATCTTGAACTGAGTTACTTAAATGATTGCTATTGAACGTGACTTTGTAAGCCTCCTTGCCCAAGATCAAACAAGACTGCAGAATGCCGGCCGGCCAGATAGCCAGATAGCCAGCCAGCCAGCCAGCTGTATACATAGTATATAAGAATTATTTACAGTCTGTACTCGCCTATTGAATTCGCCATGTAAACAGCTTTAGGCTAAGCAGAAACTAGAAGAGAAACGAAAGGAAAACTCACGTTGCACATTGCATATTGCCTCGTTGCCTCGTTGCCTCTCTTTCTCTCTCGCTCTAGGCAACTTGAGCTGATTATACAACTGTTGTCTGGCTAGTGAAATTAACTCATGTGTGTTTTTCTATATAATATATCTATACATATATGCAGATGCATATGTATGTATGCATGTATATGTATATCTATCTATTCCCAAGTATTTCTATCTCTCAAGCAGAATCTCGTGCTCACACACGTCACAAACACTCAGCTGCATGGAAAAATAACAACACACATAGATAACATATACATACATATAATTATATATGTATATGCACCATTAAGGCCCACTTTATCGATATAAATAAACTAAACCGAATTGTGACAGGCAAGCAACTTATTATATACTAGAGATACTAGAGATGATATATGAACACACCATATATACTATGTACCAAAGGCCCTTTCAATTTGAGTGCATTTCACAATTGCCGCAAGCAAGTTGCATTTTACAATTTGCACATGCTTATCAGATTGTATATATAAATATATATGTACATATATGCGCTTATATATCTTTTCTTATTTGTTATATATTCGCTTATAGGATATAGCTGCAGATTTATCTGCGTCTATTTGGCTGGCGCCCATCATTTTATTTATCTCTCTTATGACCTATTTTAAAGGTGTTAAAGGGTATATACATTGATAACAAAGTTGAAAATATATTGATATAAATGTATTTATATGATGAATATGAATAATGTAAATGGTTTACATAGATTTGAATCGGAGATCGCATCTATTGCATTTAATGTACATATACATGTAAAAGTGTAAAGAACGGGTTAAATCCCCTGATCAAACCTATACAAATAGAGGGTATTTTTATAGTTGGGCACTCTCTACGTTTATCGCATGCTTTGTTGTTAGTGTCCACTTTTGTTTTCATAGAAACAAACAACGACAAATGTGGCCTAGCATTCGATTTGTTTTGGTTTCTGTCGACCGAAGCCGCTATAAAGCAGGTGAGGAGGGAAATAAACTTTTTCTGGCACACTGACTCAGTTGAAGGCGATTGCAGCTAAATAAACAACATTGCTAACAAGATTCAGATACATAAACATATGTAGACCGATGTAGAAATAGAGATAGAGGATAGGGATAGTGGATGTAGGAAAGACAATATGTAGGATAAGGGACAAAGGATATAGGATGGAAAGCAGAGGATACACATTTTGGGATAATGATTGAGATAGAGGGTGCTGAAAGAGAAACAATCGACATACGATTGTATAAATTATAATTGACCAGGCAGCGTTATTTATAGACCTCATCTAGCTGCATAGAATGTTTGTCTATTTAATGTGGGAAAATTTCCATGTCAAATTCTTTTCTATTCAAAATGGAATTTTCATTTGTACCGAAACTTGGTGTTCAATTGGGCGACCAAGTATATATGTATATTTTGTTGCTTTGTTTTGATCAATGTTTCATTTTGGCTTTAAGTTGATTTGCGTGCCTTAACGCACGTACGCAATATGCCGAGGTAATCTCATATCTCGACTCTCTCTCTCTCTCTCTCCTTCTCATAATTATTACTGCCACTGAAGTTGTTTGAAATTTAAAATTTCTATTGAATTAGTATATCTTAATCATACATATGGCAATTAATTAAATTTGTATTTATATACAAACGAAATGGTATTTTTTTTCTTGAGATTTTCTTCTGCGACCATGAGAAATGTAAAATGTGGGCTAAATTATGTCAAGGTCGAAATCTTTATGTATGTACATATATGATTATATATCTATTACTAATGAGGAAGAGCTATGTATATATAGATTATATATATGCAGATATATATGTAGTTCAGTTGATACGAATAATCTTGGCATTTTAGATAAAAAAATTCAAAGTGTGCTTTGCGGCAGAAGAAGAGAATTTTATTTACAAACAAATATGAATAAGTGAGGGTCTGAATATGCGAATATATACATATGTGTATGAATAGGTACGGACGGACCAACTTAGAGCTCATAATGGTCAGAATTATAAAGATAGTTAAATATGGCATGCCAGATTGTAAATACAATAATAAAGATTAGGATCATAATAAAGATAATAGAAAATCACTTAAACTTACGAGTGCAAATAGTTATTGTGATAATATTTAAATTAAAAGGATTCAACATTTTACAAAATATGAATATTCTTATTATAAATGTCTTCATATTGATAACTTTATAAAAATAAATTAAGCAAATACAATTATCAGTGGAATTACTATCATTATCATTATCATAATGATTATCAATGTCTCGAGTATTATTATCAGCATTGTCTAGTCAATGTGGAAAATCGGAGGAGTTGTCGAAGAATATAAACTTATGTACATATATGTATATAATATACTATACTAATTTTATACTAATAAAAAGATCGGATTAGGAAACCAGCCAATTACCCAATTTTCCATGTAATTAATCCATAGTTAGACCGGAAGCAATATGGAGCATGCTTATAGAACCATGTAGAATAGAATACTATATATAATATGTATAAATTTATAGTATATATGTATATTCTCATGGAAGATTCCGGTTCATATTCAATGCAGAAGTAAATTATCGCTGCATTTAACTCAAAGAATATGCTTAGTTAATGAGCTGGTGAATCGTTCATGAACTCGAGGCAAGACTATGTTCATGACCTATTGAAATAGATTTTGTTTTATTAAACACTAAACCAGTTCAACAAAGGCTTCCACAGTCGTATTCACTGATCAAAGAACAAGTTAATTTAATTCAATTTGTTGTCAAGTCAAAATGAACATTTGGACTTAAATATCAGATAGATATTTATACATGTATATGCGGCCCTCGCCGACGTCTCTTTAACTGCATTCGATGGTCGATTTACCCGATGTTTTTACTGAATCGTCTCGGAAGCCGTAATGCGCCACACGCGCCAGATGAGTATCCAAAATTTTCCTTCTTTCTTCTTTTTTTGGCAGACAGACGAAATCGAATTCGAATTCGATTGCGAATGCAAACGTGCCTCGCGAATCGTGCCTTGCAGGTGGCAGCCACGAATTTCTGGCATGTTCTGATAACAGCTATGCTCTAGCCACTTTATAACTGATATACCAATGCGTCACGAGCGACTTTGACTCCCGAAAGATTCTTCTTCTTCGGCTCGTTTTATATATATTAATTGCGCCGTTGGTGGCAAATCTTATCATGGAATTTTGACGTCGTCTCACCAAAAGTCTCCCATTTTTTGCGGCTTTTGCAGACACGCTAAAACGTTTTGTTTGATAACAAAAAAATTTAATGCGAAATTACGAAATCGGTGGAAAGTTTTCGTTTATAGGTCAGGCTGAGGTGTGCGATAAAAATTGTCTACGAGATTTCAATATTGAGTTAGAAAAGACTAATAATATACAGATAATGAATGGGCGCAAATTAAATTACTAAGTGAACTAGTGAACTGTGAATGCGAACATATGATGAAGTGTAACAAGCGAGTATTTAATCTATTGAAATAACTGTAAAGAATCTGAGCCAGTTAATTCATTAGCATTGCGTTCCATTCATTAGATCTCTATTTAATTACAACTGGTTATTTTGTCACAATTCACAGATTTCTTTTGTCGCATTCCACTGATGAGTTAAGTGACTTCTATTTATATTTATAAATATACGCATATACAACTATATATGCATGTACATGTGTATGCATGTACACACATAGATGATGGCACATCTGCTGTCTGTTTGTCCGGCTGTCTGTTGATTTATATTGAATTTCTCACCCACTGCTCTATTGTTGCTGCTAATGGTGAAATTCAATAGACGTCTGCTACCGCATTTCTCGTTAATAAGTTGATACAATTTGCATAATAATTATTGCTCTCGTTATTTGTTGTTGCTTTAGCTGTGGCGTTACACGGCTATCGACTCTGTCTATAAGGTCAATCGGGCAACGTCTTCCAAGTACCTAAACATATGGCGTGTTTCGATGCTTGTACAAGTTTGCACCGGCTGCTCGGGCTCAATTATGTCACAGGCCGTTAGCAGATTCCAGGCTCAGATTTCTTTTCCACACTGTCTGCACATACATATAGACTGTACGTATATTTGCAGAACATAAGTCAAATCCATGTCTGGATGCCTGATAAGCACACGCGGCTTTGTTCGGCATTGGCAATTCATTTGGTTGAGGCACGGCGGGTTATCAGCCAGCGCAGGGGTCAACGTATAGCCGGACAGAACCGGTTCGCATGTCGCCCCTGCTGTAATCACAATTCGATTTGTGAAATTGTTTACTAGTTTTTATACTGCCTAGAGCCTAGAGGGGTAAGTGCCATTGGGAGAGCTCTGATCTGCTGCATGATTGGCATTAGACTCTTGATAAGATAAGAGTCAGTAATATGGGACAGCTATTAGAATACATTTTCTATATATATATATATACATACATACATACGTATATACATATGCATAACAGTAGAGGTCCTCTCCTATCTTAGATATCAGGTGATTTCGGCTGTCCTATAGAACTATAGATAATTGAAATTAATCACTTCAATGAATTTTCTTTATTACCCTACATGCTGACACACACCAGCACACATCTGATTCCATATACATCTATATAATATATGCTTATTAAAATTTTGTTGTGCTCTACTCATCAAAATGTTGGCTTTGTTTGTTCGTTGTTGTTGTCGACATCGCTGCCTTCCGTCCTTTCATCGATCAAACTTTTTCTCCGATTTACTTTACTTATCATTAATTCACGAGCCTGACAAATGCAAACAAGGCAAAAAGGGGTTTTCCTTCTTTGTCCGTAGAGTAGATAAAATCGCTTTTATTTATCGTATTCATTGTCATGAGAAATACGAAATGAATAATGCTAGTTATACAACCATTTTAATTCAATTGTATCACGTTTTCCGAATGTTCTTCCTATACATTTATTAAAGAGATAAGAATACCCTTCCTTGATTTCTTTATCAGAAATTTGATTATATTGCTAAAAAAGTGAGGTAAGAGACCTAACGTAACGGTTTCTATCATAGGATAATTTAATTCCGATATTTTCAGTGTTTCACACAATGAAACATTTACAAGCCATGGATGATATCATCCATGGTTATATAATATTTTTACATATTACATATGTCGAATGAGATGATTTTAATGCATTGCAAAGTGCATTCCAAAACAAATCGATTTCGTCTGGTAGCTATAAATCTATCAAACTATAATGGCAAAGGCTTTTCAATAAGGAAATGCGTAAACAATTATATATAGACAAAAATATATATATTATATTAGATATATCAGATATATTTAGAATATTGCTACACAAGAAAAAAATAATCTTTGTGTTCAATTTGGCAAAATTTGTTTTAATGTTTGCTCTGATCGCATTTCAACAATTTACGTAACGTGTAGCATTTGTTGTACAGTGAAAGCTCACTAGAAATAACAGGGATACAACTATAGATACATATTTAGAGTTGATCAAGAAACTGTTATTATATTTAGAGTTTACTTAATTCTACTTGATTTTAGCTGGTCAAGGAAGTAAAGCATTCAGATATTTGCGTTCGCTTGAGGTTGTTCGTTAGAGTCGTTTTTGCTGTATTTGTGTTTTTAGAAGTCTTGGCAAAAATTTAAGATTTCTATTTGCTGAAAATTGGTATTTTTGATTTATAAACAAAAAAAGTCTAGTCTTTAGTATATGGAAGTATTCCAATTATTTAACAATACGAGCAGAGTCGCTCCTTTTGCTGCGTAGACTGATAATAGGTCCAATGGAAAGCCATGCAGAGTACTGAGAAATATACCCTATAATATACATATGTGATTAGAGTTTTTCTTACAGTTTCTATTGATTTCCATTGCTTTCTATAAATAGAAACACCAAGGTCAAATATATGCATATTTGTGTGTCGAAGATTGGCGTATTAAGCTCTTCCCACATATCTAATCTTATCTTCTGCTTGCAGATCCGCTGGCACAGTTGGTGCTGTGGTCACATGCCCCTTGGAAGTGGTCAAAACGCGTCTGCAGAGCTCGACGGCGTTTCTGCCCACGGCGACGACGACACGCATTGTCGAGCCAGCTGGCGGACCGGCGAATGGCGGCGCCTCTGAGCTGTTGCGGCCGGAACAACGACGTAAGCTAAGCACAACGATATTACGTAACAGATCACAGCCACAGGTGATTGGGGGTGTGCGTAGGGTAGTACCAAATTCTTATTATTGTTATTATTTTCATATTCTCTCTCTCCATTCTCCATTCTCCATTCCACTGATCTTAACCATCGCCGTATGCCCGAGTACTTCATGTTCATTGCATTGCCAGTTATCGATAGACTCGCAAGTATAATCGATATTGTTTTTACAGATTATGGCTATATCACATTGCGGCATCTCCTCGACCACACCAAAATCCATGAGTATCATGCAGTGTCTCCGGTAAGTAGAGAGAAACTATTTAAGCAAATTTGAAAGAAAAATTATCGAACGATAATCACATTTGCTATCGATTGTGTAGGCACACACTCAAGGTGCTCGTCTCTTCCCATTTAACTCACAACTGTTTTTCCAGTTGAACTTCAATTCTAAATTTGGCAACGAAATTATATCGAACATGTTATCGATAACTCTGTCACTTGCATAGCTTTCAAGTCATTTTGCACTGGAACCACATAATCGAACATTATTGAACTAGTTTTAGTTCAGCTTGGCACATTGTCCAGCACTGGATTACAAAATGTACTATTTTGAATTAATTCTTGCCGCTCTACAGCACTAATTGCGTATTTGTTTCATTCTTATCTAGATACATTGTACAAAATGAAGGTCCCCGCGCTCTGTTCAAAGGTCTTGGACCCAACCTGGTGGGCGTGGCCCCATCGCGTGCCATTTACTTTTGCACCTATTCACAGACAAAGAACTCGCTCAACAGCTTGGGGTAAGTGAAAAGCAATTGTAAAACAAGTCGCTATATTATATGATGCGTATGATTGCATATAGATGGGGAGATTTAGAGTATATCATTCTGATTGATTGATCTTCCAATTTCTAGTTTCGTTCAGCGCGATTCGCCCCTGGTTCACATAATGAGCGCTGCAAGCGCTGGATTTGTCGCATCGACGGCAACGAATCCCATTTGGTTTGTGAAGACGCGTTTGCAGCTGGACTACAATGCGAAGGTGCAAATGACAGTGAGACAGTGCATCGAACGGGTCTATGCACAGGGCGGCATCGCTGCCTTCTACAAGGGCATCACAGCGAGCTACTTCGGCATCTGCGAGACGATGGTGCACTTTGTCATCTACGAGTTCATCAAGTCGAAGCTGGTAAATATCTATTTGAAAATCACTTTTAGCACTCTCTAAAATATCTCGTGTGCTCTCACAGTTGGAGCAGCGCAATCAGCGGCATTCGGATACGAAGACTTCAAGAGATTTCCTCGAGTTCATGATGGCTGGCGCCGTGTCGAAAACTATCGCCTCCTGCATTGCTTATCCACATGAGGTGGCACGAACGCGTTTGCGGGAGGAGGGCAACAAATACAATAGCTTCTGGCAAACGCTGCATACGGTGTGGAAGGAGGAGGGTCGCGCTGGACTGTATAGGTGCGTGTTTTATACTTGCTTGCTTGCCGTTGCGAAAAGTTCCCTTCCTTTAAAAATACCCGATTAGCAGAGGTATGGGTCTGCCTGTTAACCTTTTCAGAAAATTCCCCTCATTGAAATGGTGATTTTCTTTACAACTGTCAGAATAACAAATGCATTAACACTTGGCATGCCTTTCACTCAATTATGATGCAGATTGAACTGATTTAGATTAATTTAATAATAAATATTTCCTTTAAATGCAAAATCACGTTTCAAACTTAAAGAAATTAGCTTAAATCATAAATATTATTAAGTCTAATATTTCCATATATTCTTGATAGATTAATTATAATTTACATGCCACGCATAGATATGGTTCTTATATATTAGTGTAGGTTCAGGCAAACGAATTTTTTCGCTGTTATTTGCTAATTTGTTATCATAACGAATCGCCCACGATTTCTGGTCGACCTAGCTATAAATTCGAAATATTTTAAAAATATCTTTTGCGACGCATTTTATTTCAATTCGGCTTGATTTAAGTTCATTATCACTCGCCTGCTAGATATAAGTATATTTTGATATATTCGCATGGGTATACTAAATATTTAAAGTTCGCTCGCACTCGAAGCCTCTCAATATTTGCACCATCTAATTCATTTTTGTATTTTGCAGAGGCTTGGCCACGCAACTGGTGCGACAGATACCCAACACGGCGATCATGATGGCCACCTATGAGGCGGTGGTTTATGTATTGACGCGACGCTTTAACAATAAATCGAATGAGTTTTACGATTTTTAAGGAAACCCCTTTGATGCCACGCCTACTTAGACAGAGGGACGGACTAGTTAACAGCGAAGAAACCCAATCTGTGCATATATGCATATATATATATATACATATATATATATATATATATTTAGTTGCGACTGCAGCAAACTTAACTATAATTGTAATTTAAATGTGGTATTGTTTATGATTTTCTAGACGATTTAACCAACGAGCTGAAAGGTTTTGGTTAATTAGCTGCTAAGGCAACGAACTCTAGAGACTTACAAAAAACGTTGACCGCACGAATTATATATATTCTACAATATCTGAAAAGCAAGGCCAAAAACAAAAAAAAAACAAAAAAACAGAAGAAATATATTAAGTAAATAATTTCAATTGAGTTGAAAAGGATTCGCAAGCGTTATTCAAGTTCAAAAAGGCTAATTAGTTAAAAGTTAAATATATAACTAAAAAGAAGGATTGATATTTTGATATATAAATTCACATGTATATAGAGTTTTAGCATACTTCCGAACAAGAATTATCACACATACATAAAAATATATTTATCATGTACATTATAGTTGAAGAAAATATGAATGTGAGAAATGTTATATTTGTATATAAATACATATGTAACAAACTGCTTCTAATATAGTTTATCTCGTTGCCTTCCTAGTTTCTAGATTTAAGTAAGCACAATCTGTAGTAATGACAAGAGCTCGCAGTCATTAGGCGCGCAAATCGGCCGTCATATATATATGTATATGTAAATTAATCTTATTTAAACAATATAAAGAAACGAAGGGAAAATATCGGTATGCACACAGCGTATACGTAATTTGTTGTGTTAAGTTTTCTGAAATGCGATATATATTTTAGCTATTCATTAATACATTTAGTTACTTAACGATACGTTGCTGTTTATTTAGTGATTACAATATATATATATATAATGCCACTATATATTTTATAGTGCCTTTAATCATATTTAATTAATTAAAAAACAAAAAAACGAGCAAAGAACGAAAGAAAAGTACTGTGAATATTTGATAACAATCTAAATTGAATGGTGAAATCAATAAATACATTTTTTTGTTTTAAAATAAACATTGTTTATAACTAATAAATGGGTATTCGTTTAAGCGCTTTACCTAATCTAATCTAACGCTATGTCTGTGAAATATCGCTCATAGTCCAACACGTCTGACCATCGAGCTCTAGAGGCAATAAATTTTATTAAATGTTAACTTATTTTGTAGTAGCATAGACCCCAAATGCTCTTGATCGGTGCTGGCCAATTGGAATAGAGTTTAACTAAGAAAACATTTCTTGTATATATATTATCACTCATAAGTTTATATTTGTCCTTGTTTCCATATTCACATTTTTAAATCTTGGCGCCATCAATTATAACTGCCCATTATCTGGTCACAGTACATAACACCATTGTAGAGCGCAAGCTGCAGCAACTGGTCAATACCATACAAATTGAATTTTTACAGAAGGTAATATTTTTTGTGGTTCAAAAACTATTTACAAACGAATTATATAAGTTGATGTTAAAAGTTGTTAAAAAACGCTGCGCATGCGCAATCTACTCTGCCCTGTTAATTTAATAGTTAACAGCTCTTTTAGAATTATCCGCTGTTAGTTGCTTCGCACATCGATAACATCTATCGATGACAAACGGCAACAAGTGATCGCATCACTAGAACTCCAATTTTCAGTGTTTACGTTTGCTTGCGTCGTATTTTTGCCAACAACAAAATACAATTTTTAGCATTTACGAAATTTAAACACGCAAAATAAGTGACAGTTAGTGTGTGGTTAAAACAGTGCTGTTAAAAATTGCTGCAAATCGTTGCGCATGCGCCATTCGCTTGGCCTCGAACTAGGTTTTGCCCTGGTTCGTGTAATCGTTGACACTCATTTGTGGTCCACACCCCAGATTTGAATGCTAATTTCCATTTGCGTTGACAATTGAGGCCATGCTTTAAACGCGCTGCAATGCTGCTCAGCGAGCTGCACTTCTGGACAACGCAGCGCGACGAGGTGCGCATCAAGTGCAGCGATTTCGGCGCCTTCCGATATCAGCGCCAACGCGAGCTCTCGCAGGAGCTTAGGGCCCAATCAAAGCGCGACTACACGGAGCGTCGCAATGGCTTGGCAGTCTTAAAGAACAGCCGCAAGGCGGGCGGCCGCCTAAAGGACAATCTAAAAAAATTGGAGGATCTGCTGCGCACACACAAGCTAACGCACTCCGAGTGGCAGGATGCAGCGCAGGTGCTGCTGCTCTTCGACAATGGAGTCATTGCTCACATCTGTGTGGATATCTATACGGGCGATATATTACGCATGGTATTTGACAAATATCTCGTTGGCAAGCTGGCTGGGGAGCTGATCACCGATGGTGAGTGAATTGTGAAGTTGTTGTGTAGTTGTGCGTGTGCTTTGCTTGGAGAAATTTGCATTTTTAACGACTTTCTCACAGCGCAACAACAAAAGCAGCCGCAGTCGCTGCAACTGCAGCTACAGCAGCTGCACATTCCACATGCAATTATTGTAATTTATAATTAATGCTCATGTTTTGTTTATGCACTTTGTCTTGTCTCTATTTTTTGCCGTGTTTTGCCAGCCTTTTTTACACGCTCCCACATCGTGTTGGCCTACAATACCAACCAGCTGACAGTGGTGCATTTGCAGCGACCCAATGCTCGACCCCTCGGCCCGGAGAAAATCGCGAATATGGAGCCGCGTATATTTCATGTTATTATACCGGGGCTCGCATCTGAACGGAAATTAGCACGACATCTAACTGTAAATGGCAGCAGAGACTTGTTTGTGGTCTGGACACAATCTTCGCAGAACGAAGTGTATCCCTGGCGACCCACCATCCGGGATCAGGATCGTGCCAATATACACATATTTAAGCTGAAAGCGTAATCAAAACATCAGTTTAATTTATTCTTCTTCTTAATTGATTCAAATTACTTTGCAGCTTGCAACTGGAATCGCTGGCCTATTGTTGGTCGGAGAATGATCCGCTTTGCGTGGACTTTTTGCGCAGCTCAGAGAATCAAATCATCACATTGGAACAGAAAGTTTCCCGAAAGGGTGAGATCAGCGCCGAGATCTGCTCTTACGAATTGGCAACGGGTAAAATGCAGCGCACTGCAATTACCTCAATTGCAATGGGCACACAGATCTGTTGCTTTGCCTTCAGTCCGGATCAGGAGAAACTCTTCCTGGGCAGCATCGATCGGAATATATGCTTGCACGACCTGGTGCTGCAGACAACCAAATATGTTAAGCAGATCGAAATTGTGCCAACGCAATGTGCTTGGCATTGCGATTCAGCTTTGCTCTGTGTGTCCAATGAGCGATCCGTGCTGCAGTGCTTCGACCTGGCCCTGTCGCCCATTGGCAATCAGCTGCTGAGTGAGAGCGTAACCCCGACTAATCTGCTGGACCTCTCGCACTACTTTGCCACACAGCCGACGCTTCTTAGCATAGCCTTTAGTCGCAAGCCGGACTTGGCTAACTTCTCTCACAACTATGCGCAAACGGATTGCCTGCTACTCCTGCTGTACGAGCAAGGTCCGTTGGCCTGCCTGCGCTTCTTTGGCGGCGCCGGCATGCGTGGCGATATTCACAATTCAGGATTGACGGCTGATGTCATAGCGGACAAATATCTGCGCCTGCAACAGCCAGAGCGAGCGGTCAATGTGCTTGCCTCTCTCAATTGGGAGACCTATGGAGCCATGTGTCTGATCACGCTGCACAAGATTGCGAACTATGTTTTCTTCTCATCAGATCAGCGACGTCCGCGCTGCGATCTAATGGCCAGAGCCTTGAGCACGTTCGCTGACACGCTCTCTGAGGATACAAAGGATGAGTTCAGCGACCAGGTTTATGATCTGAAGCGTCGCTTTTGCTTTTTTTTGATGCGGTGAGTCGCAGCTCTAAGAAATAATAAATATTTTAATCTGATTTGTTGTCCTCCGTTCCACAGCAAGAATCAGATCAGCGAAGCTTTTGAAGTAGCCCATGACATAGCGGATTACGATCTATTCATGGACCTTTATAATCTGACCAAATGCATTGGAAGCTTGAGTGAATTTGCTCAGGTTGCTTTTGGACAGGCTGCTGCTATTATTCATGGCGATGACCAGGGCAATTTCAGCTCGACCTTGGCCAGCGAACTACGTCCGGATTCCGTTTGCTCACAGCTGAGCTACACGACGCCCAGTCAGCAGACTGCTCTGAAAAACTATGTGCCACCCTTGCCTTCGTTTAAATCAAAGATTTTTAATGCTGAGATGATTAAGATTAATATACCTAAGCCTGAGCTGCGGCCAGCATTGATGGAACTGCGTACGCCAAAACTCAGTGGACCCACTGCGAATACAGCAACAAAAGGCGGCAGCCAGGCAACGCCTAAGCAAACTACTTTAAATGGTACAGAGCTCAAGTTGATCTTAGACTGAATTTGGTTTATTAATAGGTTCGCTCTTGCAGGCACAGATTGGTCGCAGGACGTGCCGGATCAGACAGTGGGTCTGCCGTTGCCGGGCAGTCCGCCTCTGCATCTACAGCAAAGCTCACAGCTCACATCACAAGTTGGCACACAGCAAGTCCCACAGCCCGGCTCACAGTTGACTCTGCCATATCATCAGCCCAAGTTTTATCAGCATCCGCTTGTCTCTGGTAATATACCAGCTATGCTGCCAGCGCTTGGTAAAGAGGAGCATCAAAAGCGTTTGCTACTTAAAAAGCCAACAGCTTCCATACTCTCCAATGCAGCAGCAGCGACTCCACTACACAATGGCGACACGCCCAATGTGAAGAGCACGCCGGTGGAAAAAAACAAAGTCAAGTTCTCGGATACCATTCAGGTGGCTGTTGTGCCGGTAAGTCTTATACATACACTAAATAGCCGTCATTTAAAGCTTTCTTTTTTCTTTCGTTAGGAGATACCACGTAAAGAGAAGCCTTTGCCACCGAAACGCAATGGCTATTCACGGCCTGCAGCGCGACACTTGACTAATCCTCGCAAAGAACTGGCGGATAGTTTACCACTGTGTCATCCAAATGATGAGTACTTAAAGGATTTTAATCCCATTACAACGAGTGAGTAAAATCAAGGTATATGCTTAGTATCATCCAGCTTACGTATAACTCTCTACAGATGTTAGCAAGCCGCCAACGAGAAGGAGAGGCGACGAGGAGCCATCCAGCAACAGCAAGCCGACGTCCAGCTCTTCGTCCTCCATCAAAGTTGTCCACTTTGGCGTTGTCTAAACGTTTATTCCATAGTGCAATTTAATTAGCTTAAATAGTTAAGAATTTGTCTTCCATGTGTAATCGTTGCCGTCCACTTAGTGCAAAGCTTTAAATAGGAAAAGTTTCTATTTTAAATATGTTTCCCTTCTACAATTTTTACAGATTTATTCAATAAAATAAAAACTAGTTTTTAAATGTTTTTGCCAAATGACAAACGTATGCAGATTATTTTTTCTTATTGGGCGTGGCACCACCCATGCGTTCCAGCTCCGCCTTGAGATCGAGTAGATCCTTATCGGGCACATAGCGCCGTTCATCATGCTCATCAGTATGCTCCGCCACGGTTAGGTGAACGCCTTCCGGAAGCGCCGCCTGTGCAATCCTTAGAAATTGTGGATACACCGGTGCATCCACGTTGCTCAGCAGCAGGCTGCGTTCATAGGTAGTCAACTTGTACTCGGACTCAATGACCGTCGAATTGGGTCGGAGGCGTTGCACCTGCGTCTGCTGGGGGGGCAAAGCATAGCAGTCGGAGACATCTAAATCGAGGTACTCCGCCACACCATGGAGGAATCGTTGATAGCTCTCGAGGAGTGGGTAATCGTAGCCCTTTATCTGTACATTGAGGCTTTCGTATTGCGGGAACTTGGGCTTGAGGGACTGGAAAATAAGTTTACATTTAATAATTGATTGATTTAAATTCATATTTCATTAAAAAACCTCGAGGTAGTCCGGCTCATATACACTGTAAGTATTACATCTAGTCGCAATTGCCACAGGTTTTGACACTTGCAGCGCTACTCGCGCACTCGGAAATAGCTGTAAATATGAAATATAATAGTTTTAATACAAATACTTTACATTTCATTTATTGTTATTTACACGGCGAAGCATTTGGAATTCACGTAGGTTATGTCACAACAGCTGATTTGTCCATGCGATGCCATACACGATCAAGTCGCATGACATGCGCTGAGTTTAAACAGCATAGAGAATTGAGGGCAGAGCGATTTATTAATACATGCATTCAAAATTGTATAAGTATCAGCTCAACAACGATTTTACTGCGTGCTGATAAATGTAAATCTTTCAAAATATATTCGGTATTTTAAATTATCACATCGAATACTTCATTCGATAGCTATCGCTTACAACATCACACCAATCGATGTATCGTTAGGTTCGACAATCTTTTATAAATACGACTGAATGGCAAACTGAGAAGAAGATAAGAAGTAAAATTTTTGTTCGGTTAGTGCTAATTTTGCTTTGCAACTAAACTTTTACAACCAGAACACGTGAAATGGAGTCAGCAAAAGGTAGAAATCTAGCACTGCTTGTACTGTGCCTGTGCGCCTGCTATGCGCTGGCTTTTGAGGGCAAGGAAATACCGGCCACCAAATTCGGTCAGAGGGTGGCGCCGACAATGACTTTTCTTTATTGGTGAGCTGCAAATTAATTACCATTAATTATGTCTAATTTATTATGTTTGCCCATTGTTTAGCTACTCATGTGGGTATCGCAAGGCGTTTGAGGACTATGTAAATATACTGGTTAAGAAGTATCCACAGATTGAGATTGTGGGCGCCAATTACGATCCGCCCGGCATAAATTATTACCTGTCGAAGATAATATTTGCTTTAAAGATCATTATTATAGTATCTGTGGTAACTTCGGTGAGTCCGTTCACCTGTTTGGGCTTCAACACGCCTGGCTGGTGGAATCATTTGCAATCAAACAAAATATATGCCTGTATGATGATCTTCTTCCTGGGCAACATGATTGAAGGGCAACTCATTTCCTCCGGTGCCTTTGAGATAACATTAAATGATGTGCCCGTTTGGTCAAAAATACAAACAGGCCGTTTTCCTGCACCCGAAGTGTTATTCCAAATCATCGACAATCAACTGCAGTTCACCGACAGTGTCCAGGAGAATCCAGACTTTGTTAAATAATAGTAGTTCACCAAGAATTCCAGGGATGGTTCAGATGAAGCGCCATCTGTTGTCCACTAGAGCAACAACACCAAAAAACTAAAGAAACGAAGATTGAAGAAATACAAAAGGAACTGGACGCGTGGATATTTAGTTATTAATTAAACTTAACTAAACTATATATTGTCTCTGCGTTACGTTAGTTTATTTGTTTATTTACCAATTTATCTGCTGTACTACTGCTTTTATGTCTATCTGTGTCATCTACAAAGCTATATAGTATAAATAATGATAATGAGTGAAAGTTTTCTTAAAGGGCATCGGGGTAATGAGTTTGGCATATACATATACATATATAATGATTTATATATAATTAAAAACTGTATGCACTTTGTTTTATATAGTCTATATCGAATTATGTAATACACAAAAATACAGAAACAGTTAATACTTGTTGATGGCCGATGTTTATGTAGCTGACGAGGCCTTTAAGTTACCAATTGCTGAGAGCTGAAATCGAGATTTTCGAATAACTCTAAATTCCGGAATTATTTATTTAACATAGCCTGAATCTGTCCGTTAACAGAAGACTTTCACAACAAACAATTTGTATGAGGAGCTTTCGTCTCATGATCTATTACTTAAAAGCAGCTCCTTGGAGTACCTCTTATGAGCCGCTTCTGTGGATGTAAAAGTGCTGCTGCTAACGATTGAAGAATACTTAGTCCTTAACAGTAAATGTTGCTTGATATTTCAGTTGCTTTAGAAGAGTTGTTGCAGTTTTGCTTTGCCTAGCTACTTCTAACAGACCAGCTTCAACCTGTCAAGCTACTGGCCACTTGGCTACTGCTGTTAACTGAGTGCAAGTAAAAAGAGCACTGTTAATGTGCTGTTGACAAAGAATTATCACGCTACAGCTCATTTCTGTGCGCCTGGTACTTCAGCAAATTAAATGCTAATGTCGTAGAAGAACAGAAGAAGAAGCAGAGTGAAAAATTTTAGACAGCAGTAAGTTAGAATAGTACTGTTAGTTAAGGCATATAAAATATACATTGTACTAAATGGAGGCATTATACCCTGATTTTCCATTTTCAACGAATTCAGTGTGTAAAATACCTTTAGGTATGAATAAATAGCACACATTACTTTTATGACGTTTAAATTTTTATTATTTTAAAAACTGGGTTCTGTTCGCTTGGTGTATGTGTGTGTGTGTGTGTGTGTGTGTTAATTTGTAATCCCTAAAGACAATATATAAACTGAATTAGATATTGGGGCAGTGGGTTGTTATAGTAGCTTTGCCTCCACTCGACAGACAAATATTTTGTAAATTGGTTTTATTTTGTTCGATTCGATTTGTACTCAGCGAACTTTTGAAAAAAATGGCACTGCGCAGGGTATTTGGTATCTCGTTCTATTTGGAGTAGTGTTAGCGACTTAGACATAATTATTTATTATTTTACTGCTACTTAGTATGTAATCGGAGCTGTGGATCTAAGGAGCGTTAGTATCATCGCGCGGAAAGCGACGATTTTGGCGAGTTCCGCCGTATTGATATGAATTACGATTGTATTGGCCCGTTGGCGGCAGTGGCTGTGGCTGACGCAATGTTTGTGGTTGCGTACGATATTCCGCTGCTGGATAGCCACCTGACCATGTGGCGTAGGAGTTCGGTGGCTGCTGTCTGCCTCCTGTTGACCAGGAGTTCGAACTAAAGCCGGCATTGGAGCCAGAGCCAGAGTTGAAACCGTAGCCTGCACCACCAGGTCTCGAGCCTGCGCCCGAATTGGAGTCCACGCCAGCGTTAGTTGGCCAGCTGGAGCCCGATCTGTAGACAGAGTTGGATCCAGAGTTTGAGCCAGTGTTGTAGTCCGTGCTGTAGCCCGAGCCTGAGCCCGAACTGGCGCCCGAGCTGGAGCCGGAGCTATAGCTGGACTGGGATGCAGAAGTCCGCTTGACAGTGTAGAAGCTATCACCACGACGGCGACACACAGTACATCTGAAGGGAAAATAATACGCTACAGTTGCTAACTCTAGTTCTAATTAAAGCCACATACCTGCTAATCTTGCTGGTCTGATCAGCTTTTAGGGTTTGCTGGCGTGGCTGTAGGAACTGATCCTGTTTCTCGATAACGGCTAGCCAGAAGGAGGCCAAAGCATCATAATAATTGCAACGTCCATGGCCATGGCATTCGATTACAGGATTGGCACGGAATTCCTCCAAGCAGGAGCCGGGTGAGACCAAGTTTTGGCCAACACCGCCCGTATTATCCAAGGTCGTCTAAGCAATACAAAAGTCATTAATATTTAGATTGGAATCTAGACATTTATGCTTACCATATAGTAACTAAAGCCTGTCCACATCTCTTCCCAGCCACCTGGACAATCTGGAATGGACATGGACTGCGAATGCAGGGCAATCACACGTGTCGAAGTCTCGCAAACGACACAGCTAGAGAGTTGGTAAACCTATTAGTCTGTGATAGTTAGAAGTGGTCCAGTCCCTGCTTACCGTGAAATATACTTCATGAGGTCTCTGGATTGGATAGGCGTCATGGACATGGGCATGGGCTCAGATGTGGATAGCCACAAGCTGTCGTCATTGTTCTGAGCATAGTTGCAAACGTTGTTGAAGTCACAGAACATGTAGGGCATGGTGGTAAAGCGCATAAGGCAAGAGCCGGATTGCCCCAAATCTTGGCCGATTGCGCGACTGCTGGCCACATTGCCAGACAGCGAATAGCCCTCCCACAGCATATTTGTATTGGCTGGGCACACGGGTATATTTACGGATTGCGAATGTCGGGCGAAAATAAAGCCACGGCTCTTAGGTGGAGGTGGCGGTGGAGCTGGGTCACCTTGTGGGCCGGGTAGACCGCGTAGACCCACGCGTCCCCTTAGACCCATTTCGCCAATGTCGCCGCGTTGGCCTTTAACGCCATCTGGTCCTTGATAGCCCATTTCGCCATCATCACCCCGATAGCCTACTATGCCACGGAGACCCGCTGCTCCATACAAGCCAGTTGGTCCGATATCGCCCCGCTCACCCTTGAAGCCATCCAGGCCGGGCTCGCCACGATCGCCGGGTCGGGCGTAAGTGTACGAATAGGTAACGCCTGGCTCACCTTTTTCGCCTGGTAGACCATCAACACCATCGATGCCACTCCAGCCGGCATCGCCAAGTGGGCCGCGTGGTCCGCGTGGGCCGACCGAGCCAGTGCGGCCTGGTCGTCCACTGGCACCTTCCTCACCCTTTGCGCCATAAAAGCCGAGCTCACCTTGTTGACCTCTTTCGCCTATGTCACCCTGTTGGCCCCAAATGCTGAAGCCGATTTCACCAGTTTCACCTTTGCGTCCTATGTCGCCGCGTTCCCCTTTCCTGCCCCTCATACCGTGCAAGCCGTTACGTCCAGGTATACCTGGATAGCCATAATCTCCGGGCGGTCCTTGGGGTCCAATGAGCATTGGTCCCTGTGGTCCTTGCGCTCCATTTAAGCCGTATTCACCCTGCTCACCAGGTGCACCCTTTTGGCCAGGAGTGCCCGGACGTCCGGGCAGGCCATCGTAGCCAATGTCACCCTCTTCACCCGGTTCGGCATTCAGTCGTTCGCCGATCAAACCTCGCAAGCCCTTGTCTCCTTGCTCACCTTTCGGGCCTGGTCGACCATCAAGTCCAGCAGGACCCTCGAATCCGATATCACCCCGCTCACCACGTGGACCAGGATAACCAACAGCACCAATCATGCCAGGCGGGCCCGTTGGCCCTTGGGCGCCTCGCAATCCATTATCTCCAGGCGGACCTCGCATATCAGTTTGGGAGCCAATGTAAATTACCTCACCAGCATCACCGATATCACCACGGTCTCCGATTTCGCCTCTGTTGCCAATTTTACCATATTCACCCGGGAGTCCTTCATCACCCTGTATTCCGTGTTGGCCTGGATAGCCGACATCGCCAATATCTCCAATTTCTCCAGGTGAACCAGGCATGCCAATTTCTCCGGCCTCACCCTTGAGGCCGTCAAGGCCATTGCGTCCGGGATAGCCATTTGGGCCATCATCGCCTTGATCACCAATAATTCCTGGCTGGCCAGTATATCCGGTATCTCCACGTTGTCCTTTCAGACCGTGCAAGCCGGGCAAGCCATTGCGACCAGGCGCACCAACCTCGCCTTTTGGCCCTGGCAAGCCATCAGAAGCGGGCATCGAATCGCCTGGTTCACCACGTTCACCCTTAAAGCCCATGGGTCCATTGTAGCCTGGTGGTCCCTGCCATCCGGCATCGCCTTGATCGCCTTTGATACCACTGTAAGCGGAGACACCTTTAGCGCCACGACGTCCAGGTATACCTGGATCACCTTGCACGCCCTTAATACCGGGTACACCCGCGATTCCCGGATATCCGAAGGGTCCAATCTCTCCTTCAAGACCTGAAAAATATCAAACTTTAAGCATTTAAACACGTTGTGTACCGATTGAGTATATTAACCTTTAGGTCCGAATTCACCAACAAGCCCGCGGGGACCAATATCTCCAATGCGTCCATCAAATCCAATATCTCCACGATCTCCCTGCTCGCCAGGGATACCAGCCAAGCCGGCGGGTCCTGGCTCGCCCGGGAATCCAGGCACACCTGCATCGCCAATGGGACCGCGGCGACCTGGATATCCAATACTGCCCTTGGCGCCATTCTGACCAACTTGTCCACGATAACCAACTTCACCCTTCTGACCCTTAACTCCATGTGGGGCAATGCTGCCTGGACGACCAGGTTCACCCTGTCGTCCTGGGGGTCCGACGACAATGTCACCGCGCTGTCCCTTGTTACCAGGAAGACCCTTAAAGCCCTCGAGGCCATCGTCTCCATTCACTCCTTTTATACCTTTTGGTCCGGGCGGGCCTCTTGGTCCCGGATAACCTATGGGTCCTTCGTCTCCAATGATACCCTTAATACCTGGTCGGCCGGTCACACCGATTTCTCCGGGAAGAATATATTGACCAGGCTCGCCACGGAAGCCTTTAGGGCCAACCAATCCTGGCAAGCCGGGCTCACCATCCCTACCCGGCTTACCAGGCATGCCATGAGGACCATAGTCACCAATCTCCCCCTTATAGCCCTTGGCTCCAGGTGGTCCCTGGAAGACTTCACCAGGTATTCCCATATCACCCATTATGCCCTTCAGACCCGGCTCGCCAGTCTCTCCCTTGGGTCCACGGAAGCCAGGCTCTCCCGGGTATCCAACATCACCAGGCTCGCCACGATTCTCTATTATTTCACCGGGATGTGGCTCACCTTTGTCACCCTTAAAGCCGGGGCTACCAATATCACCACGTACGCCCCTAAAGAAACAATACCATATAAAATACATATTTGATAGAATTGAAGACATAACTTACTTTTTACCATTGTAGCCTGGCTCACCCGTTAAGTAAATCTTTGGTATGGATGGTGGTGTACCTGGCTTACCATCGCGTCCATCAATACCTGGTAGTCCGTCCACGCCGGGACGCCCTGCATCTCCGAAGTCACCACGAAGTCCGGGCTCTCCTTTAGCTCCGGGCACGCCGGGCCAGCCATCTTCCCCACGATCACCCTGTTGTCCTTGATCACCGCGTCGTCCATTGTCACCATCATCGCCCTTTTCCGTTTCTCTTAAGCTGCCGATGTACTCGACACGGCCGGGTGGACCTTGCTTGCCGGGACGACCCACCTCACCAGGAATACCATCTGTACCTCTGATACCTTGGTGGCCAGGCACACCAGGCTTACCACGAATACCCTTGGGTCCTCTAGCGCCCGTGATGCCAGCCATGCCGCGTGCACCATGTTCGCCTGGGTAGCCAGCATCACCAATTACACCCTTCATGCCACGTGGTCCGGCATGGCAAATGCCACAGTCATCACCACGTATGCCTTTGTCACCAGGTTGCCCACGAAAGCCGGGTGCACCGTCTATTCCGGGTATGCCTCTTTTGCCAGGCGGACCTTGCGAGCCGGGTGGTCCAACAATATTCAATCCCTCACCGGGCAAACCCTTGTCACCGGTTATACCAACTTCTCCACGATCTCCGCGATAGCCATCAACGCCGGGAATTCCATTCTGACCAGCTTGACCTTTTGGCCCGTAGAGGTTTAGTCCTGGATTTCCAGGGAATCCAGTGCGGCCGGGAGGTCCAGCCACACCGGGTGGACCCTGTGGACCGGGTGGACCCATCAATCCGTAATCACCTTGCTCGCCTTTCTGGCTGCGTCCCGGTGGACCACGATTGCCACTCAGTCCCTGTTCACCAGGTGGACCAGGTGGTCCATGTGGGCCGCGACGTCCTTGCTTACCGGGTATGCCATTTAAGCCTGGATTACCAGGTGGTCCAAGATCGCCTTGAGGTCCAATTGGACCGGGTAGCGACTTATCCAAGGTGGGATCGTAGATACCTGGTGGTCCCTCGGGTCCCTGAACACCGGGAGTGCCATCGAAACCGTCCTCACCACGTTCGCCTGGTCGACCATCTTCGCCATTCTCGCCACTGTAGCCAGGTGAGCCCTTCATGCCCTTTTCACCGGGCCTGCCTTGTACGCCATCATGACCAGGCTTGCCGCGCTCTCCTCGTTCACCCATTTCGCCTCTAGGACCTGGCAAGCCGCTGCGTCCCATTGGTCCTGGCTCGCCCGGCATGCCGGCCGGGCCTTTATCACCGCGTGGTCCAGCAAAGCCTTTATAGCCCTTGAGAGTTTCATCATAGCGCAAAGCTCCGGGCTCACCCTCGCCAGGCTCGCCCTTGTCGCCCACGACGCCTTGCAGCATTGGATAGCTCTCCGGCACGCCCATCTCACCTTTATAGCCCTTTGGACCCTCCTCACCCTTGCGGCCCACAGCGCCAGCAAAGCCAATGTCGCCTTTGTAGCCGGTAGGGCCAGGAAAACCCGGCTGACCGTCGACGCCATCCACTCCCCGCACGCCCATACTACCCTTGGTACCTTTGGAGTTGATGCCGCCTTCGCCAGCATCACCAGTTTCACCAGGCGGGCCAGTCTTGCCCATTGGGCCACGTGCGCCATTCTCTCCAGCAATACCAGGAATTCCTCGAGCGCCAGGACGACCGTCGCAACCATCGATACCACGTGGTCCGGCAGTTCCATCATCACCAGGAAAACCCTATAATACAGAAATGTTATCCAATGCTCTAAGCAGATACTCTCAAAATAAACTTACGGGAGCGCCGGGTAAACCATTTAGGCCTTGATAGCCAATATCACCCTGGGGAAGGTAAGGTTAGTATTCGTAATACTTCAATTGAATACTAAATTTATTATCGACTTACGCGATGTCCCTTTTCGCCCGTTTCGCCGTATTCACCGAAATCACCTTTTTCGCCGACACGTCCGGGCGGACCAGCCGGACCCACATCACCGGGCGAGCCTTCACGACCGGGCACACCCTTTAACCCAATGCTGCCCTTGATTCCTTTGATGCCTTTGCAGTCGCATATCGTTGTATTGCATTGCTGAAAATGGAAACAACGACAATTTATATTGATTCACTTGTTTTCATTCATATATCTGTGAAACTACATCCAAATAAAAGGCAAAAGCATATACATACGTATGTATGTATGAATGTATGAATGCGTAATTGAATTTCACACTAGAGAACGCGTCTTGATTGCCTTGATTGATTAGCAGTCATCATTCTTAATTGAGGTCCATAGATTTACTTAGTGCATAGGAATATGTATCATGCATATAACTGTTAACTGTTCTAATTCGAATTGAAAGATATTCATGTTTCCTAGTTCTTCGCTGGGTCTTTCATAAAGTGAAACTGACAGAACTAAAGCAGAGCAATATTAACACTTGCTTGAAATATAAGAAAGTAAATGTGGAATCAAATATCCGGAAAGAGAGGGACTTGAATTTCTGCAGATATTATCTTTGGACGAAGGTTGAATGGAAGAAGTATAAACTAAAAGCAAATATAGAATAAGAAATCTATTTTTTATTTTGCTTTCATTTTAATCTGGCTCCCCTACATTCTAGCATGTGTATCTCTCAAATAAAGACTACATTGGAAGATATACATCGCTTTGCATAAAGAATTTCAAGGATTCTCCGATGTGAAAGGCAGAGGGAGGAAGTGGAGGGAGAGGTAGAGGTCGGCCCATCTAGTATTACAAATGGGCAGTGTTAATTGCCGTTTGTGCAACGGCTATTTTTAGAGGCAGTCTTCAATTAAGAGCAATCATATTACACACTTAATGCTTTCAGCATTCTATGCTTTATGCACTTTAGATATTTTTTGCCGATTTAACCATAACGATAATAACAACAACAACAATACCACCAGCAGTTGCGCCTTGCAACTTGTGGCGTGTGCCCCATGGGCTATAAAACAGTTCAACACTTGCAACTTTGGCGAGCCGGGCGAAATCTGAAATGTTTGCTTTAATTGCACAATTGCCGTCAGCAATGAGATAATCCTCTATGAATATACATATATGCATGTACCTAAATACACATGCATAATATATATATATATATATAAAAAGATCCATATATGTATGTGTATGCTTCATTGTTTGCAAATGCCTCTTTACCGCCGAAAACTCTATTCAATTTGGTCACGACAGCGCAGCATAGATTTGTTTATGAATTAAGAAAATACAGTATTTTTAAAATACTAAAAAATGCTAATCTACTTGCTAACTTGAATCATGAACTAGTACCAAAAAAATTGTCTCCTTAGAATTTTCCCTATACATCTATAATGTTCTATAATCTACGTGTAATTAATAAGAAATACTATATGCAGCAATGTAATCAGCTTCCATCTCGTAATTTTAGCTCAAGACCTGAAACATTTCCTCGATATATAAAAGCCAAAGAATTTCAAAAACAAATATTACTTTTGAAAATCCGTGCGAACTCAAGCATAAGTTCGTATCGAGCAGTTTATAGTCATGCTGCAGTTATTATGTTCCATCATTATTACGGCTACAAAATATTCCAGTTCACATAAACCTATTTCGTAATGCTTGCGTGCGACCTCCAGGCACTTCGAGTGCTCATTAAAATTGCATTTCAGATTTGCAATGTTTTTTTTCTTTTTTTTTTTCATATACTTGTTCTGCATCTTCTTCAGCCTGATTCTCGAAAAACTTCTTGTGCGACATTTGCATCGTGATAAACATCCTTAATTTGTTTAGTAATTTTGGCGATTATTAATAGAATTGACATAACTTTTAGCGTTTTAGTTTAGATTTATGACACGGCATATTTCCCAGATGAAACAAAACCCAAAAAAGAGAGCAAATAATCGAAACACATGTCGAACGCATGTTCCAAAAAACAAAAATTGAGTTAGAAGGAAAAATTAGTGTCGAATTTTTTTTTCGCTTTGCAAAAATTTGTTCAAATAAAATGAAAATCTGTTGGCTAATAAAAATAATGATCGAGTGCAGCATATTTTCCACACACGTTTTTTCACATTTTCCAGCTGCAGTTGAGGAGAATTCAACTCGAAGAGTTCAAACGCCAAACTTCCGAGAATTTAGGCCTCGGTGCGAGATCAAACCATCTGTTAACCAAATATGCAGATGACGTGTAAATCAGAAAATCACAAAATCGTAGCATAAACAATTCAAATAAAACACAGAGAGAAATAGAAGGAGAACAAACTATGGAAAACTGTTTTTCCGTGTGTGGTAAGCCATAAGATTTCGTTTTTGCCTTCATCGAAAAAAAAGAGGAGAGAAAACGCAGACGAAGACCAAAAATATAAATGCACAATGCATATGGCAGGTGTATGCTGTAGCTGTGTGAGTGTAGATATATATGTATATGTATATATATATATATGTGTGTGTGTGTGTGTGTGTGGCATAGTTAACACGGCAAGCAATTGCACTCAATTTCTGGAATATGCACGACTTGTTCATGTGAGAAGAATTGCAGCTCGATAAAAACAACAAATCCCAAGTGAACCGCAAAAAATAAAAGAGCAAAGAAAATAAGTTCGAATTGTTTGCATAGACTATTTATGCTGATGAGCTGTTGAGCGCTACATATGGTATATGATATATTTTTTGACTGATTAAATTATGTCTTTAGTTAAAATAGTATAATAATTTTATAATAATGCCTTATATTAGCAGATAGATACAATGGTAATTGGAATAGCTCAAATGACAGGGTCTAAGCTTTTAGTCGATCACATTAAAACGGAAAACAGTTATCGAGTCTCTTAAACAGGCAGACCATCAATATATTGTGATATTTCAGTTTTATACTTCACTCAAATAAGTTTTATTTGAATTTACTTGGATTCATTTATTGCTATGAGAAATACAAGTTTTTCTTTGCAATATCTAAATATAATTTTTAATAAATTTTGTTTATGGCCACAATAAATATGGCTCAGTAATACGTATGTGTATATTTTATATACCCCATTGCAAAATGTATGCACATATGGAGTCTCCTGTGAGAGTCGACTCGAATTACACGCGTTTCCATATAAGAATGACAAAATGTGAAAACAAGTGTCTCTCGTCTGAAATTTCTTGTCGAAGCCATTTATATAGTCCATACCCCATATCCTATATCTGGTTAGTAATATGATTTATCTACCTGATCGACCTGCTCGATCGAGGCCAACATTTTCACACATTCCTTCCATTGAAAAGGCAGCAATTGAAAACCCCAAAGTTCATTCAATCAATTGCCCAACCCGAAAGAAGCTCACGAAAAATTCCGAATGCACTTTTTTCAACAGGTTTGCAAAACAGACAGCGCTGCAGTTCCCTTGAACTTGACACTCAACATATACCCAGATATTATATATATTATGTACTCTCTATATATATATACTATATATGTGTTTTTCTGATGGGCTCCACAACATAGAGCGCATTTAGCTCGGTCGCAGACAATGCGACAAGTGGCGTTGTTTTATGTGGAAAATAATAAAAAGGCAAACGAGATCGCCGCAAAGAGGCGTCAAAGACTGCATAATACACGCTCAGCATCCAGATCAGAAAATAGTTACGTTCCCAAACAAAATTAGACTTAATAGATAATACTACATACTTTATACTACTACTCTATATAGATAAAGTAAGCACAACATGGCATACTCGACAACAATCCAATATGCCCCTTTGCATTTCTGAACGGGTATTGAAAAATACACTATATAGCGCAAGACTTGACCAATTTATGAGCTGCATAATGTTCTACAAACTTGTATACAGTGCAAATTGTTAACGTCAGCAAAACAGACAGAGACAGGGCATAAAACAAAAAATGTGTTGGGAACCTAAATGTGCTATGGATATAGTACAATTGTATACATACATAAGGTAGTGATATGTACATATATTTATATACATATATCATGCTGTGGGGGTATGGGTATTGGGGCACGCGTGTGGACCCTGTTTTGAGGGTCTCATTTACTTTGTGAATTGAGCAGGTTATGTACGTATAGCTTAGATAGCATAAATTTCAGAGAGCGGCCATAAATCGAAAAATATGCTTAAGCAGTTTCAATTTGAAGTGCATAAATTTCCAATTTGATTTGAATTTTGTTAAAGTTATGTGAATTATTTAAATATATACATACATATATTGTAGGGGAATGAGTGAATGAACTAGAAATTCCTATTGTCTTCATAAAGTTAAGAATATTAGAAACAAGATGTAAATATAAAGTTAGAGTTTCTAGTTCCCGCTCGATCAATTATGTAACAGTTCAAACGAACAACGACTCATGAACTTGTTAAATCGCTTGAGAAACTGATTGAATTAACGGAGCTAAGAGCGGTGCTCATGACCCACTGAGCTACATATGTCACATATATCGATCACTGATGACTGATTACTCATTACTGATTACTGATTACCCAGAACTGATCATTGATAACTGACCACATGCAGCATATTCAGCTCTCAATCAAGTGTACTTCCGATCGCTAAGTAGCAGCAGCCGTGAGGAACATGTGAAAAATGCGAAACACTAACGGACAAAAGCTGCCTGCTATGGCAGGGGCCAGGCGATGCCGTTTTTTGCACGTGGCGTCTGCCTCAAAAGAGGCTTACTATGCGTATGAGTGATGCATACATCTAGATGCACATACATATGTATATATGTGAAACAGATATATATATGATATAGATATGTATGTATATATTTATACTCTTGATATTTCCACATGATGTGTGTCAGCGGCTTAGTTAAGCGCATTTACACATGTTAAGGCCAATTGTCCGAGCATCTCTCTCTCTCTCTCTCTCTCTATCTGTCTCTCTCTCTCTCTCTCTCCCTCGCGCCCTCGCTTTACCTCTCTCAATTATTAAGCTGCATTTGCGCTGCAGTTTAAGGTCAAAGTTGTCAGGCCTCCGGAGCTCTATCACAGCGACAATTGGCACACCCACCCACGCTCAACTAGACACATAGACGAACATACATATGTATATCTGCACACACATAGCTATACATGATATGTATATGTGTATGTATTTGATATATGCATATGCTGAGATCGTTGCACGTGTAAGCGCCGAGTACATTGGCCTGGCCTGCTCTGGTCGGGTCTGGGGTATCTAATGACGCCAACTGGAATTCACAAGTCAAGTTCCGTTGAAAAATAATTATAAAAAACAAAAACAAAATATTCAGATATATTGTATATAAAACGCATGGTAATCAAATTTGTAACTCTTAACATGAACTTAGGCTAAGTTAAGGCAAGTTAGACGCAATTGTATTTAGTTGGAGGGCGAGAGACTCGCAATCTGCTATATCGCTATATAGTCGAGCACTAAGATGGCGGAACGGATGTGGCACAGAATACAAAAAAATACGTATATACATATATACATATATATATAACTGTCATACATACACACACATATAAATCGTGGCTGATAACACATTGCTCCGACAGCTGACAGATTTGTATTTGTTCTTTAGGCATTTTAATTAAAACGTTTTGATTTGGCATTAAATTATGCGACAACGAATTACATATATAGCATATAATATAATATTATATATGTATACATATATGCATGTATATGTGTGTGAACACATATTGAGAGTGACATATGTGCTGTACAAAGGGGTTATCTGTGTCTCGTCGTTGTAGATGTCAATGCGAACTCTTTGTTGCCAACTTGAATGACTTCTTGCAGCGATGTCCTGTCATTGGGTCTTGGATCTCGAGTATAGTATCGCTCGACTCGCCTAGCAATTGACCCAATTCAAGCAGCAACACGCGCCATCAATCAAACATTTGATCTTCCACAGGCGAATTCTGCAGTGAGCTGCAACATGCAAGCTTTTCAGAGAGTCTGAGAAGTAGTCGCTTAGGAGCTACCCTGTTGCTACATAGCAGCTGATTGATAGGGTATTCTCAAAATTACAAACTGGCTCTGAATAGAAAATGCCCAAGGCAGTGCTTTAAGAGCTTCAACAGTTGATGGTGCATATGCCGAGAAATCCTTTAGATTTAACATGCATGCTAAAAGAAAACAAAGTTAACAACTAACTTGTAAGATACAGCTTATAGTTATTAATAAGTATTTGTTATTGGAAATGTGTCTGTCAGATACGTTAAGGAAAGCAGCATAGCCTAGCAGTGAAATGTGTACAGGGTATGCGTATAAAATAGTAGATTTGGAGCAAACATATGAGCAGCGTGTGATTGACATGAAAATTTATGCCCACACACACACACTCACACACACACACACGCACGCACATTGAGAACACAGAATGAATGCACATCTGGACAACTCGACTGCGATTTGGACCTGGGCCTGGCTCGCTGCCTGCTCCCACTATATATATGTATGTGTGTGTATATTATTATTAGTATTTGTTATTGTTGTTGCTAAATGCTATTGTTGCTGTAGCATTGTTTGTTGTTGCGCTCTTGCAGCATGACATCATTTCGCTTGACATCATTAAGAAGCGTCAAAAGAAATCTGCACATGCACATGAAGACTCAAAGCGAATCACATATTCATGCACACTTATGCATGAATCTACATACATACATATATATGTACATACATGTATGTTTATATATATGTATGTATGTACATATGCATATGTTCAGTCATCCAATGTCGTCGTTCTCCATGTCGTCTCGTCCAGTTTTATTACTCAGTTTCCTTTTAATAGTTTGCCTAATTGTTTAGACAAAATGCTTGACAGATGTTAACTAATTGCCGCGCACTCAAATAACATGTAATGGACAGCCCCAGTGGCAGTCAAACTGTACACTGATAGTGCTCGGAATGCCAAACTGTGAGCGTTGTAAGCTATGCCCAATGACAATGATTGACTATTCTTTATTATTATTCTATTATTTGATTATAATGCACAAACTTCCTTTTTATGTACGTTATATAGAAATCGTTTAAATTCAATTTATGTTCGCCCTCTCAGAGCTAGCTAAAAAGTTTGGTTCTTGGTCTCGGTCTTTGCCTTATCAGAAACCTTGTTAACCTTCTTATTGACATTTTGCAAATGATTTTGCAGTACAAGCAAACTATCTGAGATTGAAATAAATTTAAAGGCATGCTAAAATGTTCAAGCTTCAGCTGATATTTTTAGCAATGACGCTAGATAGAAACATGAATATGTATATATAATACATACACACATATATATATATATAAATATATATATAACATTTATGAGCTTTAATGAATTTCAATTTCAGAAGCTGCAACTAAATCAAACTGATAACAACAACAACAACAAAGTGTCTCTCTCTGTGCATGCTTGTGTGTGTGTGTGTGTGATGCTTGATAACCCAATTTCTTGAGGCTCTTTTTAAGCGCAGTGAACACAACAATCAAATAATCGCTTTAATTTACAAAGTTACAAAGTAATTTACACTGTTGCTGTGCCCCAGACATACAATACATCTATGCACATATACATATACATACATATATACGTATATCACTCATACGACATGTTGCTCCTATCTTTTAGTCGCTCGCATAATTTCCGCATTCAGTTGCAGATAAATAAATAATTGAGTCAAATTGAAATGCAGCGCGCCAAACAATTTTCAACAAATTGCAGCACGCAAATAAACTTCAGTCATAATGAAAGGCGTGTCTTGTTGTTGCCTTAGTTCTACTTCATCTTCTTCTGCTCATTCTTGTTGTTGTTGCTTGGGGGGCCCCGTTATGTCTGCAGCTGGTCAGTGATTTATGCGCTTAGGGTCAGCCTAAGGACTGAGCCTGCCATTTGCTATAAACAAAGCACAGGCAAATGGAAATGGAACAGCAGAGTGATGGAGAGAATGATAGAGTCAGACAGCGAAAGAAAGAGAGAGGGAGGAAGTTCTGTACTATGGGCCAAGTTTGGGAAATGAGCTGTGATTTAACAATTGTATTAGATGTTTTGAAATCGCTGTATTTACAATTTAAAGTCAACAGTCAAGGTGGACTATATAGCTTCAAGCTCATCCAGTTGAATATTTAAAATATGATTATTTAAATTTATAAATTGTTTGTATTTATCTGTTAGAATATTCTCTTAATTTGATTAATTTTATGATATTCTATTTCATTTAATATTTGAATCTTGCTATAAAATCTAATTCAAATACAAAAATTTCCCATAGTGCCGCAGCAGCTTCATCGAACCTACAACAATAAGACATTCAATTCCAATCTGAAATGAGGCAGCACGTCGAAGACAGTCGCAGCTGCGCAGCTGAGCAGCCGAACGCTGTTCTCTTTCCACTGTCAGTGCCCTCTGCGCGCTTTCTCTCTCTCTCTCTCTCTCTCTCTCTCTCTCATCCTCCCCCACTCCAACAACATTTTCCAATCACTTGAACTGCTAATTGTCGGCAGCAGAAAAGAACTCTCACACGCACACACACAACCGCACACGCAGTGCACAAGAAATTTCCCTATAAAAATGGGCTTCAAACGGTTTGTGATGTTGTTCTTGTTGTATTTTTATAGGCAGATGCTGCAGCCGCGGTCGCTGCTGATAAAGTATATTTATCAAAATTCATTCATAGAAGAGAAGCAGTCACAGGCGACGTCAACGTCGGCGTCGGCATCAGCACCGGCAATAGCAGCAAGCTAAGTGCAATCGCTACGTACACTCACACATGCACACACATATGCACACTTGTTGCGCTCAGTGCACGCGCGCGCTCTTAAATGCGTAACGAGTGTCTCTCTTGTGCGCTGCGCGCTCTTCATATGCAATGTGTCTGTGTGCGTGTGTGAGACGGAAAAGGAAATCATATTTGTGTTAAATGTAGCGCGCATAACAAATAATTCTTATTGGCAAATGCGAAAACCAGTTGCTGCACAGTTCGACAGCCACTGCACAGGGCAAACCAAACAGTAGCAAAAGAAAATAAACGTCTATTCATAAATAAATAGGAGAAATAATCAAGTTTTAACGTTTTTGCGGTTTTTTCCATTGCCTTAGCCGCAAGACTCTGACGCTCTCACTTCAATAGTTGTAACAATTGCAGCAATTGCATTTGCATTTGCAATTGGAGTTCTCTGCGAAGTACCATGGCATTGACCACGTAACCGAGTGCGAAAAAAGTACAGATCAAATTACAAGTGCCATCAAATGCGGCTCCCGCAAACACGTGAGTTGGCAACAAAAGTACAAAAATAAAAGAAAAACTCGCTTAAAGTGTAATTTATTTACCTCTTATGCTTTTTTGCCTTTCTTTTGCATATTTGACTCGCTAAGAGTGTAAATTCTACGAGAATTCCAAATTTCAGATATCAATTTCCCCGTCGGTGTGAGAATATGTCGTAATTGCCCTGAAATGAGTTGAGCGTATTTTCCCAAGTAATTCAGTTTTAGAGTTACGACAGCTTTACCGATCAGTCAACCAATCATCCATTCAATCATTCACCAAATAATTTGAGCTACTATTGCTTAAGTCAATCAATCAAACAGTACATCAATCAATCTGATAGATATTGATGGACATTTGTTTATATATCAGAAAACATACTGAGCACTGGGAAACCAGCTCATTGAAGGGAGCTAGCTTAGATCAATCAGTTCAGTTCAGTCATTCGGTCAATCAAACAATCAGCAACTCAACGACGCAGTTTGACTGATGAATGGAATGTGTTTACTACAATTGTTCGACACTGACTTAGACGATATATGATATGAGGCTCTCATCAATCAGTTGGTCAATCATTCAGTCGGTAATTTATATATGTCTAAACATAATCAATAGATTACTGATGCCTTTGGCATGCTGCTCCGGCAAATGTCATGCTTAGCCGATAGCCTCTGCCTGTGGCTACGGCAGTGGCTCAAGCTCTGGCAGTGCCTGTGGCTCTGCTCGTTGGCGACACTTTAGAATAAATTCTATTTTGAGTTCGACTCGATCCGATTCGATGTGTCGCAATCAGCGAACCGAAGTCGGCTACACTTGCTATCAATCGTCAATGCCGCCAACATAGCAATAAACCTAATTAAATTTCTACGATCTCGATTTAGTTTCACATGTCTGCATCTTCTTCTTATTTTCATTCTGTCTCTTTCTTCTTCTTTGTCTCGCTTGATAAGCGACTGAAATCAGGGCAACATAACAGATTTAGCCTTAGCATAGGGTCCAAAAATACTCAAATGACGAAATCGAGTCTCAAATTCAAATATTCTATTCGGCTAAGCTTCAATCAAGTGAGAATGCACGGCCGCCCAATACTCGCAACTGCAGTTTAAGGCCTTACCCTAGACATATTTTGTCAACTGTCTAAAATCGTTGAGCAGAAAGTGTAGCATAGCTCCAGGGGCTACGTATCTGACAAGAGAAATTAAGCGATTTCGTAATATTAATTGAAATTAATTTTAAAAAATTTCAAAATTATTTTTAGTTTAGCAATGCAACATGTTTATTATTGCTTTTGACAATGTAATAAATAAAAAATAAATAAAAATCAAATCAATCATAAAAATAATTTATAAAAAATAATAATATAAATTAACCAATATTATTTATTGAAATATAAATATTTTAAATCAAAACACAGTGTTTCTAATATTGATTTGTGTGTGGAAAATAGTCAATATTCAATATTCTATGTTCTTTATTTATTTATATATATCTCAAAACAGAAATCCTATTTAAGTTCAAATTTCAATGTATTTTTAATTTTTAATTGCTAACCGGAAACACTTATTCAATGGCCAACGATTTGATTGTTTGTTATACAATGTACGAAGCATAATTACTTTTGGAAGAAGGAAGAAGACAGAGATCCACTGGGGTTATCATGTGAGTGATAAGAGCACGCGTTAACCTTTCCCCGATTGCCAAATCTCTCTAATCTGAAACTCATCTGCGATGACATAATTGAAACTAGAACTCGAATCCATTCAACTGCTCCGCGTGCGACCAAAGAGGAAAAGCATCTACAACAACAAAAACCCAGTTCGCAAGGGTTTATCAAGCTCAACTACCGGAAATATAATGTGCAATAGACTCAAAGAAAATATTGTATACGTATGTATGTATACATATATCGAGGGGCTTTTGTTTTGGCTGATTAAATGTTACACAGCTGACCTAATTGTTGCTTACATATATATATATATATATACATATGTAGCATGTATGTAATATATAATACACATCATCACAATCAGTTGTGTTGTCTATGTGAATCAGCAAACCAACACTCTCTTAAAGGAATTACCATGCTACATTTTTACAGCCACTGGTTGCATACAGTTTGAATAGCTGTGAGTAAGGCAAGATATCAAAGTATATACCCTAGATACAGCACAAGTTAACTGGCAGTTTTAAACGAACTGCTTCTGTAAAGTTTTAACAGCATTGTTAGAAATAAATGACATACAGTTTGAGAGCAATTACTACATACAGCGATTTACGAAAGTAAAGTTTACTAGAGTAAACTTCGAATAGGCTATAACAACTAATGAATACTTTGGTGTATACAGTTTGAGAGCAATTGCTACATACAGCGATTTACTAAAGCAAATTTCGAGTAAGCTAGAGCAACTCATGATGAATGGTTTGACATGCACTGCTTCAGCGAAAGAGAAGAGTTTTCGGCAATGACAAAATGAGAGCAATTGATTATATATATTGATATTTACGCTAAATAATATAATTAATAAATATGTATGTTTCATCACAATTGAATATTTAATATTTTTAGTAAATATTTTTAGTTTTTTTTTTTTTTTTAATTTTATTTTTGCTTACCTTTGCCGCATTCGCAAAGGACACAACGCTGGCAAGCAGCCAGACTGCGACAAGCCCACCCGAGAGACCCGTTAGATCTCTGGGCAACAACATCATGGTCCTCAGCCTGACCACAAATCAAATTGGAATTTGGAAACTCGAACTGGAACTGGGGACAAACTAAAATGTCACTGCGATAAACACACACGAAACTGCGAAAGATCAAAACATTGGAACAGTGAATAAGAAACCGTTTTTTTTTTTATTTTGTTACTTTTTTTGGGAATTTTTGTATATACAATTTGTTAGAGTCTGATTGGTTTGCAATTAAATAAATAATTGATTTTTGGTATTTTTGATATTTTGCATTCGAATTTGAATTTTTGCTGGCGAACTAACACAAAATACTGCTGCTACGTGCGGGTTCGCCACTTGATTTGGTGCTGTGCTGCTGCTGCGTTCGTCGAGCACGACACACTCCCCACATGTGGCGATCGTCAAGCGTTCAAAATGCTACTAAAATCGCCCGGCACAAAAGAAATTTCAATTCGTTTGTCCACAGCCTCGGCGTTCGGCTGACGCTCGGCTGCAGATCGGCGCACGCACACATGCTCAGCTGGCGTTGCGTTTGTGTTGGTGCGTTTTGCCTCAAGCGTTCGCTCGCTTTCAGCAGTAGGCAAGCTGGATTTTGACGGGGACTGAGGAGTGGGGGCATTGGTGCTCAGCCTGTGAATTTAGCACTTTGTTGCCTTGAAATGAGGAAACGACGACAACAACAGCAACAATTTCCCTCCATATTATAATTTCCCTACTTAGCTATTTAGTTTCTTGTTATTGTCGTCGTCGTCGCAGCAGCCGCCCAGCCCGATTAAGCAAAGGCTATTTTACATTTAGTACAACGGTCTGATAAGAGCGCTCGCTATAAGGTTGCGTATTTCCTGTTCGACTCATGAAAAGTCCGCTCGTTTCTTTCTAATTAATTATTACGCAGATTTAACAAAAATAGAACTTTTCAAAATACATACTATTTGTTGTACATTTGAGGTCAGTTTTGAAACGCACTAGCCAGAATCAAGGCTTTTGTGCGTTGTGTAAGATTCGATTGTTAGATGCCTTAGCTTTGCCTTACGTTGACCCACTGGCCCCAATCGAAAGCTTTCAATAGAGTTGGCTTACATCATGTTCGAGGAAATAATCTCAGATATCCAAGGGAAATTCTTATTTTAATTATCTATTTTATTTATATTCGATATAAATTAATATAAACCAAAGTTACTTTAAAATTATTTGTAATTTAGTAAATAACCTGAATACATTTTTTTTTTTAAGTAAATACAAAATATTTTGAATTGTATTTTGTCAAACATTTTAATATAACCTAAAATTTAATAAAACGTTTTTTTTTTAATGATTTCGATAGATGAATAGAAACGAGAGTAAAGTTTCAATATAGTACATAAAGAATATAAATGAAAAGGCGTATTAAACAACTAATTAATTTATAACAAATTATTGTAAGCAGCACTTAAAGTTTAACGTACAAAATATTCTATTTATAAATCACAAATCAGTCTTTCAAAAAACAACAACAAAAATTACATTCTTATCACAGGTTTTTAAGAATTTTGTTGACCGAAAGACCTGAATAACATTCTAACACTGTGCAAAATTGAAGTAGAGCACTAGAAATTGATGATTACCGATATTACAAATATATTTAACAAAGTACATATATATATTATTTTATATATATATTTAAAAAATACAAATCTTAAAATATCTAAAGTCAACACAAAATATTTGATGTATTTAGCTTACATCTATTTCTCGCAGTGTAATCACAAGCAGGACTTCGAATCAAGCACACGATGCCGGATTGTGCCCTAATCAGAACTTCAATGGCAATAGCAATAGCGGAACTCATGTACCCGATCTTTCCAATTGGGCTATCAGCCCCAAATGTGATTCAAGTTGTCGCCGCCGCAGTAGGTGCTCGAAAGGGGGAGTAAAGGCAGAGTCAAGCAAGCAGCTTCAGCTGGAAATGCTGTAAGTGGAATCTTAGCTCATATCGATCCACTCAAAGAGAATAGTATTAAGTGACTGACTGGAATATACCCTTGCCACAAGAAGTCAATACGACCTTATAGATGTCCAATTGGAAGTTCATTTAAAGTCAATATATTCCAGTTAATTAACACGGAACTTGATTACCTATCAACAAGAAAGTCTTCCTATAAGAGAGTATTGCATATTAAAATTGCCAATGCTCATTTAATATTGAGGGTAAGTCCCATTCTATTTGTAATGGATTATTAGTAGTTTATTTCCCATATCCCCTTCTACTTCCACTTCCCGTATACCCCGTTTGTAAACAATCCACTTCAATGAACATTTGCTATGGCAAAGAACAAAGAACAACAACTAAGTTAAGTAGCCGACTTAGTTTCAAACTTATCGCCCAGTTTCATTCATATTCATATTCCAGTTGGGTTAGCTGGCTCGCTGCAGTGTTGTTGTTGCTATTCTTGCTTCACCCATCCGTTCCACATGCTCCGCACACGCACACCCTCACACAGAGACGCCCATTTCACACAGACGACACGGATAGCGTACGTGAGCCGAACAGCATTTGGCGCTCGTCGCTCTTCGCCCAACCCACTCGGCTCGCCGATCGTACATTGGCCGTGCATTGGGTTTTTGGCTGGATGGAAGCTTATACTATAATTAGTCGTGTTTCGTCTTCTCGAGTAAGTAGGCTGCTTGCTTCTGTCTTTTAGTCTTAACTCGCCTGCTGGCTGTGCTGTGCTGTGTGCAGCTCGCGCTCTCGCTGCTGTGTGATTCGTTCAGTACGCTCCAGTCGATCCATTAAGTTGGATCACATTTATTTCTGTAAGCAGGAGCAGAAAATAAAACCAAAAATAAAAATATAATACAACAAGAACTATTCTAAATAAAATCGAAGCGCTTATAAATGCATATATATAATAAATTAAAAATTAATAAATATTTAATTGGAGCGCTTCTTCAATTTAACCAAAAACAGTGACTTTTAAACTGTACAGCGCTACTTGAACTTAAATTTTTAAAAATAAAAAAAAAATTAAAAATACCCGAATACTGTAAAAAGAAATTTCAAAACAACTTTTCGCCACTCACACAGCAAAAACCAAGTTTTTAAATATTTTTCCACATTAATACATCATTTTATAGTGCATACTTTTCTGCCTCTTGCAGGCCAAGCGACGGCAAAACATAATTTTAAGTCGATTAAGGACAGCAGGACATAACTGTGCAGCCAGAGTGCAAAGGGCATCATGTTGCCCCATTGGAAGCGGTAAGTATCTATGTATATTACACAATTGAAAAGGGAAAAAAATGAAAAAAAAAAAATCTATAAGAATTTCAATTCATACAAAGTACAATTATAATGCATGCAAAAAATCTATAAGCTATCAGTGGCTCTTAAACTGTGAATTTCTAATGCCGCTCAGTGCTTGTCAAACAGTGTACAGCTTACGCACACCATTGCTCATCGCTGCTGCGGCTCTCTTAAGCAGCGCTACTCTTATCGCTTAGCGCGCTCTCTTTAACACGCGCGCACACACATACACATACATATAGGCACATGCTCTTCAGCAATATAAGCGACTTGAAAATTTATTTTTGTGTATGAAACGGAACGGTAATAAATGGAACATAAGATTTGGCCAAATTATTAACTCAAATATATGTATATGTATGCATGTATGTACGTATGTACTTTTATTTTTTAAGCTTTTATCTAGACAGTATATTAGTGCGACAAGTATATCCACTGTTGAATCATAAAAGTAATATTTTGCAGTTAAATATCTCTACAGAGATTTACATAATGGGGCACTTCAAGTGTGAAAATATTAATAATAATTAATAATCGTAATAATAAAAATCAAAGCTATGATTGATTAAAACTATTTTGAAGTTAATTTTACTTTTTTATATTATTAAGTTTTAGTTCATATACGTATATATGATCATATCATATATCATATACGTACAATATACGCATGCCACTGATGATATGATACTCTGTTATTTTTCAGGCTGCTGTTCGCCGTTGTAATTGCTGGAGCATTAGTTGGTACAAATGCTGTAAGCAAATGTTAAACAATTTAATTGTTTTATTTCGTGTAATTATTATATTTTGTTTCAGCAATTTTGGACGAATCCCGGTGCGACTGGCGCCATCCAGGAGTCAATTCGTCAACATACACGAGATGAGTCTAGAGATACGTTTTCCATCGATAAAAGTTACAATATTGTAGAATCGGCGAGCATTCAGCGTGGTGAACCTTTGCCAAAGAACTGCACTAACTATGCGGGCTGCGTGCCCAAGTGTATTGCCGAAAAGGGTAATCGCGGTCTGCCCGGACCCGAGGGTCAGACTGGACCGAAGGGTCTTCAAGGTTATGCGGGACCAGAAGGTCCGCCCGGTGACAAAGGTCAGAAGGGTGATCCGGGTCCATTTGGAGCAAGAGGTCAGAAGGGTGAGCGAGGAACACGCGGTATGCCCGGTCTGCCAGGCGTTGCTGGCGTCCAAGGCCCAGCGGGAAATCCTGGTGCACCGGGTCTCAATGGCAAGGATGGCTGTGATGGCACCGATGGTTTGCCAGGTGTGCCAGGTCTGTCCGGCATGGTTGGTCCGCGCGGCTACACCGGCGGACCTGGCCCCAAGGGCGAGAAAGGTGAACCTGCGAAAGAGAATGGTGACTATGCTAAGGGTGAGAAAGGTGAGCCCGGTTTTGCTGGACGTTCTGGCGCCCCCGGACCCGAAGGAGAACGAGGCGAGAAAGGCGAACGTGGCGACACAGGACCTTTTGGACCGCCAGGACCTCGAGGTGATCGCGGTATCAAGGGTGAGAAGGGCGCTGCATGCTTTGCCACAGCTATGCCGGGCGAGAAAGGTGACAAGGGCGAGAAAGGAGATCCAGCTCCCAAGCTTCCTGTTCATGGCTCCGATACTGTTATGGGACAGCGCGGCGATGTTGGCCAGAAAGGCGAAATGGGTTATATGGGCGAGAAGGGTGGACTTGGACCTGCCGGTGAGCCAGGACTTGATGGACCGAAGGGTGAAAAGGGTGTGCCGGGCTTCGTAGGAGATCGAGTGAGTCCTTGAAGAAGTACAAAACAAAAGTAGTATCGAATGTAATACCATAATCTTGTAGGGTCGCCCAGGCAACTTTGGACCGACAGGACCTGCTGGACAAAAAGGAGATCGTGGTGAGACGGGTCTAAATGGATTGCCTGGATTACCCGGCATGAAGGGTGAGCCAGGACGACCGGGTAAGCCGGGTGAACGCGGTTTGGTTGGTCCGGCAGGCCCTCCTGGCGGTGGACATGGTCAGCCGGGCGCCCCAGGACCCAAAGGACCTCGTGGCTATAGCGGTCCACCGGGTCCTCAAGGTCTCAATGGTATGGATGGTCCTCAAGGACCTCAAGGCTATATGGGCCCCAAAGGAGGTCCTGGCCTGCCTGGAATTCCTGGCAATGAAGGCCCTGCCGGACAGAAGGGCGAAAAAGGTATTCCTGGATTCATCGGCTCTCCGGGTCCAGTCGGACCAATCGGCCAAAATGGTCCACCAGGACTTGACGGACAAAAGGGTGAGCCTGGCTTGCCCGGCTATGGTATTCAGGGCCCCAAAGGCGATGATGGAATCAATGGGTATGTGAAGCTTACGGCTAAATGGACTTACTTTTGAGAATCGGTTCTTTCTCTCAATAGCTACCCTGGTCAGAAGGGCGCTAAAGGTGAAAGAGGCTACAAAGGCAATGCTGGTGTTCCCGGAGATTCGAAATTAGGCAGACCTGGTACCCCCGGTCCAGCAGGTATTCCTGGCCCACAGGGTGATGCTGGTCGACCTGGCATACCCGGTGACAAAGGCGACATGGGTCCAAAAGGTGATGCCGGTGGCAAATGTTCTCTATGCCCACCCGGTGCTAAGGGAGACAAAGGCGAGCGTGGATTGAATGGCATTCCAGGCAACCCAGGCCCTCGTGGCCCACCAGGTGAACGAGGCTATGCTGGCGAGCGTGGTGATGATGGTATTGTTGGACAAACAGGACCCCCTGGCGAGAAAGGCCTTGATGGTTCGCCTGGTGCCCCCGGTGCAACAGGAAAGCCTGGCAACTCAGCTTTTGTTAACTTGAGTCAAATCATCCCGGAGAAAGGCCCTAAGGGAGACCCTGGATATCCAGGAGCTCCTGGCGTTAAGGGCGAACGTGGTGATAGCGGAATTCCTGGTTCACCTGGTGCTAAAGGTGAAATGGGTGTCAAGGGCGACAAGGGTTACATGGGCCAGCCAGGCACAGACGGTGCTCCTGGTGCTCGTGGACGTGATGGTTTTGATGGCTTCCCTGGACAGAGCATCAAGGGAGAACCTGGCCGCTCTGGTGTGGATGGTCCTAAAGGCGACAAGGGTAGCCTTGGATATGTGGGACAGAAGGGTGAGCCCGGCACTTGCGCGGCTAGTGAACTGAAAGTACCCATGAAAGGCAACAAGGGCGACCGTGGTCCAACGGGTATGCCTGGACCAATGGGACCAATGGGCCAGAAGGGCGAGATTGGCAGAAACGGTGAGAAGGGTGACACAGGTCCACAGGGTCCTCCTGGTTTGGTTGGCCCTCGTGGTATTACCGGACCTCGCGGCGAAAAAGGAAACCCAGGCCAATATGGTGCGCCCGGTAACGATGGCAAGGACGGTCTTCGAGGACCACCTGGTCGCTATGGCGAGCGTGGACAAAAGGGTGAACAAGGCGCTACTGTGGCTGGACCACCCGGTCCAGCAGGTCGCGATGGTTTGACTGGCGAGAAGGGAGATCGCGGTCCGGTTGGTGCCATTGGCATGATCGGGCCTATGGGCAATCCTGGCTATCCTGGAGACAAGGGTGATTCCGGTTTCCCTGGTCAACCTGGTGCAACTGGCGCACTTGGACAAAAAGGTGAGCCCGGCCCAATCGGTCCGGAAGGTCGCCCTGGGCCACCTGGTATACCCGGTATTGCCGGTGTCCAAGGTCGCGATGGTGCTAAGGGAGAGCCTGGCAGTATTGGTCTCGTTGGCATGCCTGGTAATAAGGGCGAACGCGGAGCACCTGGTAATGATGGTCCTAAAGGTTTAACTGGCTTAGCTGGTGCTCCCGGCAAACGCGGTCCAATTGGACCTGCAGGAATTCCCGGTAAGTAATTATACACTGTATATAGTATGCCTTATTTTCACAAACCACCAACCTTTACGATTCAGGCATGAAGGGTGACAAAGGCGCACGTGGCTTAACTGGCAACGATGGTCTGCCCGGCGCTCGAGGACCGACTGGACCACCCGGCATAATGGGAGTTAAGGGAGATATGGGCCCACGTGGCTTGCCTGGACAAGATGGTTTGAATGGTTTGCCCGGAGAGAAGGGTAACCAAGGTCTTCCCGGCTTTGACGGACCTCAGGGAGAGCCAGGCGATGCTTCTGAAAAAGGACAAAAGGGTGAGCCCGGTGTCTCCGGATTGCGTGGTCCAGACGGTTTACCCGGTGCCCCTGGACTGCCAGGCGAGAAAGGTTTGCCTGGAATTGCTGTACACGGTCGACCAGGCGCTCAGGGCGAGAAGGGTGATACCGGACGTGATGGACTTTACGGACAAGATGGGCTGCCCGGTGAGAAAGGTGACCGTGGCTTCAACGGAGCACCCGGTGCAAAGGGTGACAAAGGCAATTCTGGACTGCCTGGCAATCCTGGAATTCCTGGCCGCGATGGTCTGCCTGGACCCCAAGGTAGTCCTGGACCGATCGGCTATCCTGGTGCTAAGGGTGCCAAAGGCGACCGTGGTCCAGGAGGCGTTGATGGACTAAAAGGAGCAATGGGTCTGCCGGGCAGGCCAGGTTATCAAGGAGCACCTGGTTTGAAGGGCGACAAGGGCGAAAAAGGTCTCAGAGGTCCAGCAGCTGAAGTCGATCTGTTTGCATTAAGAGGAGAAAAGGGTTCGCCTGGCAACACAGGCTTGACTGGATTGCCCGGACTTCAAGGCATCAAAGGTAACCAAGGACCAGCTGGTTACCCCGGCGAGAAGGGTGAACGAGGCTTAACAGGACCAGCCGGCATTCCTGGCTTAGCTGGAGAGCCTGGACCTAAGGGCGATATGGGCTTGACGGGTGAACGCGGCTATCCAGGACCTGTTGTCCGGGGAGAGAAGGGTCTGCCAGGACGTGCGGGTAAAAATGGACGCCCAGGTAAGTAACAAACTGAAATAATGTAATTAAAAATGAGCTATGTATAAAAACATATTTTATATTACAGGCGCTCCTGGTTTGCCTGGAATGAAGGGTGAACGTGGCTTGGCCGGCTTGCCAGGTAATGCTGGTCTAGTTGGGTTGCCTGGTCCAATCGGTCCCATGGGCCCCAAGGGTGATCGTGGTTTGACTGGCCCTCCTGGCATTAACGGCATCGCTGGATTGGACGGTGAAACAGGCGAGAAGGGTGACGTCGGCTATCCTGGCATAAAGGGTGATCGTGGCAGTCCCGGCTTGGAAGGCCAAAAAGGTGACAAAGGCAACACAGGACCTCCCGGTCCTCCTGGCTTAAGCGGCCTAACTGGTCTTAAGGGCGATACTGGCGCTCCAGGTTTGCCGGGCCATCCAGGTCCAGCTGGTGCACCGGGCGAGAAAGGCTTCACTGGGCCCAAGGGTCGTGACGGTCGCGATGGCCTTCCCGGATTGCGCGGTGAGAAGGGCGAGCCTGGCATGATTCCTCCACCCGGTCCCAAGGGCGAGCCTGGTCGTCCCGGTCGTGATGGTGAGAAGGGCGACCGTGGACCTCAAGGTGATCGCGGTCTTATTGGTATTCAGGGCGAGCGTGGCGAGAAGGGTGAACGCGGCTCGATTGGTTTGACTGGTCCCGTGGGCCGACCCGGCCTCAAGGGCGATAAGGGTGAACAAGGTTTGATTGGTCTGGAAGGTGAGGTCGGTCCCATAGGCTTCAAGGGTGAGCCCGGTCTACCCTGCTCTGGTGCACAGGATTATCTCACTGGCATACTACTAACACGCCACAGCCAAAATGATCAGGTGCCACAGTGCGCACCTGGACATGTAGAGCTCTGGACGGGCTACTCATTGCTCTACGTAGATGGCAACGACTACGCACACAATCAAGACTTGGGCTCGCCCGGCTCCTGTGTGCCACGCTTCTCCACATTGCCCGTGATGTCCTGTGGACAGAACAACATTTGCAACTATGCATCGCGCAACGATAAGAGCTTCTGGCTATCCACCTCAGCGCCCATACCCATGATGCCCGTCAACAGCCAGGAGATTAGCAAATATATTTCAAGGTGCGTCGTCTGTGAGGCACCGGCGAATGTCATTGCCGTGCACAGCCAGTCGCTGGCGATACCCAACTGCCCCAATGGCTGGGAAGGACTATGGATTGGCTACAGCTTCCTCATGGTAAGTGCGAACTAATTACGACCAAATATCGTCTAAGCATTAACTGATCGATCTTCAAAATACTCTAGCACACGGCTGTGGGTAATGGAGGCGGTGGCCAGGCCCTGCAATCGCCTGGCTCTTGCTTGGAGGACTTCCGTGCCACTCCGTTCATTGAGTGCAACGGAGCTAAGGGACACTGCCATTTCTATGAGACAATGACCAGCTTCTGGATGGTTACCCTAGAGGATAACGATCAGTTCCGGAAACCCGAACAGGAAACGCTCAAAGCAGGCAGATTGCTTTCACGTGTATCCAGGTGTCAGGTCTGTGTGAAGAACTCGTCATAAAGCGCACACCAATAATTTTAATCTAAATGTAATGCCTTAACTATACCAACGAACAAAACAACAAACACACACACACACACCTACACAAACACACATACTAGAACCAACACTGCTACCAAATTCCTTAAAAGCAAACAACTAACCAAATATATACAAAAAGTACCCAAAGAAGAAATATATATATAACTATATGTATGTGTAGATCCGCCCCGATTAGGGTGGAGCGCGTTTGCCATTTTTTTGTATCTGCCATTTTTTAAAGAAAAAACAAAAAATAAATGAAAACCAATGTAAGCTGCTTCTTAGTTACGAGTAAGTTAAGTAAATCAACAACAACAAATAAACTAGCCTGGTAATATGTAAAACAAGAAAACAACGTTTAATAATACATCCCCACCTGTTTGTTTCCTTTATCTGTATCTTCCATATGTTGTCGAGATGTGAAAGAATTGATGATATGATACGATATTCAAAACGATGTTCAATTAATCGGCAATTATTATTTTGCCTAAAACGAAGCCCCAATCAAACAACATCAAGACGAATGCTTAAAATAAATAAAAACATTTTGCTTCTTAATTCATTAAATTCCTATATTTATTTATGTTATATTTGAGTTACCTAAATATACCCACAAACAAAGTTTCTTCAGTTCTAATTCTATTTCGAAATACATCGATCAATGAAGCATACGCATATCCTTATTCATTCTATTTCAGATTTATCTACACTCAGTCAATTAATGAGTCAATAAATCAGTTATTCCATTAGGACACCGAATTATCATTTAGTGTAGATCATTCAATCATTCAGTCAGTAAGTAAGGTAGTCAATCAGTGAGTAAGTAAATTTTTCAATCAGTTATCAATCATTCCAAGCAATCTCATGTGCAATTCGATGATATTTTCGATATTCAAAGTTAATCTGCATATCACTGAGTTAAGGGATGATTCACATCACCTGATAATGGAGGTGTGTATGGATGGGGTGGTTTGTGGCTAAAAAAAGGCGATGAAGAGAACGCTTTGAAGACGCGAATTATTCAAACTTCACGATGTTCAATGAAAACTCACCACTTGGTCTGTCGACACGGGCACAAGTGCGCATGACGAGGCCTTCATGGTTGAAACAAGGGTTGGGGCTCTGCCCATTGTGGGGGGTGGGTTTACCCGATAACAGCCACAAGGAAGGGAGCAGCGGTAGAGGGTGGCGCATGTTACCATATGATAATGATATGCCTGTAGACCCTCACACATACAATAACAATGATAGGGCAGTGGTCTGAAGGTAAACGACTAAAATATACTCTATGTATATCGTATTGGCTTATGGAAATACGACCTAGATATATTCGAATATTTATAAAATGAATAAATTCAATATAAAAAGTATTATCTATTTATACTTTCTTATCAAATTTATATATTTTCCTGAGTCAGTAAATATTAAACACAAGTACCAAATGAATCATATTATCAACTGCCTTTACCTGCGTGTTACATAAAGGTACTCCACTCATACTACCCTGCGTACTCTGCAAAATTCCAATTGGTGGTGGAAAAAAAAGACGAAACACAGCATATAGAAACGTTCCAGCTGTGTGAAAATAGGGGTAGCTTTTACAAATTCAAATTGGAAAATCGAGCAGAACAGCAAAAGAGCTCGGCGAGAGCGGTTGGGAATTACAGCCAAACAGCTGGAGAAGAAAACACAAAATAAAGAAGGAACAAAGAGGAGGATAAAAGCTGCAAGCAATATATATAAAGACAAAATTGTAATTAAAATGTAAGGCAAGGGATACCAGTTAGGAGAAAGTGCAAAAACGCGTAGTTCCAATTGGAGCTGAATGAACTGCAAGGAAGTTCCGGAAGTCGCAAGCCGAGCGAGCCCAGGAGAAGCCCTGCACAACGAGTGGACAATACAGCAACTCCTACACACAGACTGAGAGTGAGTGAGTGAGCGAGTGAGAGGGTGAGGCAGAGAGAGAGAGAGAGAGAGAGAGAGAGATAGAGGCAGACAACCCCCCATCAACTTCAGTCTATATGATTATCGTTCTGCTATTGCTCTTCCAATCGCTGTGCCTCTTTTGCCAACGTTTGGTGCTCCGCATTCACGACCGATGCTTTCCCCGGAACGTCCGTGTGATCCAGGAGTTGGCCGAAACGGTGGGCGATCGTAAGGCACTGCAGCATCTCGAGAACCAGGAGCTGGAACAAACGAAGCGAAAGCAAAAGCGTCGCCTCTTGGAGCCAATTCTGCCACTCGGAGCGGGTCTCAATCTGGAGGCTTGTCGCTTTTGTGCGCACAGTCCGCAGGGCTATTGTCGCCACCATTTCCACTTGCAGCTACACACCCAGAGGCGTGGCGACGAGCAGGACTACAAGCAGCAGAGCCGGATACGTAGGGAGCTGAAGCGCAGCCTGGAGCCAAGGAGCACTTATCCCATCAACTACAGGCAATATAGTCGAGGTAGCAGCAGCTCCTTGAGCAGTGGCTACGGCTCATTGGCATCCAATTCGCAAGAGGACACGTACAGTTATCTGCAGGAGGCGGGGGAGGAGCGAGAGCAATTGCAGGAAGAGCAGCAGGAGGTCGAGCCAGAACGGCAACAGGAACAAGAGCCAGAGCAGGAAGCGATTAATCACTTGATAACAAGTCATCTTTAGAGCAGATCCAACTCAATAAGAGCTCTTTAGACACAAGCAGCGGCAAGACCTCATTGGCATTCACCTCACGGAAGACGGAGTGGGCATAGGATACTACTTGAACGCCTTAGATAAGAGTTCTCTTCATCTCAACTGACAATCGGGCCTAAGCAACTTCACATTCAAAGAGAAACGCCTTCAGCTCACTAGAGGTCATCAGGTGTAGAAGGCGCCGACTCACTTGGTAGACCATTTCGCTTTGAAAGGACTCTCGTCAGAATCAAGTAGGCTGTGTCTCGAGGAGGTCTATTGTTTACAAATTTGCTGTGAATCTTTTACGTTTGTCAATATTGACGCCCAGGTGTAAGATCGATTATAAAAGTCTTTTGCGTAATGTCGAGCTTTGAATGGGAGCAACAACAACTGCAGCTGCAGGTTCAGCAGCCGTTGCGACGTCGACGACAACAGCACCAGCACCAACACCAACATCAACACCAACACCAACACCAACACCAACACCAACACCAACACCAACACCAGCACCAACACCAACATCAACACCAACACCAACACCAACACCAACACCAACACCAACACCAACACCAACACCAGCACCACCAACAGCATCACCACCAACAGCATCACCAACAGCATCAGCACCGCTGTGAATTTCTGATGCAGGAGAAGAGCCCGGTACAGCACTCGCTAACGGAACTATCGTCCGGTCCCCTGGGGCATGGCACCGAAGACGACTGGACGTGGAGCAAGCGAAATCGGTCCAAGGAGGTAGTCCTCAGTGGACCCAACTTTCGCACAGTTCACTTCCATCCCAATTGGAGCAAGGGCACGGCTGGCATTCAGGGCAAGCGACCCTTGAATAACGGCCGCTACTATTGGGAGCTGCACGTCTCACAGCGGGTCTTCGGCACCTCGATCATGTTTGGCATCGGCACCAAAAACTGTCGCCTCCACGCTAACGCGTTTCGCAACATGCTCGGCGAGAACGAGCATGGCTGGGGATTGTCCCACAAGGGTGAGTGCTCACTGTATAAAATAATATCACCAAATATCTATATGTGTATACCATATCCTTTTTATCAATTTTAATTGTAGGCGTTCTCTGGCACAAGGGCGTGGCACTTCTATATACAAAACGCTTCCGCGAAAATCATCCCACACAAATTGGCATACTTTTCGATGGCATCGAGGGCACATTAACCTACTATAAGGATGGCAAGTGCCTGGGCGTGGCATTCAGAGAATTAGACAAGGTGAGCTAAACACGAAACGGCTGTCTAGTTGTCTTAGTTTTGATATTTCTAAATTTGCTTACGAGTCTCCTTAAAAAAGTTCCCAGCTGTCTAGCATTTATTCCTTAGTTGGGATATTTTTCAATTTCCCTTCATTGAAATATTCCCTACTATATAAATAATATGCAAGAATTCATTTTAAATATCCAATTGCTTGAAATTTTAAAGAAAATATCTTTCAATGCACATTCAATTCCTATTATGGAGTTGATATATCTAGAGTTTGCCATAATCAGAACTCTAGTTTAGAAAACTTTAGTTAAGAAATGTTGTTCATAAATTGATATATTTCCCTCTAGGTTACCGAACCACTCTATCCCATTGTCTGCTCTACCGCAGCCAAAACGGAAATGACTCTTAAGTGCGCCCGGCAGGAGTTTGTCAATCTACAGGATCGTTGTCGAGCGGTGATCATGCGAAGATTGCACACCATTGGCGATGTAGAGAAGCTGAAGCTGCCACAGTCCATCAGCGACTACCTGGTCGAGGTGATCGATGACATGGAGCCATTGCGCCAGGTAGACAACTATGATATATTATGTGGTTTCTAGGAGTTAGATAATAATTGGCTAGGTCTTGGTCTTTGCAAATAGTCTATATATATCTATGATAAGCTATGTTCCATAGGTGGATGAGGCGAAGATGTGCATGATCAACTATGATCTGCCAATTTAGAAAGAAAATGACGAATGATGATGACGATGCCCGTGAAACTCGAACATATGTGCCATAATTTGAGGGCTCACTGTACAGCTGTACGATATACTTGTATACATATATGTTGTGGACGAATGAAAGTTGTTTCTATGCGCAAATCTCAAGTTTTTAAAGTCAGCAAGTTTTTGATACATACTGTATATACATATATGTAAATATATATATATATCGTCATATATAAATATATATGTATATATATACATAATATCTGTATAATATATTTTCGATAAAATTGATTGTTTTCTGTTCTGTTTTGTTTTGTTCCCTAGCTAAAATGTTTCCCAATGAATAGGCCAATTAGGTGCAATATTTGTGATATAAGTCAAAGGGCAGCAACAAAAAGTAAATGAATAAATATTAGAAATACTTAAAAGAAAAAATCATATATATATATAGCTTCAATAAAATAAGCTTTGATTTAAGGCAACTCTATAAATTATGTATACAAAATGTATTTTTTGCTACGAGTGTGAAATCTAGTCAAAGAGAGAAAGCTGCACCCAAACATTCTGTATAAATTATCGGCTAGTCAGCTAATTAGTGTTAAGTAAATGATTATAAATAATTATGTATTAAGTATTAAAAGGTAAAACACAATTCAGTTGCAAACAAACTTTAACAAATTCTAGTCCAAATGTGCAAAAACCAAAAGTTCACTTAATAAGATAAATAGATACATCTAGATATATGTATGTATATCTATCCAGATATATATAAATACCTCTTAAGTGCGTAAATATGGAAATATATACATATATATAAATATTTATAGAACTTTAAGAACATAAGTACTTAAACAAAGAACAGACAAATAATTTAGTAAAAATTATTTTTATGTATTTTCATATTTGTAGCATCTCATATACGTATATATTTTTTATTTTTTTGGTGTCTATATAAATTACTATGATCTTGTGTAAAGTAAATTGAAAACTGTTAAATACAGGGGTATACATGTGTCTCTATTATGTATGTATGTCACATGAATTATTACATCAATTTAAATTTAACTAACTAAATGAATAAAAAATACAAAAATTCTAAGCACAGATATTTCTCTAGTTAAATTCGTAAAATATTCGTTTGTTTTTTACAGTTCATCGGTAAGATGATGTATGTTCTGTAAATGATCGCCATAGTCTGTGGCCTCGCTGCCAACAAATGTATCGTAGTTATTCAGAATTTCCAGATAGGACAAGCGATCGTCGTGATCCTCATCGGTGGAGACAAACAAATGATCGACCTCATCGTCCGCGATGGCCGTATTACTGGGCACAATCCATGAGAGCACCTGAAAGCATTTGAGAAGCGCATTTATTGATACGTCCAGCTAGTAAATGATCTCAGATTACGGTTCAGTGCTATATGCCTATTTGCCTATCTATATATTATCTATATAGTGTATCCTGTATTTCATTGTAAAGGAAAGTTAACTTTGTCTATATCTGCTCTCTCTTCACTACTCTATGTATCTATCCCTCCATTCTATATCTTCATCAATCTTTCTTCCTTATCAATCATATCACCTCGTTGCCAGTCAGAGATCCATCGCCATTTGTATCGTAATCCTTATCAAATCGTTCCTTCTCCGTTATTAACCACTCCTTGTCATGATGCGCGGCTGCTTGGCCGACAAACTCTTGGAATTCAATTTTGCCATCATGATTCAGATCCTTATCCTGCATCGTGTGCTCCAACAGAATGGGCAACATTTGTGGATGCTCTTCCGGATTTTGGAAAAGAACATATTCCTCCTGATTCAGCACACCATCCTTGTTCGTGTCGGCTGCATGGAACATTTCCTTATCCTGTTTGATCATCTTTTGCTCCTCCTCATAGCTATCGAAATCAATGAGCTCCTTCTTGAAGTTCTCATTCTCCATGGAATAAGTGTCCTGTAAGTATTCCTTCCATGTAATTTTATCGTCCAAATCTTGATCAATTTCCTCAAAACGATCTGCCGCTTCCTCCTCCGAAAGTTTCCTATGCAATAAATTTGATATTAAGATATTATTATATACAGATTAAAAATATGTTTTTATACAATATGTTTCCACACATTAAGGATAGATTTTTACATCACATAGATCGTGCTTAGGCTTTAGCGTTGGGTTAGCTTTTAAGCGTTTGGTTAATCAACAAACAACACTCACTTAAAGGACCTTAAAATCCAAGCTTTCAATTCATGACGATCGATATATTCATCATTATTCAAGTCCATCATCTTGATGAGTATGGCCAGACGTCGCTTCGATTCTTCCGGCGAGAGAGTATCAAATTCTTGAGCCTCTTTTGTGTTGCCTGCAAATAGGAATATATTAAATATATTTATGTATGTATATGCTTTAGGAAACAGTCCAATTAATTCACAAAAAAACATAAAACGTGCGCACACAAAAACCCCAAAATATTAAAAACAAAGTGCGATATAATGGGGTGTTCCCGACTAGGAGATACGCTGAAGCCTACCCAGAGCTGCTAGTTCAAACATTCGACGCTTGAGGTTTATTAGACGGATAAACAATCATCATTTTCATCAAACATCATAATTATCCAGAGAGCGATCACTCAATACAAATATAGACATAGATATAGATATATTTAAAACTACCATCTATAATGCCCGCACATTTTCTAATCGTCTACAGGGTATAAAAATATTAAACATAATTTATAGCGAAAAATATAAAGAGTTTGCTCGACTGACAAGTACCCTTTTGTATACAAGAACTATTGCTACTTGTAGCTGCCATATTGCTAGCCCAGTTCCTTTCCTTGCATATGCTTAGCATAGTTACAACATAGCCTATTAAACCACACTATACGCACTTTCTAATGCCTACAGGGTATACACATATTCTACATATAAACAGCTGTTTGTGCGTGCTATAAACAAAACATTAGTCGGCATTGAGGTTTCTTGTGTGTTTACCCACCTATGATGGCCTCATGATCAAACTCCACATTGTGCTCGCCCAGATCGTTGTGATGATGTGCATCCCTGGGCACATAGCTGCCGTCCTTCACCCGTTCCTTGCTCAGATGCTTCTCGTGCTTGTGGCTGTTGGCAACGGCGCCATTGGCGGGCATAGGTCCAACCAGAGCCAAAGCTCCAATGATGCACAGCAGAATTGGCAGACTTGTTAAACGGGCCATTGTGTTTGGATAGACCCTGCACTCACATACACACACACACTGACTATGGCACGGGCAGCTGCGACGATTTGTTTATATACAATCCTCCGTCTGTTGCTTCTTGTTTGCTCGCCAGACGCACACTGAGAGATTTTTTGTATGCCTTCTTGCTCTTGGATGCTGGGAGCGTTACAGACACACACACATATACATACACGCATACACACTCTGGCAGCTGCTTCTGTTTTGTATAGCACTTGAGAGTCTAAGCGTTTGCCGACTCACGTAATACCCAAAAAGTCAAATCTTTGAACTCTAATGAACCCGATCAATGGGTTTTGCGTAACCTGAAATACATAAATATACATATACATAAACATATATTATTCATAAACTACAAACAATTTTCATTTCAGCTTACCAGCTGTTCGTCCTATGCACACATATTGCAGTTTCAATTGAATGTGATAGGCACTCTTTTAATTTTGCATTGCATCTATTTTATTCTGCACTTTGAATATACACTTTAATTTATAGTATTTACAAACAATTTAAAAAAAATTAATTACTTCTAGCAACTCTCAGCGGCGCTCAAAGCATAGCCAACCTTTCATCGATATATCGCTGCAGCTGCTATTGGCAATAGCAACTATCGCATATCGCCGGACTGTACATCACTAGCTATTGTTATTGCAAAATAATATTTTTTCGCCAACTATGATTGTGCAAAACTAAACATAAATTAAACATAAAATCAAATAAAAATTAAAGTGCAAAAGCTTCACACAGACAGTTAAACAATTATTGTACACATAAAGGGGCATGCATATAAGGTGAGTTGGCTAACAAAAATTGGTCGGCAAAAAAGGCACACCTGAATGGGCCTTAAACTGGAAACAAAAGTTCAGTAAATAAATTCAAATGACATCATTGACAGCACACAATTTGTTGTGTTCAAGCGCCTCCTAGCAGTTATGTTTATGACTCTTGGGTGTATATTTATTAATTTTTTGTGTGTGCGCACAAAACACGCAAAAGGACTGAATGTGAGGCAATCGAAAGGGTACGATTGAAATGTGTGAGTTAGATGGATATTTTTAATGGTGTAATTAGGAATCCGGTTGCGGCGTAGGAGTTGTTGACCGTTACTATTTTTGGTTGACATGTATATGTACACCTACACCGGTGTTGCCAACGTAATTATAGCTCATGAAGTTGTGAATTGCCAAACATGCAACTGGTCAACAAATATACGTGTGTACATATATATATTATGTGTGTGTGTGTGTGTGTGTGATTGTGTAGACTTATCCTTACACGAGCGCGCTTTTCACTCACTCTACAAATTAGAGATGGGAAAATGATAGAAATTCATTGTTACAAGAAACAGTGCAATTGTAAATTAAATGAAATCAAAATTGTTTAAAACTTTTAAATACATAATTCGAATAGCAAGATTTAGATTTTTAGTTTTTGCTTAGTCTTCATTTAACGTTGTAGAATTATACATAGTTATAATAATAATCCATAGTCGTGCCTGCTTGCTTCAGTAAAAACCAATCACGACACGCGCCCAACTCGAATGGAGAGTTTTTTATCTTCATGGCTTACGCTCATGCGAGTTAATCCAATATAGTTTGCTAACCGTTGCAGATAAAGAGAGTGTGCAGAGAGCCAGAGAGCAACGCAACGCAACGGCAGACACATTAATAACAAACAAAAGCAAACAAACAAACAACACCAGCAACAAATAAGAAACTACTTCAGTACGGAAAAACCTGAAAGCTTGCAAACAAAATTTAGTCGTAAGCCAACCTTCGGTCAGCGTAGCAGTTAGCTTTCGTCGTGCAGCAATAATTATTTGATTTTTGTTATCCAGTTTGAGCCGGTTTACAACGCAACGACCCCGCCCGCGCTAATTAATAGCTAAAGTAAATCCGTAAAAAATTAAAATACACCAAATGCCGTACATTATCATACGCGGCAATCTTGCCTCCTATAGTCATAAATATCCATGGCGTGTGCTCGTCTCTGGACTGAAAGGTAAATCATCAGTATAGACTGCTCTCACTCTCTCTGCCTCTCCATCCACTCTTGTTTCTCATTTCGCAGTTAGTTTGTATTAGATTTTAACAGTTGATTTCTTATACGCATTTGTTGCCAACCAATATTTTGGGGCCAACTTAATTTGCTGAATTGCGTCTTCATTATTTATTTTTCGTTTTGTTTGCCATTCTTTCTGTCTCATTGCGCGACACAAATTATATGAAGTGTGCTTCGTCACGTTTCCACAGACACACTCAGGCTCACACACACACATACATATGTACATATATACAGAAACACTTGTGCATAAACTCACGCCCACAAGTCTGGTTTAGTTTTTTTTTTTGTTTCTTTGTATTCGGTTATTCCACTTTACACTACCAACTAATTTTTGAATGAGCTCGTCCTTGAGTGTCTGAGAGTGCTTATATGTATGTATATCTGCCGTTGGCTATGGATGTCTGCTGTAGTGAGTGCTGTCCATCCTTACAGTGGCATCCTCAAGCATTAGTGCTTGCTGCACAGTCATATCACTTCAAGCGATGTGCTTTCGTTGCTTTCGCTTTTCAGCGTACTTTGTTTATTTTCGCCGTAGTGTATTGAACGGATTTATGGCCTTGTAAATAACATATGTACATATAACTGTATTAGTTTTAAGCACTACAACGTGCACAAAATGGATTTCAATTTATAATTTTGTTTACTCACTTTTGTGAGTACCCTGTAGACTACGAATATTGAAGAAAGGGTGTACGTGTTTCCCAGTGAAGTTTCGAATTTTAGTTATTTTCGGATCTCAAAATTTCTGAAGCTCTTATTTAATATTCGCATAGTTTAAAATTAATGTTTTAGACATGCTAAATGCCAATGGTTTTTCGTTAGCTATTCAAATGAAAACAGGTTTAACACCATAACGAACATGAAGTCATAGTTAGAGTATTCGTGAATTGGCATGAGCTATTAGCACGAAATGTGCTCACCACTCTGTTTGTCTCCACTCTCTTTTGCACTCTCCCACTCGTTGCTTCGCTCTCCATTAATTGTATTTTCTGTCGCACATTCGAGCCGTCAGTTTCGTTTTGTTTCGCACTGAGTGCAGTTGAATTACGCCTTGTATGGTGAGCCGAGCACAAATACACACACACACACACGCACTCACAGATATAAATATATATATTAAAAGAGTTTATATTTAACAAGTATATACATATTTTGGAAAAGTCAATGCACCTATAGAATTTTCTTTAAACATACTGATACGTGCTGGACTTGAGTTGAAAGAAAAACGGCACTTATTCGATTGCTTAATTAGCACTCACACAGGCACAAAAACACACACACACACACGACAGATCGTTGAGGCCAGCTGCTGACGTCATGCAGCTGGCGCTTTAGGCATTTTTGATTGTTGTTATTATCTTTGTTCAGCGCTTGTCATATTACCCTACTATATAAACAACCCAATTCAAACAGTTTTAATGTACATACATACATATATAGACAAGTTCATAGTAAATATTCACGTATATATACTTATATAAATATATATATATATACAACATTCTGATAAGCTTCGACTTTCTCAGCTGACGACATCGAACAGTTAAACAAGTTCTCCTGCGGCGGCTACAGCGATGAGTCCACAATCGTATATCTAGTCCATCCGTGTCGCATATTATCAGCTTTAGAGGTATAGTAAACACATGTTACGGTGAAAGCTCTGTTATACATGACTAGCAAAAGTTAGATGAATCAGAAACCGGGATAATACAATATAACTCGTTTCAAAACGTCCTATAAAAAATTGGTTAAAGAAAATGTCGCTATAATATAACTCGAATAATCAGTATAAAACAATTCTTAAGACTTGAAAAACTATCCTTAAATAATTTGTTTTTAGTTTCAACTTTTTCAATAAAAAAACAAAATAATAATTTTCTTTTATTTATTTATTTTTTTACAAAAAATGGAGCAGTTTGTTAGTCAGAGCTTTCATCGTAACTTTTTGGCATTTAAGTTCAAAGAATAGAACAAAATTTTGTGTTGCAGATTTTGGGTTTTCGCGTTGTGGCCAGTTCATCGACAGCCGTTAAGCAGGACTATAACGAATATATGTGGACGATGCGCAAGGAGTTCGTCGAGCCTGAACCTGAATCCGAAACCGTATCCGTAGTCCGTGAGAATCTATCCAATATAGGCAGAGAGGCGGCCAGTTTAGGCAATTATCATAAAGTCGATTCCCCAGAGTAAAACTCTTCTCTCTCTGTGTGTGTGTATGTGTGTGTGTAAGTGTGTGTGCGTGTGTATATGTGTGTAGAGAAACTATAGCAACCTCAAAAAAGAAAATATCTGACAGCCTATCCAATAGATATATGTATATATATATTTAAAAGCAAAGTATGACCGATAATCAGGCGGGGCCAGTGGCGAAGGAATCGACAACCAACTGCGAATGCCCACAGCCGGTGCCATCGACAACATCCACTGGTGCTGCTGTACCACCCAGTTGCCCGACCAATGTTGTGACCATACCCGTGCCCATTCTACAATCGGAGGGCAACTTCGCTTACGTCACCGTCAAGGGTTCACTGCATGATTACACCTGTACCGTGTTCGGCTTGAATCAGGCTGAGGTGCAAGCCCTGTCGAATCGTCTGTCCGTTAAGCCTTGTGTTAATGGCGTCCTAGTCGCTGTACCGCCCATGGTTATGTTGAATACTTTAGCACAACTCAGCTATAAGGTAGTTTGTAGCTGCGGCGAAGCGGAAATCTGTTGGACAATGCAGCGCGAGGTCTAATGAAGTTGGAAATTTTGATTCGAAGCACATTAAAAAAACCTCAGTCAAAATATCGATCATCAATCAACCAATCATCAACTCATCTTTATCAAATCAAGAAATATGGATCAGCATAGCGCAGACAATTGCAAGTGCCACAAGCATACGCAGCCGGCACAGCAGACGCTCAGCGACATGGATTTCGATCGGGGCATTTGGAATGCGGGTGAGTCAAAACTTTTACTATTCGTGTATTTTACGTCAGAGTCAGAGCTCCAACTATTTTTAAGTAGAATCATACTATTCATTTCCATATATGCCTGATTTGGATACACATACATATACATGAAACTGAATTATGAATAATACCTAAGCAGAGAACCCAAGAGGCAACTCATCATCAACTCTTTCCTTGTATCGCTTGCCCTTCCTCTCAGTTTCTCATTGCCTCTTGCAGAAATTTATCGTTGACCAGGCTCTAGAATTATCTGCTGTCTCCGTGTCCACTATCTTATCAAGATTTTTATCATACCTTTCCTTATCATTAGAGTTATCGATCAAACATTAATATCTTCTGTACACATTTCCGCTGCCTTTTTATATAGACCCATATAATGTGTAGACCAAGACTCATGAAATATATATTTATTGTATCTCTGCTAACATTCCAAAGCGAATTCTGATTTCTTGTATATCTTCCTGCTTTTATGAGTATTAACCCCATAAAATGTATTTGCCTACCAGATTTACCCTTCTCTGCACCTCATATTTCTATTTCCCTTTATTAAATTTCCACTATCCATTATACCTTCTATATATGTAAATAGGGGTTTGTCTATTACAATATTCTCTATATTTCCTGTTTTATTAATATCCCAGTATTTTAGCTAGTGAATTGCTTAGATCTTAAATATTTAATGCCCGATTTTCCTCATGCCCTTTAGCCATCTACAACGAAGTGGATCGTGTGCGAGAGTTCATCCGGAAGGGTAAGGCGATGGCGCGCGATGATTGCGACTACACTGCCCTCCACTATGCAGCACGGAATGGAAACGAAGAGATTTGCAAGCTGCTGTTGGAGGAGGGCAAAGCGGATGTGAATGCGGTGACAAAGGCGGGTGCCACGCCACTGCATCGAGCGGCCATGATGGGTAATGTAACTCAATATATATTCTAGACAATATATATGTACATATATATACTAAATACGTCTCCTATTGATAGGTCATATGAACATTGTAAAGCTGCTGGCAGAGCAGCCGAAGGCGAATCTTTTGCTGCAGGATGAGTGCGGGCAGAGCGCGTTGCATCGCGCTGCATTGCGCGGCCAGCTGGAGGTGTGTCGCTACCTGTTGCAGCAGCAGCCGGCGCTGAAGCTGCTCAAGGACAAAAAGGATAAAATCGCCTTTGAGTATATCATGGAGAATGCCAACGACGATTTTAAGCTGCTGCTAAAGCCCTAAGCCCCAAGGCGACCGAAGCCACAAGCCTGAAGAACAACGTAATTGGTGGAGTAGTCAACTTTGTAGCTCTATATATAAGTGCCCCAAATTGTTATGGTAATTGTTATCATATCTTTTATAGGAATACATCTATCTTTCTATACATATGTATGTCTATATATGACAGTTAGTCTTGTATGTATGCTTTTTTTTCATGTAAAGTGTAAGCACAAAAAAGTTTATCACGAAGAAAAAACTCAATTCATATTTTATAATTTTCACAAATTTATATATACAAATATGTATATATACATATATGTATATGCAACAATTGTAACATTTGAAAGTGTCTAAAATGTTAATGTAAAGAGCAAAAAGTGTTTGATCGCAATCCTATATTGCGAGTGTTTCTATATATAGATGATTATATATATGTATGTGCCTACACACTAAAAGTAAATACCCTACATTTTTGCATACACTACACTAACGGGCAATTTACAAACATTACATACCTACGCTAAAACATATTCTATATATTTATAAATATAAATAACTTAAATAAATACTGCAAATTGCACAAGATACTCGATGTTAATCCCACGATTCGGCTGATCGTATTATTTGACTAGTTAAGTGGGTTCCTCGCATGGCCGGCACATCCGAGAACTCGCTGAGATATCGCTTCAGTGTTTGCGGCATGCACAGCTCCTCGTCGACAATGCGCGCCAGAGTGGAGCTCTCGCCAGTTGGTGGATACTTGGCATGGAGCTGGAAGTCGGCCTGGAGCGCTCGCAGCAGCTGTTGGCGTATCACCTGGCGGGCGAGCGACTGCAGCGACCGGGGCTGTGTGCTCAGCTGACGCATGTTCTGGTCAAAGGCCAAGCGTGTGGGCGTGGCTGGCTGGGAGCTGTCACTCGTTTCGGTGGGCGGGGAGAACTTGAAACCAACGTGTCCTGGAAAGAGGAAAGCGGAGGAACGTATAAATGGGAAGAGCCGCTATGTGAGAGATGACAAGACAAGTGAAAGAGCTGATAGCAAGTGGAGCGTGAGTACAGCTTAAGATGGGAACAGTTCTTGTGCAAGCGGAAACGGAATGGAAGTAGAACAAGATGCGAGTGTAATAGGACAAGGGAAAAAGTGGAACAAACGGTAATATGAAGCAGCATTCATAAAATGGAAACAGAACAAACTGGGATATTTAACAAATGAATTACAAATGGAATCGGAACTTACTTAAGAGTTCAGCAAATGCCAAGCTCTGCGGATTGCCATTGGACCGGAGCTCGTTGAGAACATGTTCGCTCGAGATCTGAGAGAGATTGCAGCCCTCTCGCAGCAGCAGCTGAGCTATGTCCAGGCGCTGCAGGCTGATGGCGCGAGCCAGGGGCGTTTCGCTGTAGATGAAGCCACAGACGACTGTGGGCGCCTGGTAGCTGTACAGATCCCTGCGAGCGCTGGGCAGCTTGGCGAGAAGAACGCGCAGAATTTGACGGAAGGGAGACAACTGCTCGATTTGCTGCACCGCGAAGAGGAGCAGGCCCACATCTTGGGCATCCGTGTAGAGACCGAGGAGTCGCTGCTGATCTGCCTGATCCAGAAGGTATTCGAGCATCTCCGGCAGCTGTTGGTGTATGGCACGCATGATGGGAGTCAGATTATCACTGTCCCTGACACTCAGGCTCTCGCCGTGCTGCAGCAGCAGCTCGACCATGGCACGGTCCTCGGCATCCGGACCAAGGCAATGGTGCAAGAGATGGTGAGCCGGCAGACGTCGTGCGCCACGCTCCAGCAGAATTTTCGCCAGCTGCCGATGCCGGCCGATGACTGCGAAATAGAGCGCCGTATACCCTTCCTTATCCTGGAGATTGACGCGGGCTCCGCGCTCGATCAGCTCCTGGGCCAGCTCGAGCTGGTTGCAGGCGATGGCCAGCATCAGGGGCGTCTCGCCCTCGTCGTCCGTCTCATTGAAATTGACGTTCGTCTGGAGCAGCAGGCGAGCCGCTTCACTGCATCGACTCTCGATGGCCAGGTGCAGAGCCGTCTTCCCGTCGCTCAGCGTCTTCGAATTGACCAAAGCCCCGTGTTGGATCAGCTGGCGAGTGACCTCCGCATTGCCGGCGCCCACGTGCAGCGGCGTATACCCCTCACTGTTGACCACGTTGATGGGCGCCTGGTGCTTGAGCAGCACAGCGACGCACTCCACATGGCCCCAGGCGGCGGCGTAGTGCAGCGGCGTCACCAGGTCAGCGTCGTAGATATGTGGATCCTGTTGGCGGCAACTGGCACAGCACTGGGTGAGGAACTCGCCAGTGTTCTCAAAGGTCTTCGCATAGTAGTGATATAGCTGCGAATCCTCGCCGGCCACGCCTCCACCACCATCGCCCACGCCTCCCTCTGTCTTCTCTGAGCTCCAGCTTTCGCCTTCGAACTCGTCCACCCATTCCAGCTTCTCCATACCCTCAGGCGTAATGTCTATCTCCAGCGTATCGGCATGAGCTGGATGGGGAAAAACGAAAATAATTATTAATAAAATTGTTATTTATTAAATATTCTAATTCAAACTCTTATGAATGTTTAAGGAGTTTAAAAAGCAAAAAGAAAACATTTCTTATTTACTTGCTTAAATCAAACTAATTAATTAATTATTCCACAAAATTGTATTATTTATACAAATAAATTTCAGGAAATTATTAATAGAAATTTCTAATAAAATATTAATAATAAATACATCATTCATTAATTATGACACAAATTGAGTTATTCTATTTTGAAGTTTTAAATGCTGGGCTTTGTAATTAATAATATAAGTTATATTTATTACAATATTGATAATGTTTATAATTTATAAAAACAATTGAAACTTTGAAAAGCTTTTTATTTGTATTATTTCAGTATTTATATTTTTCAATTGTAATTCTCTCACCTTGCAGCTCACTTTTGACATGTGAACGTTCGGCTACCTGAGCGCCTACTACAGTCAAAAGAAAAACGAGATAGCCAAGTGTATTTTTCATTGCGTTTTCAGCTGACCTATCTTCAGTGAGCTACACCTTCAGTCGATTTTCTCTGGCCTCAAAGACCCCCCTCTCTGTCTATTCTCCCATTCTAGATAGTTTTTGTTGTTCTTTTTATTTATGTTTCTCTTTTTTTTCAGTTTCCAAAATGCATTTGGGTCACTGACATTGGCTGCACTGCAAGAAAACTATAGGTGTGTGTTGTATTGGGATATACAAAATTTCACAAGACTTTGAAAACTCAAGAAAAATTTGAAATCTTTTCAAATTTATGTTCAAATACTTTCAATGAAATATTTCTTTGTTTTTTCTCTGAGTGCGTACAGTGTACTAATGGTAAATATATTATGCCGGCCGCCGTATCAGCAACTGCCCTTATCATTTCAAGTGTGGATAGCCCACATAATCAAGCTAATTTTAATATTATCTTACTCTAAAATTGATTTTTAATGCTAGACATATAAGTGCTTAAAAATATCTTTTGTGTATATAATTATTTTCTTTACTAATTTGCTGTACAAATTGCAAATAAATTTTTAATAGTTCAGATAAAAATAGTTCAAATAGTCAATGTTATGTTAAAAAAAAAGAAATTAAATTAAATTAAAAATAATATACATACATAGGTATGTTTACATGTAAAAAATATCCAAGATGTTTAGGGCAACGTAAAACTTTTGTATAACCAAAAAATATTTTAGAAAATGTAACTAAATACATATATGAAATATATATAAAAAACATGCCGACTAAGAACTTAGGAAATGGGAAAACATGTTTGGCGAACTACCCCTAAATTGATTTTCTGCGACCAGCTGTTGCCCGTGAATGCCAAAGGCTTTGTGCCTGCAGCTTGAACTTACCTTGATGATAGACATTCAGTTGTGGCTCCTCGCAGGATTGGACGAGCAGCTCGAGAAGCTCGGCATCGCCCAGTAGGGCGGCCGTGCCCACAGCGGTGCGCCCACATGTGGCCGAGACGTAGGTGGCCTGGGCGCCCTCCAGGATGCAATCCAGGGCCTGACCAAAGTCGCCGCTGTGGACGGCGCTCATCAAACGCTCGTTGAGATCGTAGGAAAGCATCTTATCATTTGTCCAGAGAAATAGCAAGCAAACCAATCGAAACGGTTGCAAATGGTAAATAGAAATAAAATATAATGTGGAAACACTGCACGGAAAAGCAGACGAAAGGAGACTGAAAAGAAACAACGGGGCAGACCACAGAGCTGACCAAATGAAGGAAGAAAAACTACCACCCCCAATCATAAAGAGCATGAGAGAGAGCCAAAAACAAAGATTACAACAGAACGGAGAGTTCCCTCAACCGTGCTTTGTTGCATTTACAATCAACCAATCAGAACAAAGAGCGAGCTAAACATAAAGAGAGTTGAATATTAGAGATGGCACTTCGTACAGCTGTACATTGTATTTACACACAGCTATAAATAGCGGGATATATAGTGGTATTGTCATGATTTAGTTGTTTTTTGTCCAATTGTAAACTACAATAATACTCTGCATATATTGCATCCTTTCTTCTCAATAATTGAAGCTGATCTTCTAGACATCTTTTTTAGGTTTTTAAGTGTTGCTCATCTGGCCTTTTCATAGCCTGAAAAGCCGCTAGCTACCAATCGCAGCAAAGAGAGCCTTACATATAAAGAGAGCATTTCGTATGTGACATAGAGTTCTCTCAGCTGTGCCTTCTATTTACTCACAGCTGCAAAATGTTTGGGCTTTATTGTTTGTTGCCGCTATACAGACAAAGACTCGATTTGTAACATAAACTAAACTATTTGATCTCCTTGGTTTCCTTAGCGTTCTGCAGCGATTCGGTGATGAAAAGTTTAGCCAGCGATTGAGAGCAAAATTGTGCAATATGCTGGGCATGCGTGTTGATTTGACCAGATGTAATCGTGGCCGTTAAACGGGCCGGCACAGGCATAGGTCGGAATTGTTTGATGACCTCCTCCTCGGGCACTGTGGGCTCGCCCTTCGAAGTACGCACAGCATTCTCAGCAGCCAGCTTAGCCAGAGCCCGATGTTTTTCCTGGAGAATGAGAAAGAAAATTTAATACAAGCTAATAAGCTGCGAAAAGCAACCGCTTACCGTGTCCTGTTTGAAGACCACCTGCTGGTACTTATTGTAGCGCACTGCTTCCTGGTAGAGCTCGTCAACGCGTTCGATTAGGCTGCGCATGTGGTTCTCCAACACTGAGGCGGTGCCCAGGTCCAAGAAGTTGTGTCCCTTGTCTTCCGGCAGCAGCTCATTCAGTTCACTCATCATAATGTTAGTCAGAGGCGAGTTCTTGATAACAATTGGTATCTCGGCGAAGAGACTCTCGTAGCCCACTTTCAGGGTGCGGAATGCCTCGGGTGTGAAGTCGCCATCCTTATACATTTGTATGGCCTGCGGTGTCAGACGATAGGCCTTCAAGCAGAGGAAGCCGCGCGATGACTTCTGGGTGTCGTAGACAACCACGACAGATTCCTCGATGCTAGTCTGGTAGTGATACTGCGATTCGAGCAGGGCCAGAGACAGGCTGTTGCCCACATCGGAGCTCTGATACCAGCCCACATGCAAGTGATCGACATTGACGCGGCGCAGACGACGCATCACAGTCAGCTGGTACATCTCCTCGTCCATGGTCTCGTCTCCGCTCTTGGGAAACGGAAAGCAGTTTGTGATTTCCAGGCACTTGTCCACAACCAGGCCAAGAAGGGCGCCCTGGGCCAAATCCATATTGCTCGACTCCTCATGGCAATGTTTAATCATTTTCATTACGGCCTAAAAAGTTAACATGTTTAATTGTATTTAAAAGATTTAAAAAGTAGCCATTGGAAATGAAAGCGGGCGCTCTCTTCCCCTTCATTAACTGCAAATTGCAATCAAGGCGGCAGCGCTCGCTCTCTCAGTCTCTCTACACACACATATTCACGCACACAAACAAATAGCAGGCGCAGCGCGTGGCACTGTCATGATTTTTTACGCCTTTCTACTGCACTGATCTTAGGCCTTGCACTTGTCACGTTCAATTTACTCTATATTTAACTTACCAGACCATCGCATTGTACATAATTGATGGTATTTTCTGAATCCTCATTGCGAGCATGACGACCACCGCGGTTTGCCATTTTGACGACGACGAAGAAGAAAAGGCTTGAAGTTGGCTGCACACCAGCGTGACCGCGCCGGACCAAACGAGAAATACCAATTTGGTCTCAAAAATATACTATAAAATACTATTTCATATTTTACAAAATACCACTATAAATACCATAACAAATAAATCGTCTGGAAATTCAAATGATAATATGTAAAAATAATAACTGACTTATTATATATAGAAAAAAATAAGGGTTTTCCCATTGCAAAAAATGTTTGTTGTTTATTTCATTTTAAAACATTAATAATATTTCAGTCCAACATAAAACTAGAACAATATGCATTCGTATTCAATTCCATATTGCAATATATATTTAAAGTCTTAAAATTAATTAAATGCTTAAAATTCATTTTGTAACATTTTCTTAAAATAAAATAATAAAGGAACTTCTTTGTTCAGTCTGGTTAGTTTCTCTTAAGATCAGAATATTACATTTAATTATAAATATAATTAAATAGTAAATACTAGCCTTCTTCGTCAGAGCAGCTTAAATTAAATTTGTTGAAATCTTTACATAACATTTGTTCATTGGGCTTAAAATTATTGCACCCATTTTCGCGCAATGATTGTTTTACATGTAATATATGTGATACATTTACATTTTTAAAGCGGTTTCGATTTTTCGTTTTGATTAAATTAATTTGAGAGAATATGCGTTCACACGACGCATTAGAAACGGGCAAAATTAACATAGATTGAGCATATAAAGAACTCACCTTTGATTTTCCACAGAAGTATTTCATATTATCTTTATGTTTTTGTGTAGCCGCGTGCTGCTTAAGTGACGCCAGCCTACTCAAAATGTCAGTCTGGCACGCTTTGCAGTGCGCATCCATATTATTTGCGCTCCTGCCCAGCCATTTTTCATTTTCCGGCATAGTCTCCCACTCAGCTCTACATTTTTGCTTATTGCTCATGTTTTCTATTTATTTGTTTTAAAATTAAGCAAGTCTTAAGCATTAAGCTTTGCCCAAAACCCAAAATACCATATAATACCATAAAATCTAAGAAAAATGCTACTAAATACCTATATACCATTAAAATACTTTTGAGCAAAATCAGAGCTGAAAAATACCAAAAAGTATTTAAAATACCATATTCGGTCACGCTGCTGCACACGCACATACACTGAGAGAAGAACAAAGTTGTACAATGCCCGACTATATCGAGCAATTTTGCAACACTGTCACCGAACAGCTGTTTAGCCGACTATGATAGCAATATAAATAGAAGAAAAAAAGTTTGTTTATCTCAAAATAGTAAAAGAAAATAAAATTTTTAGCGTGTCAGACTCCAAAAGAAAACAAGCAAAACACAGTTGCATGAGCTGAACAGCGGGACAGTCTTCATTAGCAGCTCACAAAATGACGACGAATTGGCGTGAATTGTTTCCCACAAAATTGACCTTTATTATATTTCTGCTGTATATGTCATTATTTATTGGTCAAGGTGAGTGCATATATTTAGTTGCAAATTATTATAATCATTACAATATCATCTCGTAGGCATTTTTGTGACGGCATCGCAGGACTCGAATAATTCGTATAGCTATAATACAGTGACAGTGGTGCTATTGACGGAAGTTTTTAAGCTAATTGTTTCGACATGTCTCTATTGCAAAGAGTAAGTGTTGAAAATATTTCTTAGAATTATTTCTTAACATTTTCTTCATTTACTAATTAGTATTTTTATGTTTTCACAGCAAGAGTCTTCGGGCGCTGGTACGTGATGTGCACAGAGAGCGCAGCGTCTTGGGGCTCTATATGGTGCCAGCGTTTCTCTACTGTTTATACAATAATTTAGCTTTTGTGAATCTCGCGACATTTGATCCGACTACGTATTATCTTTTGCTCCAATTACGAGTTGTTGTCACAGGCATACTGTTCCAAATCATATTCAAGAAGTATCTATCGCAACGACAGTGGATATCATTAATCCTGCTAACGCTCGGCTGCATGCTAAAGCAGGTGGATTTGAATAGGTTCTACAATGATGCAAATGACGATAGCGAAGCAGCGGCCCTGCAGGGGGCGAGCGCTGTGAATGCCACGCAAACGAACTCCAAGGCAAATGGCAAAAATATGGCGGGCTTCGACCTTAGTATAAGCGCCATCTTCATTTTAGCCCAAACGATCTGCTCGTGCTTAGCCGGTGTCTACAATGAATACCTTCTGAAGGACAAAGGAGCAGATGTCAACATTTTCGTGCAGAATATATTTATGTACATGGACTCAATCGTTTGTAATGCATTAATACTGCTGTTCAGAGGCGAATTACTGGACGCATTCAGTGCGAAGAACCTGAGCAGCATTGCGCGATTCGGTGTGATGATCATTATTATCAACAATGCTGCTATAGGCATTGTGACAAGTTTCTTCTTGAAGTACATGAACTCAATACTTAAGACATTTGCCAGCGCCCTGGAGCTGATGTTTACGGCTGTGCTCTGCTATTTCCTGTTCGCGATTCCCATTTATATGAATACCGCGTTGGCAATAGCTGTCGTCTCATATGCAATATATTTGTATACTCAAAGTCCGGTTGTTAACCTCGGCAAGGTGCGTCCTTTATCGAATTTAAGTGACGCCACCTCTCAATTAAAGTCTAAAGAGAAAGAAGACAGCCGCAAGCTGCTGGACGAACAAATCGACACCGACTTGGAAATGGATATCGTTTAATTATAGATAGTAATTTAAAATTTAAGCCACTGTATATAACTCTATGTATTTGTGTTTTGTTCTGAAAAGTTGAGTAAGAGGAACGTGCAATCTGTTTCTTGTATATAGTATTTCCGTTCAAGATAATACTCTAACTTTAATACAACTAAAGAGTAGAATTCCTTTATCACATATAGTTTCTCAATTGATAAGCATTTAACATTACTCAATCGAAATTTTATTTCCTTTATTTTTTTACATCATAATATTTAGCTTCCTGTTATTCAGCACGTGGCGGTGATCTGCGTGCTTGAAGCGCCTGTTGTAAATATTCGTATTCATGGAATTTTTTGTAATCTGCGCATTTTTCCAGATGCTTTTCCATAAGCTCCCTTGGCATGCGATGCGTCGCATTGTATTTGCAAATCTCTAATGGGGGTCCCCTATAATTGCGCACACACTTTATTATGTGGCCGGGCATTCTGTAGAGCAATATGCGATGCGACTTATCATATGGACAAATTCCATAATCCGAATCATTCATTGTGATTCCCTAAATTTCAAATAAATAATTCAATTAATTCAAATTTACAATAATATTGAAAATGGTATTACCAAAAATTGAAAGTACCGCTACTTTTATCTAGAGATGGCTTTTGATTGTAAGCGCAATATTGGCCGTGTGATTGTTAATCATGATATCGATAGTAGGGATGAGACATAATTGAGTAAATCACGATTGTGCCAATATTAAAGCCAGGTACAGCCAGCAGTACATATCACAATGCTTTAATGACGTCATCAGCTATGAGTCACGTACACAACTAATGACGAATATAAGACATGTTACACCAACAATTGAAATAGCAGATGCTGCTAAACAGTATTTACCGCTTTAAAGATGCTACGAAGCTATTTTACTACCATTACATCATCATTCTTGTAATTTGAAAACTTTTAACCTATAATTTTAAAGCAGCGCTGAGAGTGGCTAAGACTGAACTAATAAATTTCAACATTCATACATATGTATATCTATCTTATGTCATAAATATATCTAATATTATTAAGTAATGACTATTTTCTATATATACATACATATGTCGACATTTCGACATGAATATTGTATACTCCGCAAAGGTATACGGATATATGCTTAGATATGTTTTTACGATAGTTTTCTAATTCATGATTCCATCACTATCGATACTCCTCGAATAACGAAAATAATCCAGCAGTATCGGCTCCGCCCGACCCCTTCACCTTTCATTCATTGAAAAGTTTTCGTACAGTTCGGACGTCGCTTTACCCGTGAGAAAAAGTGCTCTAACTGATCAAACTACTGAAAAAAAAGGAATTTTCCACTTCGAATAATGGCACGTACTAAGCAAACAGCTCGCAAATCGACGGGTGGCAAAGCGCCCCGCAAACAATTGGCCACCAAGGCGGCCCGCAAATCGGCCCCATCCACTGGCGGCGTTAAGAAGCCTCATCGCTATCGCCCTGGTACCGTGGCATTGAGAGAAATTCGTCGCTACCAAAAGTCGACAGAGCTGCTCATCCGCAAGTTGCCGTTCCAGCGCTTAGTGCGTGAAATTGCTCAGGATTTCAAGACCGATTTGCGTTTCCAGTCGGCGGCTATTGGCGCATTGCAGGTAAATTGGCGGGAAGTAGAAAAAAAGAATTGTGTCTGCAAATGTTGGAGTGCGGAGTGGGGGGTGTTGCATAGAGTATGGGAGCAATTTCGTGTCATCATGTAATTGGTTTTTTGAACACTTTTCCATTGCAGGAAGCATCCGAAGCCTATTTGGTTGGCCTGTTCGAGGACACCAATTTGTGCGCTATTCATGCCAAGCGTGTCACCATCATGCCCAAGGACATTCAGTTGGCCAGACGCATCCGTGGCGAGCGCGCCTAAATGCCATGTCCGCCATCTTTAATTAGAAAAGCGGCGCAGTGGCTGTCGCTGTTAACAACAACAACAGCAACAAAGACAACGCCGACGGCGCAGTCAAACGTAGCAGCAGCAGCTGCTGCTGTTTACAAACAACAACGAAGACGTCAACGTCGGCATCGCAGCTGCTGCGTCTGCTTAGTCTTAAGTTTCATAAGATTTATTATACATACTTAAAATATAAGTAATTCATAATTCGTAATTTGTCGCAAATATTTATGCAAAATTTGTCACTCAAATAAAAATACATTTATTTGTTTTCTGTGTAAAACTTAAAAGCAGTTTTTCTTTTAATTTATTTTACTCGAGTTTTCAGAATGGGTATGATTTATATTTGAGGGTTGTTTTTATGCTCTAGAACAGCAAATGCAATTTTTATTTAAAGACAATGGTGTCCAACATAGCTCCTAAGCACTGTACAATATTATTCTGCATGACCTTATCCACTTTCTCCTCCAAATGCCGTTTCGGGTCCTGTTTGCCCACATTCTTAATTGCCAGCTGTTCTGGCGTCATTTTCTCTTCGTCCTCGAGAGACTGGAAAGAGGGGGAAAATTCGAGAATGAGAAAAGTATATATGTATATAAAATGAGAATTTTGCAAATATATTATTGATGCAATGAATGTTTCTATGCTAATTTCAAAATTTGTCTTTTACAACTATCAATTTTCAAAAAATGATCTATATTATACTATTACATATTTTATACGATTATTATATTTTAATCTATAAAATATAATACATACATACATATGTATGTATGTATATTATCTACATACATATATAATATATGTATGTAATATCTGATAGGGAAACATATATAGAAGACTAATATAATATACAAATGATAGCATATATGACGGCTAGAAGATAAGTTAATTATTTCTGAGCGCATTAGATCGAAACGATCGAAAGGTAACCTAAAAATTAATTACACAAACTAAGTCTAATATCATTTCGTAGCTTTGATGGATATAGAAGAAAATCCATTTGTAAGAGCGAGACAGCAAGCAAGTCAAATCAAAAACAAAAAGCAACAATTGCTGGTTCATTTTGGGTGCAGTAAAAAAAAACACTAGTTCAAAGGAACAAATTTTCAGAACTTTTGCGACTTTTAAAGGGCTGCAGTGAACATTTGTTGTTGTGTAGAGAGTTGCCACCTTTAAAAAATTAAGCAAACGTGCAAAGCTGCCAACAAAGTGTGGAATTTTGAGAGTATGCAAAATTCGCTATGCTTAAATTCAAATTGTTTAACAAATCTGTAGCTCACCTTATTATAGTTCTTGGCCAGATCAAGCATTTCGGCGACTGTATCCTCATTGATGGAGCAGTGCTCATTGTAGTCGGCCAGTGTGAGACCATCCTTCCAGGACTTTTTGTGCAAGTTCAAGAGCATTTTCTGTTCCAGCTCGTTTTTGCGATAGTTAATGCTGATGGAATAATAATGACGATTCAGGCCATGGATCAGTGCCTGCACCGACGGTTTCTGCAAATGGCCCAAATTCGAGGTGGTCTGCCTGGGCTCCTGTCCGAGCACCAACATATTCGGGTTGATCAAGCGGAAGGCATCGATGACCACTTTACCCTTGACCGACTGTATGGGATCGACGACAACGGCCACGGCGCGTTCGGACAGCGCCTCGAAGGATTGTTGGGTATTAATATCCACGCCGGACAACCAGCAGCCAAAGCCGGGATGGGAATGGTACCAGCCGACAACCATTTCTGGTCGGCCTGTCTGCTTCAACATGTCCAACATCTTGGCCTGAAACACGGGATCGACGGCCTCAACACTGACTCCCGTACCCGTTTGTGGCATGGCGAACACATCAATAACCTGCACCGTGTAATCGTCGACAAACTCGCCCAGCATCAAGCCCATCACTTCCATGGGCACTCCAGCGCGACCGTGCTTAAGCATCTTCAAGAGCGCCAGAGATGATATGTACACCTGCTCGGCGGTGTCCACGACAGGCGCATCTGTTGGTGGTGCAGCCTGTGGCATAGCGCCGCCTAAACGTAGCAAACGATCCATGATTCAACTGAAAATAAATTCTTTAGCTGAGAGTGGGAAGAAGCAAAGCAACTCCATAGGTAATCTTACTTACGCTATTTTGCGTATTTTAACAAGGAGTGTTTGGGAACTTTTTGTTTTTGTGAGTAGAATTTCGTTGGCAGCAACAACAAACACAAAGCAGCTCTTGATTTTGCTTTTCGTTTTTTTGACAGTCAGCGTCGGCAAAGTGCAAGTAATACTCGGCCTATCGATAACTGTGCTCAGAGCAACACTGTCCCAACAGCTGACTGAGTGACCAGCTGCATTTATCGAATACGATAGCGATAGTTAACTGAAATGTGGATAAACTTGAGTAAATTTTAAATAAGCGTAATAATATTCAAATGTAGTATATATCTAAGGAATAAGTGTTTATTATGTTGTAGTTGAACTCTTTAGCATTGCATTTAGAAAGAGAGCCACTTTATGTGCTCCTTAAGATAGTTGCAATGCGTTCCGCTTGGGCGGACGCTAGTTATGGCGCCAACTTCTTTGGCCAGCCCATAAAAACTGTAAATGCCATGTGAAACGCCTGAATAGGGTAAGTGAAAAAAACCATTGTACTTTAGGTCAATTAATTAGCAATTGCCTTTCACCTAGTTTAACATTTTTAAATGCCATCCGTTGGGCTAGTCGCTCAACTCGCTTGATTGCAACACATTTCTAGCATTTGCTAGTCCATTTCTATCTCGCTTTAGCTGGGGGCAGCAGCCGCCACCGCCACCGCCACAGCCGCAGCGGCAGCTTGAGACTGTTTTCCATCTTCAACAAAAGTATTTTCCTCATTTTCAGTTGCACTTTGTCGTTCGCAACACGCGTTGCTCTTCGCTCAAACGTAAACTCTGTTTTCTTCTCTTTATGGTTATTGTTTTTGGTTTGGCTTTTTTCCACTAACAATTAGTTCAATTAAGCACGCTAAGTGCCTAGAAAATCGTTTGTGCAATATTGCCAAATCAACGTAAAAACAGGTAAATAATATACATAAATTGCCGTACACATTGAAATTATTTACACTTTTCGCTGAGGCTGTCAATTTGCTCAATTGCCTCTTATCAGAAGCCACTACAAAATTGTTATTTTTGATAACGCTACGTGGGAGAGTGAAAGAGAAAAGGAGAGAGCGAGTATTGCGAGTGTGAGTGAGCCCAGTGCTTGCTCAGGCTTTGTTTTTATATTTTTCGTATTTTCATATATTATTTATGTACATATATGTTTGGCACATATTTTGTTATTATTTTTTTTTTATTTAATTTTTTAATTTTATATATATTAGTATGATGTATTTATTTTTCTGTAATTTTATATACTTTTATAATTTTATTTATTTATTTAATTTTTTTGTTATTGTGTATTGTGAATGAACTCTTGTTTCATTTGCATTTCTCAAATTTTTCTCCGATACTTATATATGTATATACTTTGTATCAAAATTTATAATTTTCTACTGCAATTTTGTTTTCCTTTATTTGTGGGCGTTTTTCTCCAATTAACGCTGATTGCGAGTCTTTTTAAGCTTACGCTTCAGTTCACATATCCCAAACTTAAACCTGACTTTTCGAAATTAATGTAAGAAGAAGACGAAAATACGAAAACCCGCTATCTTCAGAGATTCAATCGAGATGCCAACACGTTGCACTCCATATCAAACAACGACCTTGTCTTGTCGTCGAGTTCAAAGAAATGCGCTGCAAAGCAATCAAATGCTATCGACATTAAAGCTGGTTAAAACATAATACAATTACAGTAGAGACTGGCTAGACTGGCTAGTTGGTATGCATTTTAATAGATATTTTGAACTTTCAAATAAATCAAAGTAAGTAAATTTTCGTACATATCGGATAGGAGCGTGCGTTCGTCTTAAGCAGTCTTCACAGTACGAGCAAAAACATGACAGCAAACCAATTGAAAACGCTAACTAAAATTTAAAAACTTAACAATTTGTCTGTAGAAAACGAGTGAAAATGTTGCAATCGGGCATGACTGACTACGCCATACGCGTTCAGCTCAATTAATTTTCAAAATATTTAAAAAATATAAACTATTAATTAAGAGTATATATATGTATCTTAGTATTTACAGAATCTTTTAGGCTACATACCGCCAAACTTAATAAGCTTAGGTTCTTAAACTATAACAACTTGATAAACGTAAGCTTAAAAGTTTGGAGGATAGTTGAGTTTGTCCTAATCTGCTACGCCTCGAGTAGTTTCATATATATAATCCGATATATATAGACAAATTCATAATCTAAATTAGATTATAGAATTCTAAAGATTTGTCTAATTTGATTATATTGCTAAGTCTGCCTGAGCCATACACTCTAAAATCGGAACTATATCTAATTCAACTATACATACATAAAAAATCTATGTAGATCAGCTGAAAATTGCCCAAAGCCTATATACTCCCTTCACTTGCTGGGCGCGTATACAAAACAAAGGTAAAAACACGTTTGTTCAGCTGTGAAATTGACCTTTGATGGCCCTAGTTGGTGTCGTGGCTGTTGTTGTAGCTGTCAGTCAGTGAAAGATATAAGCGGAAAAAATTAAATATAATCGCTGGAGAAATGCTTTGAGCCGAACCGGAGCAACAGCTAATAGATCCAAGAATCTAAGACTAAATCCACTTAATAGAGATTTGAATGGTCCCACTGCACCAATTAGCCTTAAGTGTATTGGTTTTTTAGATCAATATATTTAATAACTCTTTAAGCGTTTTTAAAGTGAACATTTTCGCTTTACTCTGACTTGTTTTCAATTTCTTTATCGGCTTATCATAATAATACTCGTTTATGGAAAGGAATGAATGGGATTTTAACCCTGAAGCTTATAATGATTGCAATTGTTTAAATCACACGAAAATTCATGTATAAAAGTTTTGCTTTGTATGAAATTTTAATTTTCCACTTTGAAAATATTGTTAAAGATTTGATATATATTCCCTTTTTATGGAAATTGAGTCTGTTCTTCTTCTTGCCATTGTCGAAAAGTCTTGTATCAAATATCTGCGAATTTCCACAGAATGTTGCAACAAATGTTGAGCGATTGCAAAGCTTTTATAAGCGTGTGACAAACGTTTCCCACTCAGATCGCATTTCAATATGATATACATATAGTTTACAAAGAAGAAACTCTAAAAGTGTAAAGATAATTGGAACAGTTTTATTTTCGAACCACAGTTTTTCCAAATTAACTTTGATTTTTCACTCAAATTTAGTTGAAGTCAACAGAAAATGAGACGCAAAAATCAGTTTTCAAAACATCTACATAAAACATTAAGTATATATTTATTTTGTTTCTATTTCATAGAAAAGTAGATAAGTAACTTTTCCAATTGGGTAGACCCAATGTGCTGGGCTGGGGCAATTCGTACAGTGTCTGCAAATGCGTGTGCACAGCTGGTTATGGATAAGCCACTGGCCTTGAGCTTTGGCGTAACTAGAACAAAGCTGCATAGCCATAGCATCTATATAGATAGATGTATATATAGTAGTACATGTCTATTTTTAGCTGAGATAACAGCCAGATGGCCAAATAACAGCAAACATAATGGGAATTTCATGGTTTGCCGCCAAAAGCTGATTGCAGCATGCAAGCGTATCTCCAATTTCACTTTCTATGGCGCCTGGTGGAGAGAAAGATAGAGAGGGAGAGGGAGAGGGGCGGGGGATAATAGGAGCGATGGAGAGGGGTTACTTAGAGGGTTGCCAATTGGCCATATTTGCTCATTAATTTGTTTTCCAGCCATAGAAAGTTTTTAATTACGCGCAAGTGTTTAAGATAATGAAGCATTTAAAATGGTTGCTCAAGCTTTTTTTTTTTTTTGAAAGTGCAGCAGCAGCAATTGCATTAATTTGCATTATTATAATTTCACTTTTTCTTTTCTATTTACAGCCACACAGTAGCAGCATCCATCGATGACGTCGTTGCTGCCTCCACAAACCGCAGCGATGGAGCCAAAGGAGCAGCCAACAGCGGAAGCTGCAGCAGCAGGAGCAGGTGAACCTACAACGGGGACAATAATGTCAAAAACAACAGCCAACGTAGATGCAGACACAGCAACAACAGAAGCTGCAGCAGCAGCAACAGCAGCTTTACCTACTGCAACAGCAACACCAGTAGGAGCTGCTGCAGCTATAACAACAGGGACAGCAATACCAGCAGCAGCAGTCACAGCAACCGCAACAACAGCAGTAGCAAAGATTGCAGCAACAACAGTAGCGGCAGCACCAATAGCAGTTACATCTAGAACAACAACAACAGAAGCCGCAGCAGCAGTTGCAGTTGCAGTTACATCAACAACACGAAAAGCGCCAGCACATGCAGCAGCACCCACAACAATAACGGCACCCACACGCATACAGCAAGCGAGCAGCGCTGCCCCTGCTGTTCCATTTCGTCGTTCCGCTTCCATGCGCTTGCGCGGCACAAAAGGCGCAGGCAACGCTGCCGCAGTCGCTGCCACTGCCACTGCTGCTGCTGCTGCTGCTGCCGGCGTAAGCCACAGTACGCGCGCTCATCTCGACGGCAGCACAACGAACGGCAGCAGCAGCAAACCGTTATCCGGCGAAAAAATTGCAAAATTCGCGCATTATCGCAGCTGGAGCAATTTGGGACAGCGTCAACCGGGCAAAGCGGAAGCAGAGGCAACGGCTACGGCCACGGCAACGGCAACACCTTCCCAATTGGATGAGACTCGGTTTCATGCCTTATGTTTGGCTTTAACAGAGCAGCCAACTGAGCTGCAATTCTTGGCCAATATGGAAGCCAAGTCGCGTAATATGGTGAGTACCTTTGCTTACTTCAGTCAGTAGCTATCTATTTCCGCTGTGGGTGGCACACATTTCGGTATCGATTATTTGTCCCGCTCCTGCTGCTTGACCTATGAAACGCAGAAAGTACAAAAACCTGGACACAAGAAAAAAAAAAAACAAAAAAACCCGCCCCCAACAATTGCGTACGTAACCAACGTCAAAGGCTTTTCGTATACAATTTGCTGTGCTTCTTCATTACGAAACGTGAGGACGACCCTGTCTATGTGTGGGGGTGAGCGTGTGTGTGTGTATGTGTGTGTGTGTGGCAGGCGTAACAGCCCCGCTTTGCATATTAAATGCTTTAAAGCGGGTCGATGGGAATTGTTGGCACATTTATAATTTAAGCACTTCAGCATAACTCAAATTGAGCCTAAGCTCTATTCTAGATTATTGTTGTAGTTTATATGTATGTAAAGAATGTGTTTAGGGGATTTCGAGCTAAATATACATACATATACATATACATATGTATGAGTAATATACATACATATGTACATATATTAAAGCTTTCTGACTGATGTAGTCAAAATGAAAGGAATAAATAGACGAGTAGTTAGATATGTGGGTGGAAAAAGTTGCTTAAGACTAGGGTATGGAATCTATTTTATATATGTATTATGTATATGCATTTACCCTTAACAGCTCTGTTACGAAATTTAAACGGAAGTTTGGTTGAAACAATCTTTAGATGTATAAAATGTGATTGAAACAGCGTTCAATATCTCTTAACCTTCGCCTAAACAAAGTTTAGGAGCAAAATAGTCTTATTTACATACAAAAAATATACATGTAAATTAAAGTAATGTAAAATTCCTTGGCTTGAGTCTTCGAACTCATATTCACTGATATTCATATTCAAAAATCATATTTATAATGCAACCTAGATATAATACAATAATTATCGTATTATTGATTTAATTACAATTACTTTGTAGCCAGCTAATTACGGCACATATATAAGTAGCTTAAATTAATAATCAATTGGTTTTACACGCAGATTTAATTACCTAACAATCTCATTAAAACTGTACATGTGCGCGACAGTTGAGTAGCCATTGCATTGGATCAGTTACTTTCAAAGCTTCTGCAGTTTGGAAATCTCCGTTGCTTGTTTGTATTTATTTGTGTTTCGTTTAGTTCCCGTTTGCATAAACAATGTGGGACGAAAAGGAAAAGGCCGCTAAGCAGCTGTTTCAATTCCACTTCCGCTCAGTTTCATGTCGACATCAGCTGAGTTGGACGTCCCACAAGGAAATGCAAGTGCGCGGCGCAGCTTTTGCAAATATTGACAGAAGCACAACACACACACACACACACACACACACGCTCGTTTGCAGACGAAATCGTCGAAGCTTACATGCATGGACATGCACTTGCTTTTCAACCACCTTACCACACACACACACACTGTCTCTCCCTCTGACTCTCTCTTCAATTCGCCTGTAGTACAAATCTCAGCTGCCCGCTGGGAGGGTTCGTTTTGTTTTCATTTGTTGTTGCTGCTGTTCTCGGCTTCAACTGTTTTCATTTCTTTTTCGTGTTCTTTTTTGGCATCTTCTTCACTTCGGTCTGACCCATGCGATTTGTGTTTCAGTTGATTTTTTATGCTCAACGTGAACGCGTGCAAAACCAAAAGCTCTTCGCTCTTGGCTCTTCCCTTTCCATTTCCATTTCGCGCTTTTCGCTTTGTTATTGTTCCATTGCAAATTATTTCGGACTTTCCGTGTGATTGTCTTTAAGTATGTATGTTGTGCCTGCGCTTACCGTTATGTTTATGTTTATATTTGTGTAGCTGTGTCGCAGCAGCGTCGCTGTCCATTCTCGTAGTTGTAATTTAGCGACAGCAGCTGGTGGAAAGGTTTTCGTACGGTTGTGCTTCGAAAATGTTAATAATAAATGAAAGGGGCGCTATTAAGACACTCGTATTGCCTATAATTGCAGTTCGTTGGCCCTTTTGCATAAATTATCATTATTGATATTTGCTACTGTTGCTGTATGCGAATGTGTGTGTGTGAGTGTGCTGAAGCAAAATCTGAAAGGCTCAATAACCATCAGTTAGTGATTTTTCACGAATACAGGGAAATATTTGAACTGCTACCTAAGGAAAAAGTGTAAGCGGGGGATAAATAGAGGAAATACGTAAAACTGTTTGTCTCTAAAGTAAACAGAAGGCTTTCTTAAGTTCATAAATGATATAGAAAAATCCTTCAAACCTTAAGGGATTTTTAAATATCTATTTTTTTATTTATATATTTAGTAATATTTTATAGTTTATATACAAAAATTTAGGTATTTACATTATTAAATTTTTTTTTTTAATTTTGAACAATAACTCCTTGAATGTTTTATTTAACAAATTCTTAAATATGTCTGTATATGGAGCTTATCTTTGTGAAATTCCTACTTTGGAGCTCGTATGCGGTTTTTAATTTGTAAATTCATATAATTGGGCTTATATCAAAATATTTAAGTATGTTTGTATGTAGAAACTCAAATTTCCTTGAGATTCGAATTGCACCTGCTTATATGTATAATACATTTCCTTTAAATACTTTCACACTTTTCCAACGACCCTGAGAGCTGTGCCAAAAAATTTAAATGATATAGCTACATATGTAGTATGTATATTGATATAGAAATAAAGATACATACATATATGTACATACACATGTATGCACTTAGCTGCAAAGCTATCTTGGCTGTTGGACAAGTGGGTTATTTTGACCATTATGGCAATTGCAGCGACACAAATGCAGAAATGTTTCGCACACCTGAACAGAGCTCTAGCCCGAGCAGCACTCAAATCAAAAGCATCGATTTTTCGAAGGAAGAAGCAGAGAAATGATAAATGCAGGCCATATGAGAGTAGGTTGAATGGGTTGAATTGCTGGGACGTGACTGTAGTGGACCTTTAATTGAATAGTAAGACGACGCGATGTCAGCGAGTTAGCCGAGTGGAGGAAATGTCGGTTATAAAGTGCGTAAGCGTAGCTTTTGGGACTCTTTTCTTATAGCAACATACCAACATTAGCCCAGTTAACGAACGGGTCAGTACACTGGGCGAAATCAGCGAGCATTCCATATCGTTGTTTACCAGTATCTCTATATGTATCTGTATCTGTATCTGTATCTGTATCTGTATCTGTATCTGTATCTGTATCTGTATCTGTATCTGTATCTGTATCTGTATCTGTATCTGTATCTGTATCTGTATCTGTATCTGTATCTGTATCTGTATCTGTATCTGTATCTGTATCTCTATCTGTATCTGTATCTGTATCTGTATCTGTATCTGTATCTGTATCTGTATCTGTATCTGTATCTGTATCTGTATCTGTATCTGTATCTGTATCTGTATCTGTATCTGTATCTGTATCTGTATCTGTATCTGTATCTGTATCTGTATCTGTATCTGTATCTGTATCTGTATCTGTATCTGTATCTGTATCTGTATCTGTATCTGTATCTGTATCTGTATCTGTATCTGTATTTGTATTTGTATCTGTATCTGTATCTGTATCTGTATCTGTATCTGTATCTCTATCTGTATCTGTATCTGTATCTGTATCTGTATCTGTATCTCTATCTCTAGCTGTATTTGTATCTGTATCTGTATCTGTATCTCTATCTGAATTTGTCTCTACATCATGCATCTTTTTATTTCTATAAGCGTATCTATATGTATATATAAATGGTTCCATTTCTTTGCTTTGTATCTGTATCTGTGTGGCTTTCTTACTCTCCATCCGTTACCGAATGAATGAACTTTATCTGCATCTTTATCTACATGTGCATGCATGCATGCATCTCCATCTTTATCTGAAGCTACACAGTTTAAGCTAAAGCTGGCCTCTGCCGCATTTTCATCTTTTTCCTTTTCAATGGCATTCTCAATGCACATTAATCAGCATTTTTTCTCACTGTGTAAGACTGCTCACACCTCTGAGCTTTTGTTTTATTTTTTGTTGTATCTTGTCTTTTCTTTTTATGTTTTATTAAAGCAGCTGTGTGCTGTTAGCTCGTGCGTAAAACTCATTGCGAGAATCTTTTGTGGAAGTACTAAAATAACAAAAAAACAAAGCAAATAAAAAATTATTTCCCAGTAGTTGAACAATTAAAATAGGGCAAGAAACTCATTAATGATGATTATGAAATATGCATAAGGAACGTGCTGTGTGCCTCCCTTTCTAACTGCGTCTAACCCGATTTGCAAGCCACTTTCTGTTGCAGTTGCAATTGTAATTGCTCTTTACAGTTGCAGTTGCATTTGGCTATTATCGCTGACAAACGCTGAAACGGCCCAATGACAAGTTGGCCCAGTGACTGTCCCGCCAGCTGGCGAAGGCGACACTCATTTCTAAATCACATTTCAATTGGCTATTTGGGCCAGTCACAAACTGCCAACTGAAGCGTTTTCTTCCCTTTCCCTCTGTCTGCTTCTCTCTCTCTGTGTGTCTTTCTTTTACTGTGCCTGTTTCTCTTTTAAAGCTGTACCTGGAAATAGGGAAAAGGTCTTTACTTTCTGCATTATATCATCGCTGTCTGCATGCACGTAATATGCTTAAATGAAGTAGACTTAAGTCTGAAAGCAGCTTTCAGACGAATCACGTGTACTTAACGCATTTCAAGTGTACCTCACTTTGGTCTAACAGGCAAAATCCGCAGAATACTCAATTATTGATAAAACCCGATTTATAAATGAATAGATCTACGATGTAGGCACATTATTCTGAATTGGAATTGAAGAACATCAGCTGTAAGCTAGATATTTATGGAATTATCGAATGCCTTTTAATGTACCTTTTCTGGCATATTGTTATATTCATTGTAATGTATGTAATGTACTCTAAAATGCCTTTGGACTGTATATGATGTACCAACAGCAGGCCAAGTGTACCTATTGGAGTATATTAGTATACCAGGCGGAAATCCTAGACAGAAGAACTCTTTTATGAACTAAATGAAGTGCACTGAACTCGTTTAAAATGTGCTTAAACCTTATACCTTTTGTGGTACATTTCTGTATAAATTAATTTGTTTGCCTTCGTGAGAAAGTCGAATTATAAAATAGGGATTAGGATGATATCTAATTCGTGCAAGCTTTCATAAAGCTGGGCTTCGTATGGGTTTCATTTCTCCCCAGCTAAACCACAAAAGCTTAGAAAAAGGAAATGAAACAATGGGAAATTGTTGGCATTTAGCACTAGGTTTAGCTTTATACATTTATATATTTAGTATATAGTCTATATAATCGAGTCAAGACGAGCGACTAGGCAGCTAATTGACCACAAAAATGTGGCAGGGTAGCGGTTGATGTCTCTGTTTCATTTTGTTGTTGTTTTGGAATGGAAGGAATGCCACAATGAAAGTAAGCAAAGAAGAAGAAGAAGAGAAGAAAAAAACCGACGGGTGTTTAAAATGTTTTGTATAATGTATAACAACAAATTGGTTTTGGGGCGTTGCGGTAACTCTATCTGCAGCTCCAGCTCCAGCTCTACCTCTAGCTGTAGCTGTAGCAGTAGCACTACCTTCAGCTCCGTGGTTGTAAGACTGGCCCCCTCACGTCCCTCGCGGCTAGTTTCACGCTATCTGTTTTACGCGCTTTTTCGCGAACTATGCACGAGTGAGCATTCAATTGAGAGATTTGGCTTGGAACAACCGCAGCGAGCGATTAGCAAAAGCAGCGAAAGCCAAATTAAGCAGTTTGTATCTTCAACAACTATTTCCATTTGCAGTCTTTAAAGCTGAACGGCGGCAGTGCTGAGACAGCTGGCAACGTGGTCACGGCCACGTCCACGTCCACGTCTACGTCGACACCAAAGACGCCGCAAACGCCGCTCAACGGGGCCCCATCCAATCACATTCATTGCAGCCGCTCGTCGAAGTCGCTGAACAGGAAACAGGACTCGCTGCCATCATCGATATCAGCATCAGCATCAGCATCAAAATCAGCATCCAGTGTATCGGCGTCAGCTGGAGGAAAGCTCTCCACAGTTCACGAGACGAAGATCTCGCCAAGGACACCGCCAGTGACACCGGATTCGCCTAGCACCTATCTGGATGATGATCTAGACTCGATGTATTCATTTGCGACCACAACATCGGGTCGTTCGACCATGTCCTGCGAGCATCCCTATGTGGCCAGGTAAGGGGTGATAACAGAGATCTATTTGGTAGTACCTTAAAGCTTATAGGGAAAGCATTTGACATAACTTTCCTTAATGTAGTGAATTTTTAATGTGATCGGGTTCAAAGCTTAGCTTAGCTGAATATCATTTTAAATGCAATGGAGAAAAAATGGATAAATTTTTATGTAATTATTGTGTATGTAGGTAATTTTGAATGTGAAATGGTCTAACAGTTGTAGGATATCTAATACCTGAATATTGGGTAAAAATATATGTTAGTCTATAGGGAAATTTAGGATCTGTGCATTTCAAATATTAGAGGGGCTTTGAAGTGTATAAAATATTAGCTTATCAGAAAAGGACTTGCAAAGATATATTGTGATATATTATTATCAAATTCAGATTGACTAAATATTTGCCTTTTGCTTTACAGAAACGGTACCACCTTTAGTGGACGCAAAATGAAGTACGTGGTGCACTGCTCGAACTATGCGGGCCAAGTGGGCTCCGATTATCTGACGCCCACGCAGCGAGCGCAGCGTCAGATACGCCGCCTTAAGGAGCTGTTGAGCATAGCGCGTCAGGATCTGGAGGCGAAGGATACGGAAATCTTGCGCTTAACGCGCGAAGTCGTCGAGCTGCGCCTATTCAAGGCATCGCTGAGTTCGCCCGAGGAGCGTTCAGCCTCCTCGGATGCGGTAACGGTGCGCGAAGCCGAGCTGAAGACATCCCAGGACGTCTCGCCCATTGTGGACATGGTGGATGAGGCCAAGTGCAGTCCGCGCCATCTGGCGCGCCAGCATCAGCAGTTGCAGACGATGCAAATGTCCACTGAGATGCAGAGCTCGTATGCCGACTCGGGGCACTTCGAGGATCTGACCATGTCGTCGGTGCACTCGAAGGACTCGCAAACGCAAAGCGACACGCCCGACGAGGCGGCAGCCGAGGCCGAGGCTGAGGCTGAGGCGGAGGCAGCGGCCAGCCACTTGGAGAACTACGAGCTGCAGCGCCAGGAGCTGATTCGCATGTACGAGCACCGCATCGAGGAGCTGATACGCACCCAAGATGGCGCCACGAGCGACCTGAAGCGTTCGCACAACGACAAGGTCGAGGCGCTGCTCCAGAAGCTGGCCGAGTGCAACACTCGATACTCGGACATTGTCCCGGACTACGAGCATGCCAAGCAGCGCATCCGCGAGCTGGAGAAGCAGCTCGAGGATCTGCAGCGCAAGCTGGTCGAGCACGAGGAGAAGCAGAACAAAATGTACTTGCATATGTATCAGCAGGGGCAGGAGGCAGAGCGCATTTCGCGCGCCGATCAGGTACAATGAATATGGGAAAATGTTGTGAAGAGACTCAACAAAAGTAACAGTACTATATGGGAACATTGAGAACCGATAAGGGGTTAGGCCAGCACTTGGTCAAATGTGGGGAAATGTTGAGATTTCCACATTTGAATATCGGATTATTTAATGATAACGCATTACCTTATTATAGTCACATCAAAGTAGGGGAAATTCGTCCTTAAAAATAGGGAAATAATAATACTAGAATATAGGGAAATATTGTTATACCATATTTGCTTATACTTGTAGAAATGTTGTATGTATATTTGATTTATATGGCAATATACTAATGTTCCATTCCGCTGTTTCGCAGGCAATGGAACTGGCACAGCGACAGCCCGATAGCAAGGTGTCAATCAACGAGCTGCTGCATCAGCTGCAGAGCACGCAGGACGAGCTGGAGAATATACGCGTAAGATTCTTCAATATCTTTCTAATATTATTTTCGGTTTTGTTTTGTGTGTTGCATTTTGTTGCATCATGAACATGAGCGACTCATACAACAAACATATTCCACAACAACAAGAACAACAACAACAACAACACCAACACCAACACACAATCAACAAGCAACATTAAACACTTGAGAACCATTTTAGGGCGTGTTCCATTTCAATTTGGCGCTTTGCCTGGCTGGAAAAGCTGCATTTAATTGAGATGCGCGTCGACATTTTATTCGATTACATTTAGTTTAATTACAAGAAATATTTAAGCTTAAGTAACATAATTAATTACATCATTTTTTTTTGGCAATATTCAAGTCGAAACATTAAATGAGCAACATTTGTTTTTGTTTCAATCACACCGACGTTTTTGTGTTTCTTTGATTTGTTGCGCTTGTTTCATCTAATACCATTCCGTTCCGTTGCGTTGCGTTGCGTGTTCAAGTAGAGCGAATTAAGTACAGTCACAACGTAGAGGATGAGTGCATGAAGTACAGTTGCCGCAAAGAGTCTTTTGTTTCCAATTTCACTATTATTTCCAATGCATGTTTTACAGTTATAACTTCTCTCTTTGCCTCTCTCTATATATATCTCTATATTAACTTTGTCTATTGAAAAATTATTTTTAAAAAATGTTTAATTTAATTTTCTATATCTATCTATATATATTGTCGTGTAACCGATAACAAAAAAAAAAAAAAAACAATCGAAAATCAATATCGAACAACAAAAATCGAAACTATTTTTGTAGGCATCAGAGTGTAGAATGAGGGAATGCGGCAGTAATCATGCTCTCCTTACGGCAAAGGAGGCCATTTCATTGTGGGTACTTGGCGCGCGTAAGGTTTGTAATATTCCTAAAAAACAACAACAACAACAAAAATAATAATTTCCCTTCCCTTAACAATTTGTACCTAAGTCCCCACAATTAGTTTCTTTAATTTGTTTGCAAAATTTATAAGAAAAACTAAAAATTTTGTTTATTTTTTTTTTCACTTTTCATTTTCATCTTCATTTTCTGGTCATTGGCTAATGGAATATATTTTGGCAATTCATATTATACCTAACCTCATTCACATTTGCGTCTTTTCATCATGCGTGGCAAAAGGTAAAAGGTGGGACTCTGGCGGGGAATGAGTGGAATAGAACACGATATGCAACAGCTGTTAACTTTTAGCTTGCTTCACATTTTGTTTCCATTGGAAACATTGCAAAATCCTTTCTATTGAGGTGGTGCTTACACTGGGACTAAGAAATCCAGTCTATTTTATCGAAAGCATGCAATTCGGGTGATATTTTTCTAATACTGTAAAGAACCAATTCGGGTCCTACAGTGTTTCCACGGCAGTTTGAACTTGCCTCCACTGGAAACAGTTCCTTCAGCTGCTCCCACTGGAGATCTGTGGGACTCTAAAAATTCGCTTTTGTTCCATTTATTTCAAAGAACAATAATGTTTTTTCTTTTAGTGGTAACGAGAGGTATGTTCTCTTCACACATGTGTATATAATCTATAATAGTTTAATGCCTAAACGAGGGTGGTCTGAAAACTTTTGAAAGTATATATATATTCTATTAAATAGATTAAATAAATAAATATAATAATCAAATAAAATTAAATAAATACAATATTAAACTTAATAAATAATAAAAACTTTTCAGACTACCCTCTTTTATATTTACATAATTTAGAATATTAAAAATGCTAGTTTTGTTAGCTACATATTTCGTTGCCTTTGAGCAACTATTACTGAAAAGTTACAGAAGTATAGCTATTAAACACCCAGATCTATATCCATTACTTAACATATTTAGCATGTATATCTCATATAAAGTTCCCATAAACTCCACAATCTATATAACGGTTTCCACCCGCCCTAATTCCTACCTCAAATAAACTCTATGTTAAATGTTCATATATCATATATATATATAAATATATATATCTATATAGCACCGATGATTCAAAAAAGAATTATATGTAAATATTACAATTATTATTATTTTTTTTTAACCTAACCTCACATTTTATATATATGTATTTGCTAAGCTTTTATATGTTTACTAATACAAAGCGTTTCTTATGCACCCTCTTTCGCTCTCTCTCTCCCTCTCTCGCTTGCACACACCACCGACTAACTCAATAATCTATATAGACGATCTATCGACGTCTGTTGGAGGCGCAAAAGAATCGCACCCGCGTCGATCCTGAAGTAACGCTGCAATTCCTGAAAAGCGCCATTTTCTATTTTCTAACGGACAAGGAGAACTCGCAGGGCCATCTGCAGGCAATCGAGAGCATTTTGGAGTTTACCGAGGAGGAGAAGGCGAAGATAAATCAAGCGCGATCGCCAAAGTAAATGGTCGAATATATATCTTTAGATATATATACATATATATAATTCAATTTAGATTTTAATTTAATTTTCATCCTTTTTGTAGAATTCGCAAAATAATGTTACATTTTTTTAGTGCTGCTAAATTCATTGTTTTGTGTCTTTGTTCAGTTCGCGAATTTATTTATAATTTTATTTTGTCATGTAAAATAATTTTGATAAATTAAAGACGTACCGTTATTTTTCGGCGGCAACAACGAAAAAGTATTGTAAAAAAAAAGAAATGGAGAAAAAATATCAAGCAAAATTTTAATAAGGCGCTTTTTATTTATACAATTCGTTTTTAAGCATGACATGAGTACGTCCTATAGCGAATGCCCAGTGCATTTTGAAAATAATATTTTAAATACATAATATTTTAATGGAAAACAAAAATGAATTTAGGTTTTTAGTAGGCCCGATTTGTCATTTGAAATTGGGTAAATAAGCAGAGTCATATATATAGTTTTGATCGTGTTTCAGTGAAATTTTATTCATTAATAAATGATAAATTAGTTAAAACTATGGGTTTCCTTTCATTTTAAATAATAATACAAATTGCAGTTTATCAAAAGCAAACATTTTAAAAATCGCGCCATAAAAATATAATCGATATTTGCCAACAGATTTGATTTGCTCTGTTATGCGTCAAAAAGCGCGCTCTTGAACTCAGTACGGGAAGTATCGATATGCGTTTGTCGTAACAGCTGATCGGATTAATTTTACAATATAATAAAGGAAAATTATTTTGTTTTTAATTTACAAGCTTTCATTGTATTTATCATTGATTAGACTTAAGTTGACAGCAAATGAATATGCAATAATATAAGTATCAACATACATGTGAGCTGTGTGTCGTTAGATTGCCCCGCAACATTTACATCGAACGCGGCCACCACTTGCACTTGTTCGCACTTTTCCATTCACAGCAGCTGGCCACATGTTGCCGAGTGAAAAATACCAGGGCTACGGCGCTGTCAACATGCTGCTAGCCAAATTGTATCAACATAGAGGTGCTCTATCGATGTATCGATAATCAGTTGGGTTTTTTCACTCATTCTCTTCTGATTTAACAAACGGGTCGGACGCGTGGCGTGGTCTGTTTTGTATGTATTTATTAAAATAAATAAAAAAAGCAAATTAAACGTTTTTGTTGAAATACGACGCGTACGACGTGTACGCCAGCAAAAAATACACGCGAAAGTAATTTAAATACAACTTACGCACATCCAAGGCAGCAGTCGAGCCGGCGCTACGACAGCAACGCGTTTGTTATTAAAAAAATATAAAATTAAAATTTAGTTCTAAGTGCTACAAAGTGAGTTATATATTGGAAAATACATATGTATATGCAATTCTGGATTGTGAATATTTGACAACTAATAAAAGAAAAATAGGCAAAGTGCCACACACACATACATCCATACATAAACACCGCTGTTATTGTGTGCGTATGTGTGTGCGGTGTGTTTTTAAGTGCGCAGGCACTTGATACCTACTACACGAAATAAGAAAGAGAAAAAATTACTACACACGCACACACACACACACACACCACTGATTGTAGTTGTAGTAGAAAGTGCGTCGGGCGCGTTCGCGCATCCAATTGCAGCGCGTAAATAAGTAAATAAACCGGGCAAATCGCGTGCACATTTGATGCTCTGCCTCAGCTGCTGGTTCTAACATTTTCGTGTGCTCCACAGGAATTTCCCCTGCCAGAGACACCAGCAGCGACGCCGACTGCGCAAAGTTTAAGGTAAAAATGAAGCAAAGTGTTTTTCCTTTTTCTTTCTCTCGTTTTATTTTGTTTTAGTTGATTTTTATTGCTAATCTCTTTTCGAATGCGTTTATATTGGAATTTTTGTTGTATTGTATTTTGTCTTGAACTTGATTCTGATTGGAGGTCGCTAAATTAAACCGGTTCGCGGCTGATTTCTCCCCTCTCCCTTCGAAATGCAACCAGATGCTCATCTCTAATTCAAGCGGTTGCAATTCTGCTTTTTGTTGGCTTTTCGCCTAAGTTGTTGTGTGTGTGTGTGTGTGTTTGTGTGTCTTTTAGTCGACGCAGGTTTTTCTTTTATCTGCTCTGCTCCCATTTGCAGTCGCTTTTATCGTCGGTTGGGGGACATTGCAAATGTGTTTGCTTTTTTTCCTTCTCCATTTGCCTTTTATCAACTCAACCAACTGGCCGGCGCACAGTGGCACCAAATGCTTTAAGGCCGCTTTTTGCGCTGTAATTAATGTTAAGTGCTCATCCCTCATCGCTTGCCCACCTGAGCGAGCTGTATCAAAGGGGTGAAGTGGGGTGGGGTGGTTCGGTATTATGGGAGCCTTTGCAAGCACTGGAAGTGCTGATTGCATTGCGAATTATTGCAGCTACACTTGGAGAAACACTAAGAGACCAAAAGACACTTGAACTACGCGTTGTATTATAATATTTACTATACTATACTATAAATATAATTTTTAAATAAAAAATTGAACCGCTTTACGCCCAGAGTTATAGTAAATTAATAGTAATAAATTTTTAATTTTTGCTTACATAATTATTCGCATTACATTTATATACATATGTATCCCCATATTATGTACTGTTATATATGTATGTTGTTTCTAATTGGAATACTGTATCAAGGAAACTTCAAAATAAATCCCTATCACATATGCAAATATCTATAAAAACTGCTATGCTTACAAGAATTTGGCCGAGTGTATGGAAATTTTCCGACTATAGCCAGCAGTTAGCCTGAAGTACTTAATTGCCTGCCTGGTGAGCTCTGCAGCTTTACCAGCTTTGCCAGCTTGCCTGTTTCTCCAGTTGTTGTTGCTGCTGCTTGCTAATGCTGTTTTCTGACCAAATGAAGCTATAAAGTGGGCCATGGCGCACTGACCACAAGCAGATAACTAGCCACATTTAATGTGCCCCGATCGTTGTTGCAATATCCAAAGTTGTACAAGAGAAAGCTATCAAAAGCGCGAAAATTCCCCCCAGAGTCAGGCACTAAAACTACACACACACACACACAGACTTACACTGATAGAGAGACTACTACATGGCACCTGCAATAACAGTTAAGTGCTACAGCAGCACAGGCACAGATGTGATGCTCTCTAAATTTCCCCACAGTCCAAATGCAGCAATTTTTACAATACTGTGTATTTTATTTGGTACTTTTTACATAAAAAAAAAATGAATGAAATATGAGAACTTTACTAATTGTTAAAGCTCGTTTGCCATTAAAAGTTAGGGTATTAGCCAAATGGTCCATGGCACATAAAAAATTTTTAATTTATTGATTGCTTTTGGCGTGTTTTTTTTAAAAATGGAACATAATTGAAAGGCGAGAAAACAATTTATGTTAACATTCAAAAGCTTGAAGCTATGAGGAGGAGGAGTAGAATTTGCAGTTAGCGTTGGGCGTTTGACTTTGTTTCAAGCCAAATCTAGCTGCTGGATTTTGTTTCATGGCAGATTTAGCTTTTTTCTGTCGAATTCACGACTTTAAATTTAGCTCAAATATAATATATGTGCAAGAGTTATCAACCAATTTTCATTATTAATTTTATTTGAAAGCTAAGTAATGTATGGTATCTCAGCTAGCCTGTTATTTTTTGACTGCAAACTGGCTTCTTTTCTTTTTGCTGCGCCAACACTGTTTGCACTTTACCGTTGCAGCAGGCGGCGCTCTTCATCCTTTTCTGTTTTTGTTTCACTTCTCTGTGCGCCTTGTCTAGTTGTAGCTGCTTGATTGACTTCTCGTTGAGAAGGCCATCATCGTCATCATCATAATCATCAACAACTGCCAGGGGCTCTCACAGAAAACGTTAATCACTTTCAAAGCTCGCACATTGCACATTTTTTTCTTCAATTTTTTTTTGTCATTTACTTGAGTTCATTTGTGCTTTTGCATACGTCTGTCCCTCTCTCGCTCTCCCTCATACTCATAATGTGGTATCGCCTTGGGAGTTTGGCTTGGCCTTAGCTGCACGCCCGCAAGAGCAACAACAACAGCAGCAACAAATACGTTGTCAAGTTGGCGTCTGCTTTGGCTACAATTACAAGCATCATTGGCCTTATTTCTTTTAAGCTATTCTCGTCGTCGTTGTTGTTGTTGTTGTTGTTGTTGCTGTTGCTCTTACTGTTTGCTCTGCCTGCCACTCACACAGCACACGCACACAGTCATGCAACGACTTTTATCTACAGCTGACGCTGCCGCTGCCGCCTTCGTTTATTTGCACAGCTTTTACTCGACTTACTTTCTTTCCCCACCCCCTCCTCTCCATCGGTGAATCTTTGTTCTTGCTGTCCATTTGCTTCCGAAAAATGATTACGCAGCATTTTCAACTAGCAGCAGCCACTTTGTTACTTGAGAACTTTACTCAAAACCCACCCGCCCGCTGCTCTCCTCGTTCCCTCTTTGGCACTCTTTCGTGCTCTCTTGCGACTTGAACACCAAAATCGTTTTCTTTTGAAGTTTCCAAGCGCTCTTTTAGTTTCTATTTTTGGCGGACAACAAAAAAATTTCACAAACGAAAAAAAAAATTAAATTGAAATGTATAAACGTAGTTAATGTGGAGTGCACACAAAAGAAGCGACATTTTTTATTGCCACATAATAATTTTTATTTGTTTGATACAACGCGCTGCTGGCTGTCACTTTTGTTGTTGTTGTCTTTTACAGAGTGGCTAACGTTAACAGCTATGACATTTACTTTGCGTTGTTATACTTTGACTCGCTATGTGAACGTGTAAAGGAATTTATATTTATGTATTTTCATGTAACATAAGCGATAACAGAGGCTCAGTTGCTTAACATGGGAGCTAACATATACATGTTAATGTGTTGTAAATTTGATTTAGATGTAATACATATGTATGTATGTACGTCTCTATATTTATATATAACATATATATGTTAATATGCTGTATATTTCATTCATATATATTTATAGATACATAGGTCTACATCGTGTCATGATATGTTCGCATAACATTATGTTGAAATATGTATGAAAACTGCATTTTCCTTAAACATTGCTGACTTTAATATACATTTGATATTCAACAAAGTTGAATTAGCAAAAACTTCTTGCTTCTGTAAATATGCATGCACCATTCCCATTTGACATGACTTGCTTTATTATTTATGTTAATATGCTCTTCGAGATTTAAAATAGTTGCTTCACAGAGTCGCATTAGCATTAGGAATGTGCGCACCGAGAGAGAAAATTCTGTTTTACTTTTCTTTGCTTCAACTTTTTGTCTGTTTTGCTGTCTTTCGAATGTAGTCTAATGAATAGGGCTTGATTATTTATGAGCATAAATTAAAAATTTACAGCATAACGCACACGAGAGAGACAGAGAGTGAGAGAGAGCCAAGACCCCTATATATATTTACACATATATATACATACATACCTAATTCAATTATGCTGCAAATATTTCATATTGCAAAGCGGCTAGAAATTTATGAGCCATGCGTTGCTCGACGCCCCCTATCTAAGCAGCGACAGCCCCAGGGCCAAACGTAGCTGTACTTGACAAAGCCCTGGAGTTATAGAAACAACAACAACAACGACAACAAAAGCAGCAGCGGCAGTGACGCGTAGTCAACGCCAACGCCAACGCAGCAGCCAGCGCAGCATTTTTGTCAAGGTTGGCAGCGTTGGAGTTGCAGTAGTAGCAGCAGCAGCAGCAGCAATGACAACAACAACAACAACAACAAGGGGAAACAGAAGAGAAATAGCGATAGCCGTAGCGAACCCATAAATGTTGATCAACTGTTGTTTGTTTTATGGCTGTGGCTATGGTTGTCACTGTTGTTGTTGTTGCTGTTGTTGTTGTTACTGTTGTAGTAGTAGTTGTTGTGCTTTTTATTGTTGTTGTTGCTGCTGCTGTTAACTATTAGCGCATGAAACGCCGCCACACAACTAACAAGCGGAAAAAATCTTTGCAGATAGTCATAATCAGAAAGAGAACGATATATTGAGTGGGTGCCCGAGGGGAGTTCATTAAGTAATTAGTTCCACTTAATATGCTAAAATATGTGTGTCATATGTGCTATCAAAGTTAACAATGTGACAATGTTTTGATGAGGAAACTATGTTGCAATTGTTCACTTAGCGAGGCGCCAGGAATTAACATTTAGATGCGAGCTGGTTCATTCATATGAACTAGTGTTGATACCAGAACAAAGATGACAACTAAATATAAGGTAAACAAGATTTTTAGGCGAAAGGAAACCTGTTCCTTAAAATAAGTTCCTTAACTCCCTCAAATTATCTTGGTATTGATACGTATAAGGTAGTGAACATAATTTAGTCATTCGAATATTCAGGCTTTTAAGGTAATAGAGAACTGATTCAGTAAACTCAACTATTTAAACCTTCAAAAATTCGTCTTTGATTTTTAATTATTTAAAATGCAAGCCAGGTTTGACAACACTTTCAAATTATGTTTAGGAATTTGTCTAACATTGTTTAGCACTCAACTGTATGAGCTAGTTCGTTTCACTAGTTCCTGATTTTCATATCTTAAATTGATTGGACGTTCGTCTCGCCTTTGATAAAAGCCGCCGGAGAACAAGAAGAAGCAGAAGCAAAGGAGGCCAAGCAACGCACGACTGCACTCTGGCTAATTGCTAAGCGGGCCACTAGCCCAGGGTCATGTCCGTCCCACCCATAGACCAGGGCAAGGGGTAATCGAAAAGTTACGCAACTTTTTAATTAGTTAAAAATGTTTTAGTAGAGGTTCCCCTCATGGCAAATATATTGACGAGCCGACGAGAATAATCGCATTAAAAACTCTTATCGATTTTTGAAACTAGTTACTCAACCAATCTGGCATTTGCATCCGCATTACGAGCTCCTGTTCCTTTACTTTGTTGTAATCATAATGCACGTGACGTAGCTGCAGAAAAGGTCTTTGTGATACCCTGTAAATGTTTTAGAATTCCTACAGACGGCTTTGGTGTCAGGAAATTTGAATTTTTGCATTTCATAAAAGATATTTCTTAATGCAACGAAATCTAGTGCTTGGCTTTGGTAATTAAATAAAAATCATCTTAATATATCGTAAAATGTTGTTTATATTCATTAGGCGAATTAGCCTAAAAATCATTTGTATGGTATTGAAAATCAAATGAACTTTGTTAATTTGTATCCCTTGCTTTGTTTTTATCCTCTACTTCTCTCTCTCTCTCTCTCTCTCTCTCTCTCTCTCTCTCTCTCTCTCTCTCTCTCTCTCTCTTATTCTCCTTCTCTGTCACTTGGCTTTAACATTCTTGCTGAACTCAAATGTTGTCTCTATAGATGCTTTCGTTTATATCTGTCTTCATCAATATGTTCAGCCCTTACCCTCTCAAGTGTTTGTAGGGTATCTCTTCGTCATCAACCTGTCGCACTCTCTTCGTCAACTCGAGCACCCATACTTGTTACGCTTGCAAAGTTAGCAGCAGTGGACGTCTCTGTGTGTGCGAGGGTGAGATTGATGCATGTGTGTGTCTGACTGTGTTCGTGGCGCCACACACAGACAAAAGCTGAAGATTACGTGGCCACGTCTCACACAAATTCATGCCATAGAAATGTGTTGCTATTGTCGCCGGCACGCACTGGACATATAATATATTTATGTATGTACATACATATACACATACATGCATACATACGTGCGTGTATATACATGATATACGTATTGTTATTGCAGTCAATCTGTCAGTTAGTCAGTCAGTGAGTCAATCGCTTATACAGCCATTCACTCACATGTTGAGTGCCCCACGATGGGCGCCGCCGCTGCTGTTGGGCAGGACGATTAAGCGCTGAGGGCAATAATAATAAGGAAATAACATTTTAATGGCACCACAAAGGAGTGAAGAAGAAGGGCGAACGCTGAGAGGAGAGATGAGCGGGAGCCACTAAAGGGAGACGACGACAAGTATTTTGGAATGTGTGCGTATGCACGTGTGTATGTGTGTGTGTGTGGATGCGTGAGGGTTGCTAGGAAAACCGCAAGACAAACGAATGATGTCAACAGCTGTTAATGTTCATGCGCGCACATTATTGCGAACAAGCTTAAACGTGATTTATGACGAGTGCTTACTGCTCACAGAGAAGCCAACATTGCTTACAAATGCAGAACTTTAGGAATCAATGGAATATTTATTGAAATACGAAGCATTTCATGTAAATTATGTTTATAGAAATTTTAACTTAGTTAACTGTTTAGTAAACTAACATTGAACATATTACGGATCATTATCACAATTTCATTGTCAACGCTTTCTTTACTCATGACTCTCATCGCTTAATGTTGATCGCATTTAGCTGTAACGCATAAGCGACAAAAAAATGTCTCTAATGCTGTAATGAGCGCATGGTAAAAAAGTTAATGATGCGGGTCAAGTCGCCGGTGTCCGCTGACGGCCATGGACCAAATATCAAATCACAAAAAAAAGTAAGAGAATAAAATGTGAAAAACTTTTCTCAAGCTTGCGGATTTGTTCCATTTTGTAAGGCTTGAACCCTAAAAGAAAAAGTTTTTCATCAAAGCATTATAAATGGAAAAAGTAATCTTAAATATGAAACGGAGACAAAACAACAATTTTAATATATGTTTGTATATTTTTAAGAAAGTAATATATACATTAGTGAGTACTAATAGTGTTTAGGAACAATTTACAGGGTATGTTAACAGCAGTCAGGCTTAGACCACAACAAACTTTTTCGAATTGGGATGCTATAAAACAACGGAGAAATTAGAACACTTTTATGTTTGGGAAAAAAAAGGACAGAAATGATTTGCTTTGCCATGGGATTTAATTTTTTTTTTTTTTTTGTAATTTCGCTCGCTGGCAATTGCCCATTGCTATGCAGACGGTTTGGACGCTTAGCATATTTGCTGCTTTCTAACCGCACACACACTGCCCACCGCTCACGCCCACTTGTCTGGTACATTTAACAGCAGAGGGAATATTTAAAACCAAATACCAAAATCCCATCACAGAGCTTTGGGTAGTTGTATGCGGCTTTGTTATACATTTTAAAGAGATTGTGAGAGAGAGAGAGAGAGAACGAAGGTATATTGTAGAGAGTATTTGGATTATGGCATGAAGCTTAGGCAATGTACTTATTGTGTACAGGACAATTTTTATAATAAAATCATTTGCTTTTTTGAATGACATTGTATTATATAAATATACAATAATTGCTCAGAATATTTATAAAAGAAAAGTTTTGTATTATAAGAGTTTGTCAAATATGTATCTTATAGGGTATTTTGTGCGTGTCATATCAAGGTTAGTTGTTCTTCTTTTTTTTTTGCAATGAAAAACTCGTGCAACTTACCATACAAATTGTTGGAATTAGCGCAAGCTTTTGTATGCGCGCCAATCGCGCCCGTTGCCAACCTACCAAACCCATCCCCCATCCCCCATCCCCCAACCCAAATCCCCCTAGCAGCAGCAGCGGTAGCAGCCTCTGTTGCAGAACCTATTTGCTTTTAATTAAAATGCGTGTCAGGAATGTTTTCTTCTTCCTTTTTTGTGCTTTTTTTTGGTTTTTGTGTCAAAGATTCGGTTTATGAGCTGCTGATGAGAGGCAAGGCAAATGCGTTGAATATCTGATGACCAGAGAATCATAATGATAACGATAATGATGATGACGATGATGATTAAGTTGTTCTTGAGTGAGTAGAGCAAGCTTTAGCAGGAGAAAACAGATTTTTAGCCTTATTTCGCGACAGACTGCAAGAGCTTTTTTATGTGCTTACCTGTTATATAGTAAATTAGCTAAGTGATATAAAACGTATTCAATTCCATTTTAGGATCTCTTCGTCATTTGAGCTTAAGGAATTTAAGCCCAGGCTGAGAGATATTTATTTGTTTATTGACACAGATAGGCCCATTTGTTGTATATATATGGATAAAAATGAGCAAGAATTTAAACAGCTTTTTCTTATATTTGTTTTATGTTTTAAATAAAATTTTGTTAATTTGTACAGCTTTTGGTTTGCAGCTTTATTTATTTGGGGTCTGTGTTTCATTCTTGTTGTTCTTAACGGTATCACATCAAAGCTTATGGCATGGCTGTTTTCTTGCTAATATCATAGTGAGCGATATCTAAACTGGGACTAGAAACTAATAACCTTAAAAGACTGGGGGATTTTTGTAGATACAAACAGTTTACATAATTACACATAATTAACAATTTACAGAAACCTATATATAGAGACAATAAACTTTGTTTAACTGGCATTATTTTATAGCCAATTGCTATCATTATTCAGTAGTAAGATCTTTAACATCATGTTGTGTTTAATTCTAAGTTTGAATTCAGAGAAAACAGCGTTTACCTGCCGTATTTGATAATTGATATGATAAACAAGCTTACAAATTCCTAGTTTTGATCTCTCTCTCTCTCTCTCTCTCTCTCTCTCTCTCTCTCTTTAACCCATTTTTAATTTTTATCGCACAGCTGATCCGTTAGCTTGTTCAGAGCTAGAATACATTCAGATGTAGTAGAGTTAATCAAATTCGATAAGAGCCGGTTGGCGAATTAACATTTTATTATTTTTATTATCAAAGCGCAGTTCGTTAACCCGTTGCTCCAAAGACGATGCGTCGCTTAAAGTGGAACGTGTTTGAGCTCTTATATGCATGTGTGTGTGCGACTCTTTGTGTGTATTTATAGACCTAATTTGTAAAACTGTGCATTGCCAGCAGCATGTAGCTGAAATAAATTTTATTTGTGTGCGTGATCTCTGCTCTCACGCCACCCGCTCTTCTGCTCTCCTACAATAAGCGGATCAGTTTGTCCTCATCTGGCGTTTGGCCATCACGGCTCATTGAAACGCGCCAAGTGCAGGGCCAGCCAATGCAGTCGCACTCTGCCTCGCTCTCTCTCTTTCCCTCGCTCTGCCTAATGTAGGGTACTGAATGCATGCGGGTGCGGCTTTTGATGTGTTTTTGCTCTCACCCAAAAAACAAGCGGTATTTTTTATGTGGGATTTTTTTGTTCCCCATTTGTGGTGTTGTTTGCGCTTGTGCGCTTGTGCCTGTGTTTGTGTTTGTGTTTCTCAGCGCGTGCTTAATTATACAAAATGTGTTTTGCGCTCGGCTTAACAGCCCAGTGATTTATTTTGGTAGCTCGCTGGCGGCAGCATTCGAATGATGAATTTATTGTGTGTGAATGCGTTTGGCATGTGGAATGTGTGTGTGTGTGTGTGTGTGCAAATAAATGTGCTGCATTTGTTGATGCAATAATAAATTGCGGGCAAGGAATTCATAAAGGTTATATCAAGCATGTGAGAAATTTAGTTTGGATTTATGATGCTGAACTACTGTAGGATATTTATCAATGTGGAATGTAAGTAGTGGAACTGATTGTGGATTGTGGTGTTAAAAATAAGTATGTACACATGTTTATGTGACATGTGAATTGTTTGAGCTGTACAAATAGGAAAATTTACGTTGCATATCTTTTATTTCTATTATGTGGATCATATTTGAAAATTTTAACAAGGGACTCAAATCTTTCTTTCATGAGAAGCATAGGCACAGATTAATTACTTTACTGATTTCACGTTCATTTTACATAATTTGGTTTTATCTGTACCATGGGAACCAGATGACCGTCATCATAATCGTCGTTCAGGGGCCTCTGGTCGCTGCAACTATTAACTATTGTTTTGTTTTTGTAATTACATAATTTGACAATTTCATTAATTGAGCTTAATTGCTGACATTTGCGAATGGTTGTGTTTCACTGTGCTTTTTGTATTCCGCCGCTTAATTGCATTTTCTGTTACAATTTCATTTGTAACTGCTGCTGTTGTTGCTGTAAACAAGCCGCCAGCCACTTGACGCGACCTTTGCCAACTTGCCAACTCGCCAATTCATTAATAAATTGCTCAAATAGCTTCAAAGCAGCTTTTTTCAAATCCGTTATTGGCTGCTCAGTTGTCACCACGTCACAGCGATGTTTCAGTGTTGCCCATATGGCTGGAATCTCGCTAAACAAATATAGCCAACACGAAAAATTCAAGAATACTATATCAGTAATTTTCATCACTTCCTTTTCAATAAACAGCTGAAGTATTTCATTTTATGTGCTGCTATCTTTGGCGTCAAAGCTTTTCACATGAAATTGACACAGATTTTCATCAAATTAATTGTTGTGGGGCGTTTAAAGTGAGCGCCGCACACTCAACAAGCAAAAACATGTCAAAGTGTGCTACAAGTGCCACGCACACCCACACGTCTACAGTGTACCACGCCTACAGCAGACACGCTTATCAGTAGCTCTAGCAACAGTCGTCGCTCTCTTAAAAAAAAACTTTGCTTCCGCCGCGCTCAGTGTGTCCAGAGTGCCGTTACAAAGTGTACCAGGAGAGAGTGAGAGCGCTAGAGGGGGCCAGACAGCGAGAGTCTATGCTGGGTCAGATGTTTGTGTTAGTGTATGTGTGAGCGCACAGCAGCACGACGTCGTGTCGTTTCAATTTATTACACTTTGACAGCTTTCCGAAACACTGTGCGACGCGCTGTGCGACTTTTAATTAAAATACAAAATTTAATTTACGCACTCTATGCAGCGGCGTTGCTAGCAAAACTTTGTTACTAAAATTGAAGGTTGAGCAATAAGAGCTTATCAGCACACACACACGAACGCACTTACACCAATGCGAAATCAAAGTGAAAAGGAGAAAACGCGATAAACACAAATCAAAGCAGCAGTGGCATCTCACAAACGGCGCCCACACGCACACACACACACATATATATGTATATATGTATATATAGAAATGTAGCTTGACAATTCGTATTGCTGCACGTTCGCTCTCTTTCTCTTACACTCACACTCTGTTGCAGTGCGGCTTTTTACATTGAGGCTGTTAATATTTTTGTTCTCGCTGTGTGTGTAGAGCATTTGCTGATTTGTTGTTTTTGTGTTGTGCTGCCTTGCCTCAATTGATTTGAATTGAATTATAATTAGGTGATAAATGGGTCTTTATTAATATTGTTAACGGTAATAGCATAAGAACCAATAAGCTGTTTGCATTGGTTACAGCAGATATATGTACATACATACATATATCTGTTGCATATGCCTCTTAGCATTGATTAGCTGTTGATTAACAGTCCAATTAACAGGGGCTGTCTAACAGTTGAAGACCTTTTACTTTCATGTGCCGCCTGCTACAGTGGGTGCGCTAATTGAATGCACGGCTAATAATAGAACTCGCATATTTTTGACATTTCAATTAATTTGAATTTAAATTATAATTTTGTTTATCATTTACCGTTTCCTATGCAAATCCTACACATGAATAATTTATATAGTTTGATTCACGGTTGCGTAAATTATTCATAAATTAAGCTCAACAAAAAATAGCCTGATTGATTAATTGAAATATTTTTTTTTTTTGTATGTTTTTATAAATAATTTAAATATCATTTTTTGAAAGCATTTTGTAAATAATATATTAAACGAATTGTGACAGCAGCATTACACAAAAAGCTTTTGCAAAAATTATTAAATTGTTCGGGCAGACATGCATATGAACGTATGTACACTGTAAAAAATACTTGCAGAAACAAAAAAAAAGAAGATCATATAGAAAAGCTGAAAATAATTATTATTTATTATATTTTAATTATTGCGGTTTTTATGAAACTTGTAATTTATTTTTATATACTTTTATATACTGTTTTCCGTGAACAGCTGAAAAGCCGTTTTGTATCTTTGCTATAGAGTGCATTATTGACAGCTTGTTCTGTGGCGCACACTGAAGGACACTCTGGCAACGCTGCTAGCTCTGGCTGTCATTTGCCACTTCGTTATTCAGCCCCGCTTGCTCTGCTGCTCTCTTCATCATTCGCTGCTCTGCACATGCAACTGCATATTTTAACAGCTTTGCCCTTTCAACTAACTGCCCTCTCCTCACTCCTGTCTATCTCGCTGCGTCTCTTTCACTCGCGTTGCCTCTCGACAAGCGCTTGACGTGTGCGTGTATCGTGCTATGGGAAACTGGTTTGGAATGCTCTTACGCTTACCCGCTCTCCCTCCCATTCCTCACTCTATGCATCAATCTCTCTCGCTTGCACTGCCCTATCATGCTATCTAGGCGCAGCTTTGCACTCGTCGCATGCCTTATGAATGATTCAAATGCATGTTATGCGCGCAAAAAGAAGACGAAAAAATACCGTTAAGAGTTGTTGCGCTTTTTCGTGATACCCATTGATGCATTGGACTCTTATTGAATGCATGGAAAGTCTTATTCGATATTTCAAAATTCTTCGCTGTTATTAACAGCAATAATGCAAACTGCTGTCTATTAGCTTTATATCTGAGATGATATATGGACACACATGCTTACAGTTGCTCTGATATATGATAGAACAGTTAAGAAAATTTTGAAAACATATTTTAAACTGTAAGCTTACTTAACAATTAATGTTAAATGTGGAGTCTGGTTTAATGTTAATGCTAATGTTAAACATAATTTGCCTGCGGTTATTGGGTATATTGGGAGTCTAGAAGCTAGCGTTGTAAAGTTTTCACATGATTCGAGTCGCCACCGACATCTCGTTTTTGGTGCCGGTTTCCGTTAGTCTGTTTTACCAATTTGTTGTTTTTGTTGCTGCTGTTGTATTGTGGCATTTTTAGGAGCGCTGCGACTATGACCTTTGTCAACGGAATTTGGGTACCAATTTGTGTCTATTTTTCTTCCTTCTTTTTCGTAAAATGCTTCGGAGGATTTTGTGGTTTGAGCTGACATTAGAGAAAATGCCACTTGAATGTTTCTTTTTTCTCCATTGTCTTCAATTTATTGACAACAAATTTGCAGCTGGGAAAAATTCCAGGAAATCTCGGTAGCAAATTTTTGCGATAAGCTTAGGGGAGAAATTCCTATTGCGTTAGCACTTTACAGTTAGTTGGAACTTGAGTATTTGATATAGTCGTATAAGATAGATGTGCACTGTTAGCCAACAGCAAAGTAAACAGATAACAGCTTTACAAAAGGTTGCATACATTTAGTGGAAAATTGTTGATATATGTAAATTTATTGTATATATTGTTAAGATGCATTGCTCGACATTTTACAATTGGAGTTGGGGCTTTTAAATAGAATCACATAAGACTAATTCGTACTGTTAGTTAACAGCAGAACAAGTTTTTAACATATTGTATTGTTGTTATTTGAAAGCTTTCTTATTGGAATTGTTTTTTGCGCTACAATTTGAAAGGTCTTATAAGATTTATTGATATTTAAAAATATGTATATGAAACAATAGCTCTTTAAAAACAATAAAAATCGTTGCTTTCAAGTTTGGCTTGAAATCAAAAATATTTGCAAGTCATTTTTCAAGTTGAGTTCGTCACTGAACAAAAAGCTAAAAATTTATTGTGTGACCAAAAACTCGTAATCTCAACGAATATAACTTTCATTTTCGCCTTAGACATATATTTACATATATAAATTATATTTTTATGGTATTTGTTGTTGTTTCTCTTGTCGAATATTTGTTAATGTTGATTTTTGTATGCTTTCTTTTCAGTTGACTTGTTTCTCAAGGTCTTTCGGAGACATATAAAAGGAAGAGGAAGAGGCGAGCAACAAACTGGTTATTGGGGGCTATGAGCTGGCAGTGGGTGTCGAGGGGACTGGAGTGTATCGGAGAGGATGCCACAAGGGGGGCAACTAGTTAAGCAACACCAACAACAACAGCAGCAGCCGCTTGACTCTGCGTAGCATGAGAAAGAGACAGAGGGAAGGAGAGAGAGAGAGAGAGCGACTGCTACACAAATGTGCCAAAACAACAACAGCAGCAATAACAGCAACGACAAAGTAAAAGCAATTCATAGGAAGAGCAGCGCATGTTAACCAAAAGTCTGATAAGAAAAGTTCTATACTGTTAACATTTATAACAACAACATTCACATATCCTTAGCACTCAACAGCGCGTTAATATGAGTGTGCATCGAGAGTAGCCTATGCATTACAGACAAAAGCAGATTGCTGCAACTAGTTAACATGAACGAGCATTGAGTTGAGTTATGACCGAAACAGACAAAAGCTGATTGCTGCTAAACTGAACGACTGACAGAAAATAAATCAAATTTGTCTTGCAATATAAAATTTGTGCAGTTAATAAAGGTCAAACTTTAACAGTTTGGCAAGCGCACAGCACTCACACACATACATACATATATAGAGTTAACATGACACTGCAAACATTTACACGCAAAATGCGCGGACGCATGCGCTCAAACACCTGTCGCATTGTCCTGCTCACCTCATTGGTTTGGGTCATATTTGACTTTGTCCTCATTGCCCGTTATTCGGACTGCATCGGTAAAGATGGCTGGCGTTGCAGGCGAGCCGGCGAATACGATGTTGAGGTGAGCTAATGACATATCGTCTATGAAGAAACTGTCATAAACTGTTATATATCTGTCCCTCCCTTTCTAGCTGCCCAACGCTGAGCGTTTGGCGGACGACAATCAGCTCGTTAATGACAATGAAATAAATACCGAGAAGTCATTGGATGGCGAGGATAATGGCGGTGGTCCGGCACCCATAATGGGTCAGGGCTTTGTCTCTGGTGGCATTTCGATGACCTATCGCAGTGTTGTCTTAAAGAAATGGTTCCAAGCGCCTACAGTGCGGGAGTCACGGGGTAAGCCCGGCGAAATGGGCAAACCAGTTAAAATACCCGCCGATATGAAGGATCTCATGAAGGAGAAGTTCAAGGAGAATCAATTCAATCTATTGGCCAGCGATATGATCTCATTGAATCGCTCGCTAACAGATGTGCGACATGAGAAGTAAGTGTGCGAAGAAGAGAGAATAACTGTTAGGCTAATATATAATAATATAATAATATAGTTTAGTTTAGTTTACTAAATCATCATTATAATAAACCTTATCATTATTCTTTGCTAGCTGCCGTCACAAACACTATCCTTCAAAGCTGCCTACGACTTCAATAGTTATTGTCTTCCATAATGAGGCGTGGACCACCCTATTGCGCACCGTTTGGAGCGTCATCAATCGATCGCCCCGTTCTCTACTAAAGGAGATCATACTGGTGGACGATGCCAGTGAGCGAGGTAAGTAACGAAGCATAGCGTAGTGCATACATACATACGTATGCATGTGTGTATATATGTGGCAGTTAGAACAAACTTTTCTTCATCTCCCCTTCGTATTTGCATATTTGCCTCTCATGATGTCGTCATGCACTCTCAATGCACAACGGAACTTGAGTGCCATTGGGACTTAGTGTGGTGGCTCTCTCTTCTCTATGGTGCCGCTACATTACTTTGTTGTTGCTTACTCTCTTTTGGTTGCTCTCTCAAATGCACACATGCATAAGCAGCAATGCTTCGCTAGCAGACGTGTGTCGTTAGCTTTGCTCCTATGAGCTGTTCACTTTATGTATGATTATTTTTGTATAGAGCATGCAAGTGTGAGTGCGCTCGTGAGAAAACTCCTTGCAGCATGCACACACATACACATGCATGAGCAATCCAAGCTCTTTATTGCTTATGCATGTACAGACGGATTCAAGTGTGCGTGCATGCTCGAAGGCGTGCGTAAGTCTTGTTGCCTGTTCAAATTGTACTAACGTTTCTCCTTCTCACTCGCACTGGAGCTTAGCGTATGTACTCGACTTGATACTGTTGCATTTAATTATTTAAGACTTTTGTTTTATATTCAGTATTTTGACAACTGTTCATTTAAATGTTTCACCTTACTATTTCAGAGTTCCTTGGCAAACAGCTGGAGGATTATGTGGCCAAATTACCTGTGCGTACATTTGTGCTGCGCACGGAGAAGCGTTCGGGCCTGATTCGCGCTCGCCTGCTTGGCGCTGAGCATGTGACAGGTGAGGTGATCACCTTCCTGGACGCCCATTGTGAATGCACTGAGGGCTGGCTGGAGCCTCTGCTCGCTCGCATCGTGCAAAATCGTCGCACCGTCGTCTGCCCCATCATTGATGTCATCTCGGATGATACCTTTGAGTACATAACCGCATCGGACTCAACGTGGGGCGGCTTCAACTGGAAGCTCAACTTCAGATGGTGCGTGCCAGTACTTCTTTGGGTTTGCATGAACTTGGTTATACACATAGACACTCCTTTAAATCGAATATTAGTTTAACCTATCGAGCGTGTAATTGTTTGATTTTTGATTTCACTTTGATTTTATACATTGGATTCTCATTAAATTTTCTGTTCGTTCAGGTATCGTGTGCCGCAGCGTGAGATGGCGAGACGAAATAACGATCGCACAGCTCCGTTGAGGACGCCGACTATGGCTGGCGGATTGTTCTCGATCGACAAGGAATACTTCTATGAGATTGGCTCCTACGACGAGGGCATGGACATCTGGGGCGGTGAAAATTTGGAAATGTCGTTCCGAGTAAGGCCAAACGCAGTGAAATATTTTCCTTCTATCGTTTTTCTATTCGTTCTTACAGCTACCAAGCCAAGCCGCAAAAAATTATAAAAAAAGTGTTGCCCATTTGCCTACATTTATCATCTAATAATTATAATAATAATAATGTTAATTATTATTATTTATTATTTTTCATTTACTCTACGCCTGATTTGAGTCATATCTTAATTTTAAATTTATGTTTTATTTTTTGCTTTCTAAATATTATTTCTAAAATTAAAAAATCGAATCACAAACCACGAAACACTAAAAAAAAATACCAAATTCTGTGACAACTCTCTAGATATGGCAATGCGGTGGCATTTTAGAAATTATACCCTGCTCGCATGTGGGTCACGTGTTCCGTGATAAATCGCCGTACACCTTCCCGGGAGGCGTGGCCAAAATTGTGCTGCATAATGCGGCGCGGGTGGCCGAGGTATGGCTGGACGAGTGGCGTGATTTCTATTATGCAATGAGCACAGGTTCGCTAAAAAAAATACCGAAAATACCAAAACAAAAAATTACATTGACAGAAAACAATAAAACTTACACCAATTTAAAACAATAACAGAAACCTAATTAAATACTATTAATACGCATCTAACACTTGAATTTTTATAGACATTTTGATTGGCTTTCACTTGTTACTAAAAAAAAAAGAGAAAACTAAAAACAAAATTAACCCTAGACCAAAGAATTAGTCTCGGCTTGCCGGAACTAAAATATTTTTGCAGTGTAATTATTTCAGTATTGCATATATATAATAATCAGTGTATATACATTTTCCTTATATATACAATAATCATTTTAGTATTTTTAAAATTATATTTTTGCAAACGTAATTCAATATTTTGACTTTATAAAAAGAAAGGAAAAAGGAAAGCAATACAAAAAGTTTACTTATTTAGATTGGCGAAACATATAATACAGCATATGTTTTAGACAGGAAGTGAATATCCACAACTGCAAGAATATTTTAAGAACAGTTGCCTACCAACATACAGAAGCGCTACAATATACTAAAAAAATACTAAAACACAAACAACACCAAAACAATGCCAGAAAACCCAACCATCAACATTATTTTGAGCATAATTAACAAAACATTTGAATAATATTTCGAAATATATACACATATATATATAATATATATAACTAGCTAACTCTATATACTACATGCATATTATGTAATGTATCGTAACACACACACAGAATATAATGTAATACTAAAACAAAGAAAAGCTAATGCCTCTGTCGTCGCTTAACCAAATAATACAAATCCGGCATATATATTTTATAATTTGTTCATAATCATAATTAGTATATTGTTCAATATGGATTTGATTAGTTTTTAAATTTTCATCTTTTATATTCTAAATGTATCGTAAATTTTTGTCTATACGAGACGCCAAGGGCAACAGCCAAGCGCGAACTCTCTGTTATTAACTAAAAACTAACCAAAAAACTAAGAAAACAAAACAGAAAATTTTGGATAATACAAATAATACATTAATCACAACACTCATCTAATACTGAGTACTATTTTCCTTTAACTTAAGCTAAACTAAACTTATTTTTAATATTTATGTATTTTTACACGAATTGGTATTTTATATTCTAGTGCTTAGTTTTTATTCCTAAGTTTTTTAGTAATATATAATTTATTGAACTTTTTTTCTATATAAGTTAATTTGTTACATTTGTAGGCGTCTCTCCCTCTCTCTCTCTCGTTGTGGTCTAGTATTGTTGGACTCCCTTTGTGGCCATTCTCGTTGCAGCATTGAACTTGGCTTATAGAGTTTTGCCTGCCGAGCTAGTTGAGACGAATACGGCACCCGTTGCTTTGCAGCTACTCATAACGAGTGTGTCTTTGAACAGCTACTCGATAATGTTAAGGCTTACTCACTGTGAAGCTTGTGCGCTAATCGCTTTCGCTATTCGTTACAAATTGCTTACTTGTTTTGAGCTACTCGTTATAAGTACTCGTTAGTTGTTCATTACAACTACTCGTTTGAGGTACTCGTTATTTGCTTATGACAGGCAACTAGTTATGTGTCTCTGCTTATAAAGCTTCATCGACTCAGTCTTTACCTATTTAAGCACTCGCTACTAGTTACTTATCGTAGCTTTGCTACTCGTTATGAGCCGAATCATACTCGCTGATTACGGCTGCTCGTTACGACTACTCGTTATAAGTAAACAACTAAATATTTGCTACTACGAGTGTATCATAGTAGCATACCCAATATACTCTATATGATGTACTCAAAGAGTAACCCAATTCGTTACGCTAATTATTATGTGAACTTTGTGCCCAACTGCTTACCCATCCCCCTCTCACACTGTTCCGCCCTTTTTCAGCTCCCTAGGTACAGCTCCAACTCAGGTCAATATTTGCGCTTGGCTCTATGCAGACTTTTCATCGGTCTGCCCTACTCTATTACTGAATATATATGTGTACAACTCTATCTCTCCCTCTCTATCACTTACTCTCTATCACTTACTCTCTCTTTCTCTCTCTCTCTCTTTCAACTTAACCCCATTTTCATGATAACTCTGCCCGACTAACTGAACTCTGACTGATTATTGGTGCCCTGTGTCCAGGTTTGGATGTGCGGCGGCCTGCTTGAGATAGCGCCCTGTTCCCGTGTCGGTCATGTCTTTCGTAAATCAACCCCATATACCTTCCCGGGCGGTACGACGGAGATTGTTAACCATAACAATGCGCGTCTGGTCGAGGTTTGGCTGGACGACTGGAAAGAGTTCTACTACAGTTTTTATCCAGGTTAACGAACAACAAGAAACAAATCAAACAATTAACTCTCGCTGAATGCAATTTCACTCTGTCTGTCTCTCTCACCTGCTTTTCTGCCTCACTCTTTTTCTGTCTCTCTATCTCTCTATAATAAATATATATATATAGTTTAATATGTTTCATCTATATATATATATCTATATATTTCTTGTGCAAGCAGCACGCTGTGCATTTTGCAATTGTCTGTCTTATATTCTACACACATATATGTATATTATATAATTTACTTATATTCTGTTATTCATATATATAGATAATATATATATATATATATGATATATGGCATGGCCAAGTATTATACAAAAACCCACCCATAACCCCCCACAAGAACCCCCTTAAAAGCTCACCCTGTGTATTTATTTAATTGTGTTTTCTTGTGTATACTCGTTCACGAAGTGAAAAGAGTATATTGGTGAGTGTAATCTCCATTTTGTAAGCTCGTTCGTCTGTCTGTTTGGATGAATACAAACTGTTTTTCTTAAGACTTGAACTATTGAATCTATAACCTCATTTAATTTAATCATCATAAAATTTAGATACTACATAATGAAATTCCAAATTTGCTATAACAGGAAATTTAGAATATGTGCTGACGTATAGGAAATTTAAATTAAAACCTATATTGGAGATATATCTACGGATAAGTTGTAAACCATAAACTGCAACTGGTGGAATATCATATTTGTTAAAAATTCGTAAAATTACAGGAGGAACATCTTAGACCTTCATATATCCGTAATATTTTCCATGTATAAGGCTTGCTAGTCTGTGAACGAGTATTGGACAGCCGGATACGACCGGTTGCAACTTTCTTACCTGTTTTTGTACAAGTCCATTGTTTTCCTTAACTTCTTTTTCTTTATGTCTACTCTTTTATATCCATTCTTGCTCACTCCCAAAGGTTCCGTTATGTCTGTATATTTTTCCAATTTTTGGTTTGTATATTGTTTTGTCCAAATGAAAAAAGAAATTCGATTTGATAATGCCACACCCACCCACACGACGCCTGTTTTTTGTCCCTTCCCCGCTCTCCGACATTCACGCATTTTAGCTCGTATTTTCTATTTGATTAAGGGTATTCCGTGAATTTGTTAAGTTGAAATTAGTTGCACCTGAATACCCCTTATGTTGTAAGCTTTAAGCTATATGTATATGCTGCGTACATTTTGTATATAGAAAAATGTGTATGAATTATTATGCATGCTCTGTATAACTATATTAACTACATTTGTATATTTGCACATTTTTGGCTTTTGTTTGAATCGTTTGAGGAGAAAGTTCTGCACACTCTCCTTAGCTTGATTTTGTCTGTATATATGTAGATGTTAACCAACACGATTGTAGCTTCAAATGCAAAAGATAAAACACCCACACGCACACTAACATAGATGTTTTACAGTTATTCTCCTGCAAGTTTACTAAAAGTCGATCCATTCTTCTTCTCTCTCTCACTATCTTTCTCTTGGACATCCAATGTGGAACCCCTTTAGGCGCTCGCAAAGCTTCAGCTGGCGATGTTAGCGATCGTAAAGCTTTGCGTGAACGTTTGCAATGCAAAAGCTTCCGCTGGTATCTGGAGAACGTTTATCCAGAGAGTTTAATGCCTCTGGACTACTACTATCTGGGCGAGGTAAGGACGACTTTGAGTATAGTTGGGAATACCCTTATTATCCTATCGAAAACTACAGTGATTAATTGCTGCATAGAAGTGAATAACTAGTTTTAATAAATAAATATAATATGATGCACCACCGCAGCAGTGCCCAAGGAATACCCCTATTAATATATATGTATACTCAAATTTCTGATAGATACGCAATGCAGAGACTGAAACCTGCCTGGACACCATGGGCCGCAAGTACAATGAGAAGGTGGGCAGCAGCTATTGCCACGGCCTCGGCGGCAATCAGGTGTTTGCCTATACCAAGCGGCAGCAGATCATGTCGGATGACCTGTGCCTGGATGCGGCCAGCTCCAATGGGCCAGTGAATATGGTGCGCTGTCACAATATGGGCGGCAATCAGGAATGGGTATACGATGCAGAGGTGAGTATTGGATGAACACCAATGTAAATAGTTATTGACTGTAATCTGTATTCCAGGAGAAGTGGATCAGACACACGAACACGGGTCAGTGCTTGCAACGTGCCACACGAGATGATGCAAGCACGCCGCTGCTGCGGCCCTGCAACTACTCCAAGGGACAGCAGTGGCTGATGGAGTCCAAGTTCAAGTGGCAGGCGCACTAGCTAATAGCTAAACAGATAACTACGAACTACAACTAAAACCTAATAACTGAAGAACTTCCAATTTGTGTTTCAAATATATATGTTAACTAATTTGCCAGTAGAAGGAGGAGAAGAAGTGGGAGCAGGAGCAGGAGCAGCAGGACATGCAGAAGGAGCAGAAGCAAGAATTTCCAGCATTGTGTGTGTGTTTTTTATCTAAGTTTTCTGTAGCTCTAAGTTGATAGTTATTTCTGTTGTGTGTGTGTGTGTGTGTGTGTGTGCGTGCCGAATGTCTTCCCAATCAACGTGTATTGTATGCGTGCGTGTGTGTATATAGACATATATCTATATAAAGCATAGATTTTTTGGTATATATATATATATATGTATACTTCTATATATATACATATATATATATTTAACTAGCCCCGACCAAGTACCAATAAATTGGCATTTAAATGACATTGTGCTTCACAAAAAAATATAATAATACTATAATAAAACAACTAAGAAAGCTGCAGTCGGGCACTGCCGACTGCTTAATGCTCGTTCGCGGATCAGAAAAATAGTTCAAGCTCTGGAGGGAGTTTGCATCAAGTTAACTGACAAGTTTTGCCACTCTCTATAACCTATTGTTTGCTCTTCCGGCTTAACACGCCTCTAATGGGCGAAGTATATATATTTTTATCTTAGCTTGACTATGCATTCCAAATATCAAGCTTCTAACAGCTTTGACCATAGCATTTCTGTAAACGCCCATGTAGTATTTCCCGTTTGTACATGCCTGAAAAGGGCGTATCTGAAATTCCTAACGGTTTATAGGTATTTCAAAGTCCCTAGCTTCGATAAAAGGATCAATCCAGAGGCACGTTGCATGAATCTAGTATACCCTTTTCATTTCGTGAACGAGTATACAAATATTAACTATGTGTCATAGCAGCAAAATCGATATGAAGTAAGGCTATATGCATATATATATATATATATATATATATATATATATATTAATATATACATATATATGTAGCATATGGAAAACGAAGCAGCTCGCACATTCCCTTAGCTAATAAAAATATCAAGCGTTGTGTTTTATGAAATGAATATATACATATACCCATATATTTAATGTTTAAGTTACAATTTTGTTGTTTTGTTTTGAATTTATCTTTCGCTTTGTACCAAATGGAAAACTTTGTTAAAAACCACAACAGATTGCGCTGCATATCATAAATTAAAATTAAAAAAAAAAAAAAAAATTACTAACAGAAGCTTCTCAAATCATAATCATAAAACAAAAATTCTTAAAAAGTTAAAAATTAAATGCACGCATATCATAAACAGTGTAAAAAAGTATTTGATTAAGACCCACATCAGATATATATAAAGCCGATATATTTATAAATGATATAAATATACATACATACATATATATATATAAACTAATGTACAGAGTAGCTATAAAAAATATACATCTAAAATAATTATTTATATACATATAAATATATATAATTGTGTGTGTAAAGCAAATAAAAAAAGTAATATAAATTGTACTATACAAATATTTCTCTAAGTTCGAATTTAGAGTTTTTAGACTTAGTCGAAAATAAAGAAAAGAAAACACCAACAGCTCTTAAAAAACTAATTTTATAAACTTAAAATGTAAAATCTAACAACAAATTGTGCTCAAATTTTATGCTATTTTTGCTGTTGTGTAAATATTATTTAATCAAGTATTCCAAAACTATTAAAAAACCTGATTAAAAACATTTTCGAGAAAAATATAAAAGATAAATTTATCCACCCACACACTCATATATACATGTATGTATACATATATACAAATCGAAAAAAGCCAAGTAAAACTTTTTAGCTAAATTAATTTTTTAACAAAACAAAAAATAGAGTATATATATACATATATAAATAGTTATATATATACGTTTAACTGGTGACGGTGCAATTTTAATTTTAGCATAAACAAGATTCAATCAAGTTGCAACAGGCTGGCCAGCATTCTTCACAATCTCCTATTTAGTTTAGCTAAATATATATATATATATACATATTATTTGTAATTTGTTTATACATTGTGAAATCTCCCAACAAGAAACGAAAGAAATCAAGTTATATACTATATAGCAAGCCACCAAGTTGTAAGATGTAATTTTTTGTTTAATTAGAAATTTTTAAATTTTATAAATAAAAAATGATAAAAACCTAAATGAAAAACGCAACAATATAAATGCAATTTATTTTCGAAATGTGTAATATTGAGATTCCTACTACGAATGCTGTAAAAACTTGAATACGATTTGCTGTCATACATAAAACTTTCAGCTGAACCAACCAACCTATGGAAGATGTGAGCCCAACCAGAAATTATTTTTAATCACTTCTGAAATGCATGAAACTAATTCTATTACAGGTAGTCTGAATATTAACTACTTGCTTCTTATCTATCTAATTAGAGTCAATACAACTTTCTTAGGCAAAAGTAGTTTAAAATTCGATTTTTTAGGCTAAAAACCTTATATTTTGGGTATCTCCCATCTACATCTGACAAGACGAATAAACTACAAGCGCAACATATTTCGAAGATCTGAATTACTGTAACTTTCGGAGACCTATAAAGGAGCTGCATGAAATAAATATTCGACTAGAATATACCTTATTATGAAATCCAGCAACTGCATTTAGAAATTCAATAAGCTCCACATACAAGGCTAAAATCGAATTATAAAATCATGTGCTCGACTGGCAAATACTCTATTTTTAGCTTTCAATAGGCAACTTTAAAATGTTGGCGCGTTAAGTTGATATCATATGAACAACTAGAATATATATTAGTCTAACGTAATTTCAATTCTGGAGATCTAGATACATGCCACATAGCACATACAGCGTTCAACCACACAACGACCACTTTCACAACTTTAGTACAGGGTATAATGAAAACACTTTTTTTTTGCTTTACTGTTAGAAAGTAAAAACCATTTTTTTTATTTGTATTTTTTTCTTCACTTTATGCTTTTCACGGGTAAAAGCAAGAACTTTTCTTTCAACCGGCGCGGCGCAAACCACAGAAAAATAGCGTGTCATCTATAAAACTACGGGAACTTCTAAACGTAACGGAGCATTAAGTTGTGTTTTTACTGTTCCTTCGTCTCACGCAGACGACGCACGGCGGAGCGCACTGAGGCGGCAGCGGTCGTGGAGTAGACCCAGGCACCGCCAGCTACGGTGCGCTTGCAACGCTTGCACGACCAGATGCCGACGACGGAGCGCTTCATGGAATCCTAGAGGGCGAAAAAAATTTCTATTTTGAAAATCGAATACTGAATTCGAATTTAATGACTGCTCACCTTGCCGCAGAAAGAGCAGGTATATTTGCTGTGCTGCGTGATTTCCATCTTCTTGACCATCTTACGCAGCGAGGCACCATAACGGGTACCATATTTACCAACGATTCCAACCTTCTTGGTGCGCTTGGCCTGATTTGAGAATAAGATAAATCAGTATCAGTATAAATTCAGTCGCACAATTATCTTAAGCACTTTAGTATACAAATTACATTGTCAACTAATGCCACACTGTTTGCTTAATCATTCAGCAGTCATTTAAGTTAACAAAAAACAGCGATTGCTTGTATATTTAACGATTTTTATCAATTCGTACCATTTTTAAGTTGTTGATTTGTCAAAAAATTCAACAGGAAAGAGACGGAGCGTCAAAGCCATGATGTGAAGTAGGCTGCGCTTGCTCATAACACATAGACAAAAGCTAAACGCTATGAAATGTGAAAAGGCGGCAAATATTTGTGTATTTAAAACCAGCAAACGAATAATTGACACTAACAGATAATTAATATTATTATTGAAATTTACAATAAAATAATAGAATATTATAAGAGAAGTCTAAGTGTTTCAAATAAATTAATGGGTCATTATTTTCGCAGGTAAGCACACTTTTGCACTTGCCAATCACGTGTTAACGTAATTTTTTGTTTCAACAGCTGTTTGGTGCATTTGTTGTTACCCTGCCAGTGCTGTCCAATGTACGACGGTTGTGATAAAAAACACACACAAAAAAAGAAGATAGAAAACGCAACGAATTTACATTCGATAGGCATTGTTAGTGCGCACTTGGAAATCAACGAACGGCAACACCACCACTAATAACAACACAAAAAGCAATACGACGGCCGTCAGCATTTTGTTACGTTACAAGCGCACACTGTTCAAGCGAAACATGCACAGCTGCGCGCTCTTACAGGATGTTGCCAATTATCAGCCCGACACGCTGGATCTCAACACAGATGCCAAGGCGGCGGCCTACTGGTTCCCCTGCTTCCGCGAATTGGTGGGCAAATTCGCCAAACAAGCAGCAAACAGCCAGCTGGACGATGCAACGGCTGAGCAGCGGGCAGCGCAGTTCCAGGCCGCATATCTGCGCAAGCTGGAGGAGCACCAGAACAACATAGCCAACAATCGGGGCAAGGTGGTGCTGGGCACCAGTGAACTGCTCAAGTTAAACGAGACAATGCTGAGGCGCTACGGCTTCACAGACCCCTGGCTGCGGCAGAAGCAGCAGGAGAATGCCTCGGCCAAGGCCAGACTGAAGCAGCGCCTGCAGGAGATCGACGACATTGCGAATGAGGACGCGCGCTGGACGGAGCTGGTGCGCGGCGTTCTGGCTGGCAACATGTTCGACTGGGGCGCCCAGGCCATAGCTACCATACTGGAGCAGGACAGCAATTTCGGGCTGCATGCGGCACTAGATCGCATTGAGCAGCGGCCCTGGCTGGTGGACAATCTGGATGCGTGGCTGCAGCGCCTGCACCTGAGTCCGGCACACAAGTGCGCCGTCATCTTTGTGGACAACAGCGGCGTGGACGTCGTCCTCGGAGTGCTGCCCTTTGTGCGGGAGCTGCTGCGACGTGGCACCAAGGTGCTGCTCTGCGCCAACAGCGAGCCGTCGCTGAACGATGTGACCAGTCGGGAGCTGAGCGAACTGCTGGACGATTGTGCCTGCCAGTGCGACGTCCTGGACAGCGCCTGGCGCTCGGGTCGCCTGCTGGTGTACGCCAACGGACAGAGCGGACCCTGCCTGGACATGCGCACGCTGCCCCGGGAGCTGTGCGACGCCATTGCTGCCAATGAGACTGATCTGCTCGTTATCGAGGGCATGGGCCGGGCGCTGCACACCAATCTGAATGCCCAGTTCGCGTGCGAGACCCTCAAACTGGCCGTGATCAAGAACCGCTGGCTGGCCAAGTATCTGGGCGGCGACAAGATGTTTGCGGTCATCTGCAAGTACGAGCGCAGCTAGTGCTCGGCCGAAGGATCTTCAGTTACTGTTATACTCTGCATTGTTTTTTTTTTTTTTAATTACAATATATTGTTATTGTTTGAACCGGAAGACGAAAGAACAGAAGAGGACGAAGAAGAAGCAAAGAGAGGAGAACATTTTGAGATTCACATTCGATTGTCGTGTTGTTTGTCACCCAAATTAAAGACTGCTTAGAGAGAACGTGTCCCCTAGAGCAAGGACATGCAATAAAAGAAGCTGTAAACCCAATGCAAGGACACGCAATAAAACAGAGCTGTACCACTGATGTTTACAAGAAAATTGTGCTTAAATGTGAAATTTGTTTATATTTTTTAGTTACTTAGGAGCTCTCGTTTAAAAATTTGTACTAAAATTGAATTTGTGGCTTTCCTTTAATTATTTAAAATTTGATAATATAATTATATAAATTATTAAGGTAATTCATTTTAGTTTTTGTGGCATTTTTGTAAACCTTAAAATTAAAATATAATTTTTTTAAATTATATGAATTCAATTTATTTTTCGGATTTATTTTCATATGCAATTTAATTACTTAAATTTGTAAACATTTATTTTTAAAAATTATACTCTGTGGCAGTTTTTAAAATGCATTAAATTGTACATCTGCATTTAATTTATTTTTGCATTTAATTTATTTTTTAATATTCAATTTGCTTTAAGTATATATATATATTTTTTTAAGTATAAATGTTTAAGTTTATAAATATAATATACAGTGTTTATTTTTGGTATCCCTAAAATATCTTATATTTTTAATAACTTTTATTATTAATTTTGAAAATGGTTTGTAATTATTTAATTCGCTGTTATGTTTATAAAGTCAGCATAGATCATTTGCTTTAGTTTAGGGACTTGCATGTCAATTGTTGTAAACCTCAGCTGTAAACTGATTTTACACACACACGCAGCACACGTTTACGAACCACATACAGTTATTTTTGTTGTTTGTATTTTGAAAAGTATAAATAACATTGCCTTTTGTTTATCAAGCTCCACAGCTCCCATTAAAAAGTTTGCTTTCTGTCATATGGTTATAAATTAGCCAACTGATAAGCGAGCCCGAGCACCAAGACCACAAAACAAAAATAATTGCAGTCGGGCATGACCGACTGCAGAATATCCATTTGCCGATTTGCCCCAATTGGTATATATGTATGCATATATATTATTATCCTGCTTGAGCTTGTGTATACATTCCAAATGTCAACTCTCTAGCAGTTGGTCTGTCGCATTTGCCACGCCCATAGTGGGCAGTTTGGGAATATCTTAATATGCATTTTATCTATCACTAGCTACAAAAACGTCGAAATAATTTGCATGCATTCGGACAGCAGCAAGACTGTCATTGTACAAAACCAATATGCTCATTTCACTTTCCTGAATGACTAACACAAAAAAAAAAAAAAAAACCAAAAAAACAGCGGTTGATGGTAGCGGATTAAAGCCAGTCGCGTCGATAAGACACGAAGCTAGCGAAACAAAAACTTTTTTATTTTCTAGCAGCTGATTGTTTATATGGAACGTGATACAATGTTTATGTGTGAAACCCATTAAAACAATTGTAATTAGCATATTATATGTCACTTTTGTCTGTACATTTTATTCTCTGCCACCTCGTTGATAAGGTCTTTATTCCGATAATTGTTTCAACTGATAAAGCCTAACGCGATGCTGCACGCCCGCCTAGACTTTGGCTTATGGCTTAAGCGAGAGCTGCACTATAAATGATTTAATATTTTTACAATATTGTATTTTTTATTTTATTTTAATTTATTGTTTACTTATACTATCATGGTTTTCTTCTATTTTAAACTAAGACCGAAATAAATATATAAATATTTTGTAAATAATTATTTAATGTTTGCTAAATTTAATTTTTTATTTGTATACCTCCTCGCTGCTTGAAAAAATATATAAAGCCCATTCCTCGAGTCTTGTATGAGGTACTGATAAGATGCTAAGGAAATACGCCAGACAGACTGTAAAAAAATGATTAATTTAGATGATGTTGAAAATAAAAAATGATCATATAAAATTATATAACAAAATATATAATAATGTCAAATGTACTTAAAGATAGATGCATAAGAAAAATTATTATATATTAATATAAATGAAAAAAGAAACAAAAAATACAATACAATATATTATACATAAAATAAGTCAAATTTTTTTTGTATCCAAGTTTAAGTAAAATGCAAAATATATAATTATAAAATATATAGTAATTATTTATTCTAACTCTCAGCCGGGCAATGCCGGGTAATTCTAGTCACTCGTAAATAATTCAAAAGCGAAAAGCGAATCTCTGGGAGACGAACGGTTATCGCAAATCGAATTCAATCTATCTCGTCTAGTTGAGTCTGAAAATATGTTTGCTTATGAGTTTAATGTCAAGGCATATAATGAAGCAAAACAAATGCGTATTCACATAGTTTATTAATCTCAATTATATATATTTACAAGCTATATTTATATACATATGTGTGTATGTGTGTTTTTGCATTGAGTGAGTTCTATTGCTAAGATGCCATCGAGCATCGAGGTGTATTCAAAAGCGGCTGCGCCAGCAGAGGAGGCTCAGTTGAAAACTGGAGGCTGGGGCTGTCGTAATGCGAGGCGTGGCAACATCTATATAATGATCACCCTGGTACTCATCCTCTTGCACATACTGCTGCTGCCCCTCTACGTCTATCTGACCTGGCACCACAAGTACTGGAGCAAGCGAGGCTTGATCACGGCGAAGCCTTTAACTCTGCTGGGCACCTATCCAGGGCTGCTTACCCGCAAGAGCAATCTGGTTGTGGAGGTGCAAAATATTTACAAGTGGGTAGACGTATACAAATCATATACCAGATGCTATATACCCTATACGTTCGCCCCCGTTTAGTAAGTATAAAGGCAAACATCGCGCTGTGGGCGTTTTTGTTACGAGACAACCCCAAATTCTGGTGCTCGACCCCAAGCTGGCCCATGAGATTCTCGTGGGTAACTTCCGCTGCTTCAAGGACTCGCTGACTAGCTCCTATATGCAGCATGCCAAGTGGGACAAGTACGCCAGCCGTAATCCCTTCTGGGCATCCGGCGACACCTGGCGACGTCTGCGTTCCGAGGCTCAGGCGGGGCTCTCGGCGAATCGCCTGAAGCATGGCTACGGCATTTGGGAGCAGAGCGGCAGGAAGTTGACCAAGTACATGGACGAGCACTTAACCAACAATATGTTGGAGACCAGGGATGTGAGTATGCAAACTGAGCAAAATTTAAAGAAATACCTTATCGAGGTCGAGGTACTTGATAGTAGGAAATTGAAGCATGAGAGTTTCTGTATCATATCTTCTATATTCTCCCTTATTTACTTTTATCTCGTTTCCCCTTCTCCTCCTCCCTCTTCCTTTTCGCTCTTGTCTTTTTCTTTCCCCTCTTTTCTCTTCTTCTTACACTTCATCTTACTCTCCCCTCTCTTAGTAATCACAAACTAATACTCCCCGTTTTCAGCTCTGTTTTCGATATACAGCCGATGTGATGTGTGATTTCATATGGGGCATCGATGCGGGCACCTTGACCCGCCACACGGGGGAGCCCAACAAGGTGCAGCAGATGGCCAGCAAGTGGACCAATTATGCCTTCTACATGATCTCCATCTTTATGGCATCGATTGTAGCTCCGTTCACTCGGCTGCTCTTGCGTTTGCGCTTCTATCCCAAGGACACGGATGCGTTCTTTTCGAACCTGACCAAGGAGTCGATTAATTTGCGCTTGAAGACAGGCGAAGAGCCGCAGCGCGTTGACTATCTATCGCATCTGCTGAAGCTGCGCGACGAGAAGAATGCCTCGCACGATGATCTAGTGGGCCATGCGCTAACCGTGATGCTGGATGGCTACGATACCACCGGAACTGCGCTGCTGCACGCCCTCTATTATGTAAGCCAGCATTTACATACATATTGCTTGTATATGAAAACTAATTAAACATTCTTTCAGCTGTCGGAGTTTCCCTCTGCTCAGCAGAAGCTGCGCATGGAGCTGCGCCAGAATACGGAGCACGAGAAATCCCTGGACTACGACAAGCTAAGCCAGTTGCCCTACCTGGAGCAGGTTGTCTACGGTGCGTATGCGTTATATATGGTCCTTGGGTGGGTGTAAAGGGAAGCGGGAAAAAGTTTAAGGGATACAGAAAGTATTAACAAATTTGGACAATTATTGAAAAAATTTTAGATATTTTTAAAAAAATTAAATAAATTAATTTTCCCTTCAATTTGAATAGTAAATAAAATACCAGGGTATATTCTAGTAGTAGTAGTATTCTATATAAATTAATTTTTTTTGTTTTTCAGAATCGTTGCGCTTGAGCAGCTTGATACCTCAGTACACGAAAATCTGCACAGAGTCGACGTTCATACAGCTGAGCGAGAATAGGCGAGTGGAGGTGGAGGAGGGCATGACCGTTATGATACCCAATTATCAATTTCACCACGATGCCAAGTACTTTCCCGAGCCGGAGGCATTCAGGCCTGAACGGTTCAACAATGGGGAGCACATCCGGATGATACAGCAGGGCAGCCTGTTGCCCTTCAGCGACGGTCCACGCATCTGCATGGGTAAGTCAAACTTTAGATGATGCACATATTTACCCATCTATAGACTATGTATTGACTGACTCATATTTAAGGCATGCGCCTAGCTCTGCTAACACTCAAGTCCGCACTGTTTCACATCATCAGCAACTATCAAATTGTGCGCAGCAAGCAGAAGATAGTCACGGATGGAGATTCGGGCTTCGGGGTCGTACTACAAGGCGATATCAATTTGGAGTATCGTCGCTTTGCTCGATAGGAATAGATTTTCAGCTGGCCCTGCGATATGCGAATCAAATAGGGCTATCGCATGTGCCGGGCCTCAAAAAGCGATTAGATATAATTAAGTATTTCGAAGTGTCTCAACTCAACTGTTTTTGTGTGAGCGAAATTATGTCAAGTTCTAGTTGGGTATATTGACTCTCAATAAATTATCCAAGGTTATGTTTTGACTTTTCTATAAAATTGCAGGTTCACGAATCAAGCCGATAAAGTCTATCTCTATTGGGAAACCAGCTCCAAGCCGATTCGTGATTAAAAGAACTTGACTGGGTCATCTATTATTAATAAATATTGTATTATCTTTGTAGGAACCAGAGAATGTGAGTCCACTAACCTAGAGTACATTGAAGCTTCTGATGAAATTCTATAGATTATACGATTGTGGATTGGGTGATTGCCTGATTGATGCTGGCTGTCATGATATCACGAAGCTAAGAAATTGCGTTTATAAATTCAAAGTTCTCTATAAATTCATATAAGAGCATCTAATATGATTCAAATTTATATGATATCCGGTTGACTGAGGATCTGATTGATGACAGAGCTAGAATCAGATTCAGAACTACATAATCAATACTTCAATTCATCCTCTTTAGGCATATTGACTCACTTAAATGAAAGCTAACCCACATGGACAGATAAGAGACTTGATAAGCTTTGCTAAGCTTAAGCGCACTGTAAATTCCTTTAGAAGGATAATAAATAAGCTAATTCGTGCATATGATACAATGATTGATGAGAAAAGTATTGCAAAGGTCTTGAGAGCTGGAAATTTGACTGTTTATTGATGAACTGATAGTGTGGAAAGTTTTAAAAGATTTTACAACTGATATGCATACATACATATATACACTGATAGAGATTTTACTATGTATATGTATATACATATATTATATATATTTTTCGTTATTGAATAAATAAAAGGTCTATTGCGCAGCTGTTTCTTTTTAAATTTTATTTTCAAAACAAACAAAAAATAAAATGATAAAAATAAAAAAATGAATTTTATTGCTTTTTTTTTTTAAAGGTAATTGGTTAAAAATTCAAATTAAATTATTCATACATTTCCATCACTACTTAAAATATGCGATGCATAATGAATGAATAATAATAACATCTCTACAATTTAACTTACTTATTGTATGTTAGAGTAAACAAGTGCTACACTGAGTGAGCTCTAATGAAAACATTGTTTGGATCTTGACAGGGGTCGAGTGAGCGTGTGTAGAGATAATGAGAGTCTACTATAATAGCACACATGTATGTATGTGTATATGTATGTATGTGTAATTTAGCCATTATCAGCGAGTAGAGCTCAAATAGATTTCCACTCGGAGCACTAAGCAAACAGTTGCTGAACGAACGAGCTGCCGTAATGTGGACGCTGATTGGAGTGCTCTTGGGCATAGTGCATGTGGCCTTTGCCGCAGTCTACCTGTATCTCACCTGGTTCCATAGCTACTGGACGAAACGAGGCCTGGTGACAGCCCAGCCGCTGACTCTGCTCGGCAGCTATCCGGGCTTGTTTGGAGGCGGCAGCTGCTTCATCGAAGACCTTGGCAAGATTTACAAGTGAATAGACCTTACATATATGTGATGTAGATAGGCATAATATATAATATATCTGTAGCAAATACAAGGGCAAGGAGCGAGCTGTGGGCGCATTCTTGACACGACAGCCGCAGATCTTGGTGCTCGATCCGCAGCTGGCACATGAGGTCTTGGTCACGAATTTCAGCGACTTTCGGGACACATTGACCAGCAGCTATGTGGCCCACGCGAAGGACTACGATAAGTACATCTCACGCAATCCCTTCTTCAGTGCCGGCGACGAGTGGAAGAAGCGTCGCATGGATGCCGGAGCAGGCCTAACGCCCAACAGACTGAAGCAGGCCTTTGCCATTTGGGAGCAAACGGGAGAGAAGCTCGTCGACTTCATGCAGAGGTGCATCGAGGAGCGGCATAGCAATATCATCGAAACCAGAGATGTGGGTAGCTGTGTCAACTATTTCTATATATCGATCTATCTATTTATCTATAAATCGCTTTATCCGACAGCTCTGCTATCGCTACACAGCTCAGGCCATGGGCGACTTCATCTGGGGCATCGATGCTGGCTCCTTGAGCGGCAGCATCAATGAGACGAGCTCCTTCCAGCGCGCCTCCATTGAGTGGGTTACGCATGCTTTTCTGGGCATGACGCGCTTCAATCGCACGCCGATTGCGCCCATTGTGCGGAGATTGTTTCGCATGCGTTTCTCCACCCAGTCATCGGATGAGTTCTATCGGAAGCTCACCCGGGATGCGGCCAAGCTGAGGCAGAGCGGCAGTGGGGGGGAGCGCTCAGATTACTTGGCGCATCTGCTGCAGCTGCAGGAGAAGGGCGCCAGCCTAGACGATATAGTGGCTCATGCTATGACCGTGCTGATGGATGGCTTCGAGACCTCGGGCGCAGTGCTCTACCATATGCTCTATACGGCAAGTAAAGGCGTTTCGAAATCTCATTTCACTATTTCACAACAACTTGTTATTTTGACCTCAATAGCTGGGCGCCTGTCCAGAACAACAGGAGAAGCTACGTTCCGAAATCTTGACTGCGTTGGAGGTTGATAAGCGCATTAGCTACGAGCAGCTGAATGCTCTACCCTACCTCGATCAGTGTGTTTACGGTATGCGAACTTTTTGATTATTGCCCACCTCGTGTGATCTTCATATTGATTAGTTCTATGATTCACGGTCGGAGGTTTCTTTGATAAGTCATTGCCGAATGGGTCTATATGTGACTGAATATGATTGGGAATGTGAATGAGAACGTGAATATGAATCTGGATGTGAATGTAAATAAGAATGTGAATGTGAGTGTGAATGTGAATAAGAACGAGAATGTGAATGTGAATGTGAGTGTGAATGTGAATAAGAATGTGAATGTGAATCGGAACTGAATCTGAATGTGAATGTGAATGTGAATGTGAATAAGAATGTGAATGAAAACGAGGATGTGAATCTGCATGTGAATGTGAATCGGAACTGAATCTGAATGTGAATGTGAGTGTGAATGTGAATAAGAATGTGAATGTGAATCGGAACTGAATGTGAATGTGAATAAGAATGTGAATGTGAATGTGAGTGTGAATGTGAATAAGAACGAGAATGTGACTGTGAATGTGAATGTGAGTGTGGATGTGATTAAGAATGTGAATGTGAATCGGAACTGAATCTGAATGTGAATGTGAATAAGAATGTGAATGTGAATGTGAATGTGAATGTGAATGTGAATGTGAATGTGAATGTGAGTGTGAATGTGAATAAGAACGAGAATATGAATCTGCATGTGAATGTGAATCGGAACTGAATCTGAATGTGAATGTGAATCTCAATATGAATGTGAATGTGAATGTGAATATGAATAAGAATGTGAATCTTAATCTAAATCTAAATCTAAACCTAAATGTGAATGTGAACAAGAATGTGAATCTAAATCTAAATCTAAATCTGAATCTAAATATGAATATAAATGTGAATAAGAATGTGAATCTAAATCTAAATCTGAATCTAAATATGAATATGAATGTGAATACGAATGTGAATGTGTATGTGAATATAAATGCATTCAAAAGGAGTATGAGTGGATATTCACATTATGTAAATATGATGATATATGTGTATGAATATGCGAATATGAATATAAATTCCATTATTCATATGAGTACATAATTATCAAATATTATTATATGAATATGAATGTGTATATTTCGACTTTAATTTGTATATATATATCTATTCCATATATATGCTTAGAGTCGATGCGTATGACCAGTGTGATTGGCTTCTTCCTCAAGATCTGCACTAGGCCAACAAAAATGGACTTGGGCAACGATAAAATCTTGAATGTCGAGCCGGGTATCACTGTGGCAATACCCGTGTATCACTTTCATCACGATGAAGCCTATTTCCCTAAACCGGACGAGTTTCGGCCCGAACGCTTTGACAATGGAGCCGTCAGTGAGTTCACCAAGCGCGGCTGCCTTTTGGCCTTCGGGGATGGACCACGCATCTGCCTGGGTGAGTGTTCATATATAGAGCGATGGCATATGAAGATAATATGGTACATATGTCAATAGTAAGATAGTATTTCAGTCGAGGCAAGCCCGGGTGTCCGCTAGTCGAGCACTTCGGATGAGGCTTTTTTTACATGACTTATATCTTTCATATATTATATAATATAAACGGATATAATTTATGATACATATGCAATTTATTGTTGAAAATGTCTACATTTTACTGCATACGTCCATTATAAAAGGCTATAATCCTACACACATATAACACATGCATAGATAGCACTTTACCCATTTCTTATATCTAGAACTTTTTTTCTATATATGTACATATAAAAGCTTTACCATTTATGAACTCATAAATCTCAATTTATATATTGTATTTCAGGCATGCGAGTTGGCTTGCTAAATGTGAAAATGGCTTTGCTACGCATTTTATCCCAGTACAAAGTCGAGCAGACTAAAAAATTGTCGCTGACCTCCGACTCGGGCCTGGGAATGTATTTGAATGGGGACGTTGATTTGAGATATACACGCATAGAACTTTCCAAATAAAAATTCGCGTTTCAATGTATCCATTGTATGCAGTCGACCTTTTGGGCGACACTCGCCGTATTATGAAACGTGTCCCTCGCTCTCTGTTGGACGTTTGGGGTCGCCGTGTACCGAAAATTTAATTTAGCGCAAACCGACCGGAGACCAACTGACACCAAGGCGCCGCCCCTTTTTAGCGCCGCCCCAAAATGTCGCCGCGATCCTGAACTGAACTGGGCTGAACTGCGGCCAACCCGCCGGACTTTATGCCATGTACAAGAATTTTCATATTGAGCGACCGCGTGCGTTGCGACGCGTCGCCAATGCAACTGTGTTTTCAAATACATACATGAGCGTACGCAAGTGTGTGTATGCGTGTGTGTGTGTGGGTTTTACTATTCTGGTGCAGACGTTGCCTCTCCATAGCATATCCAGTAACAAAGATTGCGCGATGGGCATATTAGATGAGGGACTTTCATTGATATAGAATCTAAATATGTATAAGCATATATATATTTTAATATAGATATAGAAATTCTCAGAGCTGTATGTATATGTACCGTACAGCACTTGTACCTTCTTAATCTATATTAAAATATATATGTATTTACGTTCTACATATATCATCAATTAAAGTTTCTCATCAATTGCAAATAAGAGTGACTTGCAATGACTGTACGATGTAGTACTTTGAGTACAGGCTTGTCATTTCATAAAATCATTCGTGTTTTTGATTGTATAGGTAAGTGCAAGTACATATATGTATATATTTTAATTAAGACACTTGCTGTATGAGCAGAAACAGTCATAATAAAAAAAAGATAATCAAATGTGAAACATGATAAGGGGAAGAAGAAGAGCACGAAGAGAGAAGAGAGACTACCTACTACTTGACCCAAAATCAATCAAATACTATTATTATATATGCATACATACATACATACATATTGTATAGTGTAAGGCAAATTAAATTTTCTGCAGAAAATTTTCATTGCATACTTTTAGGCATGCAAAAATCTAATAAAATCTAAAGTATTTAATATAAAAGATTACTAAGTATTTAGTTAGTGTTATTAGCGAACTAAGCAACTTAATTAAGCTAATTATATAAATAGCTAGATATTCTACTCCTAATACCATGCACAACGCGCAGAATATTCAACTTTCCAGTTCTAATATACAGAGTGAATTTTATATGCATAGATTTAAATTTTATTCTACTTTTATTTATTTTAAATTTATTTACAGGGTATACTTGTGAGGCAACATTCACAAATGAAATGCATTTTTATTTACGTTGCACTTTGTGTTGCTTTTCATGTTGTTCTTCTTTTATATATATTTTGCTCTTTGCTCTTGTTTTGCAACAAGCCACAAAATTTCATTTGAGCTTGCAATATGGCGCATTTAAATATCCTTTTTTATTTATATTTATTTTATTTATTGCTAACGTTTGTAGTGAATGTGTATGTGTGTGTGTGCATGAAAATTAAATTTTATGACGCCATCGTCGCTGTTTTTATTTATTAGTCTAAAAGCAAATTGTGGCCACAAAACAAAGGCTGACTGTAAACCCGTAAAAATAACCGCAAATATTTGAATTCGATTTGAATGTAAATGCAGCGAGAGAAAGGGAAGATGGTTAGAGAGAGATGGAGAGAGCTGGAGAGAGTCGACTGCACGAGCATAAAAAGTTAATGACTGGCGCAGTTAGTCCGCGAAAAAAAAGATATACATATATATTTTTAGCTAGCGTCTTTGCAGTCAAAACCTTCATTTTCATGTTGCTGCAACACTTGAAGATAAGCAGCAGCAACAGCCAGACACAGCCTCTGCGTCTCTGTCTCTCTCTCTCTATCGCTCTCTCTCATGCTGTGTATGTGTGCGGCACAGCCAGAGGTCCTGTCACCTCTGTTCGCTGTTTGTGCCTGGCTTCATGCTACGTTGGCTTTTATCCAATTTACCTGATAACCACAAATGAGCGTTAATGGCCAAATAAATAGAAAAGTGGCAACTACGGCGCGACGGCGCGTTAACTGAATGAGCCACGCCTCTTTGCCGACCGCCCTCGCACGCCTAGTACCCACTCAGCTGCCGGTTATGCTCATCTGTATGCCGTCGCGTATATTTAGTACATTTACTAAGCAAATTTAATGCGTTTGGCACGCTGCTCGACATTTGTTTGCCATGGAACTGCGGGGAAATGCGGGGAAATGCGGGGAAATCCGTTAAATATGAGATGAGCGCCCATTTGAACTCCCAATTTAATATTCAGCTACCCAAAAATCAGTTTATATCACTTCGAATTAATTCAAATTTACTGATTTTAATTTAGCAAAATTTCATTTGCATCAGAAATCGGTTAATTTAAGTTTTAATAATCTTCATAGAAGCTGAAGAGCAGGATGGAAGAACTTTTATAAAATGGAATATAAATAGTTGCTTGTTTCAAGAAGTACGTCTAATATATTATTCATATATTTAAATGTATGTATATTTTTTCTAAGATTTTCTTTTTCTGGCTTTGCTTGGTTGTTGTCAAAGACCCGTTGAAGCTTTCCGATTAACCATTTAATCAGATGCAAATAGCAAACGCAGGCGCTTGGCCAAAGAGCAGTGTGACACACCAGTTGATAGGCCAAACAAGGTGCCAATTTGTGCAGGAGGAGGAGGAGCACGACGAGCAGGAGGAGCTGTTGTTGCCGAAGGGGCGGCACAAAGAGGAGAAGGAGGCTGAAGGAGAAGGCTGCTGGAGGAGGATGTACTTATAAGCAGCGGAGCATAGGAGCATAGGTCAGATGAGAGGTTTATTGGTAAGGAGAAGCAGCAGGGAGAAGTGCAGGCTGTAGGTTTTAAGTGAAATTGGTTCGTGCCTAACATTGCGTCAACGTTACATTAATTTGCGCACGTTCCATTTGCCGGCGGCTCCGATTTCGATGGAATCGAAGAGCTGTTGCTGATGTAGCCGCAGTTGTTGTTGTTGTTGCTGCTTGTTTGGCTGCTGGACTGTTGGGGCTGTTGGGGCTGTTGGCTGCCATTGGCTGCTGGCGGGCATTGCAACACTTTGGCCGCAGAAGTGCAGCCAGCAGCGTGGGCTAATGGAATTAGCAACAATTTAACCATTAAACACATCATGTGCATTGGCATTACGTTTCGGACTTTGGCTGCGATTTGCAGCACCCGCACAGCAGCAGCAACAACAACAACAACAACAACATTTAGTGATTACTTCTGGTCTCCATTGTCAAGTGTCGAGTAAACTGAGGCTGTGTCTGTGTCTGTGTCTGTGCATAGCTGACTCTTCCTGCTATCTGTCTGCGTGCCAGACGCCGTTTATTGGCATTAGAGCTGTGTTGGCTCCTTGCTATTGCCTTTTTGGCTCCGCGCCGTGGTTAATAGACTTTGGGGCTTTTATTGCTGGCAACAGTTGTGCGAATTTCGAATCGCTTGCATAGTGCAACGTAGCGCTAATTAAAATGAAATTTGTTCAGTTTGCCGCAAGTACGCCACCAAAATTAGGGACGCCAGAGGATCCTCTCTTGGCCATGGTCAAAGTGAAAGTCGATGCCGCAGCAAACGCGTTGAAGTGCTTGGCTTTTATGACAGGTGAGTATTTGTGTAAGCAGAAAACCAAAATCCGCAGCGAAAGCAAATTTCTGCTGACTTGCCACAACTTGTTGACCCACTACACGTATACGTAATGCGAGTGCGAGTGCTGGTCATCATGGTTCCGTTACGTTTACGTGAACGAACTAACTCAATCGGCAGTTGGGATTTATTCTCTCTTTTTTATTGATGGCTGCTTAAGCTGTTTAGCCTTAATTTGAGTTACGTTTTCAATGGCTATTGCTTTGGTTAGACCGCAGCTACGTCTGCTTTTGTGGTTCACTTAGGGGAACTAGTTTCAATGGCCAACTGCTTACGTATCGTATGAAACTCAATTGACAAGCGCCTTAAATGAAAGGGAACTATTTCCAATAGAAGTAGCTCAAATTACTATCGAACAGCTTGTTCATCTTTACTCTTCATTTGGAACTAGTTCCATTTAGATTTTGATTTAATTTAAATGAGAGCTGGATCCAAAGAAATATATTAGAATAATAATGGCATTGAGAAAATGAAACATTTAAAATATAGAAGTATATCCAATTAACTCTCGGAAACTAGTTCTAAACAAAGTCTTGCTTGAATCTCATAAAATTAGTTTCAAATTTGATTAAGAGTTATGGAGAAATATCCACTACTTAAGCTATCAACTTTAAAATGAACTAGTTCCGCAGTCATGTGCGGAAAAGAACTAGTTCTAAAGAAATTATTATATTGAAGAAAAGTTCTAAAGAAATTATTATTTTTTTGTTGCAACTAGTTTGATGCGTAAAATTACATGAACTTAGAAAAGAACTAGTTCTACTGGTACGATTGTAAAAGGATCTCGTTTTAAAGAAACTCCTAATGTACAATAAATAGCACAGCACCATAGGCAATCGATTTTAAAATGAACTAGTTCCGCTGCTAGAGCATTGAGTAAACACGTGTCGTGTATAAACACACATGCCTATGCTTGTTGTGTATGTGTGTGTGTGTGTGTGTGGGTGAATATGTTTGTTGGCAGTTTGTTTATTTGCTTGTTAGATGGGCATGGTCAGGTAATTTGCTGCGAAAAATGGCATCATTAGCCTAACAAATTGCCATTTTGTTGTTGCACATAAATTCCGTAAAAGTAGGCGCCAGTAGGTCGAACCAGCAGATCGACGAACGGACGGACGGGCAGACAGTCGGACAGATTGTCTGCTGGGTACTTAATTAAAATTGAAAATACCCAGAAGTCATTGGCAATGCTCAAACGAATGCCCCAGACAGAGGTGGGGGGCGCCTAATTCCATTTTATTATTAACTGCGGCGCATTAAGATTTTCATTAGCGCTTCGCTGGGCGAAATAAATGAGGATTGAGCGAATTTCAGATGGAATTAGACAGCGGGACAGCAAATCGTTAATATGTATAAATATGAGAGGGGAGCACGGCTATTAAATCTGTTTAAGCTTGAATATTACGTATACGCCCGTTTAAACAGGACAGCCAACCGGATGTGTGCGATAGATAAAAACTTTAAGAATTATAACTTTGGGGACTCGCCATGCGTCCCCGAACGTCGCACAATGACCGCAAAAGTAAATAGCGTGCGGGTCCGCCCAACATGCCACTAGCTGAATAGAGTGGACCAAAGAATAGCCAAAAGAGACAGACATAGTGAGAGAGGGAGAGGGAGAGGGAGAGAGAGGGAGATATGCAGGGAGAGAGGCAAAAAATAAACTGCAAACTTTTAAATATAATTTCAGCTTTTGTGCTGGTGCGTCAACATGGAACATGATATGGCACAAATGTCCCACCGGACAGGCCGAGCCAGTCCAGTTCCGTTTGTGTGCTACTTTTTAGGCCAGTTGAGCCCTGTCGGCCCTGTCAATATTTGTTACACAATCAGCAAATAGCAAAGGCAATACTAGTAGCTCATGGCAACTCGAAGATGAAGCTGTTTCACATTTGTTTCTCCTTCCCACTCTCCCTTTCGCTCTCTCTCTCTCTCTCTCTCTCTCTCTCGTCGTTCGCCGGTAAATGAAAATGTTGTTTGGCTTTAAGTGAATCGACAGACAGTTAACCTTACCGTGCTCAATTAGGAGGCATTCCTCGGCAAATATTACAAGCAATTTGTTTTCAGAGTTACATAAAGCCAACTCACTTCGGATGCTGTTGCTGTTGCTGTTGCTGATGCTGCGAGGTTTTCAGGGCTCGCTTCACATGTCGCTAATAACATTGACAACTGTCAGCGTTGCGGGGCCATTGCTGTCACACACACTCCCACGCACACACACACACACACACACATTGAAAACTGTCTCTTTGTGTGCGCATGTGTGTGTGTGGCTGTCGTTCGCTGGCTATCAGACAGCCAAGGGCGTGTGGGGGGGGGGGGTGGTGTCGGTTTGCCCAGCGCCTGTCACCAGGGGCCATCGCGTTTCGGACTCGGAGCACAAGCCGCTTTACTTCTTAACTTTTGTCAGCTTTGCTTTTTCATTTCAGCTACAGCTGAAAATTCATGAAGATATATGTCCGATTTCTCTTTTTATACCCTGAACCCATTGAAAATGGGAAATCAGGGTATAATGGTTTTGTTAAAAGTATGTAACAGGGAGAAGGAGGCGTGGCAGACCCCACAAAGTATATATATTCTTGATCAGGGCGACAAACTGAATCGATTTAGCCATGTCCGTCTGTCCGTCTGTCCGTCTGTCCGTATGTATGAACGCGTCGATTTCTGAAGATATAGAAGCTAGAGACTTCAACTTTTTTTTAAAATGCTCGTATATAGCGCGCGCATATCGAGTTTATCACAAAAGATCGATAACTCATCCCGTTATTTTTTTATCGATCAAAAACCTTATCGAAAACCAGTTATAAAATTATATCTCCTACACCTTTAGAGCTAAAGTCTCCAAATTTTAAATGTAGACTCAACTGCACGTGATAGAATTTCGATTTTTGTTATAAGTCACCCCCCACCCCTATATCCACCCCCTTACCCTCATCTCTGTAAAAGGCGTATTTCAAATACTAGAGACTTGAGCTTTGGCAATTATACGTATAGTAATGATAAAACCACATTCTGAAAGTTTCATGAAGAACGTACGTCCAGAAAAAAAGTTATTAAACAATTAAGTTCCCATAGTAAGCCCACACTGCAGCCCATGCCTGTTAATGCGTGCGTGCCTATGGGTGTCTATGTATATGTTTGCGTGTGTGTGTGTGTGTTTGTTTAAGCTGAATGACACTAAAAATTATTGAAATGGCTGTTGCTCGGAGGGTTCAGGGTATCTCGTAGTCGAGCAGTCTCGACTAGAGCTTTCTTACTTGTTCTTTCTGTCTTTCTATTTTATTCCTCTTAAATATGAATCGCATGGCATTCGCAGAGAGCGAGCTCTGAGCTGTGAGCTGGCACCCGCAGCTGGTGCTCTTTGATATACTTCGAGCGGCAACTGAGTGAAGCAAGTAAAAGTCATTAAGCTGAGCTGAGGGTAATATAATGACACGGGCCGGAAGTGATTTTTAAATAGCTGAATAAACCTAACGGAGGAAGCTTATAATGCTGCCAACAATTATAGAGAAAATTTGGGGTTAAATTATAAGATAAAACGAAAGAATGTATGCGTGTATAAAACTTATAAAGAGCTTTTAAAGCACATTGAAGCACTTAGGTTAACTTTTATTAGAATATGTATTTATAGAAATATAAATTTTAATGTCCTTAAAGACCTCTTTACAGCGTTAGTTTATTATTCCAAACAAAGCAAGCACACAAATTACAATAAATAGGCTTTACAAAAGTTTTGAATCATGAAAAGACTGAATCAATCATAAACTGGATATGAAATTGTTTCAGCATGATTCGATTATACATCTTTATTAATTTGTGAATAATTTATGAATAGATTTTTCTGCTTTGTTTCTTTAATACTCATACTAATTTATAGTTTAGACTGTGAAATAAGTCAAGAAATTCTTTTGATAACAAGGGTTTACGGCTAAAGCTAAAGCTATTCTTCGAAGCTCATTAAAGTTCAAAGCTCAATAAAGTGATTCTAGATGAAGCTGCATAACTCTAAAACGTTTGCCTCATGACAATCAAAGCTCAAGTACCTAAAGCTCTTGATAATGAACTTTCGATCTTATATAAAATACTATCATCGCTTTATTAGTAGCGTATACGATTGTCGGCCAGGGGCTATTAGCGATTTCGCAACTGAAGCCGCTTTTGGGGTGCTTCAAAAATGAAAGCAAAATAAAAATAAGTGCAATTTATGCATATTAAAAACTATATATTTCCACTTGCCCACCTATATACATACATACATATATCTCATATATATGTGTATACATATAGCATATATGCAGGAACACATATATGAATGCAGCGCCATGGCCACTTCCACATCCACTTCAGCTATGCGTTGGCATTTATTTCGTTCTACTTTTATGATTTTTTATGCGGCTACGAATTGGACATTGTTGCAGCGAACTTTTGCCTTGGCGCAACTTTTGTCAGTTTTCTGTTGGATGGTCGGAGATGTCGGCGAGCTGGCAACGTTGCCGCCAACGCCGCCAAATTTAACGCGCAATGGATTCGCACTTGAAAGTGAGCTGCTGCTGCTGCTGCTGCAGCTTGGCAGCCGAAAAACCCAGACACACGACACTCGACACCCGACAAAAGTAATAAATTTTCATGCCCACTGTCAGGCCGCAACGCATCGCATCGCGTGTTCCTGTGTGAAGGCCTGAGAGAGCAGGAAACTCAAATAAAGTCACAAGCGATCTGCAGCGATGTTGCCCTATCACAATCTGATCTATCAGAGTTAACAATTTGATCAGATGGAATTATATTATATATATGTTATATATTCCCGGTATAAAATTAAGTAAATGTAAAAGAAAAAAAAAAAAACAAAAACAAAATAATATTTTTTTTTTTATATAAATTTTATATAGTATAAATAATTCAGAAGAATTATAACCAATTTAAATTTAATTTAAACAAGTAAGAAAGCTCTAGTCGAGACTGCTCGACTACGAGATACCCTGAACCCTCCGAGCAACAGCCATTTCAATAATTTTTAGTGTCATTCAGCTTAAACAAACACACACACACACGCAAACATATACATAGACACCCATAGGCACGCACGCATTAACAGGCATGGGCTGCAGTGTGGGCTTACTATGGGAACTCAATTGTTCAATAACTTTTTTTCTGGACGTACGTTCTTCATGAAACTTTCAGAATGTTGTTTTATCAGTACTATGCGTATATTTGCCAAAGCTCAAGTCTCTAGTATTTGAAATACGCCTTTTACAAAGATGAGGGTAAGGGGGTGGATATAGGGGTGGGGGGTGAATTATAACAAAAACCGAAATTCTATCACGTGCAGTCGAGTCTACATTAAAAATTTGGAGACTTTAGCTCTAAAGGTGTAGGAGATATAATTTTATAACTGGTTTTCGATAAGGTTTTTGATCGATAAAAAAATAACGGGATGAGTTATCGATTTTTAGTGATAAACTCGATATGCGCGCGCTATATACGAGCATTTTAAAAAAAAGTTGAAGTCTCTAGCTTCTATATCTTCAGAAATCGACGCGTTCATACATACGGACAGACGGACAGACGGACAGACGGACATGGCTAAATCGATTCAGTTTGTCGCCCTGATCAAGAATATATATACTTTGTGGGGTCTGCCACGCCTCCTTCTCCCTGTTACATACTTTTAACAAAACCATTATACCCTGATTTCCCATTTTCAATGGGTTCAGGGTATAAAAATAATTAGCTATAATATTCTCAAGCTATTTTGCAGTGCATGTGCTATTCGCCTTTTTTGGCTGCCAAGAGTTTCCCCTTTATCATTTTTTTGTTTCTTTCTTATTTATTTATTCATTTATATAACGAGGCGGCCTTTGAGTCCGTTTTTGGCACTTTCGCAACATTTTCACAATGCACATGAATATTAAATTAAAATATATGCATATGTATGTGTGCTATTTATATACATATATACCTATTTCGTTTTTATCTGTGGCATCAAGTTGAAGGTGAGCGAGCAGAGAGGCTCAGTCACTGTAGCGAAAACGCAACTGCGCTACATGCAAAGGACTATCCGTTTTTAATCAAATGCAAAGCTGACCAGCAGGCCGGGCAGGAGAGGAAGAGGAAGAGTAAGAGTAAGAGCAGGAGTGGAATTGCAGTTGATGCAGGTGCAGTACAGTCAGAGTCAGAATCGGAGCCTGAGCCTGGGAGTGAGAGCCAGAGCAAAGAAGGAAGCATCCATCCTGTTGCCAGTCCAATTGTGCTGTCCGCTGTCGCCTGACAACTGCAGGCCTCAAGATGGCAGCCAGAGTATGTCTAACGGCACCCACTACCCACTGCTCCCGCTCCCTCGCTGTGCCTTGCTCAGCCAGCATCTGGGCTGGTTCCGACTCGGCTGCTGACTGCGGCTGATATGGCTCACTTGTGTCATTTATCTTCTTTTACGGCAGCAGAGCGCCGGCCCATTCAATTTCAAAAGGTGCCAGGCAGCTGGCTGAGCAACGCACAAAGTATGCACACACACACACACGCAGAGAGAGAGAGAGAGAGACACACACCTGCATATATGGGAGCTATGCACATGCTCTTGCATATTTGAGAAATTGTGTTTGAACTTTGACTTTGGTTTGACTCACTTTGCTGGCGTGTGAACTGCAATCGGTTGCTGGTTGTTGTTTGCCATTGTTGTTGTTGTTGTTGTTGTTGTTGGTTTGGTTGCTTGACAAACGCAAAACCTACGATTTGTTGACACCCACACACCCATACACTCGCACACACACACACACATCCATTGCAAACGTCAGCCACGCTGATTGAAAAATTTGCACAAATTTTTATCTGGCTGCCAGTTAAAGTTGCCACCTTCCCACCGCCTCCCTCCAGCCACGCCCTAATAGCACCACTGTCAGAGCTGCAGACAAGTTGGCATATTCTTGCCTTTGCCGTAATAAACTTGACAATCGAGGTAACCCTACCATTTAATACTCCATCCCATTCCGACTCTGCTCGCTGCAATTTATGCACTTTTAAGAAATGCATGCTAAACTTGGCTACAAATTGCACTTTGGCTCAAATGCCAGCTGCAGCAGCAACAACAACAACAACAAATGACAGCCAAAATCTGTTGCCTGTGTTTCGATATGGAAATGTTGATATGGGAAATTTTCAAAAAAATATTTGACATAAACCCAGAGCAATCGATATGAGCTTTACAAGTTTCAATTAAAATGCCTTTACCACGACAACAAAATTGAATTGAATGCATTGCATAGAACGACTATGAAAATACCGTAAAATAATACAAAATTTTGAAATATGTTACAATACAAATATCCATAGATGTGTGTATAATTTATTTGTAAAAATTTCTTTGCTTATCTCTTCTATCTATCTGTCCAAACATCTATCTATCTATCTATCTATCTATCTATCTATCTATCTATCTATCTATCTATCTATCTATCTATCTGTCTATCTGTCTATCTATCTATCTATCTATCTATCTATCTATCTATCTATCTAGCTATCTATCTAGCTATCTATCTATCTATCTATCTATCTATCTATCTATCTATCTATCTATCTATCTATCTATCTATCATCTATCTATCTATCTATCATCTGCCTATCTATCTATCTATCAGATAGATTATCTATCTATCTATCTATCTATCTATCTATCTATCTATCTATCTATCTATCTATCAGATAGATTATCTATCTATCTATCTATCTATCTATCTATCTATCTATCTATCTATCTATCTATCTATCTATCTATCTATCTATCTATCTATCTATCTATCTATCTATCTATCTATCTATCTATCTATCTATCTTGATCTATCTATCTATCTATCTATCTATCTATCTATCTATCTATCTATCTATCTATCTATCTATCTATCTATCTATCTATCTATCTATCTATCTATCTATCTATCTATCTATCTATCTATCTATCTATCTATCTATCTATCTATCTATCTTTCTATCTATCTATTTATCAATCTATCTATCTATCTGTCTATCTATCTATCTATCTATCTATCTATCTATCTATCTATCTATCTATCTATCTATCTATCTATCTATCTATCTATCTATCTATCTTTCTATCTATCTATTTATCAATCTATCTATCTATCTGTCTATCTATCTATCTATCTATCTATCTATCTATCTATCTATCTATCTGTCTATATTTATACCTTATATTCTTTTCTATCCTTATATATGTACATCTATAACATACACATATCTATCCATAATATAATATACCCCTAAGTTCCATTTCAAGATGGGCATGCTATATAGAACACAAATATATAATTTGCATTGTAATTGTTGTTTTTGGATGCCATAAAATTGGAATCTGTTTTAATGGCTCGTTGTCTGGCAACAATTAAATTGGCAATTGAATGCGAGGCGAATGCGAATGCGATTGCAATGTCGAGTGTCCCATGGAACGTGCCTAAAATTGCAATTAGTGCAATTTTGCTCTGCAAAATGGCGCATAAAATATCAATAAACAGTTGGCAAACAAAAGCGGCCAAAAAGTACCGAAAATCAAGCAAAAGTGGCCAACAGAGATGCAAACCCAAATCCAATTTAGCATTGCCCAACGAGGCGACAATAAATGCAATGTATGTGAGCATATAGATACATTGCATACATACAGTAAACATATCTATATACATATATGTACATATATAGGCAATCTGATATATTCGATTGTTAAAGTGGCTGGCATGAAGTGAATATTGGGTCAAGCGAATATTCAATCTATGACGACTGTAAATACATTTACAGCTTAACTATTTAAGATGAAAATTCAAATTGATCTCAATTCAAATTGGTTAAATACTCTACTACATATAAATACATACATATATATAAGTAGAGAAGTGTAGAGCGTTTGCAATTCAGCTCCTTGCAGTCTCGACTCGAGCAGTCTTACTAACTAAAGCCTATTCCTATGTAATTCTAGGAAAACCCTAAAATTCAACAAGTAAATTTATATGTAGTATCGAATTAAATATTTTTGTAGATTTATTACAAAGCACTTAAAAAAATTAATTAATAATATTAATAATACTTTAATTTATATAATTGCCGCAACAATGAAAATTAAATCGAATTGAACAAATTAAATTTGATATGAATAAGTAAAAGTTAAATGCATTTTTTTATGTGCCTTTAAAATGTTATGATTATGTGAATATGTTTATTAACATAATTAAATATGCAATATGTTCTGTGTCCACTTCCCTCCCTCTCTCTCTGTGTGTGTATTTTTTGTTGAGTGATTAAAACCACAAGAAATACTAATTCAAATTGATTTTATTAATATTATTTTTTCGAATGAAAACAATTATAAATTGCGCAGAAACCCATTAAAATAAATAATTCCAAATTTGTTTGTTTCGCAGTTGTTTTTTATTAAATTTCGTACATTTCATTTTATTTTATTTTTTTTTTTTATTTGTATTCTTTTCATTCATTTTGTGGTTGTATTATAATTGAATTTGACGGGCAAAGCCGCAAAATGCGTAAATTGTGGCCTGGATTTTCCACATAGAATGGAAATGCTTAACGCCAAAGCTAATGATGCAAATTAATTACAAATGATGCACAGCACAAAGGACTGAGTCGCTTGCGAGGTGGGTCTGAAAAGTAGCCCTAACTTTTATTTTTTACACGAGTTGTATATATTTTCGATATTTTATTTCCGGTTGTTGCTCATGCAGAAAATAACTGTAAGTTATACATATATAAAAAAAATAAAAAAAATAAAAAAATAAAATAAAATAAAAAATAAATACATGTGAAAATCAATAAATAAAAGCAAATAAAGAAAATAAATAAAAGAGAAATCAAATAAATATTTGCTTTACTTTTAGTACACACCTCGTATATATATATATACTTAATTTTTTTTTTTTTAATTTTCTATATTTTGTTTGTTTTCTGTGTGGCTTGATTTTTAATTTATGCGCACCGCAGTTGATTTTCACATAAAATGCAATGCACAGCTACGCAAATCCACCGCAACTTAAAAGCTTAAAACGCCACGCGAGGTCCTGGCGCAGGACCAACTGATATGCTAGCCAAATAGCCAGTCAACCCAGGCACCCCAGCCAGCCAGCCAGCCAGCCAGCCAGCCAAGTAGTCCCCGGCCAAGGCTTATAAATTTTAATTAAAATGCGCACAGCTCGCACAGCAACGTCAACGACAGCATCAGCCGCGCTTATTTCCGCTTACATTACAATTACATTCATTTCCCAGCCAGCAAAGCAGAGCACAGAGCAGCCTAGCCCGGCGAGGCAGTCAGTCAGAGAGTCCCGGTCCACAGGTTGCGTCCAGGTGTTTGCCATGGATACAGCCAGCGTTTAGTTGAGGTCTTAACACCTGATCTAATGCTGAAATTTGCATTTTGCTGACGCCGAGTGATGCCTTATATTGTTACATTTGCTACATTTTATATTATACCCCAGAATTAATATAAGTACATACATATATAATTAAATATTTAATTAATTAATTTTAAATAAAGACTTTTCGTAGGGAATCTTTGATTCTTTTGCTGCACATTATTTATTTTATTATGTAAATTAATTAATGTTATTAAATGTTCCACGCTTCATACATCATAGTTTTATATTCTGATTTCAGCATCATATAATATGTATCTTATATCATATAATGTATCATATTAAATATGTACTTGCATATATAATGTGCTCCATTAAAAGTTAGATATCCCATTCTGTCAAAAATTCTATTGATATATATATATTTGATGTCTTACTTTTAAGCTTTTATTGAATGCACCATGATGTCTATTGGAATATTAGAATATTGTGAAAGAAAAATTACCCACACATATGCTTATATGTTTTCTCCATTTTACTATTAACTATATGTTACTTGCAATATATTCTAGTACTTCTACATATATGTTTTTCGTATCCCAGGTTTCATATTCCTGTTTGAATTCTTCATTTATATTTCTTATGTATTCCTTGATATATGTATATTCGATGTTTCGCAATCCATGTTTCATATTCCATATATCATATTCCTTATATCATATTCTATAGTTCATATATCGTGTTTCATTTTCCATATTTCACATTGCAAGTTTCATTATCCATGTATTGAATGTTAAATACCTAATTTCTAAAATTCTATGCTTTGTATTTCATATTCAATGTTTCATTTCTACATTTTACGTTCCTTGCCTCTCGTTTCATATACTCTCTCCATTTCTTGTATTTTCTTATATGCCATTTTATATATTCAATAACTTTTCATATTCAATTTCCACTAATTGGCGTATGAGATCACACATATTAAATGTAATTGAAATCTGAATTTACTTGCTATCGCCTTAATCTAACATTGATGATCTTCCCTCCCTTGCTTGGTCACTGTTATAAGTAATTGTTGTAATTAGAATGCAGAAAATAAACAATTTGCAGTTTTCATTATTTACTCGCAAGTCGACAGCTGCTGCTGCTGCTGCTGCCAAGAGAAAACTTCTGCTGTCTAATTTAGTTCATCTTCTGGATGCTGGATGCTGGCATCTGGGGAGCCGCCGATGGCAACATTTGGTCGAATGCTGTTGCAGCACTAATGACGCGAATCGGCCTAAATACCCACAGTGAGGAGGCGAAGGGGAGGGGTAGGGGTGTGCATGGCATTATAGCCAATGCCAACTGTGTTGCCAACTCGACAGTCGTTTTTGCAGAGGCTCCCCAACCACGCACCCCCCTAACAGTGCCCTAATGAGACGCAACGGGAGCCGCAAAATGGAAATTAAGTCAAATGCAACACTGACCAGCTGCAGCCAAGAGGGAGGCGTGTCCCTCTGGTTAGCTAGATTTGATTTAATCAAGTCGAAGTAGGCGTTGCACTGGCCCAACATCCTTGCCTTCGATTCAAGCAGCTGGCACCGAGTCAAAACTAATTTTGCTTGAAACTTGGAATTGACTCACTCTGAAATGAGCATCAAGCTGAACGCTGAGACATTGCGAGAATTTCGCGTGGCCAAGATCTTCGAGGAGTCGTGTGAGCTGAAGCATTCCATGTGCTTTTCGCAGGACGGACGCCATCTCCTGGTCTGCGATCATCATTATTTGCTGGTCATCGACTGCAGCAGCCTGCAGCAGCTGTCTTTGGTCAACTTGCAGCACTATCGACCCAAACTGGCTTGCTTTACACAGCGAAATGATCGACTACTGCACAGCTCAGCGAAGGTAAGGGGAAGGTAAGGGTAAGCCACAGAGAATCGAGGTGGAAAGTGGATAGAAGTAGGGGCGAAAGTGGGGTATATCTGAAGGGGAGCTGCTGAAAAGCAAGAGAGAAGCTACAGAGCAGCAAATGTAAGGAAGAGGAAAGCTAGAGGGAAGCGAAAGAAAAAGAAGACAAGGTCTAGAGAGAAGCCAAAGGAAAAGCAAGAAGAAGGTAGATGTAAGCTATAGGGCAGCTTGATACGAAAGATACGCTAGAGGAGATCAATAAGGAAGCTAGGAATAATCGGAAGGTAGTCTCTCAATCTCTAGTTTAAAGTAAGGAAGAACATAGAGAGAAGTAAGATGGGTTTTATAGAACTTAGTCATTAGATATAGAGCATGATTAGAGAAGTTATCTTAAGCATAAACTTGGTGTCATCATTTATCATATTTTCAAGAATTTCTCCTGCTTCTTCCCATCATTCTAGGAGGACTATCTCATACGATATTTGGACCTGATCAGTCATCAGTATCTGAGGTACTTCAAAGGCCACAAGAAGGCGCTGCGTGGGCTATGCTTTCAGCCGGGGAGTGCGCATCACTTCTTGAGCGCTGGCTGGGATGATCGTGTGCTGCTGTGGGATCTGCGCTGTGAGCGCTACACAGAGAAGTTAAAGCACTTGCAGCGTCCGCTGGTTGCCTTCGATCCGACCGGCTTGGTCTGTGCCACGTGCCACAATGCGCAGCGCATTGAGATTTACGACGTGCGCAAGATGGGCAGCAAGCCCTGCCAGCGATTCGACTACCGGATGAGCGAGGGGGCCAAGTGGACGCAGCTGCAGTTCGCGCCCGACGGCCAGAGCCTGCTGGTCAGCACCGACTCCGGCTGCTGCTTCAGCGTGGATGCGTTCAACGGGCGCCTGGGGCAGGCGTATGCGAGCTTGGCGAACCGGGATCAGCTGCCGCTGCAGGCCTGCTACACCCCCGACTCGCAGCACGTGCTGGCCGGCGCGGATCGGGGGCGCGTTCATGTGTGGCACGCCGCCAGCGGGCAGTTGATAGCCGTGTTGCACAGCAGGTGCAGGGAGGCGGTGCACTGCCTGCAGTTCCATCCCCATTGCAGCATGCTCGCCAGCAGCGATGAGAGCACGCGCATTTGGCTGCCGGACAAACGCGAAGTGCAGCAAATGGTTGTGGAGCAGGAGTCGGACGACGACCAGGAGCTGCCCATTATCGATTTGACGAGGGACGACTTCGATTGCAATAAAATCTACCAAAACTGGCCAAGGCCCATACCGCTGCTACGTTGGCCCTCGCCAGTCCCCGTGAGGCCCTGGCGCAGGCGGCGAATCCCACGGATCCCCATAGCCGACGAAGAGTATGAGTCCGAGAGTCTGGAAGAGGGCGAAATACCTTGATCCACACACACACACACACACACACTCCCTATCATTCACAGTCGGACATTGAAAGTTCCAGTGGCATTTCAATTGCACTTGGCCAATAGGACCTTGGCCAAAAGGACACCCACAGCTGGAGCTCAACAGAGCTTGAGCAAATTGCACAGCTGGCTGCAGCCGGGGCAAACTTTCCATTTACTTGCCACGCCGAAAGAAGAATAAAAACATATTATTTGTTGTCTTTTTAATATTAATGAAATCCTTTTGCCAGAACTTTATACAAATTGCTCTTGAACTTTCGCCCAAGTTCTATGCAACTCTAATTGAAGATGTGCCCCACTTTCAGAGGTCGACTCGAGTTTTCAAATTTTGTGGCCGATTGCGAAAGAGTTGGAAGATTTTCCATAACTTTGGCGCATAAATCTCTGGAGTTTATGTGTGAAAGCATTTACTTGAAAAGTTTGCTCGATTTTCAACTCGATGCATTCGGAGTTAAACAAAAAAGTTGAACACAGTAATATTTGATGCATTTATAAATATGATTGACTTTGCATGAACAGAGAGATGAGATGAGAAATAGATTTTACGAACATCATTTAGAATTATAATATATAGTATTTACATTTATAAATATATATGTATGTATGTATTTATATACATATAAACAACCCCAATCCGATATAATTTTCTGTCAATTTATATACATACATACATACATATGTATATGTGCGCGAAGGAACGAAAAGAACAAGCTTTTTAAACACAAAAAATGAGTGCATAAGCTTCCAAGCTCAACTTGTGCTTTCATTCGATTACTTTAAAAAATAAAAAAGGTTCTCTCGCAATTATTGCGCATTTGATCGCCCGACCAAAATGACCATCGATGCTCATGAGAAGTGCCGCTATCTTTGCTAGCTTACTCTCTGCTCTGTGCTCTCTCAAATCTATTTATAGCATATCCGCAGGTAGCCGTGCACAAAAAGAGAGCTTTTGTCATTTGGAGAGTGAGAGAGAAGGCCAGACAATTCCTTACTTTCTGAGCGAAGGGCATAGCAAACTCCAAAGAGTCTTTGAGACGCTCATGCAGCATATTTGCATAAATATGTGTGAGTAGGGTATAAAAGCGTTGATGTGGATCTATTGTAGACGTGTGCTCTGAGCATGCACACTCACATGTACACATGAGCACATCTGTGTGGCTGCGTGTGAAACTTTTGCTGCCGGCAGAAATAGTAAAACGCGTTGATCGTCTAAATGGTCAAGTAAATTGTAAATGAATTAAATTTAAACTAAATAAAAAAGTGCAAGTGTTAATGCAAATCAAAATCATGTTTCTGAGAATTTAATATACAACAACCAGTTGGTGTCAATAGTGTTAGAAACACACATACATACATGTGAATTTGAAACTCGAGGAGGAGGTGGAGGTGAAGACAAGAAATTGCAACTCTATCCAGGTATAGTTACTTCAATAGTTCGGTTTGAGATATACTATTTTAATACATACATACATATATATAAGAAAAACATGAAACAAATATACTTTGTTTTGTGTTTTAATACAAATTACAATAGAATAAAGTCTTATTAATGAGAGTCAACTATATTATACCAAATTTCCCCCTTCAAAATACTATACATTATTTAAAATGAACATGAAATTTAATTTGTGTCTATCGGAATGCTAAATCAATTAAGTGTGGAAATAGCCGAGAGCAATTGACTGTTTGAGTGGCATAACTGTTATGAGTTTGATTCCTTTGGTGGGATTAAAATTCAAGCCATTTGCAGGCGGCCACTTTGATAATGGATTCATTTGCATATTCTGGCCATGGCCAAGGCGAGGGGGGAGGCGAAAGTCAAAGTAGATTTGAATTGATGTCAGCTCGAATAGTTTTCGACTGTTTAACGAGGTTGGCAGACGTCGCCGTCGACGTCGACATAGAAGCAGAAGAGGCAGAACAGCAGTCATTAGGCTAATTAACTAGAAATGCTGCTAGCGAAAGCCTAAATAAATATATAAATTAAATAGGCAAGCGACAAATTTTGCAGTTGAGCGGAAACGGAAGCGCGCGTGTCGCCATTTTGATTTGCCATGGCCATTACCATAAGCGAACGCTGTTGCTTGTTTTGTTATTGCCGTTGTTGTTGTTCCTGCTGCTGCTGCTTAGCATCCTTTGAAGCGCATAAACGACGCACGCTCTCAAGCAAAATAAAATTAATTAAAAAAGGTGAACAAAAATTGCTAAAGTAGAAGAAGAAGAAGAAGAAGTAGAGAAACAAAAAACGAAACGCTGCGCGTGACTAAATTGTAAAACAACTCCTGAGAGAAGGCGCTGGCATTCGACTAATAAAACACAAAAAACTGCCTCAATAATACACTGAACGAAACTGTGGAGTTTTCTGCTAAATACAACAGATGTTCATAGTTTAAAATATGAAAAAATTGTATAAAAGTTGTTTTAAGAATGTTTTTATATTATTATTTATATTAATTGTAAATCGTTCATACATACATGTTAAGAAACAATTGAACTCTGGTTGTCCCTGTGTATCGACTGTTACTGTGAAATGAAGCGAGAATATTTAATGCGCTGCTCGTTGGGTAATAAAAGCGGATTTCTTTTGGGCTCAGCTCACAAATCTTGTTTGGACTCAATTTGTGGGCGGATTGTGGGTGGGCGTGGCATAACATGTGCATAGCCCGCTGCTCTTTTATGAAGTATGAAGAGCAAAGAAAAGAACGAGCAGGATAAAAAATGAAACCAAAAAATACAATGAAAAGTTGCTCGCCGAACTTTGCAGTTCCTGGCAAAATTATTGAAGAATTTTGTACTTGAGCCAATCAATCGCATGCATCGCGGAGCAGTGGGGCGAAGCAGGTCACTGGGGCATTATAATAAAAGTGATTTAAAGTCGCCTACAATCCATACTTATTATAAAGAATCAATTCGACCTCAATACAAGGCGAACGGGGCTAAATGAGGGCGGGGCATGTACTGCCTCATTGCAAACTTTTAAATTACTCAGCGGCCACTTTCAATAATAGCAGGTACTGCCTCCATCTCGCCTTCTCCTGCTCCTCCTCCTTCACCTCCTCCCCTACCTGATGACCTCTAGTTGTAGGTCTTAACAGACTTTTAGGCGGCAAAACTTTTACTGCGTACTCTTTTCACTTTTTTCATCATCTGGTACTTATGCCTTGAGACTTCAGCCAGGACTTTGACTTACCCCCGAAGCTTTTGACAAAGTTGTCTTGGAAGTTTTTGCTGGAGTTGCCGAAGGGCTTGTGAGCGAACTGGAGGGGGGGGGGGTGGGGGAAGATGTCTATTTCCGCTACGGGCGTAAAAATAACAATCGACTTGCAGTTTGAATACATCACAGAAATGGCCAGAGAAGGCAGCAAGGCGCTGCGGGAGGTGCGAGGGGCGGGAGCAACGTTCGCCAACTTCCGTGCTTGCTTTGCGTCTTTTTTTAAGACGGCGGGATTAAGTGGATTTTTAAGTGGCAGCAGCAAAAGTGGCCACGGGCCAGCTACGGGCTTAACTTTCCGGCTTAGGCCCCATCCCTGGTGACACAATTACATGCACGTTACGAGCATTTTTCCCTCCCCCTGCCATCCCCGGTGCCAGGCCTCAGCTCTGCTCTGACCACTTGCCACTTCCTCCTTCCGAGTGGAATAAAATGGCTTAGCCATTGACATGGACAGCACGTGCTAATGGGCAGTTTTTTTGGTGGATTGGCAACTGCTCCAGCATCATCTGCACTGTGGAGGAGGAGGAGAAGGGGGAGGAGGCTATCGGGCTGGCTGTAGATGTGAGGTTGTGGTTTGGTGGACGTTTTGGACTTTTGCTCGCTTACTGTTTTCTTTCTTGTTCCTGTTCCTGTTATTGTTGTTGTTATTGTTGTTGTTGTTGTTGTTGTTATTGTTGGTGTGTGCAATTGCTGCCTTTGATTGGTTTCAAAATTAGCAACCGATTTGTGTGGCCCTCCCGAGAGCAGATGTATCAGCTACTTCCAGATTTCGTTGGGTTCGCGTGCTAAAAGCTGAAATAAAGGACACTTTTATTGTCAGTGCTAAGGCCAATGAAAGTAAGAGTGGATATGCATATATCATATATCATTTGATAGTAATAATTATAGCTGTGATCAGAATAAAACAACAACTTCAATGCTAATGTCAAGCTAATGTTAATGCTACTGTTAATAGCAATAATTATGTTAATGCTAATATTAGTGCCAATCCTAATGCCAATGATAATGATAATGCTTATACTAGAGCTAGTGTTAAGACGAATTCTAATAGTTCTGTAACTGTTAAGTGCTAATGCTAATGCTCATACTAATACTAATGTTAATACTGATGTGAATGGTAATGCTAATTTAATATAAACATCACTTCTGATATTAATAATAATGACCAAGAAATATTAATTACTAATGCTAATGCCAATAACTTATGCCAATATTAATTCTAATATTTATAGTGCTTATACACGTTGATATGTCTTGATAAGTATGGAGAATTGATTTCTCTAGTTAGGCAAAATCACTTGTAATCAAAATAATGATAGTAATAACAATTCTAATAATAATACTGATTCATATAGCATGCCATCAATGGCTTTTCCCCACCGTACCCATAGACCTATACCTATCTGATTTTCTGATGGAGTTGAGCTTAAAAGTATGGAGCACTTAGCTTCAGCTCGAAGTTATTTGTTTGCAACTTTTCAACAAGTGTTGAGGAAAATGTGAATTTTCTATGCGAGGGCTAAACGAGCATTACAAAACCCCAGCTATGACGCCGGCCCATTTGTTGCTGGCCATTGGGGCAATTGTAGTCAACACTCGAAAGCCCATTTTGAGGCCCAGCCGCAGATGATGACCAGGCACAACACATTGATTGATACTTGGCAAGGCATAAAGCACCCTTTCAGGCCATGGCTAGAAAGGTTAGCAAAACAACAGCAACAGCAACAACGAACGACAATGGGCAACAGTAACAGCAACAGCAACAACTACAACGATTCATAGAATTCACATTCGAGAACGATGTGAGCACAGTTGTCCGTAGGCTCGATTTGGTTTGTGATTGCCTCAAATTAACCGAGCCTATTTGGGGGCCCGACGATTTGTCAATTGTCCGCCGCCTGTCAAGCTGTCCTCGTGCCTGGGCTCGTTGATTGACTGACTGTCAATCAGGCATTCAATCAAGCCACTCATACAAAACACTCGAAGCACTCAAATTGCCGACGCTAAACTTTGATTTTCAATTTTGACGCGCCTCTCAAATTGGCATTTTTTACACTCAGCCCCTAACTGTGTTGCCACCCCTTGTTGCCACCCGCGCACCCTTGCACAACTGTCATAGCAGCAATAACGGCAAATACAATCAAACTTTTGCTTTGTTGATAGGTTTTTAAGCATCTTTTTTTTCTTTTAGTTTTTTTGCTTTGCTTTTCTTTAACTGCAAAACTCGCGGCTGGGCTGGGCAAATGTTTTTATTTATTTTTCTTTTGCAATGGCATGTCAGGGTGGGCCAGGGGCGGGCAGGGCAGGACTGTAGGGTCGGGGCTGGAGCTCAAAGGTTTATACCATTGCCAGCAGCGAGCCGCGGCCAGAGTTGGCATCGCCAGTTGCAATCAGCTTAACAGTAACTAGAAAATAAATTGCATTCGATTTTGTTTTTCTCACATTTTTATGCCCTGCAGCCGAGCAGCTTAGCGGGTCTGCCCAATTTCTAAAGAGCTTATAGCTTACATGGCATTTTTTATTTATTTTGGTTCGAGTTTATGGGATTTAATTGAGATATCTAGAAAAATATAAATAATAAATAAGCAGCTTAGCTTAGATTGCATTGGCTTCAGTTAGCTCTCAATTGATCTAGTTTAGTGCTACAGGGTACATGTATATGTGTATGTGTATGTGTGTGTAGAGGCTCTAAAAATGGGAATTGATTTGATTGTTTGTTAAGAGCTCTAAAAACTGAGATTTGTTAATTGAAAAACAAATGTTTTTTAAAATAATTACTTGAATAGCTGCAGCGAAAAGAGTGCTGAAACTTTTTCATATGCATATATGTATGTAGATCGGTACAAGAATATAAAGTTTATATATCCATATGTATATGTATTTAGTGGAGGCATGAAATATCCTCAAAATCTATATCGTCGCTTTGTTTCAGTAGATGTTGCTCAATTGACACATTCTTGATTGTTTATGTATTGAATAATGGTTTCTTTTACAGGGTATCTGCTAGTCTATTGTGCACTCGTTCGATATTTTTGTTTTTAAGCTGGTTTTTGCTGTTAATTTTTTTTCCTTGTAGTGCTCTCAGCGTTTTTCGGCTGTTCTGTTACGCTATTCTTTTTTTTTTTTTGTTTTTTGACAGCTATTCTTAAATCCGCATTTCTGCCACGCCCCCTACCGGCCGCACCACTTCTCCTTTGTTTGCCTAGCCCATCAATCGTTATCTTTTGTCTTTGTGCCGCTCTGTTGGCCGTGGACAAATGCGTGATTGGCCATAGTCGTGGGAAGCCGGACAATGCAGAGGGAGAGAGAGAGAGAGGGAGGTGCAGAGTGATACAGAGTGAGAGAGCGAGCGGGAAGAGAAACAAAATGCAAGAAAACTGCAATTTCAGCAAGCTAAGTGAAAAATTGTGCGACGCGGAAAATGTTGTCATTGTGGCAGTGGGTGGTGCAGCGGTTGGCTGAGTGGTTGGGTGGCTGGCTGCAGCTTTGTGTTTTTGTTAGTGCAGCTGCAACTGCTGCCGCCAGTCGGCTCTTAGCGCAGTTTTTCTTTGGTGTTGTGCTTTCAATCAGTTAGCTGCAATCCGTGCATCGCTCTGCTTAGCCAATTTGTTTTCAGGCCAAGTTTGCTGCTGGCCAACAGAAGGCAGCGCATTAGCTACGTTTTGTTTAATTAATTGAAAATCTGAATGTTATTACACAGCAGACAGATATTGATAACAAATATCGCAATTAAAAAGCAGCCAAGCTCGGCTGGCACTTGATAAAATAAATTCAATTCAATTTATTTGCGGTCTGCTAAATCTCATTTTCAACCACAAGCACTTGCTCCACAAGTGGTTTACACACACACACACACACACGTATTTACTCAGGGCAAACAACATTTGTATTTGACACTTTTGCAAAGTGCGAGCCATCAAGTAGACAGAACTTTTTGAATACCCTGTATAAAGGGCAGGGCAGCTAAGGGCTGGGCATATCTGGGCAGCTCCATCAACTACAACTTCAGCTCCGCCTAGTTCGAATGGATTTATTTACCTTTACTCTATTAATAGTTATAGTCATGTGAAGCAACTACCCAATCGAGCGGCTCTCACGCCTTCTCAGTTCATCAAGTCCTTGAAGGGGTATAAAAATACCAAGTACGTGTAATGTGCATTCCCATTGCTAGCTCAAGTTTAATTAAAAATCAATGCACGCTCAGCAAAGGTCATGCGGTCAATCAAATGTAAATCAAATATTACGTATACGTAATACGCTCACGACATTACGTATACGCCATGGGGAGTGTATGCATTAATCAGTGGAATTGCCGGGCTGGTCAGCGCACTTGTTTTTATTTTTATTTACTTTTTTTTTTATGGCAATTAGACGCCACGATGGCCATAATTAAAATACACTGCAGACAGGTGGCCAACAAACGAAATGAAGCTCGCACTTTATTAAACGGATTGTTGTTGTCGTAAGTGTTATTGTTGCTGTGGGAGCTTTTGTGGACAGTTTGCATTTGACTGTGGGCGAAACGTTTTATATTTTGTTAGCCATAAAAGTGTGATTTATATATGTACATGCTATTCTGCTGTTCTTGGCCCACAAAAAGTGGGCGTGTCTGGGCGTCATTAAAATCAAGGGAATTGCGAAAAGTGAAACTGAAAGTGTGTGTGTGTGTGTGTGTGTGTGAAGCGCCGAAAGCCATAAATCAAATTTTATTACCTAAACGACAATTATTTTGCCACAAAAATCAAAACGAGACTCGAACAAATGACAGCGCCAGCAACAGACAACAACATTGCCATTCCATTGAATACCCTGTAGCGAGCAGAGGGGGAGGAAGGGGTATGGAAGGGGCATTGAGACTGAGTACGTTATGGGTGGGCTAGTTTTGAGATAGTTTGACTTTTTGCGTTGTAGGTAATTGAATAAGCATTAGCTAAATTGGAGAGACCCTTTTCGCGACTTTCAAAAATCAATAGAAATATATTTGGCAAAGCTTTACATATTGCATATGCTATAACAGTACAGCCGGCAGCCTTAAGTGATATATCTTGTCATACCCAAGAGTGTGATACCGGGTATACTGATTTTATGAAACTTCATGTAAAGGGCGGACTCTATAAAGTATATAGTTTTGATAAGAATTATGACCTAACTCGATCTGGCCATGTCCGCTTGTGATATATCCGTTCGTTCATGTATTCCTCAGTCCGTCCTTATATTCGTTCAGTTGTTCGCATAGCTGTTCGTTTGTTCATCTGTAAGTCTATTCGTCTGTCCGTTAGTCGATCTCCTCCGTACTGCCATATGTCTATTAGCTCATTTGTCCGTTCGTCCATCCATCTGTTTGTCTGTCTGTCTACCTTCCAGTCTGCCCCTTTTGACTTAATTGCTTGCAAATGCGTATTCGTGTATACCATATGCAGTAATAGGTTTCAATATTATCGATAACTTAGCCTAGTTCACTACGTTCGATATTAATCGATCATTTCGATAATTTCGCCCTGCTTGAATGCCCGTCAAGACCTGCTGTGTGGGCTAAGAATGATCAGGTATTCAGGGTATTTGCTAGTCGGCAGCAGTCTTAGTTGTTTGATTGCTTGTTTTTGTTTTTGTTTTTTTTTTCTAGCGAGTTTATAAATAAATGCGATGCTACATGTGACAGGGCCACACGCGGCACACAGCTTGATTTATGGCCATAGAGAGCAGCTCATATGCAGAGGAATTCCGGCTAGCTTTGGAAATTGAACTGGGAAATTGGGGAGTAGGTGGAATTCCGTCGCACGCTGCGTATGAGTTATTTTAATTACAATAATGGCATGTCAATTAGAAAGCTGACACTGTGACACTTTTTGGCCGGGTAGACAGACGGACGGACGGACAGACGGACAGACGGACAGACTGACAGCTAATTAATTACCCAAGTGGCACAAAATGCGGTTAGTCCTCGTCCATAATTGAATACGCATGGAAAATAGAAGCGAAAATGAGCGAAAATAAAAAGTTGCCCTTTAAGCGCGCTTAATAAAATTAAGCAAACAATTTGGCGGCAATGCGAGCAGCTTAAACAGATTTACAATACATAATTTTAATTATAAAGCGCGTAAACTAATTAAACCAATAGCAGCCAGAGCCGGAGCCACAGCCACAGCCACAGCCACAGCCGCAGCTTGACGCACACAGCGTGGGGCGTGCGCAGAGGGGAGGGGGGCGTGGCTGTAGCGTAGACGCAGCAAGTTTTAAGCTCTATTTGTTAACTTTAATGCCGCAGCAAACGAGCGTGTGCCGGCAATGTTCAAGCAGCCAGCCATATGAGTGGGCGTGGCAGTGTATGGGTGTGTCTGTGTGTGTGTGTGTGCGGGTGTGCGGGTGTGCGCGTTGTGGGCTGTGCATAGTAAATGAAGTGCGCAAGCAATGCCGCATTATTTCTTGTTAGCTTGAAGTCGTTGTAGAGCCAGATCGAGATGCAGATAAGAGAGAGGGAGTGAAAGAGAGGCAGAGAAAGGGAGAGAAATGTTTGGCTTTGCGTTTATGAGGCATGCGGCTAACCTCATGTCTAATGGAAGGCGTGGGCGTGGCAACTGTCAGGAAAAGGTGCAACAGCTGCGACTGAAATTAGAAAAAGTTGATTTAAAGTGCTGTAAAAGGGGTCGTTGGGTATGGAGGAGGAATACCAAAGGGCTTATGTAAAGGTTAATCCTTTTTCTTATTTTTTTTTTTTGTTTTAAAATAGTAAGTACTTTAGTTCATCAAGCAACAAGAAAAAGTGATTTACATAAGCGTATTTGATTAGTTTGAACAGGTAAGACTAGCAAATACCCTAAAGTCTGTGCAGAGATTCTCTAGATATTAATAGATAGTTAGGGAGGTGACGATTCCTATTGGAGCTATATATTATTAGATAATTAATTTGATATTTATTCGATAAAGCTGCAGTTAAAACAGTATTTTATTACATTTAGCAGAGAAGAATGACTAAAATATACCCCGAACTCGGATATCAAAAGCTATCTAGGCTAATTGGATTGACGCTAATGTTAGATGTTATAGATATTCATATATTCTATAGAGCTATACTTTCATTCGAGTGCCTGACTGCTATTCCATTATATTGATATCCAGATTATATACATTCATTGTCGAGTCAGATATTAATACAGATATCTGTCTATAATTGATAGTTTCGATGGGGCACTGAATGAATTAATATAGTATTTAAGCATGACAACGCCTCTTCCTAGTTCCTTTGACATGCGAGCGCTTTGTATTGACAAATTGACAGTTTGACAGTTTCATTTGATTCGATTTCCATCTGCTGCAAGCCGCTCGAACAGCTCAATTTAGCCCTTTACATGATGGCTGCGTGACATGTCAGAAAGCTTTGGCGGCTCTGTCGCATTCGCTTCAAAAATTATTGATCTGCGAGGTGTGCTCAAAGAGTCAACCGAATATTGATATTCATTTAAATGCCAAAACTTGCGATTGAGAAGCAAAGATGATGATGGCATTGAAGCATCATTTAAATAAGATCAGAAATGCAAATTCAGCAAGATATCTAGCTAAATATTAGTCTAAAATATCTGGGTGGGAAATACTTTAAAGACACGAATTAGATAGATTATTTTAATTATTTATAACTTTAAGCATAATACAATATATCTTTTATTCATTTCATTTTTAGGTACAATAATAATTTTACATTTCATTTAAGCTCTCATAACTCAGATATTCATCTCTCAGCTTGTACAGGGTATCTCCCATTCGATGTAAATGAAGCGTTTTTAGTTCTATTTAAAATGAAAATCACGTGCCGGCAACACACACCCAAACACACACACAGAGAAGGAAGGGTCAGGCACTCAGTTGAAAGCTTACACGTACGTTAAATCAAGGTGAGGTGTAAACTTTATTAAGCATACGCCGTGTGGCGCGCCGCTTTCGCTGCTGCCTGGAATTCCCTAATCATTTGACAGCTGCTGTGCTGGAGCTTAGAGTTTACTTCAGGTATTATGCGAGTCGTTGTGGCAAGCGCATATTTTATTTAATATTTGTTTACCTAAGCGACATATTTATAGTGCCAGTGTGTGTGTGTATGTGTATGTGTGTGTGTGCGTTTGTTTATTTTTACTGTCAGTTGTCAATTATTTTTATTGGCAGGTATTATTATATTGTGTGCACATTTCTATGCAAATTGACAGAGTGTGTGTGAGAGAGAGGAAGAGAGGAAGAGGGAGGGGAGAAGGGAAAGAGTGAGCTGCGTTGTTTGTGGTTCACTTTGGGTGTGGACGGAGGCGCTGCTAAACTTGCATGTCATTGACGCTTAATTTGTTTGCTTGACTTTTGTTTGCCGTGTGGCTCGGCTCATGTTTGCCTTTGTTGTTGTTGTTGTTGCTGTTGTTGCTTGTCGTCGTTGTTTGTCACAGATTTTGTGGTTGCGTGAGTTGCAGAGTGTAACGACTGAACAATTAGTATAGCTTTTAGACAGCGACATTTTGTCGAGCAACGCTCTCAGCCTCTAAGCTGCAATGACACTAAGTGAAATTTTTACCCCCCCCAGAAATTGTGAGCGGCTAGAAGAAGAAGAAGAGAGAGAGAGAGGCGATAAAGTAAAGGTAGGTTGGAAATGTTAAAATAAAATAATTTTCAAACTTTTGAATTTCGAAAGGGAAAGAAAATGTTGAAGAAGCGTTGAGCCATACAACTCTGATGTTAGGATTAACGACAGAGCAAAGATCTGAAAAAAAAGAAAAATCAGTTGAAGAAAAATATATTGATAGGAACTAAATGATACTCAAATGGTTGATAATATGGCAAGAAATCGAGAAAGAGAGAGAGAGAGAACGAAAGAGAATAGACTGTGAGCAGGAGAGAGAGAGAGAGAGTCAGAAAGTCAGACAGAAAATGAAAGACAGGATGACGCAAAATAGATGGAAAGAAAGGAAAAGAGACAGGAAAGGAGATAGAAATTCAAACAATGAGAAAGAGAGTACAAAGGAAAATAAAATGTTGTATATATTGTATAAGAATTGTGTATAATCTTAGATCAACATTAATAATTAGAGAAATTTTTAAATATACAAATGTCAGATTTAAGCTACACCAAGTTTGATTGCTCAGCTTATGGGCTCAGCTGTTTGGCTTGTCATTTAAAACGAAATCAATATGTAAGCTAATGACTCATTCAGTACGGCATGTGTATATATTTCAGCCTCTGGGGGCTTCTGCATTGACAAGCTGACATTTCATGCCCCCTTGGAGTCGAGGGGGCTTAGAGCCTCGGTCAAACTTAAAGAGCAAACACTGAGCTCTTTCAGCACGTCTCATTGGAGTTTAGCTGCTGCTTTTGATTCTAGCAAGAGTTCGTGCTGCATTTTAATTAATTTGATTGAAGTAGAACTGGATGGCAGATTAAAGCTGATAGAACGTGCTTGATTTTCGCATTTGTTTGTGCCTTGTACCTTAAGACTTGCAGTGTTGTTGAGCACTGTTGCCTCAGGCACTTGGCATACAAATATTCGGTTATCCATATCCGTTCGACAGGCGGCATGAATTTGGCATTTGCCTGATGCAGGCTGCTGGCATTGAGCTCTGTTTTCTTTGGCTTTGGCCGGGAGCGAAATGCATTTGCAATGCAACAGGAAACAATTGAATTTGCATAAAACACAAGCGCATGACCATTTCCATTTCCACAGCCACTGCCACAGCCACCTCCACTGTCATTTCCAATTTCAATGCCAGTTCGCAGTTTTTGCATGCGCCGATTTCATTTATAGACTCACGGACATACATATGGCGGCGGTCCACTCTGTGCCAGCCCAGGCGAGCTGTGTGCGACTGCAAAAGATGCCCGGCTACCATTTTTCGGTGCCCTGATGGTTTCTTAATGAGGCTACCCAAACAGCAATCGCTGCCAACGTGGCTGCCCATTAAATAAGCCAACGTTATGGCCGGGCCTCTGCGGATGTGGCGGCCCACATCGATTGCCAGCCTCTGCCCCGTTTTAAATGCCGCGCACTGTGTGCTACACAAATAATTTACTGAAATACAATTTTCGACAAGTTGCTCATTTTTTCGAATGAAAGCAGAAATAAGAGAATTTTCTATAAATATGCATATAATTTTTTGAAGAAATTTACGTAAGATTTTCACGGAATTAAATTCTGTTGGAAAAAATTGAAATCTAAAAATTTTGAATATAAATATGATTTAAATTGTAATTAAATTATCTTATTATGGATCAAAATATATACGATTTGTATATGTAAACATAACAGTGTCAGAGACTGTTAATAATGTAATACATTTAACATCGCTGTTAACAGAAAACAGCGCTGTTAACTACTGAAGTTAACATTACAAATCGTTGTTGAGTTTTATTTTGAATTTGTATTACTTATAAAAGCTATAAAATTAAATTAAAAGTTAGGGCATTCCAAATAAGAATTAGATTGAATTTGTGTTTTTGAATAATAATTTTTGTTTGCAATACATATCCAACTTGTCACACTGTGCCTCCCCGTATCTGTCCGTTCACTTTGAGCTACACGAAGAGCTCTCTGGGCAGCGTTTAACAGTTGATAGCGTTTTCATTAATTGTATATAAAACGATTTTTGGCGATTAATTAGTGCGGCCTTTGCAGTCGAAATCAAATGGCGTGAATATTTTAAGGTCAAATGTTGAACGAATTTCAATTCACAAGTGTGTGTGAGTGCGAGTGTGTGTGTGTGTATGCTAGCATCCCTAAAGAGAGGTTCCGCTGCTTAATTAGCATTTTTTGTGATGATTTATGCGCTCTGTCTAATGAAATATGTTACAGGAAGTCAGCCAGAGCCCAAGGGTGTGATAGAGTGTGTGCGAATGTGTGGGTGTGTGTGAGTGTGTGTGTTCGGTTTAGATAAGAAAATATGCTCGACATACGAAATGTGTCGCCCGGCAAAGTTAATGTAGTGTAACGGCTTTGAAAGGGTTTTTCGCTTGGGTTTTGGTTTCTCTTCGTTTCGCACATTTTTTGCTGCCCTTCTTGATATTGTACGCCATTTAACACTATAAAATTATTATCATGCTTATTTACAGGCGCCATAAAGAAGAGATGATAAAAAAGGAGAGAGAATGAATAAAAACGCATTAGCATAAATTTGATTAAATTAAGGGGGCGTGGCACGCTATCAGCAATAAAAACGTTTAGCAATTATCGCACAGCAAAACGAAATTGGAAGAGAGCGACTTAAGCTGCCTATATAAACTAATGTAGTTATCACAGCTACAGCTACAAGCATGTCTGAGTGTGTGGGTGTGTGGGTGAGTGGGCGAGGCATGTATGTGTGTGTCGACACGCAAGTTTGCCGTCATGTTGGAAAAACTATTTTCGATAAGTTCGACGACAAAATTGTTGGGATTTTGCCCCATTACAAAATATAGAAAAATAATAAAAAGAAAATACAACTTTACAAAGTTCGAAAGACACGCAAGGGTTGTTCCACATCCATTGAAAACTGCCAGAAACACACACACACACACACACGTACATGTGAGTGCCTTTGAAATTGCCAAGCGACAATATTATCAATAAAGTGATGTGAGTGCTAAAGGTGCTTCAAGTAGCAATTGCCCCCACGACGGGACTTGGCCGCACATGCTAAATGTGCCCCAGGCCCAACTCCAAGAACCAATTGAGCGCAATTTCAAAGATTATTACATATGCACAATATACATGAATATATACACATATATATATATGTATATATAGGAGTGTGAGTGTGTGTGTGTGTATCGGTGTGTGTTATCGGTAGAGCTTTATGCCTGCTTGAACTTCATAATGAGTTCCTATGCAGAGTTTTAATTGAATATGGCTATGGAATTTTGTTGGAGCTCAGGGAAAAGCTAGTTGAAAGACAAGATTTCTATGCGAAATTTGATTGAAAAAGTAACGAGCAACAATTTCGAAGAGTTTTGCATGGCTATTTGGTATTAGATTTTGCTACAGCGTATATTTCCTTCGTCTGAGAGGCAGTGCTTGAAGCAGATTTGCATATTTCAGCAGATAAAATATTTTAGCTTTTAATTGAAATATTGAAAGCATGAAAATATGCATGATTTGCGAAGGTGAAAAATAAACTATATACTATATAATAATCTTAAATAAAATTAACAAAAATAATAATAATAAAATTAAATTAAATGAGAGTATATATTTAATAAATGAAAAAAAGTAAAAAATTCGGATTAAAAATTTACGAAATTAAAAATTTATTATTAAATAATATGACAAAATAAAAGTAAATAAAAAAAAATATTATAAAATATATAAAATAAGAACCAAATAAAATAAAATATAATATGATAATATATATAACAAAAAAGTAAAAAAAAACATTAAGTAAAAATAAAATGAAAAAATAAAATAATTAAAAATATATATTAAATAATAAATGAACAATAAAGAATAAGTTTAATAATTAGTGTATATTTTATATAGATAGATATATATAATGAAATATTTAATAAATGCCCAATAAATATTTAATTCACAGCATTCAAATAAATAAAAAGGAAAATTATTATTGAATTGGCTTTAAGTCAAAGTGGGAATACAAAAACGATTTGCAGCCGCTGAAGTGAAATAAAACATGAGTTGACAAATATAGAAGGCAAGATAACAGTTAGTGTGAGGACATGTACACACACCAATTCACTCACACCCACACACCGCGAAATGTGCGTGAGGGCTGAGCAAAATGGCGGCAGGTCGCGCGCGAAACAGAATGTGGCATACTTTGCGGCGCCCGTCGGAAGTGCGGTGCGACCGCATAGCTGCCCGTCTATGTCAGCATCTTCGTGCACCACCGCCACCAGCTCACCATTCGCTGACACTTGTATTCCTCTGTCTGTCTGCGAAAAAGAAAAATCAGATGGCGAATGTAAAGTGTTTGCCGCAGAAATTGTTTGGTTTCGCTTGGCTAACACGCCAGATAGCATGACAGCAAGCCAAATGAATGCCGTATTTGAGCTGGGATTATGGCTGAGATTGTTTGTGTGAGTTTTTCTTTTTCGAAAATTGAAAATACACATTTTGTTAAGTTTTTGGACAAACAACGTAACTTTGTCTATAATCATCTGTCATCGTCTGTCTATCGGTCTGCTGCCAGGTAAACGTCTCTCAGTTTCAGAGTTAAGAGAAAATCAAAATAAATAATAATAATAATAATAAATCTCAATGAATTGCGCATAAATTTTGAATTGAGCCAACCTCAGATGAAAGTCAATATCAATTGCAAAACATTTTCATTGCAAGTAATTAAAGCAACATTTAATAGCATTATAGCAATATATAACGGTATAGCAGTACAACAGTATGCAAACAACGGTAAGTTTTCTATTACTGCCAGTGCCAGGGTTGCGGTTGATTGACCAAAAATTGCTAACCCAAGCAGAATGCTCGACGTAACTAAATAATGAAAATGATTTGTGCGCCAGGTTTTGTTTGAGTTTGTGGCCCAAAAATTGTTGGCCATTTGCATAATAAATGGACAGGCAATGCGGCTGGCCGCAAATAAATTACACAACACATAAGAAACAATAACAATCATAACAGCAACAAGAACAATGGCAACAGCAACAGCAACAGCAACAGCAACAACAATTGTAATTCGAGTTCGTGTTGTGCTGCCAACAGCAAATTACGCATACGCCGCGTGCAACTGAAAGGGATATTCCTATAGACAGATTAGCAGCAACAAAAAGGTGACATTGTTATTACAGTTGCTGTTGCTGTTGCTGCTGTTGCTGTTGCTGTTGTTGTTTGTTGTCTGTTTGTTGTTTCTATTTAACTTGCATTTTGCTGGCGCTTTGCTTTGCAATTACACGATGCACACGATGCGCACTTGGAAAGTCATTAAAAATATGACAAATTATATGCAGAGTGAACAGGTGAATGGACTGCGAGTGCCAGGGGAGAGCTAGAGAGATAGAGGGGCAGTTGCAGTGTGTATAGTCTATATATATACAGCCATAGTTTTTGCCTTAATGTTGCTGCTGTTGTAGCTGCTGCTGACGGCCTGCAATAAACAAAAGTTAGCAGCTTAACAAAACAATAAATGAAGTTGGCAAATGCGATTGTTCTGCAGCTCGTTGATGCTGTTGTAGTTGTTGTAGTTGTTGTAGTTGTTGTGGCTGTAGTTGTTACCGTTGCTGTTGCTGCTGTTGCTCTAACGACATGACAAAAAACCTCTTGGACAACAGCAGAGATGGCAAAGGCAACTGGCTCCGGGGCAACGCAATTGATATGCTCTACATGTTTGCTAAAAGGCTTAAAGGTACACTAAATTAAAAAAAAAAGAATAAAAAAAAAAAAACAAAACTTGCATAAAAACAAAAACTACATATTAAAAGAAATTTTAAAATAATTAAAATTAAATAAAATATATTTGAGCTTATTTAACAATGTTTACTATAATTTTAGATTGAAAAAAAAAGTTCTATAGTTGGTCAAAATTTATTAATTTATTAAATATGCTATATTTTTATTTTATAAATCATTGCAAAGTGTGTAATAGCTTGGCAATATTAATTTGTAGCTATATTTTATATTGAGAATATTGAATATTTTGCAAGGGAGTTGCACTAAAGTTGAATGCTTAGCCTAAGCAATTTGCTCTAAACCAAAGTAATGCAAACGTAGTTAAGCATTCTCTGGAGCAGCTGAACAGAACTGTAAGCACATCAAATCCTGCGATTAGTGGCCCAAACCAAGCAAAGCGTTGCCAGCTTCATGCCATATTTATAATGCCGTGAACAAGGGTAAGCCCAGCGCTGGGAGCAGAGCTAAACTTTAACTGCAAGTCAAACTTCGATGAAAAGTTGAGTGAGAAAAACACAGAGAACTAAAAATAATGAGAGACAGCGAGAGAGAGTGAGTGAGTGAGTGAGTGAGTGGGACGATGAGTGAGCTGATGCATTCACATCTTTTGTTCAAGTTTTAAGCTGTGTTTTTTATTGACTTCTGCAGCACAATATTTTGTTGCCTACTTTGGGGGGCGCAGAGCAAGTCGTTTAATTGCCGTGCGGCTGGGCCAATTAGTGGGCGGCATTTTGGCATTTTGTGGCAAGCTTCGAATGCCAGAATGGCAACAGGTGCTGCAGGTGTGTGCCTGTGCCTCTACGTTTCGTCTCTCATTGTGTATTCATTTCATGCGCCTGGCATAGGCAACCGAATGCATATTGCACTTTTGTCTATGCATAACAAAAAACTTGGCGAGCGGAGGCGGCATGGGATTGTGGCAACTGTTGACGATTGTGATTTCATGCTATGCAGGTCGTGTATGCACGTGTGTGTGTGCGTGTGTGTGCGGGAAGTTGAAAACAATGGGGAAGTGCTGCCTGCTTGCATGTCACGTAGCTCATTGAAGCGACAGCTGTGCGAGGCAAATGCCAAATGGTTACAGCATTTGCCATCAACTGGCTAAAAGCTGTTTTAATCGACGACACACACACACACACCGAGGGAGACCTTAACGATCTAATACATAAATTGAACGAGTTGATGAGGCAATTAACTAAGAGCTCTAGGAGATGTAAAGCAATTGAGTTACTTAGATGAAGAATTATAGATATGCGAGCCAAACGGATTTCGGTACAAAGGAAATGTAATAACTGGGAGGAAATGAGAGTGTGAACGAAATATGACGAAGAAGAAAAGCAAGATTATGTATATAGAAAGCATATCTTCGTTTTCCGCTACATAATATATGTGTTTACTGCTGAGAGTACAAATTCTAAGGTATAAAGCAGAGGAGAAAATTCATGCATATTAATATATCACGTATATTCATATAGCTATATCTGTCTGAATAATATTCACATGATTTATATAAGATATGAGAAGACTCTTTTCATCTTTTCTCTCTTAATCTAAACTAAGGACTTTAAGGTTGTTCTAGAGTTATATATATATACATTCTAGAATGGGACTAGCTTTGGATGTTTTTATACCCTGAATCCATTGAAAATGGGAAATCAGGGTATAATGGTTTTGTGAAAAGTATGTAACAGGCAGAAGGAATCATCGCAGATCCCATAAAATATATATTCTTGATCAGGACGATGAGCTGAGTCGATATAGCCCTGTCCGTCCGTCCGTCCGTCTGTCCGTCTGTCCGTTTGTCCGTCTGACCGTCCGTATGAGCAAAAGGATCTCAGAAGTATAAGAGCTAGAGAGCTGAAATTTGGCATGCATACTCGTGTATACCATAGGCAGTACAAGTTTATCTTATTTTTTCGATAACCCATCCGATATCGTTTTTATCGAGAATAATCGATACAATAATACAATGCATAGCTGAATGGCTTTCTATCTTGCTACAGCCTTAACTTTTAACTATACTATACTAACTAACTATATAAAACTTAGTTGGCCAGCTTTAAGCAGTGAATTTATTAATCAAGTACTTGAAAACATAAATCTATTGCATTAATCTGGCTGCTGTCCGCTGTCCGCTGTCCGTCGTTATCCGTTTTGCTTTCAATTTACATCGCATCAATTCCCGCATTTGGATAGGAATCTATATTTCTCAATTCGCTCAGATTGTTTTAGCTGACAATTCGCATTGCAAATGTGATGCGACGAGAAGTGTCACTGATTTGAGATAAACTGGAGCAACTGCTTCGCATGCTGTTCACATTCAGGGACCCGTCACCCCTCGCCCCTCGCCCCTCGCTCCTTATGCCTCGCTCAATCCGTTTTCAACAAATTGCGAGATGGCTGAGCTGAGGTCCACTGGCTTGCGGCCAAGTCGAAAGCAGCAGAGAGAGAGAGAGAGAGAGAGAGAGAGAGAGAGAGAGAGAGAGAGAGAGAGAAAGAGAGAGAGAGAAAGAGAGATAGAGAGAGATTGGGAGGAAATGATTGCCATTCCATGGGGCATTTTATTGGCCATTGCCGGCGAATTTATGCAATGTCTGGCTGCAAAAAAAAAAAAAAGAGTTTGTAGAAAAAGATAGAAAGTTGGCCAAAATGCAAATGCTAAACGGTAATTAAAGTGCAAACTGTTCGAACTGGCAACGGGCATTCGCCTATTTGCCCAACACAAGCCAAGTGCCGCGTAATAATTTCTCAATTAATTTTCATGCACTCCCTCCCCCCGCCCCTCAAGCCGGGACTATTATTGATGCTAATTGGAATATTATGCAGCTCGCAGTGGCAGTGGCAGTGGCGCAGTTGGCCAAGACACGATATGTGGGCCACGTCAAGGCGGCGCTGGGACTAAGCCCAACCGGACAGCAGCTCATTTTTAGCCGGAAATGAACTAGAACTAGAAATGTTGCAACGTGCTGGCCGAAAAGCGAGTTTGTGGTGCCCAGAGAGGGGGCGGCGAAGGGGAGATGGGGGAGTGTTTGAATGTGAGCTAGAAATGGCTGGCAAATCAAATTAAATTTCCGTTTAAGGCTGCAGCTTGAAGCTGCTAAATACAATTTGAAGCCACAATTTGAGCTGCTTTTTGGCTGATGCGCATTCGTGATAAACGTAATGAAGAACTGATGTCAAAATAAATAAACACACACACACACACGCACGCACTTAAAATACAGGCAGCTGCATGAAACCTGCGACAGCAACAAACACATTAATGACGTCAGCTGAGGGAGTAGGGCTTGGTCGAATACTCTTCATAGACGGAGTTGAGAGACAGAAGAGGATAAATATATGAACAATCTTTGAATATATAAATATGAATATGAAAAGTATATAGAATTAAGAGTTTCATAAAACAGGGCAAATCTATATATTGACTAACATAATATATGTGTATATTATTTGGAATATAATTTAACAAATTATAGAATAATAGTGATGAATTCAGCCAGGTGAAGGATTCTATTGAATCATTTTCTCTTTTTCTGAATAAGTATAATATGTATATGGAAACATCTTTAGAGCCTTCTTCTATCCATATTTATAAGAGTGGGCTTTCCAATCTCCAAAGCAGTTCGACAAAACTATTTATTGTGATCTAGCTCCGCGCTTCTTCAATCGTTTCATGGGCGCCTTCAGTCTCAGGAATAAGAAAATGCACATGGGATCAGGGTAAATCTGTTCTAAATTGTATCTTCAATCTGGAGATTAAGATTCCCTGCTGCGATCCTCAGTATCCTTCAGGAAACTGACTTCAATTTGTAAGCAACCAGCTGGTCCCTCTATCCTTTTTCTCATATTCAATCTTTACACTTTCTCCGTCGATTCTCAATCATATTTCATGATGTCCTCTGTGCAGTTGGCAAACAGCGAGTCATAGTTCAGCTACCTTGATTGTTGGCAGTGAGTGACAACAACTGAAATGAAATAGTGCCAAGTTTTTGCACGCTTGTGTTTTATGCAAATTTTGTGTAGCTCGTCTCGGCTCACCTCACCTCGGCTCACCTCAGTTTAGCAGCTCAGGTGCGGGCTGAGCTGTTCGGTCCGGTGTTTGGACAGGTGAGCATAGAGAGCAGAGAACACACGGCTTTGAAGTGCAGAATAAATAAAATGAATGAGCTGCCGAGTGTTGAAAGTGCATAATGTAGTAAAACGTGGCACTTCGCCGGAGTGAGCGGCGCGACGCGACGCCGTGGAGCAGCTTCAAGTGGGGATGGCCGGACGGCCGGGTGGGCGGACATGTGTGGATATGTGAATAAAATGATATCTACTCCAGGGGGAAACAAGTCTTAAATACGCTTTAAATCAATGACAAAAGTTACACAAACAGATAACAAATGGTTGGAGTGTGGCTTAAGAACCAAATAAAAATCGATTTATTTTACGTATCAAACAACTTAAAAGAGATTTGAATTTACTGATTGTAAAAAGTTCTTTGACATCGTTTTTAAATATATGTTATGAACATAAAATAATAAAATAATAAAATACTAAACTAATGAAGTAAAAACTGTTTGAAAATAAAACATTTAAATAAAAAGTAAATAAATTTGTAGAAGAAGCCAATTTATTGAAACACAAAAATATATATATGAAATCATAAAAAAAACACTAAATAAGTGTATATTTTCTTGTTTATATATCATTAAATAGTTAGTAAAAAAAAAATTAAAATCAGGTAAAATTGTTTCAAGAACATCAATGCATTAAAATATAGATACGAAATAAATTTTGCTAATTTAAAATACATTTAGAAAATTTTAAATACAAATTCAATTGGATGATATTTAATAAAAACAATAAGTAAATATATATAAAAGAAAATATTTAGAAAATTTTAAATAAAAATTCAATTGGATTATATTGAATAAAAAAAAAAATAAATAAATAAATATATATAAATGAAAAAGTACCTTAAAAAAAATTATTTGATTAAATTTATAGCTTTTTACAGAATAATAAAATTAGATTCAAATTCACTGATTTTAAAGTGAATAATTCATCTCAAGGCAGTAATTTAATTGTGCTCCAATATTTACATAGGGTTTTTGCATAGTTAAATCTTATATAACTTTATATTTTTTTTTATTTCATGCTTTAAAGTACATTAAAAATATGTATACAAAAAATGTGAATTCTCTAATTTGGAAGCGGCACACGTCGTATACGCAACGTGCCTTGTCCACTGCCACTGGGGCCATAAATCAATGTCTATGCAGCAGCCGGCCATCAATCAGGCCTTAAGTCTATCAGCAAACAAGTAAAATAAAAGTGAGCAGCCAAAAAGTTGAAAGCTATTCACGCCCCAATCGCTGCTCTTGTTGCTGTTGTTTGGGGGTCCATAAAATTTCCATTAGTTTTCATTAAAAATATTGCAGCTGCCTCATTACAAGCGGGCGTCAATGCTGCTGCTGCTGCTGCAACTGTGGCAGGCCCTGCCGGGGCATCATCCGCTTCCGCCTCGGTGGCCATTCTCATAAATCAGAGCTATTAGAGCGCACGCGGCGACGGGCGCCACAAATCGTCAACAAAATAATTGAAAGCCAAAAACAATTGGCCAAATGGCTGAGTGTGTGAGTGACTCTCTCTGTCTGTGTGTGTGTTGTTTTGGCTAGCCATAAATAAAATTGAACAGTCACCGATCCAAGCGAGGCAACAGGCTGCAGCCGGAGAGCGAGCGACATGAGGCGTGGCCAATTGCTCGAGCCAGCGGAAGTGATTGATTTATGCCGCACACACACACACACACACACACATGTAGAGTGCCCCTCTGTCCAGCAATTGGTTACAATTTTTGGGGTTTGCGTTTTGGCCCACAAATCTTTTATTGATGATGTGTGACGAGCCATTGCTGCAGCTGCAGTGCTGCTGCTGCTGTTGCAGCCACTGTTGCACACTTTTGTGCGTGACTGTAAGAAGTTTCGTTAGCCGGCTCATTGCGCGCGCATAATTGATTTGGCCAGCAGCTTTATTTTAGTCACGTGCCGTCGCTAACTTGGCCAAAACAATTAGTTGCAGTTTTTAACAAAGTTTTTGCTGCCAAAGTTTCGTTTTTCCCCTCCCGCCCTACCACTCTGTTGCTGTTGCTGCTTATCGCTCAGCTCAACATTGGCTGACATCGAAGTTTTCTTTTCATTTTTGTTGTGGACATGGGGCAGCTAAAAACGACAGCGTACCACGCACATGCCCCGCCGCCACTTGCCCCGCCCTTGCCTGCTACTAGATAGAAACGTTGAAACACATGTAAGACAGATACAAAACACAAAAATTGGATAAATGGCAAAGGCAAGAGGGCGAGAGCAGCAAAAGTGCAGATAAAACAAAGCAAGGCGGGCAAACAGCCACGGCAACAAATCGAAATATATTTAGAGATATAGCCAGAGTCATAGAGGAAGAGAGATAGAGAGAGAGAGAGAGAGAGAGAGGAAGGGATGGCGGTAGATGGAGCTGCATTAGGCGGGGCCAAAAGTAAGCTAAATCCAGACAACGGATCGGTTGGCCATTAAATAAAGGTATGAATATAAATAAAAGAGCTAAGCCATAAGCTGCAAATTACACTCGGAGAAGTTAAGTATCGATATCAGTATAGTTAAATGCCGATAGTTAATAAATAAAAATATATTTGTTACCTTTCAGTGCCTCAATTCAGGCCAAGTTGGTTAACGTATGCGATTTTAATACTCACTTCACTTATTTTTCTCAGTGTATTCTGGATTGCACAATATTTGAAAATGCTCACGCTTAGGCCGTTTGTTGTTGCAAAAGTGAAACTTGTTTTCATTTTCCACTGTCCACAGTGGACAGTCGACGGTCGGCAGTGCGTTGTCCATTGTGCAGTTTGTTGTTCAGCTGTAAGCCCCTGCATACACACACACACACACACATATATATATATATGTATGTGTACATAAATATTCGATATGTGCCCGGTGCTTTAGTGCTTTGCAATCCGCTTAGCTGTAACTTGAGCACAAATTGCATTTAGTAGCATCAACTGTGCGATGCCCTCTAACCCACACTCCTCCCTCTCTCTCTCTCTCTCTCTCTCTCTTTCTCAATCTTTCTCGCTCTCTATTGCCATACTTATCCCTTTGCTTATCAAGCCTTAGCTACTTAAGTTTACACTGTTTGTTGCTTAAAAAGGTTGAAGGGTATGCTTCAAAGGGGGCGTGGTCGTAACAAATTTAAATATGTGAATTTTCGAAAGGAATACAACTTAATTTAATTAAAATAATATACCAATAAAAACTACTCAGTAAACTCAATTAATATTTAAAAACAAATACAAAAATAGATAAAAAACTCAAAAAATATAAACAACAAAATAAATAAATATATATGAATAGTGATGATTTCAAAAAATTTATTACACATTTTTTATGAGAAGAGTAATTAAAATCTTTGCAAAAAAAAAAAATTATATAAAGAAACCTAATGAATTTGTCTCTTTTTTTTTTTTTTTAGCTATAAATAAATAGATCTAAAATAACTCAACTCCCATGCAGAACTTTAGTTCTGTATGTGTATAAAGCTAATAATTTGCGTTAGTTATTTATTTTAGCTTTTTTTCTAATCATTCTTTACTTCTGTTGATTTGTTTATTAGAGGGTATCTTTCAGCTATTCACTCTACCCATTTCCATTGCGCTTTTCTCATTTTCCTCTCGAGCTGCGTTCGTTACGCTCGCATTTATTTGCCATTTTTCAAACAGCGCGCAGTTTATTGAAAACTACACTCAGTTTAATTGAATGGCTGCGCCAAAGGTTTTTAAGGGGCAACACCAGCCCCTCGCCCCCCGACAACCGCCCTACAAACAGTCAGAATGAACCCAGTTGCCCCCTCAAAGCCCCAATTCGAATGCTTTCAAAGTCAATTGTTTGCGTGGGTGTGTGTGTGAGTTCTTCTCTGTGTGTGTGTGTGCGTGGCAAAGTTTTTGCTGAGCACAAAAGTTGAGCGTATTTTCATTTTTTTCACGCCAATGGGCCAAATTATAATTTCAGCTAAAAAGAGAGGCGACGAACTGAGGGCGGGAGGGGGAGTGGCCTCTACAAAGGCGCCGTCTATAGCCGAAAGTGCTTTATGGCAAAGTTTTTGTTCCGCACTTAGTTTTCAATTATGAAATTTGCATTATCGCCGACCACTTGCCAAACACAATATTGATATTGATTTTAACTTGCTTTCCATGGCGATATATATAGATATATGTGGATGTATACAATTCATTTGACTTGATTTATGCAGCTCTCAATTACCTAATTGCCGGCGAGTAGAATCGAGTCGTCCTTTCGGCCAAATTAAGCAATTGATTGTCATGCGATTGCAATTGCACTTGCTTCCGTTGTCTTAGTTGCATTTTCTTGTGCAATTAAGAAAGTGGCCCCAAAGGACGAGCTCCCATGAGTCCTGCACATTCAGCAGAGCTGAACAGTCAGCGGTTGTCCAACACGAATTGAAGTATTCAAGAGAAGCATTCTTGTACTATAAAATTAAAGGAAATGATTATTATATCTTAAAAAGAAAATATGGTATTAGTAAAATATCTGGTATTTAATCTCTCCTTGTACATAAAAAATAAATAGAAATATGCAGTGGACTGCATTACTTCACTCGCAGCATGCGCCTCATAGTTTCCATTCGATGCAGAGGAGAAAGAGTGAGGGAGATGCATAGAACATATTGAGTGATTTTGTGTTGGAGTAGCTCTTATAATTAACTGCCTTCAGTAAAATGAGCGAGAAGAAATGAAGCTTAAACGGAATAAATTGATGCCAACGCGCAAAGGCGACAAGGCACTTCGTATTACTACTTCGTATTTGCTCGGCTCGGTCGCTTGAGGCTCGAGCCTCGAGCAATGAAAACATGAGGCGACAAAATCAGTGCGCTGCGATCGCTCAAACGGAATGGTCGCATTTTCGTATGAGCTATATTTTTATGTTTCTGTCTCTCTCCCTCTCTGTGAGCATAAGCAGTAGACTGGCAATTTTTTCGCAACGGGTCGTCGGAAGACGAGATTGGAAGAGAATAAAGAGAAGCAATATCTTTTCTAGAAGTTATTCAAAGAGAGTGTTAAACCATTTGTATTAGTGCACTGCATGTAAGTGTAACGAAAGAGGGAGAGAGATAGAGGTGAAGATGTGAAGTCGTTAGAGCATGCATGCTAGCGCACTCTCATCGTAATCTCCTTGCGCATTGCTATAAAATCAGTTTTCATTTGAAACTTGAGGTGGTCGGTCGCTTGCTGGTCTGGTGCCAGATTAAAGGGGAGAAGGCGAGAGCTGCAGCTGTATTCAAGTATCGATGCAGGACACATTCCCCATGGCAAATAAAAATAATTTTATGGCATATAAGACCTCAGCTTTTATTGATGGTAGTATACATAACGCACACATACACACACATATCAGTGCTCACTCTTTGTGACTTGCAGCCCACTCAAGACCTCACTGCTTACCTAGCTAGCTTAGTATATTTACAGCTAGCTTAATATATTTATAGCCTGGCATTAGTTAAACTATGCCCATCTAAGCCCAGCTTAAAACAGATGCTGCTCTACTCAAGGCATACCAAAGGCTATTTAGGCTTAACAGACTCCTGCCAGCTGTTGCTTAGCTACGAGTTTACCAAATGCCGCTGCTGTATGCCAAGGAATGCCACGCCTCCAAATTTGTGTCGTGTTGTGTTGCGGCCTATGCTAATTGACAGAAACAAAGAGAGAGAGAGAGAGAGAGAGAGAGGGTGTGCAACAGTTAAGGCCTGCATCAATATCAACAACAGCTGCAGCTGCAACGGTTACTGAGTTGATTGCGAGACAATTCGTTTAATGGTCGATAGATTTTGCGGCTGGCAGGTAAATTGAACTAATGAAATATTTACAGTAGACCAGCGCAGTGGCCGCGGTGCGAAACCCGATTCAGACTTCATTAGCTGCGGCTGCGAAGTCAAACGAAAAGTTTTGACTGCCTTATGATAAATGTAAGTGCGAACCGCAGGGCAACAAATCACAGAAACTAGCTAAAGTTTAATTTGAATTTGCGCAAGTTGAGGCAAAGTTTTCTCAACTCTGCCTCACCCTCTCGCTCTCGTTCTGTCTCGCTTTTTCACACTTGCTGCTGCGACAAATGTGCGGCAATTACTTTTTAAAGCCCGCAACAAATTGATTGCCATTCAAAAGGTGCCTTTGTGCATGTTTGTATGTGTGTGTGTATGTTAAAATAATTCACATCGATAATGGCGCTTTAATCGCACAAAACTTCCGGCAATTTGGCAAAAGAGTGCTGAGTGGAGCCCTGCGTTCGGATTTGGCTTCTTCCAGCTCCTCGAGTCGATTTGTTGTTGATTTGCCGCCGGCATTGAAGCGGCTCTTCACGCTTGGGGTGTGTGTGTACGTGTGTGTGTGTGCTTAGATGTTGCCTTCCTTGAATGGCTTGCTGCGCTAATTTTGTTAATGTATCCTCTGCACACACACATACCCCCACACATATACACAGACACAAGCACTCCTTAATTTCGTGTTTTGCTTAACTTTTCCAGCACTGTGCAGCGGTCTACAAATCCGCCCGGCTTTGTGCAATCAGCGTTAACTTGTTTCTGCCCTATTTCAATTTTTCTTTTACTGCAGCGTTTCCTTTCTTATCCTTCTGTCGGGCTCCTCCGCATGGAAGATAAACAAAATCCCAGCCGGTGCCGGGCTCTGCGATATGCAAATGTTTATTTAGAGAGTTTTCAGCTCACGCACAGCCGGGCGTATGCGTAATGCGAGCCGCACACTCGGCGTATGTGTACTGCGTAATGCCACACTTAAACACTTCATTAGCGCGTAAACTGAGCCATGAACCATTTCACATTTCATCTCCTGAGCTTTGCTTTAAAATCCTTTCTCTTTGCATTTTCTTCCATTGCGAACTCGCCGAAGCGCATGAAATTGGCTCAAAATTAACGCATGACCAGCTGCCAAAGCAGGACAAAGCACACGTGACGGCTAAGTAGAGCTCGAACAAAGCAACTTCACTGCTGCTGCCACTTGCAACAGGACACCAGCAGCAGCAGCAGCAGCAGCAGATGCGATTGCTGAAGCAGTTACACTTAAGCAACTCCATCGAAATCTATGCAAAATGAATGAAATTAAAGTGAATGATATTTGGATATAGTTTAAGGTATAGGCAATAATTTAATTAATTTACGCTTTAGATTTTTTATTGGAATACTTTAAGCAACTAGAAAATAATCACAGTACATTTTTTTATAAGAGTCTGCTATATTCGTCAGCAGAATTCGAACTTGTTTTCTGCTGGTTATCGATAAAAATCGATATGTGGTAGTAGACTTACTTCGCATTTTTTAGATTTTTTAGCTTGAAAACTGTAAGAGTAACAACGATTGGATTTTTTAAAGTAAATTGCTGCTTCATTTAATTAAGTGATTCATTCAAATAATTGTTTGTATTTATTTATTTCTATTGATGTTTGCATTAATATCTATATTTATTGCGATTGAATATTTATGTATGTATTTAAATTTTAACACACAATTTAAACGTATTCAATTTAAATGACCATTAAATGTGCCTTCTCTCTCTCTCTCTCTCTCTCTCTCTCTGTGTCTGTCTCTGTCTCATTCTGGATCAACAAAATTAGCTAAGCATTATTAAATAATATGCCATATTTGTGACTAAATGCCATGAATAGTAATCAAAATATCAAAATACCAAAATTTACATTTATTCCATTAGCATAATTTGCAAGCGAATTAATGCAATTGCCAATTGTAGGATAATTTATAAATATATATATATATACATTTATATGTATACAGATATATGCATATACCTATTCAGAATTTGGCAGCACACGCAGAGTGCATAAATAATTTACAAATTTGAGCCGCGCATTCCATTGCCAATTAACACTGCGAAATGAACACTCATATGTATAATATATATATATATATTTATATGTACATATGTATATTCATATGCATATTTGACCCAAAATCTGTTGCAAAATGTGCACAAATTTGTTGCACTTACCGCGCGGCTGTTGCACGCATAATTCTGCAACTGCAGCAGCAATTTGCAAACAAGCAATCGCATGCATATTCGAGCGAGCTCTGAGCATATCTCTGCCAGCGGGGGGCGAGGGGTATAGCTTCATATAGAGATTGCTGCATTTTGCGTTTGTTATGACCGTTTGCCAATGCATATAATCAATTTAATATTTTTTCAAGTTTTGCTTGCCATTCGCTTTACCACGCCCCCGCTCCCCGCTCCCCGCTCTCGCTCTTGTTTACCAAACGGAAGCGCCCGTAAAAGTATGCTATGAAATTTGTATAGCTGCAGCGCTTCGACGACTTTGAACGCATCAACGGCAATCGAGCGAAAAAAAGTTTTGGCGAAAAAAATATAGCACAAAAGCAATGTATTTACGCATTTTCGTATTTACCTCTTTTACTATTTTTTTTTTTTTTTTAATTTTCTCCCGAAAATCTTTTTCCTTGGCAAATATTTGAAATGTTTTGCATGCATTTGCAGCTGTCTGTGTTTGCTTGTTGATTAAGGCAGCGAAACTTGACGCAGGTAATGAACGTAAATCACTGTTGAAATACAGTTAGCGAAATAAGTATGCTTCTTGATTAAACACAGTTGCACTCCTCTATTCTAAGAAGTTTATGAAAACAACTATCCTACATGATTATGTTTTTATATATATGCTAACTACTTATTAAACTCTTAAATATTTTGTAATGAATATTTCTTATTTTTCATTTTTCAGCAAATCATAAAGGAATATATATGATAAAAATACATTTATGATTTATTAAAGTTTAAGTAAAGATATATAGAAGTAATTAAAACCTTTAAATATTTTAATAAATACTATATTTTTAGCATGTTTCATGTTATTTAATATTTTAAAGTCCTGTAGGTTTCAAATTCATATAGGGTATATAATTAAGTGAAAGCTTTTAAGCCCAATTAAAAATGTTAGCCCAGAGCAATCAGCATAAGCATGTGGTTATGCACTTGTGTGTGTCTGTGTGCATACGTGTATGCATGTGTGCTGTTTGTATGGAATTGTTGCTATTTATATAATTCACGCAACGTTGAAACTGGCGCGCCAAAGTTTGTCGAGCCAAATGCGAATATAATAACAGCAGCAAGTCGTGTCGCATTTTCCGGTTGCAAGTTCTGGCGCTGTGGCTGATATTTTGCGGCATGTTGGCGGCCTGGTCGAAAATGTGTGTCGTCCAAGTTGGGGGCTCAACTTTAAGCTGTGCGCCAAGTTTAATGCAGTTTGTCGTTGACAAAAAGAAGAAAATAAAAGAAAAATGAAACTGCGAGCACAATTCGGCTGCAACAATCGAAAGAAAAGCGTGTGGCATACAATTTGGCGTCGCCGGCGTCGTCAATGCAAGGAAAATCGAAGAGACGAACGAGGCGAACGCCAAAAGAACGTGGCAACTGTACATATCGTGTGCATTTGCCGTTACTTTTTCCCAAGCCATTTTGACAGTTTGTTAAATTACGCGACATTAACTTAATAGACTTCCCCACATACATACATAGACACATATGTATGTGTATATATATTTTTGGCAGACATTTGGCAGCTGCTGGCGGAAAAAGCCACAAGGCCAAAAGCAATACAAAATACAAAATACAAAATAAATAAACAGTTACGTGTGTGTACGTACCAGGCATAAAAATTGAACACACATTACCTACAACAACATATCCACATCTATCTATCTATATACATCTATCTATATCTATATATAGCCACACTCACTCGACTCTGTCTTCGCTGCTTGCTGGGCGCCGTCGACACAGGCAGCGCCATATCAATTTTTATTGAGCCCCAATGTGGAGTGGAAGACGTAAAAATGTTTACTATACTTTTTTAAAGCGCACTTTCAGACGCTTTCAGCGCACTTGTTTAATGCCAACATGAACGAAAATGTGTACATAAATCATGCTTAAGGAATAGCCAACACCGGAAATACTCTTCAAATGGGAATAGAGCACTAAGCAAATACACTTAAGCGGGAAAGCGAGGCATTCTCACAAGTTTTGCTCAACTCAATTGCTGGAAAATATTGGAATAATACTCATATACTGATATATTGAGTGTATGACAATAATAAGAATATAAGAGTATAACTGAAATATATGAGTATGACAGTAATACATATATGATTATGACAATAATACTCATATGTTATTGTTATACTCATATATTATATTCATACATATTATTTATGAGTATAACAGTGTTATATGAGTATAACAATAATATATGAGTATAACTATGATATATGAGTATAATAATAATATAAAAATATAACAGTAATATATGAGTATGACAGATAACTATGATTATGACAATAATACTCATAAGTTATTGTTATACTTATATATTATATTCATACATATTATTTATGAGTATAACAGTGTTATATGAGTATAACAATAATATATGAGTATAACGATGATATAAAAGTATAACAGAGATATATGAGTATGACAGTAGTATATGATTATGACACTAATACTCATATGTTATTGTTATACTCATATATATTGTATTCATATATATTATATATGAGTATAACAGTGTTATATGAGTATAACAATAATATATGAGTATAAAAATGATATATGAGTATAATAATAATATAAGAGTATAACAGTAATATATGAGTATGACAGTAGTATATGATTATGACAATAATATTCATAAGTTATTGTTATACTTATATATTATATTCATACATATTATTTATGAGTATAACAATAATATATGATAATAACATAGAGGTATAACAATAAAAAATAAGTATATAAGTATAACAATAAGAAATGATAATAAAACTTTGAGGCAACAACTTATGCCGAAAAAAAATAGTAACGAAGAAAAAATTTAAATTGTAATACATTTTAAACATATTAAATTAATATTTTGATAATACTTACATTTTTCTTATACAGATATTTAAATTTATTTACATAATTTTTATCATTTCTATTTTAATTTTTTTTTTCATATATTGTATATTAAATTTATGAAATGGTATTTATATATATATTTTATATATATATTTTTTCTTTTTTTATTTATTTATTTATTTTTAATCGTATCTACAGATGTTTTTGTAATCCTTTTCAATTTATTGAGTATATACATATTCTTCTTCAAAATGCGGTATATTAGACGTGTATAATTTTGACAAACATGCACAAAAATGTAATATTTAATTTAATATATAATAATATTAAGATTTAGTGGCTCTTGCTTAAATTAATTGTGAGTAATTACATTACGCCCAGCTGAGTTTTGGTTCAAGTTTTCTCATGATTCGTTTTACAATTTCTTCTTCACATCCAAGAAATGATTATTAATTAGTTTGAAATATGGATATTAATGTTTTGAATACATTCAATGCCATTAAATATGAATCGAGTCTTCTAGCATTGATTTCTTAAAACAAAAGTCCTTCTATTCGATTTCTATGTTTATTTATTTATCGGACTCCGGGATACACCTAAATTAATTGAACGCATCGACTGCTTCTAATCTATGCCAGGTACCAACAATGCTGAGTAATTCTATATCAATTCGAATATATAGGAGTGAAAATATTTGTCTCTCGGTTTACCCATTCCTGTTCATGTTGCGATTCGCATTCGCATTCATGTTCATATTCATATTCGGATTCGCATTGGGATTCAGAAGCGCGTTTCTGTTCGCGTTCGCGTTCGCGTTCGCGTTCCAGTTGTTGAACAGCTCGGCGACATTCTCCATATTGATCACGAACAGATCGTCGTCGTTGAAGACCATCTCCTGGTAGTCGTACTCCTCGTCGCTGAGGAAGCCCTCGTTGACCATGTAGCGGTCGTGGTCCGGGTCGAGCTCGTCGTCGGAGCCGAAGCTGTCGTAGTCGTCCGAGTAGAAGTCGAACTCGAGCAGATTCGACATGCGCACCAGGCACAGGTCGGACGAGGAGGGCGGCGTGAGGCAGGCGTCGACGATGTCCTTGGCGGCAACGTCCGCGTGCTGCAGACTGAACTCGTTTATCTTGCTGCCGTAGACGTGCATGCGGATGGGCAGGTGGCGCTGGTTGGTCTTGTCGCGCAGCTGGAGGCGCAGCTTGAAGATGATGTCGTGCAGCAGCTTCTCGGTGAGGCGCGGGCACTCCTCCAGGTGCAGCTCGTGCAGCTTGGGGCAGGCGAGCAGGAGCCGCAGCACCGCCGCGTTGCTCAAGTTCGGCCAATACTTGAGGTTGATCTGCTCCAGCTGCGGCAGCTGGAACGACTCCAGCTCTCGGTCGCCCACGCCATTGTTGTGCGGCAGGCAGAGCGTGTGCAGCGCCTGCAGCTGCCCGATCTGCGCGAGCATTTCCGCATTGATGGAGTTCTGGCCGCGCGCCTCGAAGTGCAGCAGCTGCTGCGCCTTGTGCTCCACCAGCCAGGTGAGCAGCTCCGGCCGCAGCGTGGTGCCCTGCTCGTAGCTGTACAGGACGAGCTTCTTCAGGGCCGGCAGCTTGGCTATGTGCTCGTACTCGTTGGCCGGCCCGCTGCTCAGCGTGAGCTCCTCCAGCGCCAGGCAGCACTTGCCGCTGACCATCTGCTGGAAGCCCGTGGTGATGGTGTAGACAGCCTTCAGGTTGAGCTCCCGCAGGCGGCTCAGGGCCTTGCAGATCTTGGGCAGGTACTTGGACTGCAGCCCGTTGCAGCTGGTCAGGCTGAGGTGCTCGATGCTCGCGGGCAGATAGTGCATGTTGACCCCGGTCAGCTGGTGGTTGTCCGACAGGTCGAGGCTCTTCAGCTGCATCAGGTGCCTGAGGGCCAGCAGGCTGGAGTTGTTCAGGGTGCAGGCGCGCAGCGTCAGCTCCTCCAGCTTGTCCAGCCTGGCGAAGATCTTGTGCATGTTGCGCACGCTCAGCTTGCTCGCCGTGACCCGCATCGAGCGCAGATTGACGCAGTGCAGCCCGAAGAACTCGCACAGTCGCTGGCAGCGGCCCGGCGGGATGATGCCCTCGATGTGCAGGACGTGCCGGCCCGAGAGCACGAAGAAGTCGCGCATGTCCCACACGGTCATCGCGTCGAACACGTCGAAGCTGATGCTGCGGTTCAGCGCCGGCGACACCTGCTGATAGACGGACCGGAAGCGCGTGCAGGTCCTAGCAAAGTGGATGCGGTCGGGCAGCGTCAGCAAACGGATTATGTGCTCCAGGCAATGATCATTCAGATCCAATATATCCGATGCCCTGGCAGCCGCTGCAGGTGTTGCCGCTGCCGGCTCCTCCGCTTGGCTGCCATAGGCATCTGGCTGATGCCAGCTGTCGTTGGCCTGCACCGACAGGCGCCGCCCGTTGATCATGTGCAGCGTCTTGCGCAGGGCCTGGGCCGCGTCGCGCGGATTGCTGAAGTAGACGTAGCCCGTTTTGCTCTTGCGGCCGAGCTCGCGCGGCTGCTGCTTGCGCTTCGCGTGGCTGGTGAACAGCTGCAGCCGCAGCACGCGGCCAAAGCCCTCGAAATAGGCCAGCACCTCCTGCTGCAGCAGCTGCAAGGAGAACGAACGGCTCAGGTCACAAACTACATTAAGCATAAGCAAAGGCCACACCCACTTGCCTCGGCTGCCACATTGTAGAGGAACAGCTTCTTCACCACAATGTGATCCTCCGTGTAGGCGATGCTCCTCTTGAAATAGTAGTTCTGCTGCGAGGGATTGTTTATAAAATTTGCCATTTTTCGGGACACCAGCCCCGATCCACAGACGCCTTTGCCCAGTTTCTATATTCCGGGCGTACAGCTCGATGCCAGTTAACGCTCGGCATGCTACGCGTTTCCATTTCCCTTCCTCAACTCAGCAGCACCTCAGGAGCTGTCACATGTTGTGTTTGACATGTTTATAATAGAAATACTATTTTATTAATTTTAATTTTATGTTTATTTATTTAATTTTCATATATTTGTTTATTTTTGTTTTATTTAATTTTGTATTTTATTTTAAAATATATCATATATATTACAATTAATTTTTTTATTTTTTTTAATACATTTATATTTTAATTTAGTTTTATTTTAAATTTTTATTTTTTTATTCTTGAATAATTCTTTTATCTTTTTCTTTTCCGCCCTTTTCTTTCATCTTTTTCCACAAATACATCTTCAATATGATTCTTTTCCCATAATAGTAGTGCTCAATACAATGTGAGCTGTTCGATGTCTTCCATTCCCTACCGATTCGCACACAATTTTGCCGCAAGTCTCGGCGAACGTAATTCCAGTGCTTCCTATGAGCCGGAAAGCGTATTAAAAATCTGTCACAAGTGCAGGCAACCAGGAGATCTAGGTGCCCAGATATGCGTGTGTGCCTGAGCGTGTGACAGAGAGAAAGTGTGCGTGAGTGAGAGAGAGAGAGAGAGAGATGATGCGAGTGCTTGGGCGACAACAGACGAAAAAAATTGCATGTGCTGCAGAAATTAGTAGGGACGCGTCTCTTGTTACGCTGCAATGCCTGCGCCGATGCTTCTGCTGCGTTAAGCAATAAAGCACACACACACACACATACACACACGTACAAATATGCACTTGAAGAGCTGCACTCACATAAGCCCAGCCCCAGCAGCACGAGAATGTGGCCAGAGCAAACTCATCTGGTTACCTACAGCACACAGTAAAGGGCACGAAATGAGCTTGAAAATGGGAAAAATGGAAGAATGCAGCTAGATGATTATTCAGTAGGTCGTAAGCATAAATGGGAGTGCGTGGCAAATGCGTGTGCTAGAGCAGAGTGACTTACATAAGTAAAGGCTAGAAAAGAAAACAGTAAGATTTGCAGTTGAGTTAAAGGTGAGAACCAAAATTATATTTACTATATAAAAAACTGCAAAATATACTTTAATAATATAATTATATGAGCTATAATTTACTTTTTCAGTGTTGGAAAATTTATTTGTCCAATTTTAATAAAAACTAAATACATTATTGTTACGTCTGTAAAAATATCTTAACTCAGAGAATATACCCTAAACAGAACTTATATACAGATTATGGGATCTGAATATATTTAATGGAATACATTTAAGTGATGTTTAATGAAGTAAGAAATCAACTCTTCATACATTTATGTTGATTGTCTGATATATTTGCAGTGTATATTATTCCTTCAGCTAGGCGGAAATAAAAGAAATTAGGAAAAGAACTTGAAGTGAAATTTATTTCGCAATCAAAGCACAAATTCGTATATCAATATCACATGATTTGTACATGCTGTTTTCTGCAGTTCTCGCATGCATTCAAGTCCGACTGGGTGCATACGTATATCACTCAGTGTTATAGTTATCAGCATAGTTGCTGCCTTGTTGCATTGTTGTTGCTGCTGCTTCCGTTCTCCGTTTGCCTCCGCTTCGCAGACACTTGAAACTGCTAACAACGCACGCTGGCGCTAACATTCTGAATAGTTGTTGTTGTTGTTGTTGTTGCTGTTGCTGCTGTTGTTAGTTGGCATCCATAAATTCTTGCATTAATGGCACTGCGCTGCCTGTTAGAGAAGAAGGGGCGTGGCTGCATTTGATGCTTCCTCTTTCATGTAAATGTCACCAGGGCAGAACTTTGCAATGATTGCAACAGGACAACAACAACAGCAGCAACAACAACAATAACTGAATCAACCCTGCCCTCCAGCATCCAGCACAAAATCCCAGCTATCAGCTCTGGCAGCCTGTTTTGATTGCGGTTGCAGCTGGCAACAGAAAAAAGATAAAAAATAAATAAAAATCAGAATGAAAGAAATTTGTCAACATATTTTCTACAAAATATATTTTTATTCACTATTGCCACGCATTTGCCTGGCAACAAGTTATGCTCGATCCCATTCTATTTCTATATATAGTAGTTGATATAGATTTTTTCGTAACACTGAATCCAATTTGAGCGTCGGCCGGGATGAGGGGAATGAGTTTATTTTAAGTAGTTTTTCGGGCGGATTCCCTCAAGCAGCGCCAGCCGATAGGTGCGGGACCGAGCGTGGGCGTAATAGGGCCAAAGGATGGTCGCACAATTCCAGCATTAAAATTCAATACACAGTCAAACATAAATTCGATAAGTTTGAATTCGGGCAGCAGAGCGAAAGCATGAGAGAGCCAGAGTGGAGGAGAAGCGGGGAGAAAGAGAGCCCGACATGTTTTATTTGCCCAAGCGACGTGCGTACAGAAAAATACATAGTGTGAATGCATTTGTGTGTGTGTGTGTGTGTGTGTGTAGTGGAAAGCATAAATTCAATAGTCGCCAACATGCGACTGCCGTTGTCAAAGCCCCTCTCTGGACCCCTCCCCTGCCCCATGGCTCTAGCAAATAAAATAAAACTTTATTGACACAAACATAAAACTCCCAAATGGACATTGTCTGTCTCCTTTTCTCGAACCCCCCCTCTCTCTTTCTCTCTTTCAGTGACTCTTTTGTGTGTGTAGACAAATTTATGCATGTGCAAATATTGTCGGCATTTGATAAAACATATTGACAAACATTCGCATTGAACTTTAAACAAATCTCTGTTACAAAAAAAAAAAAAAAAAAAAAAAAAACTTTTTTGTGCGGGCGAAAAGAAACTATTGTTGACAATGGTCAAAAGTTGTTCAAGAACTCTGAGCGCACAAGTGCCAATCACTTGAGCAGATTCCCTGCTTTTAGAGCAGACAGTGAGAGTCGCCAGTATGCAGACGAGCGAATAAATCCATTTGTGCGCCAAACGAACTAGAAGAAATTATAATCACATTCCACTTGATACTCGAGAATGTAGTATATGTATACTGTAGCTTGATTAGCGAGCTAAATAATTTTATTATTATATTTTAATTTAATTTAATTTAATGTTGATTATATATTTATATTTCTATATAACAATATATTATACAATATATATAAGCATTATTAACAATTTTACATATGTATACATATCTATAAACATTTTTCCTTTTTTTTTTTTTGTTTTGTTTAACATTATTTCTTATAACCAAGCGCTACTTGAGCCTGTTTACCCAACTCAAATGAACCCGCTCTTCTCACTTTTTGAATAAACTCTGGTTTAAGACCAAATAAAAGTCATTTTTATTCGGTTTCATTTCGAGTCTTAAGCTCTTCATATCTGCACCAATAAAAGAACATGCAGAACTTTTTATGCGCCAACTTTTAATACTTAAGCCCTTTTCCCTGTATACTCAGTGAGTATAAGATGTGGCGCAAGGTTGTTTGATTGCTAGAGCTGAGATGTTGTGAGTGTACCAAAATATTTAAAATAAATACAATCTATAGAATGGACCTGAAGAGCTCAGTCGAATATGCGCTCTACTATTATATTTACAATCCAAAATAAGATAGCAGAAATTTGACATCAGACAGGATATTTACTAGTCGAGCATTGCCTACTTGGGCAGCTTTACATGTTTTTATTTTTTTCTGCAGCTGCTGTTGCTGTTGCTTGGCTCATTTAACGAAACGAAACAATTAAAACGGCTTTCGCACGAAACTGGCAAAAAACAGTTAAGCGACAGTTATGTGAGAGTGTATGAGTGTGTGTGTGTGTGTGTGTGTGTGTGCTTGTATGTGTGGCAGCTTAAAATGCGCAGCAAAGTATTTTACATTTGTCGCCTAATAGAACTTTAATTGTTTTTTCTTGCCAAGGGCTGCATTTAAATGCCTTTCAGCTGCGAGAGAGAAAGAGAGGGAGAAGTAGAGTGACAGAGAGAGAGAGAGAGTGCCAACTATTGAAGTTCAGCATATGCACGTTGATATGCCGAAAAACAAGAGCTCGCATTGAGATTGAGATTGAGTCCTGCAGCAACTTTGCCAGACCGACGGCCAAAAAGTTGCACAACTTGATATTGGCTCGATAAGGCGCACAAGCACGAACCGGGCCAAAGAACGTCGCAGAGGCAGAGGCAGAGTCAGAGGGGCGGCAAGTGCAGGCGGAACGTGCGAAATTCTTTAGGCAAATTTCCACAGTTTTTGACATGTGCGACATTAGATTGAACGGCAGCAACATAAAGGATATGTGAGTGTGCTCATGTGCATATTTGTATGTCTGTGTGTGTGTGTGTTCGTCTGTGTGTGTGGGCGACTTTCATTATGCTTAGCGTTAGCTATAGCCGCCACTAATAAAAGCTTTATGGCAGCCTACACACACAAACACACACACACACGTACATACACACATATATATACGATGCAGCCAAGGAGCTGACGCTTAGGTAGTTGTGCTTTCAGACCCGTTGCGGCTGCCATTCAACTTATTGCCGCCAACTCGCCGCCCATCGCCCCTTGTCCGTCGCTGCTGTCCGCTGTATATAGGCCCACCTCTGGTCCTGTTGCCTGTATCGTGCGCCCGCTTACTCCCGTATTTTGTGTGTCTGTGAAAATATTTTCAAAGTCTTAACCTCACTGGCTGAGCAATCATAAATCAAATGCCGCCGCTCTACCTTTTGTTGCTTGAGTGCTCACACATTCGCACACAGGCACACATTCAAATACTGCCGCACTCACACACACACACACACACACATACATATGAGCTGTTGTCGTCATCGTGTAGCTTAAATTTTATTTATGGCTCAAACTGCTGCTTTTACTAGCATGTAGCTGTGTGTGTCTGTGTGCGTGCGTGTGTGTATGTGTGTCGGTGTCTAACATGCGAAAATGCCGACACACGCGTTCAGCAGAAATCGAGTTTAAAAGCCTTGGGCGGAGCATGCTAGACTGTGTGATATGCTGTATATATATTCAACTCCATTATTATATTCACTCCATCAATATTTAAAGTAGCTTGTTGGAATAGCCTCCAGACAAATTTTGTTGGCATTTCATAAACTAACTAAATTGATTTATTTTAAAATGTAGTTCAATTAGTTTTATATCTATTTTGGGTCAACTAAATGAATTCTCTGTCAAGCAACATTTTTGATCATACTATAAATAATTATTTTCTTCTTTTTATTTCATTGAATAATTCATTTAAAATTTAATTTTATAAATATTTAAATTGGAATAAGTTACAGTAAATATATAATAATATTATAATTAATTTTATAAATATTTAAATTGGAATAAATTACAGTAAATATATAAGTTTCTATTTATAACTGTGCAATAATAATATTTATTGATATGAATTCCTCCAGAGTAGCAAGAAAAGTCTTAAGATATTCAATTCGCAGATACATATCCAAACTCTCCCATTTTTGTACAGGGTATTATTCTTGGCATGCTCCAAACAGAGGGCCACAAAGCATTGGCAGTGAATAAAGTTTTGTGTCTATCAACATGCAGCGCATCGAACCCAGGCTCTGAGGCTTGTCTTCCCTTGTTGCATACTTATTCATTTTTTTGTGAGCCAAAGGAATTGGGAAATTGTGAAACAGCTTGCGACAAAATAGTTGATCAAAAGTTTAAATTATATGAAAAAAGAAAAGCTCAAAATAAATATGAAATGTGCGGCATTAATCAAAAGTTCCATAAATAGCAGAGCTACAATCCATTGACGAGGCAGTAAGAGAAAGAGAGAGAGAGAGAGCGAGAGGGAGACATAGAGAGAGCATTTCAATGTTGTTTCTATTTTTGGTTGTCTTTTGCATTTCATGTTTGAAAGGAATAAAAAACCAAAACAAAAAATAGAAAGAAGTAAAAGAGAACTGAGGATAAATTTATTGCCCGGCGCAATTGTTGCGCTGCGAACACGGGGCGGATGAGCGACGTTGTCGACAAGCTGACTGCACAGCTGATTGAAGCTGACATTTAGCCATAGAATGTGCGGTGGGGCCTAGCATGGAGAGGGAGATAGACAAAGCGAGGGGGCGTGGCTGACTGACTGACTAAAAAAAATAGCCAAAAGCGGACAGCGCTTAGCTATTGCAACGCTTCACTGCCTGCCTGTCTGTCTGCCTGTCTGTCCAACTGTCTGCCAGTTATATTCATAATATTGTGGCACGTGTGTATGTGTGTGTGTTTGCTGGTCAATGATTTGTGCATATTTGAAATTTTTTGGCTGCAGCCGCTAACCGTAACCGAAACCGAAAGAGGCGCCAAAATGTGTCACGTTCCAATGGGCAGCCATGCGGCTTTAACGCAATTAGCCACAACAAATGGCCGGCATGATGCAACATCATCATCATCATCGCCGTCGTTGTGATTAACATGATCATTATCTCGTGTCGCGGCACGTGCAACACGCGTTGGCTACACGCATCGCTTCCAGCTGCTCGGACGCTCAATCTGCCTATATGCCAGCAGAAGGAGAGAATGCTCTCTCTCACTCTCCCTCTCCGTCTGTCTCTGTCTCTCCTTGCCGCATTGTGGCACAATGAACTGACAAGTGTAATTATGTTGCTGTGTTGCTAGTGCGAGTGCGAGTGCGAGTGGCTCTGCCTCGCTCAACATAACCGCTGATTGCAAGTTTATATCCGCGCAGTTCATGTTGAACGCGGCTCTTGCCACTTGCCCCGGCTTTCACTCGATGTTGCTGCACAAAAGAAACTTGAAGTATGAAGCGGCTAAGATACCCTATACTTACCAGAAGTCGAATATTTCATTTGATTCCCATAATTATTGTAGAATCCTACAAATTGGTGATGGCAGAGTGATCCATTGAGGCGTTTCGCTGTTAATATTAATTTCTTAACAGAACTCTGTTACTTTTAATTCTATTAACTTACCTCTGTTGACTGTATTATGTTATGCTAAGTTATGTTATATTAGTCTTGTCTGATCTATATATATGAGAGGCATTAGCTCTCAGTGTCATGCAATCCCTTTGGGAGAAACTTTAACTACGGGGTATATTTAACGCAAAGGGGAACTTTATGTGTATATGCAGAGTAAGCTATAGCATACTAAAGTAAACGAGTATCCACTAATTGGCTGCGTATGTGAGCCGCTCTGAATGTATCTGCCTTCCCACTTTTTTTTTCTTTTTTGTCTTTTTCTTTATGCAGCTGGCAGTTAGCATTGGGAAAAGTTTTTCGGCTGTGTTTATGCGGTGATTAGTTGCGGATTTTTATGTGCCAAGGATGGGCTTGAATGGTAGGTTAGTTAAGTAGTTGCCAGTTACCAGTTGCCAACCGTCCAAGAACTTAATGAAAATTAGCAACATCAAGTGGAGCCCATTTGAGTGAGGTGACGCAACACATGGAGATACGCGCAGGTGAAACTATACTAATTAGTGAAGGGAAAATTGTGTGAAATTACGATTAAATATTTGGTAACTGGGTAATTGTTGGGGTGGAAGGCGTTGAATTAAAGATGTTTAGAATGACATAATGTCTATGTAGGAATGACTAAGAAATGACAATGACAATGACAATGACAATGACAATGACAATGACAATGACAATGACAATGACAATGACAATGACAATGACAATGATAATGACAATGACAATGACAATGACAATGACAATGACAATGACAATGACAATGACAATGACAATGACAATGACAATGACAATGACAATGACAATGACAATGACAATGACAATGACAATGACAATGACAATGACAATGACAATGACAATGACAATGACAATGACAATGACAATGACAATGACAATGACAATGACAATGACAATGACAATGACAATGACAATGACAATGACAATGACAATGACAATGACAATGACAATGACAATGACAATGACAATGACAATGACAATGACAATGACAATGACAATGACAATGACAATGACAATGACAATGACAATGACAATGACAATGACAATGACAATGACAATGACAATGACAATGACAATGACAATGACAATGACAATGACAATGACAATGACAATGACAATGACAATGACAATGACATGCACAAAATTCACTTAATATTTACCCATACCCATATAATTAGTATGAAATTCCTCAAACATAAAAATGCAACACAAAATATACAACATAGTTTTATAGCAGAAATTTTCTTTGTGGAAATTGTGGACTTTCAAGATTTAGAAGAAGGAAAATAAATTGAAAAATCTATTTGGCCTAAATATTTTTGTTATGTTGGGTAAACAATTGCATTGTTCGGGCACCTTTCTGCCTTTGTCATTTTTGTCTGTGGTCGAGCTTAGTGAATAGTGCAATAAATATTGCACAAAAATGTGTTGCACAACTGGCAAAAAAAAGTAAATATAAAACTGAGGGAAAAAATAAATAAAAATAATTTACTGGTCAAAAAAGTTGAACACATTTTCATTTTCATTTTCATCACAATTCATAATTTAGCAAGCCGCAAAATGCAGCAACGGCCGCAAAAAGGCAAACAGATGGCTAGAGGGATGGGGGCTTGAGGCTAGGGTTGGGATCGGACTGGGGGTTAGGGGTGCACAGCAGGCATTTAGATTAGTTGAGGGGCCGACAAGGAGACAAAGGGGCACTTTAAGTGAAACTAAACAGCGAGGCAAGTGACGTTGTCGGATTGCTGTTGCAGCAGGAGCGGAACCCTCTCTTTACGTCTCTCTGTCGCTCTCCTCTCTCTCTCTCTCCCTGTGTCCCTCTGTGTGTGAATTGGCCAAGTGTCCTGGGTGTCCTTGCTGCAACTGGCAGTTGGCGTGCCTGCCGAGCTGCCTGCCTGCCTGCCTGCTTGCTTGGTTGCTTGCTTGATGGCCATGTTGTCGGCTTGGGCTATACAAATTAAAATTAATGATGCACTCACAACAAGCCACGGGAGACACACTCACTTGCCCGCCCACCCACCTGCCCACCTGCCCACCTGCCCTCCTGCCTGCAGGTGGGTGTAAAAAAAGGCGGACGGCGGCTGTTGTCACATAAAAAGTACTTTACATGCGGGCAACATGTAACGACACTGAGCTAAGCTCTTGCACCTGGCCGGCACAGCCGGCTGGAGCACGTTGCCCACATTGCCAGAGAGCCACCTAATTTAATGCTAAAGCGGCATCAACAGCACCTCTTGCGCCCTCTTACCTGCCCCCCCGTCATCCTACTCTGCTTTCTTTGTGGCCATAGTGTTGGGCTTTTTATTTTAGTGTTGGAAATAATGTTGCATACGTTAAGGCGCTGCTTGCTAAATGTTTCATACCCACACACACACACAGACACACACATACAGTGACAGCGGCAGGCAGTCAGGCAAAAGGTGCCCACAAAGATACACAACTCGCCGACTGAGTGGCTAAAATATGTTTATGTAGGTCGACTGGGGGGAAACCACTTCAATTTATTTTTGACCAACATATGGCAAAAGGGGGGATACCCCAAAAACCGGGGGCCACTTTTTCTGTTGCCTCGCTGCCTGCCTCCCTGCTTGGCTGCTTGGCTGCTCGCCTGTGTAGCTAGCCCAAAAGAGGCTGCATGGGTGTCTGCTTTGGTTAGTTAGCTGCCGTTTCGTGGCGCTACAACAACAACAACAACAACAACAGCAGCAGCAGCAGCAGCAGCAGCAAGCACACGCTAGCAAAACAAAAGGTTTTTGTCACAGGTGCGAAAGCTCAACCGAATGGTGACCTGTAAAAATTGCAATTGCTGAATGAATATTATTTAAATATTTGTAATCGATAGACATATCGATAACAATTATCATGTATTTAATTCATATTAATTGTTTTCATTAATTCATATAGGAGTTCATTTATAGATAGTTCGTTTACTATTTTCTCTAAGTAGCAAAAGTCTAAACTATGCTCAATTTATAGTTCCAGCAACTAAAAGTTGAAATTTATTATCAATTATCGATAAAATATTCTCTCAAGCCCAATCATAGCTAAAATCTAGCTTGAAAGCTGCATGTGATAAAGACTTCAATTTTTGAAGCTCTATTTAAAGCTAAACATCTTTTCTATCTGGTCAAACATTCTAGCTCTAGAATCGTTAGAGCAACCACTTTTGGCTGTTTATTTGGCATACCCTGTCAGCTCAGCTGCATGTGTACAGGGTATCAGCAAAAACACGGGCAACATTGTTTCCGCTCAGCCGTTGTTTGGCTTTGTTTTGTTTAGTTTCAGTTTCCGTTTCAGTTTCGCTTCGCCTCGCCTCGCTTTTTATCAGCACATGGTTAAGTGTTACTGCGAGTGTGTGTGTGTGTGTGTGTGTGTGTGTGTGTGTGTGTGTGTGTGTATTAGTGTGTATATTGCTTTGGCAAACGCTTTATTGTTATTTCACTTTTCATTATTGTTTTTGAAAACACAGCCATTTTCTTTTCATCAGCATTTCAATTAGGTTCGATGCGGCATGCACCATTTGGCTCGTCGCCCTAATGGGGCGGCAAAGCAAGCGTAAATGATGGGCGTGGCATGGCCACAGAAACCTTTTACACGCTCCGCTGCCTGAGCAGTCGCTGCCATACAGCTGCCATGCAGCTTCAGGCTGCTTTGCCAGCGGCGACAAAGTAAATTAATCCATTAAGAGGCAAGCGGCTGCCCTCCCGCTCCCCCTTTACTCCCCTCGCCATTCCTCGCCTCTCTACTCTGCATCTTTCTTCTTACTTGCTTTTAGCTTTTTTCTTGCTCTCCTCATGACGATGACGTGACTTGGCATTGGCTTCGCTTCGCCTGCAGTCGGGCTACGCCGGCGGGCGCTCGAAGATTGGGTCCGTTGCAGTATTCAACTTCAATGGCTTACACTTCAATTAAGTTTGCATTGCATTTGCCCACACCCACCCCCACTTCCAGCCACCCACTCGCTTGACCAGAGTCCGTGGCATTTCTTGGCCGCTTGGCCATTTGCCCAGGCTGCAATTTGGCAGCAATTATTGCAGCTGGCCAATGCCAAGAGTCAAGAGTGACAGGGCTGGGAACATAGCTCTTAGCCATACATATAAATAAATTGAGGTTAATGACAACAACAGCAGCAACAACAACAAACTAGTGAAGAGTGGAAAGCTGCAAAGAGAGAGAGAGAGTGAGTGAGAGAGAGAGAGAGGGAGGGGGCTCAGGTTCATTAATGCCGCCCATTGCCATAAATAAAGTATCCATATCCCCGACAGTAAGTATATCAAGTGTATATACAATATGCATGTAGGTGTGCGTATGCGTGTACATATGTGTGTGTGTGTGAGTGCATGTGGAGCACTTAACAATTTGGCGCTTGGCGGGGAACAATTTAAGGCTAATTTCGTTTTCCCAGTGAAATATGCCGTTGCTTGCATATTAAATATGAGGCTTCCAGTAGAGCACAGTGGGACCAAATCAGTTAATTTGTAAGCAAAAACTTGATTAGCTAGAGTAAGTGTAGCATCGAAAACTATAAGCGCATCTTTGGACTTATAATAGTATTTTGTTTCTGATATGATTTGATACTCTCATACATTTAGGTAATTATTGGATAGATCTACATAGCTATACTGAATATTTTTTTGTTATTTTAATAATTATTTCTGAAAAGTCTATTCATTTGTATTTAAATTCCTCAGCACACGCAAGCTCCTATATACAATATTTGAAAACATGAATCAAATTTGTATTCTATTTAGATGAAAATTCAATGCATTTCCCAAATTAGATTCTTGGAAATTCAGTCATGAATATCTCTCTGCATATATTCTCACATATTTCTGTATTTGTATTAACTTCTATGCGCATATTTAAATGTCGTTTCTCTTACATCTATAAATAAATACTTCCAGGAATTTCCTACCAGACAGAGTCCTTTGTATTTATTTAATGAGCCGCCACAGTTCTTGGCACATAAACGGTCATTGCATATTTTATTGAGTGCCTCAAGAGTTTCGTGCCCATTGTCTGGCTTTCGAAATGTGTATTATATATGCATAAATAATACAAAATACAAATATGAACCAAGCTCAGCCGAAGAGCGATGCTGCGAGCGTGTTGACAGCTCAGTTTCTCAGCATTTATCTCTTTGACTACGCTAAATTGAGGTAGTTGGACTTTGTGATGTGGCAGGAGCAGAAATATAATTTAAATTGAACTGAACATGTAGAAGAGATTGTAAGAAACATTTAAAAAATGATATTTGAAGCCTATAATAAATAAATAAAATATATTCGGCTAATATCAATAAAATCTCTCAACAATTCTTAGTGTTTGATATTTATAATTCGTATTTAAAATTAAAGATCAAAAGAAAAATAAATTAATGATGAAGACAAAACAAAAATGTACTTATAAAATTTTATTTATTATTTTTTTAAGCATTTACCGATAACTAGGCAGAAGGAGCACACGCTCTGTGGTTAGAGTATTTAACTGTTCGATGTTGTAAAATGGAAATCGTAAAAGCTTTTTGTTTTTGGTTTTTATGCCAGCTTCTTGTCAAGTATAAAGAAATATCCCGTTGTCTGAGTGAGGTTTACACGCGAGCAGTTAAAGTGTTTATGTGTGTGTGTGTGTGTGTGCGAGCGTCTGGCAAGGCACATTATGTAAATTATTTGCACGAGTTTTCAATTTTGGTAAAACGCTTTGGGGCATTATTAGGCCACAAAGGCGAAAGTTGGGTATATCAAGAAATATGATTAAAATGACATTTGATGGCGCCAACAAAACTTGAACCCGGCTCAGCTCGACTTAAGCTAAAGCAAATTAAGTTACAAGCAAATTACAGAGAGAACGAGAGTGAGACAGGGAATAAGAGAGAGAGACAGCCTGTGCATAAATATATGTACGAGTTTAGTTTTAGAGCAAATATGCTTAGACATGGCCAGAGGTTCTGTTGGCATGTAAACTGCCATTAGAGGCGACCCCAGCATACTTACCACATGTGTTGTTTTCACTACAACAACAACAACAACAACAACAGCAGCAGCAACAACAATTGTTGTCTTGCAGTTTTAAGTAAACACAGCATAAATTCCACAGGCAACAACTTATTCACTTTTGTTTTGATAGTCCGCAAAATGCCCCAAAAATAAACTGGCTAACGGATGTGCTATGCTATCTGCCTCCTTTTCTCTCTCTCTCTTTCTCTCTCTCTCTCTGTCTGCCCTGTCTCCCTCTCTCTCTCTCTCGTGCTCTGCTTGCTGGCGCATGTGTGTCTTTGGTCCCTTGTTGCTTGCGCTCCCAACAGTCTCAACCAAATGAGAACTGACAGCATACCAAGAAATTTCTTTTCAGCTTTTGGACTGTTGCTGCTGTTGCGAGTTGCTGCAAGCTTAGATAAATTTGCCAACACCACAAAAATAACAAAATTGTGCGGTTAGCTGCAAGGATTTGGTCATTTCTTTGCGGACAATACTGCAGCTCCAACTCCAGCAGTTGGCCATTTGTAAATAATTAGAAACCAGAAACTTTTTTGGCCAGCCAAAACAGCTAACTGGACATGCCAACTGCCAACTGGCAACTGCTTCCATTACTCTGGTCTGCTGCTCAAATATGCGTTTCACACAATTCCTGCTAACCTGCTGAAAGCTTGGCTTGTCCTAGAACTGAAGTCAAACCTGACTGGCAAATAGAGAGCTGCTCGGAGCAAATGATTATATAAAATAATTGATGCATTATTGAATACATTACATCGTAAATGTATTCAATTGATAAAATATCAAATACATATATTAAAGCTACAATTATTTTCCAACTTTAATTTGTTAATTTCTACATGGACAGCTTTTAAATACCCATAGAAGCTTTGGTAATTATAGTAGAAATACATAATAAGTTAGCTGCTGCTCAATTAGGGCTTTCATCTAAGGTTTCAGCTAAGTGCAATTGCTGTGGAGGCGAGAACTTAATTAACATAAAAGATAAACCATCAAAAATACCTGCCATTCGTCTGCTGAGGCCTTTCAGCGTGCTTCTGTTAATTGAGCATGCAACAGCAGCATCATCAGCAGCAGCAGCAACAGCAGCAGCAGCATCTCTTGCTACAACAATGATGCGTGCTATAAACGAGCAAATTACGTAAAAGCGATAGCCATAACCACGTAAGCGATGCTCACGTGTCACGTTATGTGAGAGAGAGAGAGATGAAGAGGGAGAGTGAGAGCGAGCTAAAGGCATTCAATGGAAATGGGTGTGCGTGTGTGTGTGGGTTGGCCGAGTCGCTTTCAACTTGAATGTGGAACAAAAATTAATATGCTCGGCATATGGCAAGGCCATTTTAATGGCCAGCAACACGAGCAACAACAACAAGCAGCAGGAGCAGCAGCAGCAGCAGCAGGTGCCAAACAATAGAGAGAAGACACAACAGACAGACAGAGAGACGTACGGACAGACGGACATATAGAGGAACAGATAGAAAGGCAGCAGCTGCTGCTGCCGTTCTAATGCCATGCCGCCCACTGGCACGCCCAGATACACCCACACCCACACCCACACACATACTCATCGCTATGTACAATGTACTTAAAGCCTAAGTACTGTTAGCTAACGGCGCATTTCATAATGGCATGTGCCGAGTTCCATTTAATAACATTTAATCAGCTAACAAAATAACATTTGATGGCACGTTAAAGAAGATTGGAAACAAATTGATTGTGTGGATGGTATACGGATTTAGGAACAAGTCAACAACAACAGCAAGAAGAAAATAACAAGAAAAAGTCTGTAAGCATTGACTCGAACCTAACGGGAATAGGCTGCATATGGGAATTTATAAAAAAGCCTAAACTTGATATGCTCAGTGAACGTTTGAATAAAAATGAATAGAATAGAATAAGATCTGGTATTACTAATTTAAGTCTACATTCTATATTCTATAATATAAGAATATCTTTAAATATTTTAAACTGATGTTTTTATTTTTATACATTAATCGACTATATATTATATATACATACATCAACTTCTTCTCTTACTGAAAGTCGTCTTGCTTACATTCCAAATTAAAATAAATTTGTATTACATTTTAGACCAACAGAGAACCTCTAAATTTTCAATGTCATAAATAAATCCGACTTATGTCAGCTTTCATTAAATTCGTTTACTTTAGATATCAAATGAGATAAACATGCCGAATTTGCCATATCTCTTCGAATTAACAGCAATGATTTTTTCGTACTGTTCCTAAAATCGTTTTCAATATATTAAAAAAAAAGAAAAGAAAAACAAACAAAAAATTGTTTTTTTTTTTTTTTTTTGGTTTACTAAGAATTCAAATAAATATATAAAAAGTAATGTTAAAGAGGCAGCATTTAATAATAGTAAAGTTGGTTATTAAAAATAAAAATAAATATATTGAGTAAATAAATATCTATAAATAGCATACTTGCTTTTCATCTGTATAAAATATACATTTTTTGTTAAATTTTTACTTTATATTGTGCTCTCCCATTTCTATTTGATTTACATATATTATTTTGCATACATTTTGTATAAAGTTTTCACATGAAAAAGAAAAATGTTTGTTGAAACTTGTTTGAATGCGAATGTGAGAACTCTCCGTTATCTGCTATCTGTTACAGCGACTGCTGCTTCGTCTACTGTTTCTGCTCCTGCTGCTGCTCCTGCTGGCATGTCCCAAAGGTCTAAATGGCTGTTCACTTATCTTGGTCGGGCGGCTGCGGCTATTGCGACTGTTGCCACGCGTTGCACATACGCCACGCTGTCGACCGATTCATTTCCTGCTATCGAATTTCCCAAATTTCCCCCGACAGCATCAAAAGGCTTTGTTGCCACGACAGCTGGCCGCGGCACATCCTCGTGCTGATTGCACAAAGCCCCAGGCATTTCTCCGCAAAAACAAATTAATGTACAGCGAACAGAATAAGATAGAAATAAAAAAGAACTCGGGCAATGATTCACATTCTCAAGCTCAAATCCGGAACATTGCCGTCTCTTGATTATATGCCGATAAGTTTCTTGTGGTTTTTCGCGTGCCACGTGATAAGCAAACAACAACAACAACAGCGAGAACTTTGAGTGTGATTTTCTTTCATTTTTATTTTTGTTTTTTTCAAATTGTATTTCCTTGGGTTTGCCATGCTGCTTAAATTGCCGGATATTTGTTTGAGCTTTAAATAACAAATCATTATCGATGCGCATTATAAATTTCGCACTCTGGACGCCAGCCAGGCCATTAAGCCGGGAGCGAAGGACTGGGATAGGCATGGACATGGGCATGGGCATGGGCATAGGCTTTGGCGAGTCGAGGCAATTTCCTAATGACAAGGACACTTGTAAAATCACATTGAATAATATTGCATTTGTAGTCGGCGAGCAGATTAATTTCCGGCATTTAGACTTAATTCCCAAGTTGGCAAAATGTTGAGCGGCGGATGGGACAGACGGCGGGACGGTGAGCCAAATGTGAGCGTAGACTCGTTGTCTGCGATGTAACAGCAATCGATGCAATCGGCTAAGGACCAATTTACCAACATGTCAACGGCCAAGCACAAGCACAGGAAGGAGGAGTGGCAGAGGCAGTGGCAGTGGGAGTCGGAGTAGGAGCTCGGCTCAGAGAGGTTAGATTTGCACACATTACCACTCAATCTTCATATATGTGCCACATGCCTCTGACTCGATGTGTGTGTGTGTGTGTGTGTGAGTGTGTGAGTGGTCTCTGTGGTTGGAGCTACGATATGGCCAAGCCTTTTGGCCTCCACATGCACATAATGTCCACATGACCGCAAAGATTTATTTACAATTGTGTTGAGACATAATTCCTGTTGATCGATTGCGGCCAACAGACACAGTGCTCTACTCTAACTCTCATTCCATCTCCCTCTCTCGCTCTCTCTCTCTCTATCTCCGTTCCTGGATTGGCTAGCATTGCGGTCAGCTGTAAGTGACGATTCTTTTGGCTTTGCCTTTGCCTTTGCCTTTGTCTCCAGCTGCACTCGCCGCTCTCTGCAATTGAGCTGGAGCTACTACTACTAGTGGGAGCAGCTGCTTGGAGAGCGGGCAGACTCTCTGTGCTGAATTATTTGTGCAATTTATGTGGCTTTGATTTCATTGGCAAAGATGTACGGCAAGTAAGAGGCCGAGCGACGTTCTCTGCGCAATTTACGACAGCAATTCGATAATTTGTGCTGCTTACAGCCAAACGGAAATTGAATGAGGGGAAAGGGGAGACGTGACTGGCTCTATTTGAGAAGGACTTTAGCTCATGTGGCTGTGGTTAATTGTCAACCAGCTTAGACGATATTCATCGCTTATTTAATATCTACTCAACTCAAGCAGAGAACTCTCAAGTTGATATCATGCTTAGCTTAACATGGAGTCTAAAAATCTTGCTTATGTGAATATTTATTACTAGTCAAAATTCTGCAATAGTATATATGTATTTTTGTTACACTCGCTTATAGCACATTTGTATGTTTTACTTCTCCTGTCATGCCTCAGTTTCTAGCCTAATATGTAAACATTTCTGCAAAACATTTAGAAATGGATTGTAGGAATACGTATTGATAATGCATATGCCAATGAAATTAAAAAGATTTGCCATGCAAATATCGTGCATTGCATAACCAAGTTACTCTCATTTCATGCATAGCTCAATCAATATTTATTCAAATCTGTCTTAAGCATGGGCAAACAGAGCTGCATAGACAGTCTCAGATGTTGTGATTGCGTTCAGCAAGCTTAGCATCTATTATAGCCATAAATATGCATAGCTGCAGCTCGACTCAGGCTCAATCTGAATCGCAACCCTTTGAATTGCCAAACGTCCATTGTGTCCATTCAAGAGAAATGCGCACTTAACGCATTCTGATGGCAACTGCTGCTCAGCATTGTGGCATTTAATGCTGCCCCATGCTAGTAGCCAACACACACACAGACACACACACACACACTAGCATAAGCTGAGACTCGCATAAATCCTTAGAGTGCGCACTTAACTCCTTTTTACGCTACGACAAAGTACATTTACTAATGACCAAGTCAAACAATGGCGTCGCCTCACCGAGCCAACTTGCCTCTAGAGTGAAAATTGTGCAGCTGGAAGCAGAAGAAGCAGAGCGGAGCGCAGGGCAGGGCAGTCGAGTGGAGCGGAGGCGAGGCTTGCTGCCCCCGCGAAGTAGCAATTTAAGCGCTGAGGGAGGCGGCGGCCAACTGCAAGATGGTGACAAAGCACGCAGCAGCAGCAGCAGCAGGAGTCGGCGAGAACGTCATGGTTGCTGGTAGATTTAGCTTCAAGTGTTGGCAGCAGCAGCAGCAGGAAGGGCAGGAGGAGCAGCAGCAACTGTCGCTGCAGCACAAGCAACAGCAGCAGCATGTTAATTGCAGCAGCGACAGCAGCAACAACTGCAGCAAACAGTGGGAATCGTGTTTAAATAGCGTGAATGCTCACACACACACACACAGACACACCTACACACACACACACATGTACACACAGACACAGACACATGTACACCTCCAGCTTGCATTCTACAATTTTCTTTTTATTGTATTAAAATTGAAAATAAGTAAGAAGGCAAAAACGTGAAATATTACAAGTTAATGGCCCTTTGGATACCCTGTAAACGGCATCAGGTATGATTAATATCTGTCAGATTGTCAACATTGATAATATCCGCAAATATCAATTATAAGTACTTGCAATTTGAATACCCTGTAAACAATGCAAAGTTTCAGCAAATTTCAGACTGCTAACTGTCTGCAATTTAAAAAGAGTTTTAGTTACTTAGTTAATAGAATGATGCTGTTGAGATATACCCTGTAAAGTACTTGAAAATAGGCAGCATAAATACCAGATTTTATCACAAGTTTGTTGTTGCAAGTAGAGCTGCAAATGCTGTATAGAAAGAGAAACAGGATGGCACTTGCCATACCCTGTAAAAAGCATACACTTTGATGCAATCCGATAGAGAAACGTAATAGCAAATATTTGTATAAATTTTGTATTGATATTTTGAATCCGAATGACCCATGAATGTGAATATGGATATTATTGTAAATATTTAGTTTTCTATATAATCACAAGTTGTTAGAGCTTACTCTTTACTACCTACTCCTTAAAGAACCCCTAAGTACTTCATTTACATACTCCTCTAGCGCTTTGCAGCTTAGTACATGCCCATTAATGCCCTTTAGCGAAACTGAATAATAAGTGAAAAGTTGTGAACTGCAAAGAAGAGAAAATGAAAAATTGCATACGCCGCACGGCTTTAAATGTTGATGAAGTAATTAGTTGCATATGGGCAGGCAAAATGTGTATTTAAATATGTATGTGTGCGTGTGTGCGTGTGTGTGTGTGTGAGGGAGAGAGAGAGAGAGAGCGAGTGTGTGTGTGCGACAGTTGTCGTCAGTCTGCGTCGCACATAGAAAACTGTAATTGAAAATATGCAGAACTTTTGGCGAGGCATTGTAAACTTTTTCCATTTATTAAATTTGCAGCACGAGTGAGCCAGTATGTGTGTGTGTATTTAATTATTTTTATATGTATATACCGCAATATCGTATGAAAAGTTTGCCTTTTAGCAATGATTTTGCTGTCGTTTTCGAGAATATTATATATATTTTATTTTTTGATTTTTGAGTTGAGCTTTTCATATTTTGCTTTTTGTTCATTTCGCTTGATTAATTTAGCTGGAGGTCGGACAGAGATCGAGAAGATGACGCTGCTGAACTATGGCTCGTACGAGGAGTACCTGGATCACTTCATCGGCGTCAACGATGTGCGCTACATACGCAACTGGAACGTCAGCAGGCAATTCATACAGACCGCCTGTGGCAAGAGCTGCATGGGTCCCCTGCTGAGCCGGTCCGAGTTCGCCGAGCAGCGTAAGAAGCTCGAGGTCAAGTGGAATCCCCGCGGCAAGGGCGACTCCACGCTGCTCGGCGCCAACTACAAGGGCGACGATGCAGTACTCAGGCAGTTTGCCCTGCGCGAGCCGAAGCTGATCAGCAAACAGATAGCGGTGAGTCGAAGTAGTTGTTGCACTGAATTCAATGAATCTCTAAAAATAGCTTTTATATGCTTAATAGATTGTATTCGATATTCGCAGACCATTGTCTTCCTGATAACGCGCTCGCAGAAGGGCTTCGACATCTCGGGCTATATCGATCTGGAGCAGAGTCTGCGCGAGTCGAGCTGCAGGAACTCCGAGCAGTATGTCAGCTGGCCGGCCATATTCGAGGGCAAGGCGAAGTTGGTGCCGGGGCCGCACGACCTGAGCTACTTCGACTGGTACTCGAACAAGGTGCGCTTCAACGACAGCGACAACTTCCGCGTCATCCCCAGCGGGGCCCACAGCCTGCTGATGATGCATCGCGGCGATCTCAAGGTAGTCTGCGTGAACGCCGGCTGCAACTGCAGCGACAGTCGGAATGCCCTCCGCAATGTCTACAGGTCGAGCATCTACGGGGACTGCATGTTCTTCGACCACTTCATACGGCGCATCCATTAGACAGCCAGCGGAACTATGAGTGACACGCCGCTTATATGCCGAATGCCCACACACAAATAAATATGTTGTAGAACGCGTATGATACGAGCTTGATAATTTAATTCCTGCTTCGGCATGCCCCCGCCTCCGATCTCGCTCACTGCCAAAGGGAATTTGTCGTTGACAGTTTACGTAAATTGCTTTTCATATCTTATCAGTTGTTGCCACAGTTATGCCTGCTGACGTTTTGATGGACATTTTAAGGCCTCCAGCACAGCCTCTCTCTCTCTCTCTCTCTCTCTCTCTCTCTTTCTCTCTCTCTCTTTCATCATAGTGAACGGAAATTACCCGAGCTTTATAATATTTTATGTTTGCTCAACAGTTTTGCCATATTGCGAGCCATAAATCTACTAGCAGGAGTCGCTATGCCTGCTGCTGCCCAGCGCTCGCAGTCTCTGGCTATTGGCCTGTTATTTCGTTTGTCACTTTCAATTATCCTTGCAGCTAGCTAGCTAGCTAGCCAGGCCTGTCCTTGCAGTTCATTTTGTGCACTGCATTCGACAGTCAGCCGCATGTCAATCGCTCAGCAAACTAATTAAGTCTTATGCAGCAAAATGTACTTAGAGCTAAGCCTACACTAGGCCAGGTATTGGTTGAGTTATATATATATAGGAATGCGAGCATTGGAATGTAGTGGTGATTGTATTGCCCGAGATGAATGCCTACGCTTATGCCATACAGCAGTATCAGATATGGTCTGCTCTCGAAATATTTTGTAAATACCATAACTTTTAAAATGTTATTAATATTAGTATTTAATAATGAGTAGAGAAATAATTTTAAATATTTATTAATTTCATTAGTATTTTATAAGAAAATAAAAATTACAAAAATTATTTAAAAATGAAAGGAAATCTAAAATACAAAGTTTTAAGTATTTTTAAATATTTTCATTAAAACAATATTTTAAAATATTGTGTTTGTAGTGGAATTATTATTTTTGTTATTAAAGTTTAATTAAAGTTCACTTTGCTAAAAATTTCTCACATGAATTTTCACTATATTCGACTGAATTGATATGAAAATTCTTCAACACATTTTGCTCTTCTCTGACATGATTTCAACTAATTTAATATAGCAAATATTCCATTCGAGCACATGCATTATGCAGCAAATATAATATGAGAGAGGTCAGTTGCAATAAATAACGAACGGATTTAAATTATGATTTAAATGTCATTCGTTGTGGCATATAAAATTTAATTTGCATACGCAATTGCGACTAGCTGCTAATTTATGCGACGCACACATCTCCACTTCCCTCCCTTCCACTATGTCTATCTGTCTCTATCTCTCTGCTGGGATGGCCCCTTCAATTGCCAGATGCAAGCAAGTCGAGGCACTAAGGTTACTTCTTGTTACAGTTAACCTTGGGGCCTGTCCTTGCTGGCAATTAAAATAAACATTAGGTCCTGCATTGGAGATGCTGAAACGCATGTCCTCCGCCTAGGCTGGGGTGCCTTAAGAGCAGTCAGCAGACACAAAAATGCAAATAAAGAGAGCGAGAGAGACAGCGATAGCGAGAGGTTAGTCAGTGCACACACACTTTATATATATGTATATATATTCTCTATCTGCCATTACATTCAGCTCTGCTAAATTTTGTCATAATGAATTGTCCTTCTGCCTTAGTTGGCAAATAAATATAGAGAAAATCAACTTACAACTGCCACACATAACCAAACTGCCTCTCTATGCGCTTCACAAAAGCAATCAACCTCGTTTTTTGTTCGCCTTCAGCCATGACAAATTCCTTTCCTTTTGGCTTATTTATAAATTTATTCATGAACATTTATTCAAGTGGCCTACACTTCATATTGTTAAATGCATAATTTATTGATAGTTTATGATATCGATTCAATTTTGTTGTTGTTGTTGTCGTTACCGTCACTTTAATTGGCAACATGTGCAAATAATGAGGTCAATGAATAATTAAATTGTTTGTCAGCAAAGGACATATGAAGTAGGGCTGTGTAGGACTAGTTTTTCTTTTTTTTTTTTTTTTTTTTTTTTGGTTAGACATTCCAGCATTTGATTCAGTCAGAGTTTTGAGATTTGGAAGAAAAATAAATCAAACATAAAGAAATATTTTCAATTTTATTTGATTTTCATAATAACCAATATAAGCTTAGATTTTGATGAGAAATTCCAAGACATCATTTTGTTTTTATTTCTATGCACTACCGCTGCCTTTCACTCATACGAAAGCCAACTTTTATTAATCGAGAAAACAGTTTTGGGAACATTCTTTTTTCTTTTTTTTTTTTGCGAATATTTTGCTGACATTCTGATTGGATTCAGGGGTCAGCCGGCGTGCTCATAATTTATGTGTTAGACCCTTGGCGGCATATGCCACATGCTGGGGCACAAAAATCATAATAATATTACTCAAAGCCTGTCCCAAAATACGTCAAATAAATAATTTAGGCGCTCAGCAGCAGGAAGGAAAGAGACAAGCGGTCTACGGCGACTGCGACGGAAAACCCTTTCAAGCCAAATAAACACATAAAGCGGCACAATAAGAAAAGGCAGAGCCACAGCCATAGCCACAGCCAGAGCCACAGCCAGAGCCAGTGCCATGGCCAGAGCTATAGCCAGGGCGTCAAGGTAGTCGTCGCACATAAAACTGAGAGCTGAAACCGAGTAAAGGGCATATTAAATTATGTTGCATGCCACAAATGCCAGTCGAGTCGGCATTGAGGTTGAGTGTGGGACTAAAGAAAGAGAACAATCATAAAATGTGACCAATAATGAAAATAATGAACAAAGCAAATGACAGCAATCAAATGCCCTGTAAAAGGCAGATCAAAATGTGATGGAGAATTTATATCAAACAGATCTAGGAAAAGACAAACAAACTGGTTCAGTCTTAGGTGCCAAAAGTTGCAGATAATTTGATTGAAATTCATTATGAACTAATGATTTTATGATAGTTTGACTGCATAAATTACACTGTAAATAGTTGCATATATCATTTGAATGAGCAGCCTAGTTGAAACTGCTCTCATGTATATGCAGGGTATACAAACAGCTGGCTTGGCCTTCGCTTAAAGCCTTTCATTTGAGTAGCATTCATTTGTTGCTCTCTAGGCGTTATGTGCACACAGTTTATGCGTATTTTATAGCAAAAAGCAGGGTATCTTGGCTATCAATATGCTCACCTCCAGCTTATTCACAATTCTATTAGCAGCAGCTGTGAGCTGTGAGCGCCTCGGTTCGGCTTGATTGAATCGGTCCTGGGCTGCCAACGCCTTGCCCCCTTCCCGCCTGGCTGCCAGCGTAGCTTGTCGCAAATGGCCCGAACGAGCCTCGTATATAAAGCGTAAATTGGCAATCCTCAAAAGGTGGCTTCGCACTAAGGGTCAAGTGTGTGGAGCGCTGCAACGAGGGCAGAGGAAAGCGGCAGTCCACAAGCCACAACTTCAACTTGGTCAAAGTTTCTGCTGTGTCTGTGACAAATGGCAGCCATACTACAATCGAATCCAACTAAATTCAATTTGATCGCAATATAACGAATTGCAATTGAGTTCGATTTAATTGCATTGCGTGTTACGTATACGCGACGTGGATCATTTCTCTGGGACGTTGCATATTACGCATACGCAGCGTAAAGCCCTCTTTTATATATCATTTCACATTTCAATGAGCAATGCTATATATTTTTCTTTGTTGACCCCATATCAGTGACCATTAAGCCAACCAGCAGCACACACACACACACACATATGCAAAAATAGCCAAACATACACAACCACAATCTATAAGCTAAATTTATGAGCCAGACAAAAGCTTGTAAACCACAAATCAAACTGCAATACAAAAGCGCCAAAACAGCTAACAGCAACAACAACAACAACAATAAGAATAACAACAACAGCAACAACAACAAAGGTAACAATTATGTATCAAGCAAAAGCAATTGTAAATTTTCTAACTGAAGTCATTTTGTCTATATATCATGTGTCTGTCCATCTGTATGTCTGTCTGTCTGTCTCTCACAGCGTATCTATATGTGTTTCTGTTTTGGCGGATGCCATAAATAAAATTCAAGCAAAAAGATAGACAGACACACACATACACACTCGCTCGCTCGCTCGCACACACAGTCTTGAGTTTTCATGCAGCCGGAAATTGTTTCGCAACGTGGGAAATGTTTGATTTATGTCTGTTTTGTCAGTGGCTCCAGCACGTCCTTGCCTAGTCGCCCGCTCCCCACAGCCAGCCAGCCAGCCAGCCAGACAGTCAGTCAGAAGTTGTAAAATGTGTAATTGATGATGTGGCAAGCGCACATAAAAAACAGAAACAGATACACACACACACATATACACTCGCACACACACACATAGACACAGACGGATATCTATGGCTAATGTGTGTCTGCGTTCGCATTTTGTTGACATTTTCGACAAAACGGCTACAAAATGGCCAACAACAATTGCCAACTGGGCCAAGATAAGTGCAGCTAAAGTGCAGGACGAGCGCGTGACGACATGCAAAACATGAGACCATGCGAGGCGCCACGGAAGTCAAGTGGCAGGCGAACGGAAACGGAAACTGCTACTGCTGCATGCAGCACAAAAACAGCCGGCCCCAGCGGAGTGGGCGGCGTGGGCGGCGCTGCTCGAACGAGTTAAAGCGCATAAAATGCTTTGATCATTTGGCAAGCAACAAGAAAAGTCATTTTGTTGCTACATCCAACGAACAGCGAACAACAGGACAACGGAACAACAAGACAACAGGACAACAGGCACCTGCTTGTTATCCTTGCAAATAGTTTTTGTCAGTCAGTGGAGCAAGAGAGAAGATTATAAGCATGTCCCTCTGCCAGCGTTGACAGCGATTCCTCTAGAAGCTTATCAAATTGATTCTCTTCTTGCCAATGAAACTCTTTGCCAGTGCACTGAAAGAATGCAGGAGCTGGAATCAATATCTGTATCTGTACCTGTATCTGTATCTGTATCTGTATCTGTATCTGTATCTGTATCTGTATCTGTATCTGTATCTGTATCTGTATCTGTATCTGTATCTGTATCTGTATCTGTATCTGTATCTGTATCTGTATCTGTATCTGTATCTGTATCTGTATCTGTATCTGTATCTGTATCTGTATCTGTATCTGTATCTGTATCTGTATCTGTATCTGTATCTGTATCTGTATCTGTATCTGTATCTGTATCTGTATCTGTATCTGTATCTGTATCTGTATCTGTATCTGTATCTGTATCTGTATCTGTATCTGTATCTGTATCTGTATCTGTATCTGTATCTGTATCTGTATCTGTATCTGTATCTGTATCTGTATCTGTATCTGTATCTGTATCTGTATCTGTATCTGTATCTGTATCTGTATCTGTATCTGTATCTGTATCTGTATCTGTATCTGTATCTGTATCTGTATCTGTATCTGTATCTGTATCTGTATCTGTATCTGTATCTGTATCTGTATCTGTATCTGTATCTGTATCTGTATCTGTATCTGTATCTGTATCTGTATCTGTATCTGTATCTGTATCTGTATCTGTATCTGTATCTGTATCTGTATCTGTATCTGTATCTGTATCTGTATCTGTATCTGTATCTGTATCTGTATCTGTATCTGTATCTGTATCTGTATCTGTATCTGTATCTGTATCTGTATCTGTATCTGTATCTGTATCTGTATCTGTATCTGTATCTGTATCTGTATCTGTATCTGTATCTGTATCTGTATCTGTATCTGTATCTGTATCTGTATCTGTATCTGTATCTGTATCTGTATCTGTATCTGTATCTGTATCTGTATCTGTATCTGTATCTGTATCTGTATCTGTATCTGTATCTGTATCTGTATCTGTATCTGTATCTGTATCTGTATCTGTATCTGTATCTGTATCTGTATCTGTATCTGTATCTGTATCTGTATCTGTATCTGTATCTGTATCTGTATCTGTATCTGTATCTGTATCTGTATCTGTATCTGTATCTGTATCTGTATCTGTATCTGTATCTGTATCTGTATCTGTATCTGTATCTGTATCTGTATCTGTATCTGTATCTGTATCTGTATCTGTATCTGTATCTGTATCTGTATCTGTATCTGTATCTGTATCTGTATCTGTATCTGTATCTGTATCTGTATCTGTATCTGTATCTGTATCTGTATCTGTATCTGTATCTGTATCTGTATCTGTATCTGTATCTGTATCTGTATCTGTATCTGTATCTGTATCTGTATCTGTATCTGTATCTGTATCTGTATCTGTATCATTTGTTGCATGATTCCCATTGCTCTTTTGTTGCAAACAACAACAATGTCTTTAAGTGATGTATGCATTTGCGTGAACGCCTGTGTGTGCCTAATGCAGTGGAAAGCAGTTTATGCCACAAGGCGTCATTCCCTCGACACAGACACAGACACACACTCAGGCTGGCAGCTTGGAAATTTCCGCTGTTGTTTGGCTCATATTTTTGAGGCATAAATAAATTTTCATTAATTTATGCGACTGCGACGCTGAAAATGCCTTAGCGCCGGCAAAAAAGCAGCATAAGTTTCGCCTGGCGCTGCTCAGCTTTGGCGCAAGCCAACAAAATGAAGATGGAGTGAAAGAGGAAGCAAGATAAAGTGCGCAAGAAAGACAGGAGGGGCGTGTCGACGCAGCAGGCAGAAGGAAGTCAGCCAAAAGCGCAGCCAAACATTATGGCTGCATTTTGTGGCTGCAGTCCTTGACGATGATGAATCCTGCTTGATATACTTGCCGCAAGTTATGAATGGCTAATGAAGCGCGTATTGAACAACAAAATAGCTGCACATTAAGCATACGCCGCGTGTGCTGAGTTGACCTAATTGAAATAGAATGAACTCGCTCACATACACTGAGTATCGTTATACACTTAATCCACGATTTATGTGCGCACCAGAATTTCCATCAATATTAACTGACGCAAACATTTTTTAAATATCAAGCGAAATTATAAAACATTTTGCATGAAAGAACAGTAAAATACTTCATTTTTTATTGGACATATCATTCATCAGAATGATGTGGGCTCGGAAAAACTCTTTGGTATGTTAAATATTTGACCTTTAGAGCAAATTTCTGGCAGATTCATTTGGGTTTTGGCTGGAGTTGTTGCAACGCGGCGTATGCGTAATATATTTGAGGCTTATTCACAGAGCTCGTACGTAAAGCGAAATGTATGCAAATAAACGGACAGAGCTCATACGCCCCGCAGCACTGTAAATACGCAGACACACGTGCAGCCGAACAGCTGACATGGATAGGCAAACAGTTGCTGTTCCCATATGTGTGTGTGTGTGCGAATTTTATTTGCGTTTGCCCAAAGGTTTAGCGGTAACGGCATTTTTGATACGACTACAAAAACTAAAGCCAAACACGAGCAACAACAACCGAAAGGTAGGCGCTAATACTCTTCAGGCATGTTCGGCTAGAAGATATCCTGTAAACCTGCTAAGGAGTTTTTGTTACAAATATTTGGTCAATAAATTTAATATATATATTTCTGTATTATTGTTCATTTCAGCATCATACACCCAGTATCTGTCAATATGCATATTTTATGCAACGACGCCTTTGGCCTCCAAGATACCCTAGGCTCACCGCAATTGGTATGCCTGCAGCAAGGACACAGGAAAAACAAGTTCAGGCGAGGTCAGATCTTAAAGCGCTTAGCGACAAAGTTTGTTTGTTTATTTGTTTGTTTATGTTTCTTTCTTTTTTTTGTGTGTTTGCCTAAGGGTGACCTGCTGTCATTTTACGGCTTTATCAAAACTAATAAAAAATGCGCCTTAAAGCGTCAGCTTTAACTGAACACGTTGCGTGTGCCACGCGCTTCACAGCAATCAGAGGCTGTGTTAATACGGTTAATGCCGCTGCGGCTGTACCACATGGTCGACAGTTTGCAGCAGATAGCGTCAGCTTGTTTTTTTTTAACTTGCATTATTTTTAAATGCATTTAATTACTTAAAGCGTGTAAACAATTTATCAATGCAAATGTTGTCGTTGTTGCTGTTTCTCATTTAAGTGCATAAACAAACGTGCGTGAAATATTCAATTAAAAGCTGTTAAATGAAACAATTACAAAGCGATAGCCAGGACAAAGAGTCCGACGCACCGCACACAAAGTGCAAATGAAGCAATGTCAACAGTGGTCAATGGCTGCACCACACACAGCCACACACACGCGAATGCACACACATATACACATACCACAGATGTATGTAGGCGTGGCACACTTAATTGTGCCACAAAGTGAGTTATGCCTGCAATCGATGAGCCATACATACATACATACACATAGCTATATATATCTGTGTATGTCTATATAGAAATTTTATTTATTTTTTTTTATTTTAATTCAGTTTTCGTTTTTTAATTGTTGTTGGTATTTTGTTGATTGCCGTCAGTTGTTTGTCTGCCCGGAAGTTCACACAAACAGATTGTGCTTAATGCTCAACAATGAAAAAGCACAATTTATAATATTGTTCCATACATGCATAGTATATGTTTGTTGCCCAGAGGCAAAGGCCAAAGTAAGGCCAATGAAAAACATAAATTTTAATTTGATTTTAAATTTGCAAATATTAAATAAATATCAGAAATTAAATATGTATTCACTTCGATAGCAGCAAACACAAACGCATAATATGCTTAAGGCATGAAGCCTGATAATCTTTATATACGATATATTTTATGAATAATAAAATGCGGCAAATGTGTTAACACGACATTCAAATAGCCGTAACTGCCAATATCGGCCATTGTTTGCGTAGCACAGTTATTTTAAGGTAAGATGCAGCTGTCGGCAGCCGTTTTACATTTGAGCTGCAGTCTCACGATCAGCTGTTTTGTCCGTTGAGATCAAAATTTGAATGGAAATCACGGCAAAGTACCAGGCACACAGCAGTGATAAGTAGGGTGACAGGTAATGTAGCATTGTTATACTGTGTGTATACAATAGTGTGTGAGCTAACAGTACGTTAACAGTACTATGTGATCGCGCTGCTAACTAACATTTTTCACCCTACAACTCATTTATGTGCGCCTAATACTTCGGAAACTTGGACATACATGTTGCTGAAGTACCAGGCGCACAGAAATGAGTTGTAGGGTGAAAAATGCAAGTTAACAGCTTAGTAACAGTGCACTGTTAGTGTACTGTTATTAACAGTGCCCTAACAGAATAATGTTAACTAACAGTCCCATCTATGTTAACTAACAGAATTATGTTAACTAACATAATTATGTTAACTAACATGTTAATTAACATAATTCTGTTAATGCACTGTTATCTAACATTTTTCACTCTGCTTCCCATTTCTGTGCGCCTGGTGCTTCTGACTACTTCCCGCTCAAATTTGAGCCTCAACGGGTAGTTAACATAATTCTGTTAACAACAGTAGGTTAATTTATTGCGGTTTAATGTACTGTTAACAAAAAAGCTCACTCTGCTTCTTATTTCTGTTCGCCTGGTGCTTCTGATAATTGCCATTCAAATATGAGCCTCAACGGCCACATCAGCAGCCCCCTAAGTTATGCAACAATATTTTGTAAAGATCTTTTTTCTGGCAGTTGACTTTTGAAAAGCAATTGCCAGCAAAGAATCCCTGTTAAATGAAAAGACAGTTGATTAATTCAAAATTTCAATTATTTATTGATTTTCAAATGTGTACATTTTATGCGAAATTAAATCTATATTATTTACATATACATCTTAAATTTAAGGAATTTACAATAATCGCTTAATACTATACTGGATCATTTTGTCATTGCATGCCTATATCTCTGCTAACGTCAGATGCGGTCATTGCACACTCTTAGCTGCAAAGATGTTCAATTCTGAAAATATATAAGATATTTAGGATAGAAAGAACCGCAAGAGAGTCGAATATTCTGCTTGGCACTTACCTCAAAGGCTCTCTTCTTCTTTGCTCCCACCAAAAGATTGCTCTTCCTTGGTTGCAGCTTTAAAAGAATATATTTATAATTTTATTTTTTGTATTTTTTTCGGACTTATAAATATATTATAAATATTTTCTATCTATTTATATTCTATCTATTATATATTTCTCTATACATAGTGATCTAAGCAGTATATGCTTATCTAACCAATTGCTCAGATTTTAAGAAACTGGGAAAACTTTTAAATTGCAAGCGCTTAAATAAAAGAAATACTTTGATAAGTACAAAAAGAAAACTTTTTTGGCAAATGCCAAAATGTAAAACCTAAAAGAGCTTTCCATTCGATTTTCTTCTGACAAAATGAACTAAACCATATACATATTTAATTCCTGCTGGATTTCACCACTTTTTGGCCAAGTTTACAAATGTTGTTAAAAAAAAAAAACAAAAAAAATCATAATGAAATGGGAAAAAATACCACAAAGTCACCTTCATTTGAAATTTTTGCAAAAGCTGTCAACTTGAGCGCCCATTGCAGGATAATACGAGACTTTGGCTCGCCAGCATAGCTCTGCGTGTGTGAGTGTGTGAATGCGCGTGTGTGTGGTGGGCTGTGTGCATGTGTGTGTGGGTGTAGGTGTACTACACTTGTACACCTGCTGCGGTGACATTTTACGGCTTTCTCTTTGTTAATTTCATTTGAAGCATTTAAAATGTGCGACGTGGCTGACGCTGACAACTAAATATACACACACAGGCACACGCATACGCACACACACACACACACACACAGCCGCAGACACATGGGATACTCACTCTTCATGCAGCAAAGTTTGTCTGCGTGTTTGGGTGTGTGTGTGTGTGTGTGTGTGCGTGTGTGTGTGGCAAAGTCTTTGGTAACTTTTTTAATGACTTCGCCTCAGAGCTCGCATAGACACAGAGAGCGAGAGAATGGGAGAGGGAGAGAACGGGGAAGGCGGGGAGAGAGGGCGGCCAAAGCGACTTTTCGCGTGCCAGAATATTTAACCACAAACGACGAGACGTCAAAATTAATTAGAAATAAAATTAGTTTTTAATGCCAAAGTGACTGTGTGCGTGTGTGTATGTGTGGGTGCTGGCGCGTGTGTGTGTGCTGTAAAATATACTTTGACAAAAGCAAAAGAAAAGCTGCGGCAAAAGAAGCAAAATGCGTGCGTCAAAACTTTTTGCAAAAAGTTGCGCTTGTTGAAGCTGCGTTGAGTTTCCCAGGAAATGATTTAATTTCAACAAGTTTTGCGAACGCAGCCAACAACAACAACACGAGGATATAGAATAGAAAAGTAGAGAAAGGTGTTGCCTACTTTTTGGGGCGCATTAAAAAGTGGTTCTCTTAGAAAGGCGGCTAAGCGATTAAAAGACTTGAACTTGAAATATTTAGGCCCAGATTGAGAGACAACGCTCAAAATATGTTACAGATGTACTCGAGGAATTAAGCTCTTTAAGTAATACACAAGAATGATATTAAAAGATTTATTGAAAGACAGAGAATTCACTTTGGCAATGAGAAGAAAGAAAAATACGTAGAAAGGCTGGCAGAGCATTCCAAAAGGCAAGTCATAAGAACTGGCTGGCTAACAAGATTACAGCATATGGAGTGCAAGGGAATTAAAAAAAAAAAAACATAAGAAAACAATTTAAGGTTTATTATTTAAGTTTAGTTTAATAATACTTTAAATATGGTAAGTCGTATTGAGTACATCAGTTGGTTTGGCACTCTATAATAAAATCTAACTGTGTTGTTAAGGTAATACATTTGCATACGGATTCAACGCTTAAATAAATATAAAAAAAAAAAAAAAAAAAAAACTAAAGGTTTATAGCCAAACGTACTATGGAGTCTAATATAATAAGCAGTCAGAAAGTGAACTGAATAGAAATAGAAAATATAAAGAAAATATATATTGGGAGAATATAATATTATAGTAAACGATTTTTAAAAATGTTTTCTTATAATTATTCTCTTTAAATGACTGTATATTAGATTTGACATATTTATTTTTTGTAAATATGTATATTAAACTTAAAGAAATAGTTATATTGATAAATTTTAATTAGGAATCAGAGTCAAGTTGACAAAGTTCGACTTTAAGCTAAGGCAACATTGCTATGGTTCCAAGCTAAGAATCTTGGTTTGCATTTGCTGCTTGATTTCTGCCTTTTCTTTTTCTGCTGCATTTTCGAGAGCACCAACAGCAACAACAACAGAAACAACAACAACAATGTAACAACCAGTTGCATGGCATGGCCATAAAAAGCAAATCGTTTTTAATGCGTTTATATTGTAAGCAAGCGCTGCCAGCAGCTGAGACCCAAAGGTCTCCTCGGTAAGGCAAAACAACAATATGGCCAAGACAAACAGTTAAGCAGACACTGGCTGACAAGCCTGAGCAACTGTTGTCACAGACAGACGGACAGACAGACAGACAGTGTGGGAGACATACATACATAGAGGTAGAGATAGATGGAGAGAGACAGTGAGAGAGAGCGAGAGTGAGAGAGACTCTAACGCACACATAAATCACAAGCCAAATCCTCAAATGTGCACTTCAGTAGTAGTAGTTGCTGTTGTTGTTGCTGTTGTTGGCTGCCAAGCCAAAGACGCTGATGACGTCGTGTTTTATGAACAGAATGACGGCAACTGAAGCTACAACAACAACAACAACAACGAATGCAAATAGAAAAGGGCAAACGCATTGAAAAGTTCATGTACATTTTTTTACAATTTTATAGTGGGAGTATGACTGACTATATAATACCCTGTAGTTAAATCTTGAGTAGAATTGAGATAGTTGATTACTTTACTGTTTCATTGAAAACAAAACCTATATACCCTATCTAAAACACTCGCCAAACAGAGTCTCAGCGGCTGAAGTTGCTGCCACTTTAGATGCAAGTCCTGCCACGAAAATAAGAAAAGAGCGTAAAGGAAGTTGCTGTAGTGGCTGCTCGGGTATTGAAAGGTGAACAACTTCAGCGAGCAAACTACAGCAACAACAACAACAACAACAACATCGAGAACGACAACGGCAATGACTTACGCAGCCTACAGTCCAGAGAGGTTGACGGTTACTGGCATTGGCGGTGGCGGGGAGGCGTGGCAGCTTGAGTACTGCTGACACAAAAATCAACGCATGGAAAGTAGGACAAGTGTCAAAATCACTTAAGTGCGAATGCCTCGCCAAATAGAAAGAAGGCGAAGCCAGCGAGACGAATAGATGACAGTGGAGATGGAGCGGACAGAAGAGGAGCGGAATGGAACGGTATGGAACGGAACGGGGCGGAAAGGAACGGACAGACATTACCACCTACAAGTATGACGAGGACGTCGCGCTGAAAGGCAAAGCTGAAATGAAAGACAAGCAGCTGAGGAAACGGATTGAAGTAGTGGCTGTGCCACTGCCAGAGAACAATAGCAAATTGCGCCAAGGGTTTGTAATGGACGGCAGACAGGCAGGCAGACAAACGGATGGTGGGTGCTGGCAGCGCACTGCCAACGGGAGTGTGGCTATCCCTGTGTGTGTGTGTGTGTGTGAGCAATGCACCACACTGGCTGGTTTCATGCTACTTAGTTATAGCTGCAAAACAGGCAAAGTGCTCAATGAAAACTTTTTTTTTTTCTGCTGCGGCTAAAGCGAAATTGTAATGCCCTCACCAACTGATTTGGATTTCATCTAATGAGATTTACATTAATACATTCAATAGATACATAGATATAGATATACTGCTGATCTTAACTTGATGCACACATTTTTTAATTTTTTGTTTTAATAAAAGCTTATATATTTACCAATTATTATTATTTACAAATAATAAATTGCATATAAAAAAATTACAAATTATAAATTGCATATAAAAAAATATAAATAGTTAAATAGATCTTCGATGAACTTTATGTTAAATAAAAATAAAAAATAATGAAATCAAGTATAAAAACTAATTCTTTATGTGTTTTATTAAACAAGGAAATTAAACAAGGGATTTTTTTTTTTTTTTTGTAGTAAAAACATTTTTTTTGTTTATTTATATTTTTACCTTGCTAACCTTTTGAATTTAACACGTTTACAAGTTTTTATTTATTAAATATTTATTTGTCTTTAATATAAAAAAATGAATTACTTCAATATTATTGACACCAGAACCAAGTGAACGTGACAACGTTTGATGTTGCCCTTTACCTATTGTGCCTTTTCTGTGTTAGGGTATTAAATAAGTTAAATATTTATGATGCACAACACAACAATAAAATGCCAGCCACATAGTAGAGAGTATATATATACATATATATATATATATGCATGTATATAGATTTATTTAGTTTTTTTTCTGCGCTAGCCATGTAATTACGAGCGCATTCTTTTCACAGTCATTAAAAATGACAAATTCCGGGCACAACAGCAAAGTAGGACGAGACAGAGACAGCAACAAGCAGTGTGAGAGAGCGAGGAGAGAGTGAGAAGCAAGTGAAATATGCTTTCGTGCAGTTCACGCGCTTAATCGCATTCATAAAACTCAGTTTTACGACTTTTCAGGAACAACACATAAAAAAAAAACACAAAAAAAACAAAAAATGGAAAGAGATGAGAAAAAGGTTTTTAATGCGTAACTTTTGGCCGGTCGCGCCTTGAGCTCTCTCTCTCTCTCTCTCCCTCTCTCTCTCTCTCTCTCTCTGAGTGCGCGGGGGCGTGGCCCGCAAGGGCGTTGGCAGCCAAAGGGTTACGCGTCAGACGATTTAATGTGCAAAAGATTTCATAAGTCGAAATTAATGTGCGAAAAGGGGCGTGGCAAAATGGGATACGCAAACTGGCTGCCTTGCAGGCATTTCACAATACACAGTTGGATTTCCGGCATTCGCTGTTTGCCACTCTCACACTCGCTCTCGCTCTCACAGTCACACTCCCCTTCCTTCCCTACCCACTCGCACCTGCTTTTTAATTGGGAGTGACAGGCGCGTTCAGTGAAATGAAAGCGTTAATGAAATAACAAAGTGTGATTATTGCCCCGCAGGTGCAGCATATAAATTGAGCGCGCTGTGGGAATACGTGGATGCCCCTCGCAGGAAAGTTTCGCATCTGCAAGCGCTCTCCTGGGCTGCACTTGTACGGCACATCATTCGTAATTTATTTAAGATTTATAAGAGAAACAGCGCACAGAGGCCAAAGAGATGTCTTCAGTTTGCTCTCGACTCAGAGTAGCTGGAGCAGAAATTAGTTTTAGTCAGCTGATACTGACTTCAAATGAAAATTACTTTCGGATATTTGGTTTCCGTAATCCTTAAAAATATTGCAGCGGAACAAGCCGCAAGCAAACTTCAGACGGCATATTGCAATTTTTAATATTTTTAAAGCATTTTTATTGATTCCATATGAAATTACAATAAATAAACAAAAATTAAGTTTTCCACATATTACTGTGAATCATTTGTTAACCCATATATTTTCAATATTGCTTTAAGCTACCTTTAATTTGTTATGATTTGAATTCATTTCTGGCTAGCTACAGCTCTGCATATGTCTAAGCAAAAGCAAATAGCTTTCAGAGTAGCCATAAATATATGCCAACTGCAGAATTTTTATTTAAGCCAAAAAAATCGGGGTGCAAAAATCGATTTGATCAATGGAAGTCTGGCAATTAGACAGACTATGACCAATAGGCCAGGAACAATGCACAGCAGGTGGAAGCTGGCAGGTGGCAGGTGGAAAGCAGCAGGTGGCTGGCAAAAGGTAGAAAGCAAAATGGCAAAAAGGCATCTGCCAAAGTTGGCCAAGTTAACACTAAGCAAACGTGGCCCATTGTTTTCAACTCTCTGCACAGCACAATGCACGCGCACTTCAAGCTTGTTTAGCTGGCTAAACACACAGACACACTCTTGCACACACACACACACAAATAGGTACAATCATGGCACATGAGATATGAATAAACATCGTTCTTTGGGCTGCGTGCATTTCCATTAACTTTGCCTACTCAACGAAGCGCATGAATATGTCAAAATGCACTCACGAAAATATGCTCCATGGCAATGTGGAAATATGCAGTTTACTCGACTCGCACTAGGAGAACTCTTTGGCCAGGTAGCATCAGCTCTGAGCTGCTCACTCTTGGCAACTGCAAAGACTTGGTGTGTTCTGCAAGAGAAATTCGACAAGAGGAAAGATGAATTTAATGAAATGAAATATATTTTGTTAAAGTTATTTTGTTATATTTGAGCTCATTATTTTTGACCGAATTTGTATTTCATTATCTATATTTAATTATGTTATAAACAGCATATTTTTATACATTTTTTATATTTTGCATTCTTTTTATTTAATTGATAAAATATTTAAACTTATATCGACTATAAGACTGTATATTTCATGATAACTTTGAGCTTAAAACAAATTTAAATACAACTTAATTTTTAGAACATGTTCCATACACATGACTCTGCCCAAGGACAACACATGGCTGTATTTGGCGGAGCTTTGGCATTTGGCATAGCTCTGAGCTGCCACTTGGCAACAAAACAAAACAAAAATCATATTTCAAAGAGCGGATAGCGTAAATGAAATTGCAAAGACGAAAGTTTTACGACAGTTTGACAAGAGCAACAGCTACAAAATGGCTGTTGCAGCTGCTACTCCCATCGCATAACATTGCTTCACATCGCATCGCATCGCATCTCATCGGATCGCATCTCATTTCATTTGCACTTGAGCTCTTTGTTTCTCCATTGAGATTTGGGCTGCAGCTAAGCAGCGCTGGGAACAGCTTCAACTTGATTGAAAGTAAATGTTGGCGAAATCGAAGCCACGCGCCGGCAACACCAACGGAAGGGCGGAAGAAGTAGAGCGTGGGCAATGAGTACCACTGCCATCTATGCTATGCGCTCTGGCTGCCAGACGACGCTGCGTATGTGCAATATTTCAAACAGCATTAGAGACTCATGTCAAAATGGCAGACTGTTTAAGAATGGCGCTCGTTAAAAGTGCATGCAACAGCAGCAACGCAGAGAGAGACTTCTGCAACTGACAACACCATCAGACATTCCTCACAGCCAAAGTAATCGAAGAAGTGTTTGCCAGTCTGTTTGTGAGTGTAAGATCTCTATGAGGGCTTGAAAGGGTATATTGGGCAATGAAGTATTGTCATTGTCATTGTCATTGTCATTGTCATTGTCATTGTCATTGTCATTGTCATTGTCATTGTCATTGTCATTGTCATTGTCATTGTCATTGTCATTGTCATTGTCATTGTCATTGTCATTGTCATTGTCATTGTCATTGTCATTGTCATTGTCATTGTCATTGTCATTGTCATTGTCATTGTCATTGTCATTGTCATTGTCATTGTCATTGTCATTGTCATTGTCATTGTCATTGTCATTGTCATTGTCATTGTCATTGTCATTGTCATTGTCATTGTCATTGTCATTGTCATTGTCATTGTCATTGTCATTGTCATTGTCATTGTCATTGTCATTGTCATTGTCATTGTCATTGTCATTGTCATTGTCATTGTCATTGTCATTGTCATTGTCATTGTCATTGTCATTGTCATTGTCATTGTCATTGTCATTGTCATTGTCATTGTCATTGTCATTGTCATTGTCATTGTCATTGTCATTGTCATTGTCATTGTCATTGTCATTGTCATTGTCATTGTCATTGTCATTGTCATTGTCATTGTCATTGTCCTTTATTTATGATAGAGTACAGAGTATCTGTAAACTTGCCTCTCTTACTTCTAGCTTCTTATTTCTTACTTTCCCTTTGCATTTCTTTCCAAATTAATGACAATCATTTCTATGTCAGCGCGTGACTTCTGTGATTTTTAATACCACAGCAGGAATCGCAACGATAAAGTTCACAATTTGTAATTTCTGAGAAGGGAAGAAAGAGTTGAATATTTACAGTTTTGTTTTGCTTCTCTGACAAACTAGCCTAGCAATAGCAATATAATAGAATAATTGAACAAGTTTACGATTTCTTTCCAGCGCTTGACCTGATTTAAAAAGCTTCTTTAAATTTGTTAGTCAAGTTTCCCTTTTGTTTCCCCGATTGCTGCTGTCATTTTGTTATTTATTGAAAGCAGGCAAAAAGTTGTGCCGTTAAGCGGCAAGGAGTCTCAGCGGTGCGTCTAAACCCTTTGCGTGTGGCAAGTTTTACGGCTGTTAACGCGGCAACTTTATCAACTCCAGGCACGTGTGGCAGGCCCCACCCAACCTTGGGGAATAGCAACAGCCTGAAAAAACAGCAGACGTTGACATTGATTTGGGTGTGCGCAGGCACAGAATTTCGGGCGCCTCAAAATCCAAGTAATCCATTTATTAACTTCACTTGAAGTTTGCAGCGCTATTTTTGGACTCATTGTGTATACAATATATTTTTGGAGAAGTCGGTTTGTGGGTCGCTGCACAAATGTGGCACACAGCGGCTGCTGTCAAACGGCGCAGACGACTGCAACAGCGGATGCTGCAGCGCTTAATAAGCAGCTCGCAACGTGCTGCAGTCAGTTTGTCACTCATTTTGCTTCATCATGCAGTAAGTGTGTCAATGTAGCTGTCATGCTGCACTCTTCCTCACACAGACACAGCAGCACATAGACACACACACACACTTGTACACGACAAAGCCAACCGCCACGCCCACTGGCCGCCTTCGCTTGACAAGGCTCGCTGCTCGTCTATTTGTACTGCTGCTTAGTGCAAAACTTGTCATTTGCAATTTCAGCAGATTTGTTTTTTTTTTCTTTCAGAATACCCTTACGATGGGTGCCATTGATTTACCAGGGATTGCAAATATATATATATTTGCATGCAGTAATAATGATAATGATAATAATAATAAAATATATAATAATAGAGCATTTTATTAGAATATTAATAGTAAAGCTAAAGATTTTATTAATAGATTCTAGCTCAGTTGACAACTATTGCATATAACTTTGGAATTCTTTTTCTTTCTTTGCTAATAATCAATTTTTGTGAAATTGTAAATTACAACAAATTTTAGTTTATAGTTTAAAGTTTCTAAAGCGTTTCTTGAGCGTTCGCTCCCCTTTCCGCATTGCCAGAAAGTGTGTGTGTGTTCCGTCCTTTTGAGCTCAGCTGTCATTGCCCGTAATGTGTGTATTTTTTTCGCCCTTCTCTGCAGCAACTGCTCGACAACTCGCGCATATTTTGCATGCAAATTTTCTGTTCTGCCCCACTGCCTGCCTCGTCGCTCGCCTCCTTCTACGGGCACTACTTTTGCTGAGGTTATGTGTAAACTAAGTGCTTGTAAATGTTATTATACGGGTCGGCAGCATTTAATGCACAAGTTCGTTTCATATTTTATTTTAAAGTCTGGCCAAAGTTGTTTAAAGTGTCAGCAAAGCTAGGCAGCGCTGCAGCTAAAAAAAATTTCGCCTAAATAAACAAATTAATTTGCGGCCGTCGTCAGCTTTTTTTCATGCACTGTTCCCTCGTTATTTGCTTCTCTTTTTTTTGTCTTTCGTTCCATTAAAAAGGATTATGTGCTTGAGATATTGTGTGGCTCTGTTATATTTTATCCTTCCCTCTTCAATTTATTTATTTTTTTTTTTTTAATTAAACATTTACGTGCATTAAAGTTGATATAATTTTATATCGATTTTTTTATCTGCTTCATTTTTTTCTTTCGGCATAAATTGGAATATTTAATTTGATATAGCGTTTCAACTGTGATTTTTAAATTAAATGCAGGCATCGTTTGTTGGCCGATAAAAAATTTACAAAGCCCTGTAAAAAGTATAAAAAATTGCACTAAAAAAAGAAACAAATGAAAAGGTGGAAGCCTCCCAGCCAGAAAAGAACCAAGTGAAGCTCAGCCAACGAGAGCTGAACGAAACACAACAAAAAAGCAAAAGCCTAGCAATAAATAACAGTGGCATTCCATTCTGAAAATTGAATTAAAAATATACTTAATTTAATTTTAACATATTTTCTTTCTATTTTTCATTATATTTCTTGCATATTTATCATAGCTTGAAAATTTTTTCCACATAAATAAAAAAAAAAATAAAAATAAAAATAATCGATAAAAATCGATAAGTGCCAATAGTTACTTTTGTCGGTTTAATCTAACATTTTATAATTTATTTTCGAAGAGTTACTAATTGATTAATTGTAGCTTTTATTTACTGCAGTTTCATTTTGTAAAACGAAAATAAACAAATTTTTTATTCAATAAAACTTAATAGAAATGCAATTTTGCAAATTTAAAATCAGAATTCAATTTATTTGGCCAACCCATAATTCCCCATATACGGCTAATGCACAAGAGACTATAGGAAAAGAAAAACGTATAAGCTTCCCTCGGCATTGGCCGCAGCTGCGCCAATGCCAAACAGATGAAAAAAGGCGAAAACCGTTAATATTTGATGAGCTGCTGCTGTGCCGCAATACGCTGCCACGCCCACCCGCCCGCAGCCGGCGGGTGTCCTTGCGCGGCAACGTATTCAATTAAATTTTCACAATTTTCCGTTTGCTGAGGCCCTCGCCTACTCAAGAGAAATGGCTTATGCGATAAATATCATGACAAATACTTCCGCGCACAGCTTTTGGCGGCTACAAATTTGTTCTCTCTTTTTTTATGAAGCGCCTACTTAAGGAGGGCCGTCATCAAAGGGGGTGCGGCGGGGGCTGGCTAAACGCACGACTTCCGGTTTGGGCAGAGGCAAATGTTGTTGTCGCCTGTCGCCTGTCGCCTGTCGCAACTGGAGCAGCCGAGCTGACGCCTGGTTAGCTTGTTGTCCTTATTGTTGCTGCTGCTCTTGTTTATTTCAATTGCTGTTGCTGTTGTTGTTTTTGTTAATGTTAGGAATTAACATGTTTTCAACACTTGCCGCCAAACAAGACACACAAACACTCACACACTCGCACAGTGTAAAGTTGCATGCCTATGCGCCTATTGCCTCAGCCAACTGGCAATTGGTCGCAATGGCAATGCGCCTGGCGCCTGCAGCTTGTGGCATGCCACGGCTGCCACTTGACGCTGGACGCGTAAATTGCACGCACACATAAATACACAAGCACACGCACACCCCGATGCCGTGACAAACAAGTCGCAGCACCAGGCAGGCAGGCAGGCAGGCAGGCAGACGGACAGACGAGTAACGGTAACGGTAGCGGAAAAGGCGCCTTGTCTGTCGCGCTGAAAAGCATGCTACAATAAACGCAACGCATTGCACAGTGGAACGCAGCAAGCGAAAAGGATTACTAATTTCGAAGAGTTACTCAGGCTACTCAGAGGGCGACTGATTTCTATAAATACATTTAGGCCGGCCTCTGTGGTATAGTAAAAATTAGGCAATCGAAGTGTTTGATATGATTCACAACTTGCTAATGATTCGTGTTATGTGGAGAAGTTAACAAATTGATATATTGCAAGTTATCAAACAAATTTCATATAATACAAAATAATAAATGATAAAAAAAATAAAAAATAAAAAAAATGATTAGCGTAATAAAATATATTTAATTTTTATATATTTATGTGCTTATTTGATATTTAATATAGAAACCAATTTTTAAATTCTACATTCCTTTTTTTTCAAAAACTATCGTATTCAATATTTTAGCAATAGATCAACTTTTATACTAGCAAATAGAAATATTATAATAATATTTTTTTATACTTCTGTATTTTAATACACGAAAAATTGAAGTAAAATAAACTGAACATAATTGATACATAGGCTTACTTAACTGCCTGACTATTGTCTTTACAGTTATAACTTCTTATTTTATACATCTGCTAATTATTATTTGCAACTCGGTATTCTCAACACTTGCGCCACTGTGCGGCGGCTGCTGAAGTTTGCCAAAGTCGTTCTAGCGCGCCAGTTTGACTTTGTCATTAGCAAATGCACTTGAGGCAGTTGCAACGAGCACAAGAGGAGGAGACGTGGGGGAAGGAGGAGCAGCAGAACAAGAAGTGAAACTGGTACTGGAACTGGAAGAGGAAGAGGAAGAGGAAGAGGAAGAGGAACGAAGCCAAGTGAACACTTCAAGGATTTATGCGCCGCTGTCGTTTGGGCCATTGTCGCATTGTCCTGCCACTTCCGCTTGATGCGGCCTCTCTCTCATTAAAGATTGAGGCAGGCAGCCGCACTGTTGCACTGCTCGCAATTATTGCAGCAGCTGGCAGGCCGAGTCGAAACTTATTTACAATTTAACTGTTGCCTATTTTAATATTGAATAAATATGCAAAAGTCGCAGCAGGAGCAGCTGCAGCAACAACAGCAGCAACAGCTGGTGAAGCACTTCGAGTCCTCAGTTAGCGCCTCAGATTTGGTGCCTGGCGCTGCCTGCTGGCCAAATGCAATTGCACAATTTCCAATTGTGCACGAAATATTGTTGGCCAGAATGCTAACATAAATTGTTTTGGCAACAAGTCAAGCAGCTGGCCCAAAAGCCAGCCCAGATCGGATGACAGCCGATGCACTTCAAGCTGGCCATGCTCAACCGGAAGCAGAGCCCAAAGCCAGCCGAACCCCAACAGAGACGTCGCAGGTAATTGCAGTCGATGGGCAATATACACTGACAGCAACTGTGTCTGTCTGTGTCTGTGTACTTAAAGTGAAAGAAAACAGAATTTCTTTATGCACAGAAAATGTAAATGGAAATTTACTTTAGGTTTTCAAGCGGAAAAGTGAAAGTGAATATGTAAAACTTTGGGTGAAACTGAATAAACACAAAGTAAATCTATGGTACGGAGAGAGAGTGTGTGAGTGTGAGTGAGAGAGAAGGAGAGAGATAGAAAGAGAGACAAAAAAAAGTTAAATGGAACTGACTCAACTTAAAGTATATAGTATAGAGGAAGAATGAGAAAGAGAAAATATTATTGAAAGATTGGGAGTGAATTTTGATTTCATATGTAAACATAGAGAAATACCAAGCACTATAGAAAGCCCATACACATAGCCCATCTATACACACTTCACTTTTGTCTTGATGATAGGGACTATATTAAAAATTAGAACGTAAACTAAATTTATAGCTAATTATAATGAAAGAGTACTCCAAGTCACATTTAAATAATTTAAGAGTTGGACTGTTTTACTCATATAACTCTTAGTCTGATGATAATGAACTATTAATTTTGTCATATGTCTCCATATGTATGCATTCTTATTGTTCTGAAATCTCAGAAAGTAGAAATTTATATATAAGAGTTGAGAAAAAGCCAAACTCATACTCTTACTCTTAAATATATTTAAATATATATAATTTGCCTTACTTTTCTTTTCTACCCGCTCTTCAATTCCTGCAACCCAATGTGCTTGAGCCTTGAGCCAGATTCTTGTATATAATTGCACCGAGTCTTATTAGTCCAGTTAGTTGGGCAGGTGGTAGGCCGTTGTCCTGGATACTTGGCCTCTGGTCGGACCCGACCCGGCCCGTGTAACAGGTTTCCTGCACATCGCATAGCAGATTAGGCAGTCAGAAGTGTAGCAGCTGCTGCTGCTAGAGTTGCCTTCACATTTTTTAACCCTTCTATGGCAAGGGTCGCGTTCCCCCGGCTCCACGCCTCCCGCTTCTTCGTCTGCTCTGTGGATGCCTTCATTTGTAAGCCATGTCAGTCAGGCGAACGTACAAGCGGACAGACGAGGGCTTAAGCTCTCGACCTGGCACAGCACTTGAGCTATCCAAAAAGGTGCCGTGCCACGCCCCCTCCCACAATTTAGACGCCACTGGGCTGAGTTGGCTGTGTCGCCTTCACCTAGACGCTTTTTGTATTTCGGGGAAAAAAGCAAATATTTGTATTTCAGCTTGAATGGCTCAGCGATTGAACTGAGAGCGAAATTTGAACTGTAGCAAATCACACGCGTTTGATTGATTGATGATTCGGCAGAAAAGGTTACCCAGCCCCCGCCCCTACCACATTTACAGTGTGTACACATTTAATATTTATAAAAAGAGAGAGCAGCAATAACAAAGAACAAGCAAAAAGCTGAGCCCCGCATTGTTAGAGCTGCACGACTCGCATTAATATGCATTGCCGATAAAAAGAATAAAGACGAAATCCAGCAGATCTGCCAGTAGACCATCTAACTGTACCTCTATAGTCTCTCTGTCTGTCTGTCTGTCTATCTGTCTCCCTGTGTGCTTGTCTGTAGCCAAATCAAACGAACGCAATAAATCAACGCAGGCGAAATGAATTTTGATTGTCATTGATTTATGTCTATTGCAGTTGAGGCCAACTAAATGTTGCTCCAGACACGCCCACACAGCTCACGCAATAATGCGATAGATAATCACGACAACAGATTTCGCTTCTTCTTATTCTTGTGTCTGTGTGCTATGCTGTATTAGCTTATGGGGCACACATGTATGATGGGGTATATATGCATCAAGCATGTGTATGCGACAGCCTCAGCATCCATGAAGTCTTCAAAGCTGCTTGACATAAGTATATACAAATATATATTGAATCTACTTAACTTACTTACGCTATGAACGATTGTTCCTTTAGATAAGCAGAAGATTTTATATATTTTTTTTTATATTTAATAAAAATGTATTTAATTTAGTATAGTCTTTTTATCACTTTTTAGTTGTATTAATGATATATGTTTAATATATTCATATATGAATATACAATATAATCTTGTATGTTAATGATTGAATATAGGGTATAAGGTAGTCGGTCAGTGTACTGCTTGCTATGACCAGAATTGAACTAAAAATACTCAACATGAAAGTTAACATCAGTGTCATATTAAAAAATACCATTTTCTACGCTTAATATTGCCAATTTAATTACTTTTAATCAACTTAGTTAAAGCAATTTAAAATACTATACAAATAGCATGCCATAATTGTAGAGCAATAACAAGAACTGACATTCCAGTAGACCATGTTCCCACACTCATTCAATGCTCACTTTTCTAACTTTTCTTTTCAAGAAATTTTATTATTTTCATATATTTCTTACGTTTTTCTTATTTTAAACATTCTGTTGTTCGTTCCGGCTATGCCAAATTAAAATTTCTTTTCGGATTTTTTTCGCTTCAAATTCGCGAAATTGTTTTGTTTGTTATACGAAATGATTTCAAAGCTGAAATTCGACTAGTCAGAAAAACTCTAGCTGTAATTCCAGGAATATATTTTGCAGTATTTCAGCCCTCTGTGCGTTCCGTTCTTTTTTGACCATTTGCGAGCTCTTAAATATAGCAATATTTCATTACAATTGCATTCCATGCGAAATGGGGTTAAAGAGCGCACAAAAAGCGAGCACAAAGAGCGAAAAACTTGTTGCCAGCTTTTAGGCGCGCCGGCAAATGTGCCTCGTTGTTGGCCAGTTGGTCGTCGTGGGGCTTCCTGCTAATTGTTGAAACTTTCAATTACAATAAAACAAATGCTAAGGCCAAATGTCTGCGGCATTCAATTTGCCTCTGTCCGCCCTGTCCATCCCTCTCTCCGTCTGTCCGTGTGTCAAGTTGCCAAATGAAAATTACATTTCAAACGCTGTCGGTCTGTCATCAGCATTGCTCCACTCGCTGTTGCTGCCGACTGGCTGATGCCGTCTGCTCAGTGCCCTACGTGACCCGACAAAATTAATGCTAATGGGGGCGGCCCCGTATAGGCGGGGCGTGGCTGCATAAATTATCAGCCCTGAGCTTTGACTGGACGTCGCAAAAAAAAAAAGAAGAGAAAAATCAAGCCCATGTGGCAGTTCTGATGATTACGCCGCGTATGAGTACTATTTATTTAACGCTGAGATACACACACACATGTACACAGTTAAGCCCACTCTGATTCGATATGTGTGCATGTGTGTGTGTATTTTTAAGTAGTTATGCAAATGTTAAGCACACAGCCGCCTTTTTGGCCTGAAAAAGTCAATACGAAAAATTCTGCACATGGCCAAGGCACAATACTCACACACACGCACACACACACCCACACAAAACACTTACATATACACACAAACTTACATTCATGATTCTGTAGCTGCAAATACTTACACTCACATAACAACTGCAACGAATCGCTGAGCACTCACTCGAGTTATTCGCTTCCTATCTGAACATTGGCCAACAAGCAGAGCTCAACTGAGTTGAGCCCGAGCTGTGCCGCAGGCGACAAAACTTTCACATTTGTTATCTATTCAATTCAATGACAATGACAATGACAATGACAATGACAATGACAATGACAATGACAATGACAATGACAATGACAATGACAATGACAATGACAATGACAATGACAATGACAATGACAATGACAATGACAATGACAATGACAATGACAATGACAATGACAATGACAATGACAATGACAATGACAATGACAGTGACAATGACAATGACAATGACAATGACAATGACAGCAATCAACAGTTAACAATCAATAGTCAATAGTCACTAAGTCAACTTTTCAACAACGACTTCGCCACATTTGTCGCCTGTCGTCTGGTCGTCCTGACTACTGTTCAATCTTCACTTCCAATGGCTGCCCTCATGCCAATTCGCACGCTAAGAAAATCGAATTGCGAGAGTGTAAACTTAATTAAGAGCATTGCGAGTCGAGTTGATTTTGTTTGATTTACGCGCCAGCAGCCCTCAACGCTGTAATTACATGGCCCTCAGCGAATATACACAAATGCACGTATATAGACATATATACATACATATATAATCTATATTTATATGTGTATATGGGCATGTCTGCATGTGTATCTAAGGGTCAATCGCGTCAAGTGCTGACCAGCTGTCGCTGATTACCCACCGAAAAAAAAAGAAGTGAAGAAGGCATAAAAGGGAAATAGAATTTGGAGAAAGGACGCCGTGGCTGGCATTTCATGGCTCATTAGGCATGCACATACGTTTGCAGGTCGCGTCAAGAGCACAAAAGCCCAATACGCTCGGCCGAGCCAGTACAGCCCGCCCCCTGCCAGAAGAGATGGGTGTGCTCTCCCACCACCCCCTATCGCTGCTGCCTCTTGGACTCCCTGCTGGCAGCAAATTCAATTTTCTACGACGCCGATTTGGTTTCCGCACGTCTTAAGCTATCGTCGCGTCGACCTCCCAGCGCTGCCATGAATATAGTTATAGTCAAGACTATATATATGTATATGTATATGTATCTATGTGCATGTGTGTGTGTGTGTGGCACTCGATACCGATTTGCGCTGCAAAATAAATGATAAGAATCTGTGTGCGCGCTGCTCATGAATTACAAATCGCATAAAGGATTTGCCACTGGCTCAAGAGGACGAGAGGATTTGCCACTGCAGCAACAACAACAACAACAACCACAGCAGGATGCATCTTGTTTGTACGGGCGTACAGGCAGCAGATATGCCGAGGCAGCGGTTGAAGCTGGGAATTACAATGAAACTGAACTGTGTTGCCAATTCGAGTCAATGCTGAGATTTGTACCAAAGACAAATTTAGCTTTTTTTTTTTTATAGATATTTCAACACCCGAGAAAAATTGTATGGATTTTTATAGATATAACTGAATCTGAGGTATATTGCTGAGCTATTTTTAAAAATTTATTAACAATAAAAAACTCTTACCATTTAATATCCACAATCTACTTCTCTCTCACATATTTGTCTAGCCTTTTTTATAGAAACTCCCTCCAGCTTTTCCTTTGCCGCCGTTGGCAACACTGGCAGACAAACTCGTTGCGCCTCACTTGTTGAGATCCTCTGCTCTTAAGATTGATGAATGTAAAAGCTCAGCAGAGCGAGCCAGTGCTTGTAATTCTCAATTGGTTCAAGCGCACTTACCAGCGACTGTTAAAGAAATTTCAATTAAAAAACAATGCTGGAGGTTTTGAAATTTTGTATAAAATGTAGAATTTGTCAGCTGCTTTATTTATGACTAAATTAATGCTTGTTCTTAGCACTAGATCGTTTAATCGATTACTTATTCCCGTCTCCGGCATTCTTTTTATCTATAAGAATCAGCTTTAATTTGTTTCATATAAACTAATTATTAGAACTAATTATTTTATTATTTACATTTATAGTTTTCGTTTTTATTTTTTATTATTATTATATTTTTTTTTTTACATTGCAGTTGAGAAAATTTTTTTTTCGTTTTCATAGAAAAATTATTATCACCATTTCTTCTCTTTTTAGTTTTTTTTTTTATATTTTATTGAAATTGGAATTTTTTATTTTGGTTTTTTGTGTACAATTTGTTTCAATATATTTTCAATTTTGTTTTTATAGTACGCTTTTAGGAAAATAGCCATTCTAACATTTCTAAGTAGACTAGTTTTTGGAAATTTTACAATAGATTATTGTTCTTGGTATTGTTTGTAATTTTGTTTAGGTATATTAATTAATTAGGTTTTTTTTTTTTTTAATATGAAAGTAATATGAATAAATTTTTCGAGTTAAAGGCAGGGCGTTCTATATGGAAAAAGTCTAGAGGAGAATAGAATCAATTGGAAATTTTAGATTTTGAACAGCCATTTCATTGGGGTTTTCTTTCTTTTTTTTTTTTTTTTTTTTTTTGTGTCTTTATACTGTATAAAAAGCATTTGCGGCAGTCGTTGTGGTTAGTATTCCTATATATAGTATATAGAACAGTTATAAACTAAACTTATATAGAAAGTAAACTTTTCTTTTCTATTATGAGCACAATTCAGACAGTACAACTCATATGTATGTATGTGTGTGTGTGTGTGTGTGTATGTAAGTGTGTTTATTTTCAAATCCTAGAACTTTACAAACTTTTTTTTTGCGCTCATAAAATATGCTAAGGCCACATTTAATTTTATCTTTTTATTTTTTATTGTTTATATATAACTCTAAATTTATTTCTTGAGCTGCGTGTTATTTTCCATGGAAGAAGGGAAAATTATAATATGATTGGGTTGGAAAATGCGTAAAGCGAACATTTAATGAAGCGACACACCATTTGTATTATGTACACATTAATTATGACAAACGAGTGGGTAGTACTCACAGGGAGAGAGCGAGAGATTGGGCAAAAAGGACAATGCAAATTTGTCGAACTGCGTAAATAAAGTTAATGAGCCATTATTTAACATAGACCGCAAAGATAAACAGCGGAAAAAGGCAGGTGTGTACCCGCAACAAAGGAAGAAGGCGAAGTGGAAGGAGGAAAATGATTAAAGAGTTAAGATCAGCTATATACACTAGGTATGATATAATACAAAATAAAGAGAGAGAGAGTCTACAATGAGGTAGTTGTAAAAGTTGTGAATGATAAATGTAACGGAGGTAGCAGAAACATAAGACAGTTAACAGCGGCAAGCACTGAGATAAACGTTAAGTTTTCAATAAGAAGGTTAATAACAGCATTTGCAACTAAAGAAGAAGAATGATGATAGAATGTCGTGAAAGTGTTGGAAATAGAATAAAAAGATGAAATATTTAAATTCAGAAAATTAAATTAAACTTGTAAGATATAAAGTTGAAAGAAATAAGACAAGCCAATATAGATCTATATAAAATAATACATATTTAAACTACGTAAAATAATAATAATAAAAATATATAAACATCTTGTTAAAATTCATAAAGAAAATGTAGAGAAATTTGTCTACGCGAATTTTGATAAAAGCAAGTTGAGCATAAATAAGTAGGAACAAGAAGAGTGAAATTACGCATATTGCCCGAAGCATAAGCTCAAAGTTGAGTTCGAGCTGAGGGTGAAAATTATGGAATCAAAGTTCTAAGAATATGGAGAAAAATATGGAATCAAAGTTGAAGTTTTAACAAGATTTTTTAATAAAATGCAACTTTTACTGGGCACTCAAATATTGTAGTTTGGCAAACTTCACATTTTTCCGCTCTCATTTTCCATTTCTTTGCTTCAGCACTTGAAACTTATTTGGAGTGAAAAATGTGAGACGCCAGCAAAGGGAAAATTGTTTAAAATGTATTTAGATTGATTGTACAATTTATAGAAGACAAATTCCAGGAATAGCAATTGGTTTTGGGAAATTGAATAGAATAGAAATTGGACTTAGGATCTGCGAAGAGAAGAAAGTTAAGCAACTCGAAGAACTTGAAAAATGATTAAAGAAGGCAAGCAAATTAGAATTTAGATAAATATATAAATAATATATGAATAGGTTTATCAAATGTCGAGATTTCAGACTCAAATTAGGAAAGGAGGGCCAAAAGTTTCTTGAAGAATCAAATAGAGTAAGCATTAAAAAAATTGATGAATGTTAAAGATTAGATTGATACAGAAAATGTTAAATATATACATATATGTATATAAGTTTTTATATAATGTTCTATGACAAATGAAAATGCTAACTTTTACAATAAAATGCAATGTTTCTTATTGTGTTTTGTTTTTCTTGTTTTTTTAGTTTGTTGTCTCTTGCAGCTTAGCCAAAGTTTTGCCCTGCTTATTATCATAAATGTTTGTTCTAACCTAAGCGCGGCGTTAAGCGTAAGTGTAGCTTGGCAATATTTCTAATCATATAGTTACATATGTACAGTCCATACATGAGTAGAAAACAACGCAAAATAAGGGAAACGAGTGTCAAGTGGGATGAGTTCCTGGGGCAGATGGAGGAGTTTGTGTTTAATGGATATCCTTGTCCGAGTTGCTGGCGCATTATCACGCCACATTGGCGGCCATTGTGGATGGACGATGAGTTGACAGCGGCTCCTGTTGATGCCCCGGAGTGTGGCTATGAGCATGGGCATGAGTATGAGTGTGAGTCTGTGTCTGTGTGTGCGGTGGATGATGGGAAATGTGATGGACCGGAAAGCTCCACAGTGCAAAAGGCATCTGCTGTTGCACCAACAAAAGCAGTTGGCGTAATTTGTTGGTCGTTGTCACTCTGCTCGTCGTTGTTGTTGTTGTTGCAGTTGCTTTAGTATTTGTTGCTGTTGCTGTTACTGCTGTTATTGTCTTTGCTGTTGTTTCTGTTGCTGCCGCATCGCACGCCGCCGCCGCTGTCGCAGCCTGCCTGGCGCAGCGCATCTGCATCTGCATATGCAGCATCTGCAGCTCGCCGCGTCGTCATTCATCCCAGAGGCACTGCTGTTTCTGTCGCACATAATAGGTGAACTGTGTGCACTTGCGGCAGGTCTTGATGCCGCAGCGATAATTCGTTTGCTGCTGCTGCTGCGCCTGGGCCCCGGATGTGTCGCTGCCCAGACTCTTGCCCTTGCAGTACTTCAGCCCGCACGGGTACCAGCCGATGCAGGTCTCCAGCGTACAGAGGCAGGGCGCCCACAGGCTGCTCACCTCGTTGCAGCGCGTGGAGAGGGCGTCCGGGAACTTTTCGGTCGCTGCCTCCAGGCTCGAGATAGAGGAGCCTAACGACGAGACGCGACAACAGCAGACAAAATTGAAACAAAAAATAAGTAAAACGAAAAAATTGGTTAACGGCGAAAACAAGTTCAAATTGGCAGGAGTGCTCTATTCGAAAGTGCCCGACTAGGAGATACCCTGAGCCCTGAGCGGAGCTACTAATTTCATGTATGTACAGGGAGAGTACAGGGAGATATTTTTAATATATAGATTTTTATGATGACTAAACGGATGGATAGCTCCTCATTACAATCATCAATGATATCAATACTTTATGGGATCTGCTACGTCTCCTTCTGTCTGTTACATAAATTCTTACAAAGAAACTATACCCTGAATTCCCATTTTCAATGAGTATACCTCAATATCGTAAGTTCGCAGCTAAAAAAACAAAAATTCTCGTTAGCAACATTTGCATGCAATTTAAACCAAGTTTTCATCATGCAGGTGTTGGGTCTCCTATGTACAGTAAAAATAGACTAAAAGTAATCTTTCCTAGCAGCGTCGCGTTTAAGAGGCCAAACTGAGGAGGAGTCAATAAAACCAATATCCTCTTGAGTAAGGGCAGTTTAAGCTCTGTTTAACAGCCCCGTTACACTTTAACGAATCTTCACTGTACTTTCATATGCTACAACTTCTGTGGCTCCAGTCATGCAGAGTTAATCAAGAAATAATTGAAAACTTGCACAAGCGCGAGATTTGCTTTGCTTTTCATATTTTTGCTAATCAAATAATAATTATCTCGACTTCCGCTCACCTGGCAGCTCCGCCCACGCCTTCAGGTCCACGTCCCGCACGTAGGTGGCGTCGGTGGCCTCGGCGCACAGCGTCTGCAGGTGCCGTGTGATGGGCAGCGAGCGGTTCAGCTGGACCCAGCCGCTCATCGTGTAGGTCTCGCGACCTTTGTCCTCCTCGGGCGTGCGAATCGTGTGTGGATTCTTCTGACGCAGCTTCGCCATGGCGTCCGAGGAGATGAAGTCGCCCTTGTTGAATTTTGTGGCGAAGCACATCACCTGATACTGGCTCTGGCCGCGCTCCTCCTCGCCCAGCACCAAAGCCTTGAGGATTTGAACCTCCTGCAAATAGAGAACGCAATTGGTGTTGTTGTCATTGTTGTCCATTTCGATTTCCATTTCCATTTTCATTTTCATTTTCTCTTTCACTTCTGCTACTTACATTGCGAAAGTCGATGAGCTGCGTGATGAGAGTGCCGTCTGTCTTCTGAAACTCCAGGGTAATCAAATCCTCGCCAATATTGGACGTAATGCTCTCCTGTATCACTTCGCCACCCTGCAAGAGGAGAAGACAAAGGCGACTCAGTCAAAGAAGCAACAAGTGCAATGGCAAGTAGATGTTAACTAGACTCTGGACACGAAACTAGATTATTAAGAGAGCGAAACAGAAAGGGGGCAGAGAGAGAGTGTGAGGGAACAGAAGTGAAACCCAAGACATTGCTGCCAGAAGTCAAATTAACTGCAAGCCAAAGTAGCAGCAGCAACAGCAACAGCAGCAGCATCTGAGCCGCGTCCCTGAACCAAATTAGAGTCAAGAGAGTTGAGCAGAAAATATAGTGAAAATGCAAGGCGAGATGAGGAATTGTTGTGAATGCGACTCTAGAGGCGGCCGCTCGTCACCAAATGTAGTTCAACAACATGACAACTAGAATAAACAACAACTAGTACAGCTACAACAACAACAACAACAGCAACCGCTACAGCTACAATTCATACACGACAGAATCGTCCTTACAGTCGCGCACCCCAGCAAAACCAACAGAAACATTTTTGTTTTTCTATTTCCAGAAAATGTCAGAGGAAAGAAAAAGCAATTATAAGCAACTATTGAATTTGTTTCCTTCTCTTACTTTATATTATAATTCTTGATTAAAAAACAAGTATATATTTATATAAATGTTTATATATTTATTGTAATTTTATTCAAGTAAAATAAACTAACAAACTAAGTGTCAAATTAATATATATCAACAGGCAACCCATTAAGAAACTTTGTAATATTTAATTGCTATATCTTTGTCAGCATTCAATATTACTTTATATATCTATAAAGATCTACTCTTTATTATTCTCATTCAACTTTGTCTCTACCATGACTGACATTTACACACCGAAAATAATGCAAATAACATTCAAATTGCGAATGCCGAAAAGTTCAGCTGGGTCTGCACGTGCACACACACATACATACATATACACATGAGTGAGAGATTGTAAGCGGGTGTTGTGAGTGTTTGTGTGTATGTGTGTACTGTGGTCTGTTTGTGTATGCATTGCCTTTGTGAGTTTGAACAAAGCGAATGTAAACAAAGCTCACACTGAGAGCAGTAGCTGTAATAGCGACGTCAGCAGCGACGTCGACAGAGTCGGACATTTTGGGGCCAGGGACAGCAACAACAAAAACACGCCAGCAGCCAGCAATGTTAAAGGATGTCACATATAAACAACAACAAAAAATAAAGCACAAGAGCGCGCTCTCTTCCATACACACACTCACACACTTGCAGGGGCTTTGTTGTACGCGAGTTTTTGGCAAAGGTAATATAAAATTTATAGAAAAGCTAAAGCAAATGTCAATATTATGATGCCATGTAAGCCACGTGCAAACACAAATGCTACGAAAATAAACCAAAATGAAAAGTGAAAACTGTCCAAGTGAGTTGCGCTAATGACAGCCATATTAAATCAAAGAGAAAGAGAAAATAAGCTTAAGAACAGCTGGGCGTATTTAACAAATGGGTTGGACGAACATTGACTGTCACCAATTAACAGTTTTAATTAGTTCACAAAACAAAAAAAAAAAAACAAAAAAACAAAAAACAGACAAAGAAAGAAGCAAACCGCCCACAACTCGCAGCTGATGAATAACAACAAATGTTTGCCAATGTGCTCTCGCTCTCTCTTCCTCTCGCTCTCTCCCACTGACGTTCTCTTGTTTTGACGCGCTCAATTTCGAATTTAAGTGTTCGAAAAACAGCAGCAACGGTAGCAGCGCAGTCAGCGCCATTTTTGACATTCACATTGCATTTAAACAAATTAAAAAAAAGAGACAAGCAATTCAAGAGCACTTATATATCATACCTGATTTTGTACATTTATCAGCAGCTGGGCGTCAGTGTTTGACGTGAGCAACAAATTGCAGAGTATGAACCAGAGGAAACCGCGACTGTGCCTGAAGAAATGATAACAACTGACCGTACGTCTGCCGCAGCGTCGGCGCCCCGTTAGGCGGCAAACGTTGAGCACGTTTCGATGCGCCATCTGCCATTTCGAGGGTCTCAGATGACGACCTCTTGATTTCTTCGACAGAACAATCATTGTGGCTAACACTAAACACTAAACACACTCACTCACAGTCGGATTCACTTTGATTTTCGTTTTCGATGGTGCAAAATACGCGACGATTTGCTTCTCACGCCGCCTACAAACGTCCGCTCACTTCGAAAGTTCGACGCAAAATAACAACAGCTCAGCCGACAATAACATAACATGAGAGTAGTTCCGAATGTGAGCGAACTATTTAACAGTACTGTTAAAGCCACTTTAACATAGGGAGAGCGAGTATATTTCACTGCATATACTTATTTTTATTTCTATTTTCGCCATGTATAAAATTGCTAAAGATGAACTTAATTACAATGGAAAAACGCTGCTTCTCGCATTTATATATAATTGGCCCAAACAGCTGTTTCAGGAAAACTTTGCTTATACAGCGCTGCTTTTAACATTTATTGTGCGACCGCCACAATTTCTCAGTGAACAGCTGTTTTCATTGTAATGCACTAAATTAGTCCAAAAACGCGTTTTAAACGCTTGTGACGTGTTGTATTTTGTAAATTATGTTATTTAGACATAATTTACTTAATTAAATTGTATTTTCTACGTGGGCATTTATCTTTATAAACACAAACAACATGTTGACCCTGCGAGAGCGGCAAATAAGTACGTAATTCGAGTTGTAAACAGAGCCAACGAGCTCGTTTTCACTATTCTGCCTCCGTTTTCACAGATGCAATTAAGCAAATGCTTAATTTAAATTCGCAGCAACCGAAAGTCTTGGCCGCGGAGCCCGTGTGGAAGATACTCATCTACGATCGAGTGGGCCAAGACATAATATCGCCAATTATATCTATAAAGGAGCTGCGAGAACTGGGCGTGACTTTGCATGTGTGAGTGAGCGAATTGAAATGTGTCAGGGGTCAAGGGGGCATGGCTAAATGGATGACACACTAAATGACTTACTTCACTTGCAGGCAACTTCACTCGGATCGCGACTCAATACCGGATGTGCCTGCCGTGTACTTTTGCCTGCCCACGGACGAGAATCTCGACCGGATTCAGCAGGACTTCTCCAATGGCCTCTACGACATTTATCACCTGAATTTCCTGGCGCCCATCACACGCAGTAAAATCGAGAACCTAGCAGCAGCCGCACTGCACGCCGGCTGCGTGGCCAACATCCATCGGGTCTACGATCAGTACGTGAATTTCATCAGCCTGGAGGACGACTTCTTCATACTGAAGCACCAGCAGAGCGAGCAGCTCTCCTATTATGCCATCAATCGAGCCAACACGCGCGACGAAGAGATGGAGGCGCTGATGGACTCAATTGTGGACTCGCTCTTTGCGCTATTCGTCACGCTGGGCAACGTGCCGATCATCCGGTGTCCGAGGAACAGCGCCGCCGAGATGGTCGCTCGCAAGCTAGAGAAGAAGCTGCGCGAGAATCTCTGGGATGCACGTGCCAATCTGTTTCACATGGATGCCACCCAAGCTGGCGGCGGAGTTTTCAGTTTTCAGCGTCCCGTGCTGCTGCTGCTCGACAGGAATATGGATCTGGCCACGCCTCTGCATCACACTTGGTCCTACCAGGCGCTGGTGCACGATGTGCTTGACCTTGGCTTGAATTTGGTTTATGTGGAGGACGACTCAGCCGCCAGTGCGGGCAAGTACCTAACTAACCTTTGCCTGGAGTTTTTCTCAATTGGATCTCCATTTCTCTTTTAGGAGCTCGCAAGAAGCCCAAAGCCTGCGATCTGGATCGCAACGATCGCTTCTGGGTCACGCACAAGGGCAGTCCGTTTCCCACTGTGGCGGAGGCCATACAGGAGGAACTGGAGTCCTATCGCAACTCCGAGGAGGAGATCAAGCGACTCAAGACCTCAATGGGCATCGAGGGCGAATCGGAGATTGCCTTCTCGCTGGTCAATGACACAACTGCGCTGCTGACGAGCGCCGTCAACTCGCTGCCGCAGCTCATGGAGAAGAAGCGTCTGATCGACATGCACACGAAGATCGCCACAGCAATACTGAACTGCATCAAAGCGCGCCGCCTGGATTCCTACTTCGAGATCGAGGAGAAGATCATGTCCAAGCAGACGCTCGATAAGCCGCTGCTCGAGCTGTTGCGCGACAGCGAGTTTGGCCAGCCGGAGGACAAGTTGCGGCTCTACATTATCTACTATATATGCGCACAGCAGCTGCCCGAGTCGGAGGCGGAACGCTTACGCGAAGCACTCCAGGCTGCTGGCTGTGACCTGACTGCCTTGGCGTACGTGCAGCGCTGGAAGTCCATAATGAATCGCTCGCCGAGCATAAGCCAGGCCACGCAGTACGAGGGCGGCGGCACACGCACCGTGTCCATGTTCACCAAGCTCGTCTCGCAGGGCAGCTCCTTTGTCATGGAAGGCGTCAAGAACCTGGTGGTCAAGCGGCATGTAAGTATCTATATGAGTGGGGGAGAGAGAGAGAGAAGCGAACTATAAATACTTTGCTGTCCCTTTCAGAACTTACCTGTTACCAAGATCACGGAGCAAGTGATGGAATGCCGCAGCAATGCAGAGACCGACGACTATCTCTACCTGGATCCCAAGCTGCTGAAGGGCGGCGATGTGCTGCCCAAGAATCGCGCACCATTCCAGGACGCAGTCGTCTTCATGGTAGGCGGCGGCAATTACATCGAGTACCAGAATCTGGTCGACTTCATCAAGCAGAAGCAAACGTCCAATGTGCACAGGCGCATCATCTATGGCGCTTCCACGCTGACCAATGCGCGGCAGTTCCTCAAGGAGCTCTCGGCGCTGGGCAATGAGATACAGACGCCCGGAACGAGTTAGGAGCGACTGCTTAGCTTTCACTGCTGCTGAGAGGAGGGCGACTTAGCTGTCGGTGTGTGGCTTCTTCTTATATAACTATATATATATACTTATATTTAAGCATATCCAAAAATAAATGAAATGCAAGGCAAAAAAACCAAACCACAAACAAACAAACAATAATAAAAACAAAGTGAACGTGGGCAATTACTCGAAACTTGACGCGTAATCCCCGAAGGACAACAAAAAACAAAACAAAAACTGGCAAAAACATGCGTAGCACAGCGTGTTCAACAAGCTGCACCAGATGCTGGACAGTTCGCAGAGTGAGCGAGAGAGAGGAGAGAGAGATGGGGAGCTGCGCAATTGCATTCTAGGCGCCCATTAACACCAACTTGGCAACGCTTTGATGGACAGCTGACAGACAGCAGTCAGCAGTCAGCAGCAGTCACCGACGGCTGACGACAACAATTATGGGGCGACAACAATGCTATGCGCGACACTGCAACGCTGCAGCACTGCGGGTCTTCGGGGACTCAGCCCTTAGCAATTAACACCGCCGCTCGAACTATGAATGGGACAGCTACAGTGCCTCCAAAACTACTTCCAACGGCAGCGACTTGAGCAAGTCTACAGATAGCCAAGGAGGGCTAACTTCAGTCAGTTGTTTAAGTAATGGGTATATCAGATTTAGAGGCTATATGCTACATATATAAATGTGTTAAATGTCGAGAAAACTCTTATTCAAATATTAGTTCCTTTTTTACATTTTATATTCCTATTCAAAACTTGTCTAATAATTTACATATATATTTTTAAGCTTTTCAAACAAATATGTATGTTTGTAAGAGATTTGCTGCAATTACTATTTACTAAATTTAATTATAAAATTATGCATTAAAGCTATAAGTATATATGTATCTACATTAAACAAAATATTTATACATTTATCCAATAATTATCATAAATGTTATATTTATTTATGAATATATTGATGTTCTTCCTAAAATATATATTTGATGATTGGCCAGAATCTTAATTACACATTTTGAATGCAAGCTTAAAATTAAATTATATTGCAAAACAATATATTATTAAAAAAAAAAATTATGTGCTTTATTTTTAAATTTAATAAGCAACTTTATGTATATAAATAATATATATATTAAAACTCATAAAGACATACACAGATACATATATACGTTTGTTAAGCTTTGTATCATTTGCATACTTCAAATATATAATATACTGTTAAATATATAAAATACAAAAATGATTTCTTATTATTGATAAATCATCTTTAACTTTTCTTTGTAAAACAAAACATTTCGATTTATTTTTTATACTTAGTATATAATTTCCTTGTTCCATATTCAGCTAGCTTCCATATAATCTAATAAATAATAAAAAATTAATCTAATAATATAGTAATTATTAAAATTCTTTTACTTTATTCAACTCATAATAAGTCAAAATTCTATATGATATTAGATATTTAGAGAAAATTCAAAATTATATAAAAATAAATAAACTTTTAAGTAATTGTATTTTCGTCTTTAATTTTCTTTATTGAATCAGACTCAAAATATATTAAAATTTCATAGTTCCTTAATAAATTATAAATAATAAATATAGATCAATTTCTTCATAGTATTGCATTCCAAAATGGAAATTTACTCATCATATCTTTTACATTATCGTGCAAGTATTCGGTTCTTTCTCAGCTGAACACACGAGCTCCCTCCATAAGCCTAGGTAAATGGGAAATATAATTGCTATAAAGTTGACTTTCTACTTATTTGTCTAGAGCAGGATTATCGTTATTGAACTCTACTGTAGATATGGAGTAACAATTTACAAACATTTCCAAATGTGTAGGGCTCATAGCTATTGAATTCCTCTGCAGATAGAGTTATTGTAAAACTGTAGATAAATATAGAGTTTGCGAATAATTCCTACTCTGTATCGCTCAAATGAATCGCCAAGTCTTCTTATTGTGAACAATTTAAATTTATTATTATTATTATGCTTTGCATTCGTGTTATTTAAATCCGGGAGCGTGTTTCTGAACGTAAATTCGATTGCAACAGAAACCTATATATAGACATCACGAACCTTATTTATGACAAACCAACAACACTAGAAAGAAGAAGAAGAGAAATATATCCAATGGCAGGTGATGCTGAAATCCTCTTCTATTTATAGACCTTATCACATTTTGCTAACCAAGCGAAACGTCAATCAATTAGTTAATTTGAATCTTGTTAAGTCAGTTGATTTTTTATTTTTTTTTATCCCCAAGAATTATTGTTTAGAGCAGAAAAGACGAATCAGAAGAAAAGAAAATATTGTTGGGAATATAAATATATCAAGCCATTTTTTTCTTTCGTTCTCAACATTTCAGTTGGATAATTAACACTTTACGTAAATCAGAATTGATGGCCATGTTGAAAGCGGCCCAAAAAAGAAAAAAAAAGACGACGATGATCGCCATGATGATGCTAATGGTAATGCTAAAGATGATGATGATGACGATGTGGTTGATGGCGATGATAATTCATGGAGCGCTACGTTTAAATATTGGTTTTGGTTGGGTTCAGCTGATCCGAGCTGAGCTGATCTGGGTTGGGTTTTGGGTTTTGGGTTACTGCGGCGGCGGCGGCAACCCGTGGCTACAATTTAAATGTTAACATAAACAAGAGCAATTTAACAAAAGCAACGGCCCCAAATCCCAAACAGAAGATGAACACCAAAAAAACTGATTTCACGGGTGGTCCAAAAAGATGTGCTCAAACAAATCATAAAATCGTATGAAGCAAAAAAAAAAAAAGTCTACAGAAACTAACAACGCAACATGAAAGAAGAAATGCTACTCGTACCAGCCATGAATCGATTATGTGGCCACTGTATATATACCTCGCTATGTATTGATATTTGTGTGTGCGTGTGCGTGTGTGTGTGTGTAAATATTGTTGGAGCAGCACAGCGCAAAGGTAGCTGAAAAATGGTCAGAGGCAAACGATTCCCACATTCCTGCTGCGAAACATAATGGCCGCCGCCTGTCGTCGTCTTCAGCAAGCCACACACACACACAAACACAAGTGTATATATATGTATATATATATATAGGGAGTCTTACATATGTACGTACATATATCATAATCTTAACAACTCTTAACAAGGCTGAACAAATTCCAAAATTCGAAGAGCCTCGTCAGCGAGCCCCCAACAACAACAGCAACAGCAACATGAACAAAAAGCACAGCCAGTCAGACGTCCAGCAGAAGAAGCACAGCAAACGCCACAAAGACTACAAAATGAAGTGGATGCACGCACACACACACACACACACACACACACACACGCAGCTGGAGTGAGAGGCGCTTGAATGGAGTCGAAGTGCAGCAGCCATAAACCTTTTGGCTCTTTGGCTCAAACTTTTGACTCTTGAGCTCGATTTTGGAGTCGAACTGCTCGAAGAGAAGAACTTGAACAAAGCTCTAATAAATTCATAAACGTTTAGTGCCATGCAATTACTATATTGTTGTTAACATAGATTACAATTAATTATATAACTACCTTATTAATGTTGAATAATGTGGCATATGCAGCTATAGCTAAATGATTTTATTAAATTCGAATCATAGTGACATCTTATGTAGTTTCTAGAGCTTATAAAATATTATTTATTTATTTATTGTTACCAAAAATTTAATTCTAAGTAACAATTTCTTTAAGCCAGAGCGACAGAGGCCTTCAGGCATATTATAAAATATTATTGGAAATAAAATTTATAGAATTTTTTTTTTTTTTTATAAAATGGGCCTATATATTGAGTGATAAAAATAATATTAAATTGCAAATTAAATGACTTTTATATTTATTATATTAGCTTACATATACAGTTTATTAATATACATATTTTTTATTTGTAAAAATAATATTTGATTTTATTTTATTTATCTAAAGCATTTTCATTTTAGTTTTTTGAGAATATTTTTAGAGTGAACGTGGGGGAAAAGTTTTTTTGAATTTCATCCAATCAATAAAATAATAGTCTATGAATAATATATTTCTTGAAAATTGAAAATAATAAACTGACCAATAAAGGAGAAACTAAATTAATAAAAACAAAATTTAAAAAATATATGTATATAAATTTAAAAAATAGTTGAAATAAAAAAGTATTTAAATGAATTTATGCCTTGTAATTTTAAGCTAAAATAAGAAGAAAAACTTTAAACTAGCCAAAATTTATATGGACAGCTTGGCTTCTAGCTTCCAGTTGCTGCTAATGAATGCTGCTCAAACTGTTTTCGACTCTCAAACTGTCGCGCTGAGACATCTTCGAGCTGTGAATCATTCACATAATATTTGCTGTTGCTGCTGTTGTTGTTGTTGTTGTTTCTGTTGCTGCTGTTGTTGTTGACTTTTGTGTGTTATCCTTGTCAGCATTTAGTTGTTAGCTGGATCCGCTGCTGTTGCTGTTGCTGCTGCTGCTGCTGCCGTTTGGCTTGTTGCCACCTTTGGTGGTCCGCTGTGGCATGTTAATTAATCAAACAAATAATAACAGAGACGTCCAAACGAGCCGAAACGGAGAAAATAAAAACTATAGCAGGCCAAATATTTGCCGGCTGAAGGCTCAAAGAACAGTCAGCAGGAGCTGGAAGGAGCTGTGGCGGCTGCTGCTGCTGTTGATGCTGTGGCCTGTTTGCCTTTGTTAGCGGCTTGTTAGCAACAACAACAACAATAATAACAACAACAATATATATATCATCTCTGTCTCTCTCTGTATATATATACAAATTGAAAAGATGATGCTTCATGGCTTTTGGCCATTTCCTGAAATCATAAAAAAAGACAAACAAACGAAAAAGAAGATGAAGCTGAAGCTGAAGAAGAAGAAGAAGAAGCAGCAGCAGCACACACACATAGCCGCAACGCGTTGCGTGACGCATCAGCATGGCCTGGCCACGCCCATCGCAAGCCAAAGCTCGCATCATTAAAATGCAGCACAGAAATGCAGCAATACTACATAACTGTGCTGCAGCTGGATCAACAGATATTCCAGCTCTCGGGTTTGGGTTGTCATTATCCTGCCGCAGTTGCTGTCGTGTTGATGTTGTTGTTGTTGTTGTTGTTGCTGCCGCAGGCTTTCCACAGGCCGCGCCTAATGGCCAGCAACAACAACAACAACAACAACAACAACAGCACGACAGCAGCAGCTGCCGCTCCCCGAAAACAGCTTCATCAAACATAAACAAACACACTGACATCGTTCGACTGACCAATGCTGCCCCGGCAACTCCCCCCGCCCAACAACGGCGGGCGAGCACAGTGGGGCGTAGCTGATAAAAGCGAAGCCCACGAAATGTTTACCATAATATAAAGAGCTCAACACTTAATATAATCTTGCAGTAGAATTCATTTTTCTTTAAATTATAATTATATACAATATTAATATTTTATTTTTTATATATATATTTTATATTTTCATATAGCTAATGGTAGCCAAATATTATATATAGCATACTTTGAGGTGCATAGCTACTAACAATTTGTTTATTTATGTAGATAAATTATAGCTATACTTTTAGTTTAATAATAATAGAGAAAACATATGTAAATAAATATATACAAATAAAAAGAAATAGCATAAAAAATAAAATGAACCTATAATATACATAAGTAATCGGAATTCTGAGGAAGGCATTTTAATATGCTTAAAATTTCTATATCATTTTTAAAGTATATTGCATCTGTTCAATTTATAGTCATACAGGAATTTCACAACATTTTCATCAATTGATCACACTGTTTGCCACACTGTGCTTGGGCATGGACTGCATATAAAGCGCACAACGACGATGACGACGAAGTTGCTTTGCTTTACGATCGCGTATCTCAAGTTTATCGCTTCATTTTCCATGTTTTATGCGCAATTTATGCCGCGTGGTCCCAGCCACCATCTCCGTTCGGACAGCATCTCAGCCAGCCGCGCTCTGCATCCTCTGTCCCCGCTGTCTCCACTCAGCTCCACTCAGCCTCATCTGTCTCGCCGCGGCTCAGGTTGGGCTCGGGCCAACGCTGACGCTGTTCTGGCTGCGATTGCACGCACCGCTTTGTCTGCCAGTCGTCAACGCTAGAAGATTCATTCGCATTTATGCCACATGTGCAGTCCGCACACACACACATGGAGAGTGTACCTGTCTGTGGCAGCCTTTCTGCTTCATCCTCGCTCGCTCGCTGCCTCCATAAGTAATTTTGCTTGCCTCGATTTCTTGCTCGTTTCATTTTCGTGCATAATAATGTTGAACTTACATGCAGTTACCTCAAACACACATACACACACACACACACACGCATACACACATATTAAGTTCAGACTGTAATTGGGTTACGCTTGAAATGATTGACAAAGTAGCTCAACATTTGTTGCTCAGCTCCTGCTTAGTTTAACTTAACTTAACTTGAATAAATTTGCAACTTGAAGAGATTTGTTAAATGCTTCAGAATCAAAGGGATTTATAGAGATGGTATAAGGCCTTTAACATAAATTTATAATGTAGAAGTAACATGCTCCCTTTGCATATTGCAATAGAATTAACTTTTCAGTAGGACTCGGTCTATATAATATCAGATGTTAGATCAGAGTTCCCTCTATATCTTCTTCTTTGAGCAGAGTAGCTTACAGTTGAGTACGCCCGACTCCTGCCCATATTTATTCTCTTTTTGTACGGCCATTAGCACGGCTTTAATCTAATGGCCACCCTCGTTGAAATTTGATGTGCAATAAAATAATAATAAAATAATTTTTATAGACTTTTACATTCCATTAAAAACAGAAATTCCCTAAGCAAATCGATTTGAGCTTCGGCTCAGTTTTGTTCTAGATCAAACGCGAACAACATTCGCTCACACGAAATACTCTGGCTGAGAGACACGCCCCCAGATGCTGTCTCTTCAAATGTCGCCCCTTCTGAATTGGCCACGCCCCCGCTCACTCACACGCTCGCTCTCTCTCTCTCTCTCTCTCTCTCGCAGACACTCACTCCCTTTCTATTGATATTCGTTTCTCTTACCTGTTCAACCTTTTTGCCTATGGGCAATTAGCTAACCGCTTTGTGAGGCAATTAACCCGCGATTAATGGGCACACACACTCACGGAATGACCTTTCTCTCTCTTTCTCTATGGGTGTGTGTGTGTGTGTGTGTGCATTGCCTTTGCTCTCGTAAAAATGTTCTAACCAATTTGTTAACCGCCTTTGGCCCTTTGGCTCCCCTTCGTCTTCTTTGTTTGTGTGCGCGGTATAAAAATTGTATTTTTATGTTTTGTCAGTGTTTATAATTAATCACCTGTTGTATGCAGTCCTCGATCCCCTCACTCCAGCTCCCTCCCTCTCTCTCACTCTCACTCACTCTGTGTGTGTGTGTGTAGCGCCATTAGCGCCGGCTTTCCTTTTGGGTCCGTTTCTAGTTCTATAATTTGCCCTCCACCTGATGCGCGCTTTGATGTCTTTATTTACTAATTTCCCGCTTATCATTTGGATGTTTTGTAAATTGAAACATTTTCACTAATTGCCTTGAAAATTATTTGTTGCTGCAACAGCTGCTGCCACTGCTGCCACTGCTGCTGCTGCTGCTGCCTCACACTCGAGTGCACTTTGACCCCGTCTCCTGCCCCCGCAGCCAGGCAGAACAATTAGAAGGCACTGCACGGCAATCGCCAACATCCGGTCACTCACTAACTCAAAATTGAAAATTATGTGGGCGACGTTTTTCCAGGAAAAAACACGCACAAAACTTCGACTCTGACTCTGACTCTGACTCTGGCTACGACTTTGACTTTGCAGTTGGAGTTCGAGTTGGACTCGGATTGTGACTCTTGACCATGTTGAGCATGGGGCCAAGTCAAAGCCATTAACTTGAACTTCGATTACACTGAGCAGCAAGAGGCTAGCTAGAAATTAAGGCAGAAAAGCGAGCTTTTTGAGTTAAGTTAAATTTAAACAGTATCAAAAATATCGAGTATTGAGGAGTGAGAAAATATGAGAGATAAAGAGAGAGTGAGAGAGAGAGAGAGAGAGAGAGAAAGAAATCAAGAAAAATAAACATATATAGAGAGTGAAAGAAAATAAAAGAATATAATTTTTGGCTATCAGGATACCATATTCTATATATATATTCTACATATACATATACATCATATATATTATTATCGATTATCAATATAATGCTATGCATGTAGGACAAGCGTGAGCCGTGAAGCAGACGATCAATGAGTCTCTCCCATTAATTCATGCTTGGCTTGAGAGAGATGCTCTCAAAGTAAAGTCAGAGAAAAGTCAAAGATTAAGAGATGTATACACTAAAATAAAAACTAAATATATTCAAGTAACTTAATTGATTTCTTATTTATTAAATTTACTTCTCTCTAAATCGCATTCTCCAATAAATCACATCAGACATACATATATATTTAAACTCTCTTCTACGCCAGCCCTCAAGTCTGTTGCACAGTGCTGCGCGCAGTTGGATAATTCTCTTCGGGGTCTGGAGGACAAGCCGTTGCCGGGCTTAAGACTCATCAGCGTCTTTTGTTTTTATGCTCGTAGCGCCGCCTGCCGCCTTTGGCCTGCCAAAACAATTTTACGATACTTGACAAAAGTTCTGCGGCAATCGCTGTAAGTGCAGCAGTGTCCACCTATGCCTAGCCCCGCCCCTCGCCCATCGATGCCCAGCCCCGATACAAGGCACAAGAATTTTAAGTGAGCTGCGACTGCGACTGCGAACGCGTCTGCCAGTCTGCAGTGTTTTTGAGAGCTTGTCGTTGTTGTTGTTGCTCATCCTTCTCAACGTTGTTGTCGCTGTTGAATTGAAAATGCATTTTTCATGATGTTGTTGCTGCTGTTGTTGCGGCGTTACAAGTTGCAACAGCAACAGCAACAGCAACAGCCACGGCCCGGCTGGAAATGGATCTGGAAAAGGAAAAGGAAAATAATGAAGCTGGCATAGACAAACGGACGCCGAGGCGCACGATTTGCTTGTAAAAGGCAAAAGACGTTGAGACAGGCAACAAAACGCAAATTAAGCCAGCCAAATTAATTGAAGTGATGCGCAGGCATAAAATCACCAACAGCAGCAGCAGCAGCAGCAGCAACTGTTGCTGCAAGAGCACCAACAACAACAACAACAACTAAATCGAGAAACATCCGCTGACAAGGCATTTTGTACTTACAAGTCATTATCACCAGCTTCATACGATCGCCATTCACTGATAAGCCAATGCACTGTCACTGTCCCAGTCTCTCCCTCTCCCTCTCCCTCTCTCTCTCTCTCCCTGTCTCACTATCAGCGCTGGCATCGACAACATCAAAGCCAGCATAAAAACGATAACGAGGCAAACGAGACAAACAAAATCAAAAACGAGAGCAACAACTGGTGGCAGCAACTGTTGCCCGTTGCCAGCAACTGTTGCACGTTGATAATGATGTCATTTGGCATTTATTTACGAGCCCATAGTCAATGCTAAACGAGCTCTAATTTACATTTATGAAGCTGTTCTACGCACGCACCCAGCCCAGAGACTCTCTCTCTCTCTCTCTCTCTCCCTCTGAGTCTGTGCTAAGCCAGCAGCTATCCACTCGAGCTGCCACAGATCTACCCTCAATCCTCTCCTCAACCAGTTGCCCTTTTCCACTGCTCCTGCTCCTGCTGCTGCTGCGTGTGTGTCCCAAGCTTTGTTGCTCTGGTTGTTGCGGTTGCCGTTGATCGTTGCGCATTGTTGATAAGATCGAAATCGCAGCGCCTCATTCTCGTCTCTATCTGCCTCACTCTCTCGCTCTGTACAACAAAAAGCAGTCACTGTCAGTGGCACAGGAGCTGCAGCAGCAGGATATAAAAACGAAAAAAGAGCAGAAGAGAAACGAGATCAACTAAGTGATTCAAAGTACAAGTGCATAAATTACAGATAACGATACGTGTTTGCGATTGCCAGTGACTAAGAGAGTGAGAGACGGGCGGGGAACGGGAGAGGAGAGTAAGGAACAGGGAGGAAACTGCGAAAATCGAGAGTCGCAGAATACCAGAGGGCAGCATCTAGACAAGGAGAAGTTCACTAAAGACAAATGGTAGAAAGCGGCGCTGGTAAGTAGATAGATAGATATACCTTAGCATATACATACATAGATCAGTAGAGGATAAACAAGAAAAAATAAATATATATATGAGATCATAGATAGAGATAAAATCGAGTTTAGCTTTGTTCCAATCTATAGATCGATACATTTTTGGGTATACTACGATCTGTATAAATAATTAGCTATGATCGAAATATAGATCGGTACATAGGCCCATAGGTCGATTGCTCCCAAACCTTGCTCAGCTTTTCGAGAGCTTCGCGTCGCTCAGATCTTTCGGCTAAATGAGATTGCTGATTAGCTTTATAGGTGGGCTGTCGTTGGGTTCTCTTCGGTGTTTGTAGTGCGTTTGATTGTTGGGGCTACTTAGACAACTAGTTAGTGCTCTGTGTGTGCCACCCAATCGAAATGTTGATCAAAATTCAAAGAATCCTTTGTGCTGAGAGCATTGTTGCCGCTGCATGAAATTCCAAGTATTGCATGCCCAGGCCAGCAACAACAATAACAACAACAACAACAACAACAAGAGCAGGAACAACAACCTATTATAAAGCAATCCTCTCGACTGTTTGGTTATTTACTCTCTGCTTGTAGTTTGCTTCTTCTTCTCTCTCTTTCTCCCCCTTTTTTTTGGCTGCTCTCGCTTGGTGGTCAGCAAATGAAGTCATAAAATTTTCAGCGTGCCAAAGCCAAAAACGACGCCCAAAAACAGTTTGTGGCGAGGCTGTTTTTTCTGCTTCTTCTTCTTGTGTCTCTCTTTTTCTGTACGGTAGGCCCAAAGCTGCCATTGATGATGAAGATGATGATGGGCCTCGGCTGCTGCTGTGGATGCTGCTGCTGCTCGACCAGAGACTCCAGACCTGGCCAATTCTTAGGCCAACAATCACACAAACTTCACGATGTCGGCAACTCCTTCAGATACAATGATACAATATTATTATGCTCGACCAGGCGCTCAGTTTCAGATTGAAATCAAAGCGAGTGTGCGCGAGTGTGTGTGTGGCTGGAGAACAATTCAGCATTGTTTTGGCCATTGCTGCTGGGGCCACCCAAACAGTTATGATTAAGTTATGCTGTTCGGCTGCTCCTCGCAAATAGCCAAAACATGACTAAGCACAACCCAAAGGACGGGCAGGGGGAGCCCAAATAATAATAAAGATAAACACTAAACATATTTGGGATCTAACTGTGTGTAAGACAACCTTTTATGCTTAATGAAGATACCAGAAGAGAATCGCCTAATTATGGTTAAATTAATGTAAATATAAATAATGTAGGCTAATCTCAGTTGAGGCATCGATAACATTATCTGAATATATATAAATGAATATATGTATATACATATATGGCTATGTATGCCCTAATTAGTTATGTACAGTACCTAGAATAGATAACTATAACACATGTGCGATCTGATGAATGAATGATGATAACGATAAATAATCGATTATTGATCATTTCAGAGATCATTCTCTGCTCTGCATAAAGACTGTGAAGTACATCTAGATATCTATTAAAAATATATACAGTGAAGTTTTCGTAAACTATGCTTTGAATAGATCCCTAGCGATTCCCGATTAACTTGCCTTGCCTCTCTGGCGACGCTGAAGAAAACTAATCGATAATGAAACCGAGTGACAAATCGAATCTAATAGAGTAGAAGCCATTGCTCATTTATCATCGATTTTTAACCAAAAGAGGTATTGAAATACATTTATGGGGATTTTTCTTCAAGCCATCTATGGGCAGTTGGCTAGCAAGATATGCCATATCATGATAGCTCTTAATTTGCGTCCATTAAAAAGTCATTTATCAACTAATTAACATTAAAAATTACGTAGTTAGCTCAATAAGAGCCTTGCATGTACTATCTTAATGCTTCGGCTCGATTGTTTTGTCCATTCGTAGCTTAAGCCGCGAGTGATAAGCAAGCTAAACACAACAACGAAGCAACATTAGCAAGTACAGCTTAAAAGTTAAGAAAACAACAAAAAGCAAAAATCAACGAACATCATATCAAGCTGAGCGAGCTGCAAACTTTCTCACGGTTGATGCCACCTGACGCCTGAACCAGAGCCAGAGCCAGAGCCAGACCCAGAGCCCGAATCTTGAGCCTGAGTCGGCCCGGAGTCTGGGCCTGCGATATCGGAGCTTGGTCCCCAAAAACGACCTCAGACTGCCTGCATAATTTTCAATGAAGACATCTGTCAGCGAAAATGTTTCAGGCGTTTTGTTTATGGCATTTAAAGCAAAGCTGATTTTTATTACCAACAACAACAGCAACAACAGCAACTACAACAACAATAAGAAAAGCCACACGCGACGACATGGTCCTCCAACATCATTGACACATCGTACGCAAATTAAAAGCATCTTCGTCTCGCATCATAAAAAAGCTGAAAAAGAAGAAGAAACCGAGTCTCTGTCTCCCTTTGGGTCTCTCTCTCTCTCGCTCTCTCGCTCTACAGCTTTCTGGTCGAGGTCAAAAGGACGCGTCCCATTCGACGCGATCTGTGGCATGAAAGCAGTTAAATGAAACACCGCTAAATTGTCGACCGCCCGCGTTATGCCGCTACCTATCTCTTTTGCATTGTATCGCTCGCTCGCTCACTCGCTTTCTGCCTGACGGTCTATGGTTAATCAGGCTCATTAGGTGGCCTCTCATTTATATACAAAATTACGAACATGGCCCGCAAATTTTTGTGGTCCCTGAAATGTGATTAAGTTATTTTGTGGCTTTCGCAAACACACACACAGGCGCGCACACACACACACTCCGAGTGAGATAGTAAGGAGCGGGTTTTCGAACGCTCCATTAACCGTAATTAAGGTATTCTTTTGCCTGCGCTTTCTTTTTGTTGTTGCTGTTGCTGTTGTTGGGCCATCCTTGCTGTTTGGTCTTCTTTCTTCTTTATTGGCTTATAGCTTGTTGTTGAAAACTTGAGACGCAGCCAAGGCACACACGGACACATACACACACACATCTACGCCCCTCTCTGTGTGGGGCATGGCACAAGCAGCAGATAGTAGCGAGGCTCAGCGAGCTGAGCCACGACGTGCTGGCCGCCTCCTGCTCGCTGCCCGTTGATCACTGCTAATGTCTACAGTTCAAATTATTTTTGGAGCATCTTGATGTGAGACGAGCAGCTAAATGTTTTCGCAAAGATACAAATTAATTATAAAATATTAGTACAATAGGCATAGTGTGAGGTCTGCTAAAGAAATAAAAAATTTCGATTCTAGATTTTCCCTGATTGAGCTAGTTTTTTTACGCTTACGCTTAACTTATGCTCATAAGTCCTCTTATACGTGAAAGTGGAGTATAGAAGCTAAAATAAAAGAACAGACTGGTGCAGACTGCAGCGGTCGAATTTCCCAGGATTTTACTCCTAAACCTTCTTCCTGTTCCCTAACTTGAAGAGGCTTATGAAAGAATCAGCTCTGTCAATATTGTGAGGAGCAGCTTTAGAGAGGATCATTAAAAAAGAAAATTAAAAAAATGTGTGTGTGTGACTTTTTTTTAATTTTATATTTTTTATATTTTTTATTTACGATTTTTCACCAGATAAATTTTGTTATTCTTATAGATCCTTCAATTTTATTTTTATTTATTTATTATAATTATTATTATTTTTTTGCTAGAAGAATAGAAGAAAGCTTAACAGAGAGAGAGAGAGAGAGAGAGAAAAAATCTTAAATATTTTATATTTTCTTGTATATATTATTTTTTATTACTCCCTCTATCTCTTAGTTGAATTTTAAGCTCTATCTCACTCTCTACTCTTCACTTCTTTATTCCTTTTTTCTCAGTGTATTTGAGCCAAGAGTTTGACCTCTTTGGTTATTATTTATGGAGCTATTAGTAAACTGTGTGAACATATTTGCTTCTATAAAAGCACACACACACACACACACCTATACACACACACGCCTATACACACTCACACACACGTAGAAGGACCGCACAGGGCTACAAATTGCCTTAAGCCCCGTTTTTTGGCAGTTTTTTTCTTTCTCTTTTTCTGGTTTTGTTGCATTTTGCTTAACCGAAACTGATTTAATTTTTGCCTCGGCTTTCAATCCACTCTTGGCCAGAGTTGTAGCCAGAGCCAGGGCTCAGGACGGGCCACAGGCACCCAAAAACAAAAAACAAAAAAAAAATAAGAAAAAAAAAAAACAACGCCCCAGCGCCCAACTTGATGAGTTAATAGGAATCGAGTTACATTCCAGGCAAGCAGCTCGCTGCACGGTCCCTGCTCGTAAGCCTACTCCTGCTGCTGTTGCTGCTGCTGCTGCTGCTGCTGCTGCCGCTGCTCCTCCTCCTGCGGCTCCTTCTGCTCCTGCGTTTCGTGGCCCGCACATGTTGCGCTACATTTTTTATTGCCGCTGCTGCTGCCGTTGATGATGGGCGCTTGAATGGACGACGACATGGACATGGACATGGTCGTTTGATGCCACTCGCTCGCTACCCTCCCCGCCTACTCCGCCCAGCCCCCGGCCTCCAGCGCCCAGCGCCCAGCTCAGCGTGCGTGTGTGTATCGGAGTATTGACAGATTTAATTAACTCATCCGCAGCTTAAGCAGACATTTTGTTGTTAGCCAAGTTATCCTTTTTTGCCTGTTGCTCCTTTCATACATATAGAATGCATATGTACGTATATGTATATGAATATATATAGATGTATATTTGTATGCATGCCTTTAGCCCGGACAGACATCCGGTGTCGTATGTTGCTCGCACTCGTATCTCTTTCGTTTGATAATTTCCGTTTTTCGACTTGAATGAACCGTCGTATGAGATGCCGCTGCACAGTGGGCATCGATCACACATAAATGCCGTATATCGATTAATATATCGATTGACTAAAACTTCGATATATACTATATCTATCGATAACTGTAGGATAACGAACTAATTTCGATGTATAGCTGTCACCATATTTATATGAAAGTGTTTGAGTATAAATTATAATATGTTATCGATTTAACATTTGATCGATTAATATCTGCATTCTTAAATTCATCAGACGAGAAGCTTTGTTTTTCTAAAATTTTAGTTAAGTATATAACAGCATATAAATTTTTTATACATCGATTTGTTTGCGATAAACAATATACGTTAATAATATACAAAAATATTTAATATTTCCTTTTTGGTTTTTATAATTATTATTTTGCGCACTCAATCAACAGCTTGGCCCCACTGTGCGGTAATCGTTACCAATTGTTTGGTTATTTTCCTTAATTTTTTTGTTTTTTGTGATCTATCGTAACGCATCTAAAACAAATATCAAATGAGCCATGCAAAATGCCGCCAAAAGGTTCCACTCAAGGATCTTTGCTTTAACCTTTTTTCTCAGCTAACCACCTCCTCCTCCTCCTCCTCCGGCTGCTGCGCCCAATACAAACAAAGCGAAGACAAAAGCTGTGCGGCGCGTTTTGATCGAAAGTTGATTGAGGAGCCAGTCTGCGACACAAAGTCTGCCCCAGCCGTGGACCAACACGGCTAATCTGCACTTGGGCTCGAAGCTTGGAGGCTTGTTAGCATCCACAGCAGCAGCAGCAGCAGCAGCGGCAGCTCTTGCGGCCTTTGTCTTAAGCTAAAGACCCCAGACAATTAGTGCGAAGCGAAATTTGAATAAAGCGACATTTATTTGACAGCCCGTCAAGAGTCTGTCGGCAAACTATAAAAAAAAAAAAATCAAAATTCAAATGTTGAGCTGCTGTATATATACATGTATGTGTGTCTGGCTGTGTGTGTGTGTGTGTGTGTGTATGAGATTCAAGCAAAAACAACTTTGTTTGATTTCATGCGAATTGTGCTTTGCATAAAGTGCAGCCATGTGGGAAAATTATTTTTTCGGCATGCCATGTGATCATTGTGTGTGTGAGTGTGTGTGTAAATACATATACATATATTTAAATACGCACACACATACAGAGATATATAAAATATCTAAGCATATATGAATATGATAAACAGCGGCGTTTTCCATGCGGCAATGGAAAATTTTTTCAAAGACAACAAGTCGCCAGCAACAACAACAACCGAAACAGCAACAACAACAACAAATTATCGTTGCGGCAAGTAAACAAAATTAATTAAATGACATGAATTTGACGTGACAATGTTTTTTTTTCTGTTTATTTTTTTGCAGTTTTTTGTTTTTGTATTTTTGATTTGATTGCTCAACATTCGGCTGGTTGCAGCAGACTTCAGCGAGCCAACAACATCGTTAGCATCAGAGCTTTTCGAGTTGAAGCCTCGTGCGAGACGTTTGCAACTGCAGCAGCAGCAGCAGCAGCCGCAACTGCAACAACAACAACAACAACAACAACAGCCGATGACGACTTGCAACCAGACATGCTGCAGACAATTGCTTGTGCAATTATTCATACTCTTCTCAAATGGGGCATATGCAAATGGGTATGCAAAGCGTGCAGCTAACTGAACTTTTTCTATGTGATAAGTAAATGCGTAATAATTGGTTGTTATTTGTGAATAGTTGTAGTTGTTGTTGTGAGTTGCATACTTATGTCTTAAAATAATTATTAATCAGACATCATTATTATAATTATTGGTACAACTTCTTTTTATCACTTATGCTACTTGCCCATTGCAATATTCAAGCACAAAATTAACTAGACAACAATAGCAAAAGCCGACGGCGTTCAAAAAGATTGCATGTCCCTGACTTCTTAAGTAAATAAATAATAATAAATATAGAGATTGAGCTCTAACTAAAACTAATGCCGGAAATTAATGCTTATTGTTGATATTATAACTGATGGGTAATAAAACACATAATATTGTTTATTGTGTTTGTTTACAATATTTTTCTTAAATTTATACACATGCACTTAAGCCGTCAATTGTTGTTTAAATCTATGTCTAAATATTTAAGCTCGTTTGCCTAAAAATACCAAATTTATAACAGAAAGAAATATGCAATCTGATATTAAATTACTCACAAGAAATGCGTATGCTTAATATATAATATTATATTGACTTACTTGGCCAAACACAAAACAAAAAAAAAACAAAAAATATTCTGCTCTAAAAAGCCACAAAAAATGTTTATATAATAAAAAATGTATAAAGAGAACAATAGGAAATAGGATTAAAGGGAATGCAAATGTAAAAAAAAAAAATGTAAAATACTTATAAATACTCAATTAAAACTTCAATTAAAAATAGTTAGTGAACAAAACTCATAAGGTGTAAAATCAATATTTTAAAAATAATCAGAAATTAATGAAGATTAAAATTGAATATGGAGTATTGAATATTGAATATTGTTATTCAACTAAATGTCGATATTGAGTTAATCACCAAGTTTTCCTATCTAACCTTTAAGGTTCATTCGCACAACTATTTTTATTAGCTCAGCTGTATATAGATATATGCCAAGAGTAGTTTATGAGCTTAAACGTATTATTCCTGTCAAAATACTTAAATCTTATATTAATCATACAAAATATTGTATATAGATGATGATATATGGTATGCTAAGACATTTTGATACCAGCTTGAAGACTCATGTGAGCTTGGGAATAAGAATCTCTCTCTCCCTCTCTCTCTCTCTCACTCTCTCTCTCTCTCACACACTCTCTCTCTCACACACTCTCTCTCTCTCACACACTCTCTCTCTCTCTCCTCTCTCTCTCTCTCACTCTCTCTCTCTCTCACTCATGCCAATTTGACTCAACATACTTTTGATCTGAATAAGGATCAGTTAGTGTATATGGGAAACTTGTCTTTGACTTCATTTGGGCACAACTTTTGCTTTCTTGCCTCGGTGTGTTTGTACAAATTGTGTCTGAAGTTTTGTTTGCCTTGCATTCGGCACTGAGAGGCGGCTGGGCTGCAATTAAAATGCATGTTCAAGTTTTTTCGTGGCAAAAGTGTCCGTCCGTCCGTCCGTCCGTCCGTCCGTCCGTCCGACCGTCGTGGCACTTCAATTGAAAGTTGCTTTGTGTTTCGTATCATTTCGTTTCTTTGACTCTATCTCTCTGGCTGCCGGCTGCTGACTGCTGCAGCCTTTGGCTTTCGAGGGGTTTTCCTACTGTTGCGTGTTTCTATTTTGCCAAATTAATATTTCTTGTTCATTAGTTTTATTTGCTTTAACTATGTGCGCTAATATTTCCTGCTTAGTAATTAAGTTTTGCCGCCGTCACCAAAGCAACAGCAGCAGCCGCAGCAGCCGCCGGCTGTTGTTCGTATTGTTGTTGTCGTTCGGACACGCTCACCGAACAGGTGCAATGCGGCGTATGAGTAATCAGCCTGGCCGGCTGACTGGCCGTTGGCTTGGCCTGCCTCTGGCTGGCCCTCTCTTGATTCCCACTTAATGCCAACACTTTTCATTTTTAATAATGAAAAATCGACGCTTATAGACCCAAACGACCAAACGCTAATGAATACGACTAACAGCAGCTACAACAACAACAACAACAACAACAACAGCAGCAACTTTTGCGCATTGCAGAAGCCAAATTGTCGCCATCAACTGCAGCTGAGTTGCGCGACATAAAATCCTGTTATTTATACAAACTAATCTGGATTTTAAGACAACTGACAGCTGCAACTGAAGCTGAAGCTGAAGCTGAAGCTGAAGCTGAAGCTGAAGCTGAAGGAGTCGTTGGAACAAATCTCCATAGCAAAGTTGAGCGCTAGAGCAACTAAATATGCCTAAGATTTTGGATTTTAGGTTTATTAATAAAGCTACATTTGTTTAATCAATTTGATTTGAAGAAATTTACAATTGGTAAATATAAAAAAATATTGAAATATTGAAAAGAAATAGAAAAAAAAAAATATATATATATATATGCACATTTAAGCTAAAAGAATATTAATAATTTAATTATAATTCTGTTCAATATTTAAAATATTAAAACAGAATTTGTTAAGTATATATAATTAAACAGAAATATTTAACATGATCTTGAACATCTAAATACTGTACAAATTTTAATTAATCATCACAAATTTGTTCCCTAACTGATCTTCCCTATAAGCATCTTCTTTTACTATCCAACTATACCAATATTATAAAAAGCTCCACAACAAATTTATTACTGCTCAAAGCTCATATTTGCTGCACTTCAGTCAACTTTTGTATGCAAATCTCAACAGCAGCTACTTAGCCAGATTGATTAGCTGCCAGAGATTAGCGAGGAACATGATCTTGAGAGCTGATATCGTGTCCACATAATGTACACACGCTGATCGGCCGATTAGCACATTTATTGAGTGTGTGTGTGTGTGTGTGTGTGTGTGTGTGATCGACGTCAAACTGTTTGGCCTTTGAGTCGTGACAAGAGCCTTTCAACTTGGCTTCCATTCAAATGTCACTTGTAGTGCCATAACATTCACTTATTGCCCACGCGCTATGCACTCGACTCACACTTGGGCCACACAGCGAAACTGTGCCATAAATAACCGTAAGATACAAAATAGTACGAACAACGGTGGAAGACAGAAAAATAAAGAGTGTTAGCCGCAAAGCCGCAAAATATGAAAATCGACTTTTATTGTGATAGAAAACATGGGCGCACTGAGGTTGCCTGCTGAGGGGCGTGGCTGCTAATGCTAACCGATCTTGGTGTCTAAACGCGTTTGTGGCTTTAATTCACCATTAAGGTATTATTTACTATAACTGCGCCCGTTTCACCTATCTGTCTCGATTCTCCATTCGCCCCGCCAGCCTCCCTCCAAACCTCCCGCATTTCCATATGGCAGCAATCCCCTCTATATGGTTTATGACAAGTCGCTCATTAGTTGACCGGCGCGCGATTACATTTTAATTACGTTGACAAGCAACACGATTAGCATGCGTAATTGTCAACGGTTGCTGACGCCCACGCCCACTACGGCACACGCCCACAGTCGCCGGTAGGTGCTGTGCCAAGTTTGTCGCCTAAGTCTTTTGTTCTCGAGCAATAATTTTATTTGTATTTTTTTCCAATTGGAAACGCACTCTTTGACCGCAATATTGCTCCATAACTGTCACGCTTAGTGACCCATTTTGGCAGCTCAGCAGCGTCTATCGTATCAGCATTAAACTGCGCATTTATAAATAAAATTCCAATAAATTAGCCCATAGACAAAAGGGGCATCTGTGCGACGACGACGACGACGACGACGACGGCGAGTCTCTCAAAAATCGACAAACCCATAAGCAGTTCGTTATTTATGTTTGCGCATATCGTAAAACTTGACTTTGACTTGCTTTAAACGGCTCTTTGGCTATGGCCAAAAGCACGCACACACACACACATACATATATACACACTATAGACACTCTGCATAGCCAGGCAAATATTTATGCAAGCTCGTAAAAAGAAATACACACAATTTGCTAAACTCGTTGACGCAAAAGCAAATACCCTACGCGGGCTGTTTAGCTGAAGATATTGTGCTGCAGGGGCTTGGAATTGTAGTTAAACTAAAAAGAAAAGATAACATTAAATGTCGATTGATCTATGCCACATTACATATGCACATACCTACTTTAAAAATTCGTAAAATTTATTAAAGGTATCTTAGAATTTACCTTTCAACTTTAGTACTCACAAACATATCAAATACAATAGTATTAGTAGTATTAGTAATATGACAATCAATGCTAGCAACTCCACCTTGCTATAGAATTTAAGCCCATCCATACTATTTCCTATTTCAACCCATCAGCATCGGTCAAAATTTTGAGATATTTTCTTATTTTCAAATAAATCAAATACGATTTTTATTTGATTCCACTTCCCCAATCCGCACGCTATAAAAGTTTATTTATAGTTCTCATCGATATATTTATATGCATTCCAGCGACTTGTTCGGTTTTTTATGATTTATCTGAAATGTTGTAAAGTCCAGCCGAGGCTGCCCTATTAGGCATATTCCACAAATACTTTATACCACATAGTATATTCATATAAAATTTTATTGATAGTTTTCATCGTAAATCAGTTTTCGCATATCGTCGAGCCATATTTGCCTAGCATATCCATATAGTATATAACTATTTTGTTTTCAGGGAAGTGCAAAAACAAATTCTCAGAATATGTTAATATTTAGATGTTACGACTTATAAAGCACAGCGCATTAAGCTTTAGCTTTCTATGCATACAAATTGATGTACACACACACACACACACACATGGAGAGCGAGATGTTTGCAATCAAAAGTAATGTGCGTAAATGCCAGCTGAAAGCAACAACAACAACAACAGCATGCGAAGGCAGCAATAACAACAAATCAACTTGAATAAACAACCAACCAGACAATTTGGCTCCACAAGTCGCGCGTTGCGGCTGCTGCCGCTGCCGCTGCCTCTGCCTGATCATTTGTCACACCCTGCAGCACCAAAAAACAAAAGAAAAAACTTAATAATAATAATAACAAATACGAAAAAAAAAGACAGCCACAACAACAACAACAACAAAGCTGGCGAAATTGTTATGCGATGACAGCAGCGATGAGCGCCGCAGCCGCTGTGGCACCCAGACTCAGAGACCCACAGCCAGAACCCGAGCTTTTGCTGCTGCTGCTGCTGCTGTGCCGTAAAGATCGCAGATCTCTCTCCCTCCGTCTCCCTCTCCCTCCCTCTCTCTCGCTCTCACTCTGTGTGTGCTGGCAGTTAGCCAAACGCTTAAGCCGCTTAAACGCTTTTCAAAGTCAAAGCCTTGGGGCAGCGCCGACGTCAGCGTCAGCGTCGACGTCGACGTCGACGTCGACACACGCCTTTTGTTTATTTAGCAGCAGCGGCAGCAGCAACAACGTGCCATAAAATAAAATATGAGCAGACTGAGCGGCAGCAACCACAACAACAACAACAACAACAACAAAAGTAAGCAAAATTAAGCTTTATTCATTAATAACACTGAACAACAAAATGTAACTTTTTTTATTTTTTGTTTTATGCAAATTATTTTATTATTTTTATTCTTTTTTTTTTTGTTTTTTTGAGCTGCTAGGAAAGTTTGTTAAATTTAATTTATTTTAGTTTGAGTATTATTTGGTTTACTTATAATATTTTAAAATATTTTTTATCATTAAAAATTTGTATTTAGGTGTAATTATATAAGGTATTATTTTTTAAAATAATATTCGTAGTTATTATTATTTATTTGCTGCTATTAATTTCATTTAATAATAGAATTTTTATTTTATTTTTAAATATTTTTTTGTTTATTCATATCATTTATGTGCATTTGTATATTTATTTAATTATGTTTTATCTATTTTACATTATTATTTACATATTTATGTTTTAGTTTGATTATTACGTATATAATTATTATTTACATTCTAATTTGTTATCAATTTATTGATTTTTCTTTTTATTTATCAATGATTGTCTTTATATTTAAGTTCTATAACTGTTCCCTCTATAAGCAAAACCTCTCAAGCAGCTCTCGCACACCCTCCGCCCCACCGTTCCGCGCGCCCTGCTGTTGCCATGTGCTAAATTTATTTTCTAAGCTTTTATTGTTTTGACATTTGGAAATTTATGGCAGACGCTGTGGGGCCGCCTCTTGAACAGGCCGTGCCATTAGCCATTAGCCATTAGCCATTAGCCGCTGGCCATTAGCTCCCAATTGTATAAATAATCGAGTGCAATTGTAATCGATAGCCGACCACACACACGCACAACATCAATTGCTTTGTTTACATATGTTTTGCGGCTTCTCTTCTCTTTTTTCTTTGGAGACAATTTGTCTGCGATTTCTTCCCTTGAGAAAAGATTTGCGACTCGAGATTTTGTTTATGCGCACAGCTCTGAATCGAAGCTGTTGAAATTCGCTTTTAGCGCTTGATACTCGAAGCGCTCAAAATAATACGTAAATATAAGAGAGGGAGAAAGAGAGATTGAAGTTTTATAAATAAAGTCTACACATGCCGACTTTGAGCATTTGTGCAGCTGGAATGCAGTGAGCAGCGTTTCAAGCGCTCGTATTACAATTTAATAAAATAATATTTAATTTCGTTGAATTTCACAAAACTCGTAGCTAGTCTGACATCTGTTTACGATCAACTTATTTGTTGACTTTTGAGCACACCCTCTACGACTTGTTTACCTACAACTCACTTAAATGGTATGTAGTAAGGAGTAATAGGAATAAAATGATATTAATATAAAATCAATATGCTCTAAGTGAACTATGAATCTATATTGAAAATTTGGAGACTCTAAAGATATGAGAAACAAAATGTGTTGGCTGATTGTCGAATTTTATTCGATAAAAAAATGCAAATTTCAAGTCTCTAGCTTTTATATCTCCTGAGATCAATGCGTTCAAGCATGTGGAAATACAGACAGAGGAACATAGCTTGATCGACTCAGCTCAAGAGTACATATACTTTATGGGGTCTGCCACGCCTCCCTCTGCCTGTTACATACACTTGCACAACATCTGTATACCCTGATTTCCCATTATCATGTGTATATAAACTTTGCTTAGATCTCTTCAACGGTTTAAGCTCCAAGCTGGAATATAATAATATCTGGATTTTTTCATAATACCTGTTATTTATTTGAAATTAAATAATAACTAATTATCATTATTCAAAGTGTTCATTACAAAATCTTCTCTTCTTCATATTCTGCTGCATTGCTCCCCTGTCAACCCACTGCCCCTCCCCCTAACCACATATCATGTTCATCATAAGCGTAAGTACTTCAATTTCAACATGATTTTCCACTTGTCTAACGCTGATTAAATATATTGAAAAATTCTTGCATAATTATCGGAATCAGTCGTACCCATTCAACTTCCCCTACCTCCATTCTCTTCGCACTAAATTACAGCAGCGAGCGCTGCCTTAATCACTTATGGCATGAAATGCATTTTTATTACAGCCCAATTGCCCAGTCATAAAGCCGCAGAGGAGAGAGTAAAAAAAAAAGAAAAGAAAAAAACAATTCATTCATGCGAACGGCTATTAGAAAAGTATTTGAAATATTTCCACGCGATCCGCAGCGCCTCTCCACTTGATCTATGCGAGCCACAAAAATCGTGAGCCGACAATTGCCAATGGACCACCAAGGTAAAGCTAACTGTGCAACCTGTTTTGGCCAAGTGTTCTCGCTCTCTCTCTCTCTCTCTCTTGCCCATTTTGGTCTGTTGGGGGCGCCAATTTTGGCAGCGCCGCCTCATCGATTTGGGCGCCGATTGCATTGGGTTTTAGCGGCAATTGAAATCGCATCTGTCAAATCACAGAAATTGTTTACAAAATTGAAAGCTTGTTAGCAAATATTTCTATATGAGCTGTAGGCTAAAGCAGGGCATATTAGCTAGGTCAGTTAGGTTGTTGAAGCTATTATATCATTGCATTCAGCGTAGTTAGAATAGGGGAATTAGATATGTGACTAAGCCGGAGGGGTTTATTAAATGAAAAGTTGCGCTATAAGGCTTAATTTAAGGAGTTTGCTTTAATAATGCGAGTTCATTGTAAATTGCATGTTAAAATATTAAAGAGATTAATATAAATTGTAAAAAATAAAAAATAAATAAAATATACAAACATTACAAAATTATATACTAAAGATCTACTACAATTCAAGACAAGCATTTGCCAGCTCTACTAACTGCTTGGTAGAGTAAAGCAAGTTCATGGTAAGAGTATTTAGTGAGTCGCGTATGCCCACAGTACTTGTAAATTGCATATTTGAAATGCCTGAGCGCATCTTCTGCAGTGGTTTGATGAATGTGTGTGGGCGGAGGCGGAGAGGGGAGGGAAGGCTGTTGCCATTTCAGGAATGCCTTCTAATTGTTTTGTAATTTGTTAGCCAATTAATTTGCGGCTGCAATGCGAACTATTTGCTGTCGTTGCTGTTTGTTAAGTTTAACGTTAACGTTAACGTTGACTTTGACGTTGACGTTGACGTTGACGTTGACTAATTGCAAATGCAGCGAGGCGCGCGACTATTTTGATTTTGACATATTACTAAAACGTGCACGCTATAAAGCGCGGCACGCAAATCTGAATAGGAACAGGTCCAAGTACGATTGCCACAGCGACAGCCAGAGTGCGACTCTGTCATATACGTATATTCAGCATTTTATTTAACATCACACATTAACATTAATTGTTGCACATTGATTTAGTGCTCAGGCAAGCTCATAAAAATATCAATCTATCTCTTTCTCTCTGTCTCTGTTTGTCTCTCCCTCTCTCGCTCTCTTTGTCTCTATGCATTTGTGTTATGCACTTCGAATTGCATCGCGTGGGCGTCGTCAGCGTTCTGGTGCGCATTTCCTTATTGCTCATACGCCGTGTGGTGCAGCGCTCACTTTCCGCTTAACCCATGAAATTGACAACAATTGTTCAGCAAAAACGGCAAGCAATGCAGTAATAATAATCATAATTCAACTTCATGACAATTTCAACTTCATTAAAATTGAGCATAAATTAAAATGTAGATTATGCAATATTGAGTTTAAAACTTATTGCAGTCTCTGTTTATGTTATTTGTGCTCCAAAAGCCTTTCATTCCGGAATGAAACGCCATCTAGAAAATCTACTTAAATGGTTTTAAATACATAACTCTTAAGCATTCTTAAGTTTTAAGCTGAATGAAATATACAAATATTTATGGAAATACAAGTTAAAAACAAAATATATTTATTTATTTATTATATAAGAAAAATATATATTTATGGAAATACACATTATACAAATTTAAAAAAATTATTTTTATTATTGCAAAAAAATAAAAAAAACTGAAAAATCGACAAGAATTTTATTCAGAAAGTTTGAAAATAAAAAAATTTATAAATTTATTATTCTTATTAATATTAATTAATTTTAATTAATTTCAGAAACAAAACAAATTTGGTGTGCATTAAAAACTACTAAATTAAATAAATATTTTTCTTTATAAAAAAAAAATATTAATAATAATAATGCAAATATTATTCTATTGTTTCAATCATATTGTATCATATCTGCTATTAGAACAGCTTCATTTGAAAGAATTATGTTAAATTTCCTGGAAATGCTTGGGCCTCGTTCTTGAATTGATTGCGAGCTGTGGGTCATGTTATAATTAATAATGTCTTAATGGGTTAAATGTGTGTGTTTTGAAACAAGTTTACAAATGTATTTTTGTGAGGCACATAAAACTCATTAAATCATGGCATAAAAATAAAAACAGCTTATCGCACGAGATCAGTCTGAATTCTTTTTTCGATGATTTTCTCATCGTCGCTCAGTACAATAAATGAACTTTAACAACTTCTTCAACGTCAGCGACACTGTTGGCCCAAAACTAGACGAAGACGGTGAGTTGGGGGGAGACACAATGAAGGAGAGAAGGAGCGAGGAAGAGAGAGAGAGAGAGAGAGAGAGAGAGGGCTGTGGCTGACGCCATAAACTTGAACTTGATTGGATTTGTTAAGCAAATACAATAGAAATTGATGGTCAAGCTTATCTAATTTTACTATCAAAGCGATTATCGAGCTGTCCGTGTGTGTGTGTGTGTGTGTGTGTCTGTGCGTGTGTGTGCTTGTTGAAGCACGCTTTCTAACCGAGTCTCGACTAATTAATTAATATTTTATGATGCCGCTGCCTGATGCTCCGCAAACAAAGCAGTGGGACGTTGGGCAGAAGAATTTGAAATTCATTTAGTTGCTGGATTTATTTGCGAGCGAGGAATTTCGGGTGATGATATCATATGGTAATAACGCAACAACAACAACAACAACAACAAAAGCAACAATAAGAACAATAACAGCAGCCGCAGCTGAGTGAGAGAAAACGTTTGCTGGGCAACGCAGCAGGTGTTTCTCTCTCACTGATTGAGACTGGGAATACGAAAGGTGTATTGGGACTTTGGGTCTGTGTCGGGGACTTGGGCATCGGCTTGGGCTTGGGCTTGAGCTTGGGCTTGGGCTTGGGCCTGGGCTTGGGCTCTGATCGCACAGCACGCCATAAAATGCTTTTGCTTAATAAATAAAAAAATTAATTTTTATGAAACGTGTTTAAACAAACAACAAAGATTGATTGGCCAGATAAGATGCAGCTACGCTTCGCTACACACACACACACACACACGCTCACACACAAACACACACACACACACTTGACTTATCAGAGAGCATGTTTCGAGTTTGTTGCCTGAGTCTTTTGTTGCCAACGTAGCTGGCGCTGCGCTGTCTGCGCCGTCAGCTGCTCATAACTCTGGGCATAACTCAACTAGTTGATAGTAAACAACTTTCCTGATGAATCAATTGACTATATATGCACCTATATACATACATACACACATACACATATAGCTGGGAAAGTATGGGCATATTCATAGTTGACTTAGCCTATACGCTGGCTGGCTTTGCGTTTTCCTTCTTCTTTGCTTTTCGCTAATGATAAATTAAAAGCCACAATTAGTGATTACTGTCACACCCAGAGGCCAGCACATTGTTTTGTCAATAGCACAATTTATTGTTGTTGTTTGTACAGCTAATGGATTTATTGGGTAAACAGCTGTCGCATGTTAAGCATTTGTCAAAAATTCCATACAGGCTTCCAAGCCAGCGACAAAACAGCCAAACTGGCACCACTTGCTGGCACCACCGACAACATCCACAGTCCATCTGAATTTGTTGAACTATTTGCGCTTTACTTACAAATATCAATAGCATATGAAGCCATGGGGAGTGCCCAAAAGCCTCTGGCTGGGCCCAGACAAATTGGCTACAGCGATTTATGGACTAGGAGTTGGCACAAGCTCGAAGCCAGGCAATACGAAATCGAGTATAAATAGACATATTTCTCACACAGCTGCTGAGGGCTTCGACTGGAAACTTCTATAAGAAGTATGGTAATCACTTACAGGGCAGAGGACATAAGGCACAGGGCAGCTCAGTTCTGTCTTTGCTCCATTGAGATTAATGTCAGCAGAAAATATTTATATCAAAGGGAAATAATTTCAAGAAAATAACTTAACAAAAATAGACATTGAAAATAATAGATAAAAAAAATATATTAAACAAAAATATATATATATGTACATACATATATACATATATCTATGTCTATGAATGTAATAAACAAATTCATTTTATTTATAAAACAAAAAATACTATAACATAAATACACAAATAAATTCTACAAAATTTATTTTGTTGTAATTTATTATTTCGTATTTATTTATTTATTATCATTTATATTTTATATTTATATATTTTATTTTTTTTTTACATGAATTTGCAGATATTCTATCATCAATTTATATTCCCATATATAAGTAAATTATAAAATACCTTTAGCAAAAATATTCGGAAATATGCTATATACGAAATACTTTTGCCATTTGAGTCGAATTCAATTATTATTTAAATTGTCTAAACTTTGCTTACAATGCAGCTGAATTGAGAGTGGAAGCATAGCAGCCAACGAGTTCGTTGCCTAAGTCTTTTGTATGTCATCATGCTTGCACAGCTGCAACAGAAAAAACCCCACGACCAAAAAATTGTACGCAAATAAATGGGTGACAACAACAAAAATAACTACAACAACAGCAACAACTGTCACTAAGCCTCGCTAAGCTTCACTTTCAACTGTTTCTAAAATTGGCAGCAAAAAAAATAAAGAAAAGAAAAAACGAAACGAAACGAAGAAACTGAGAAAAAGAGAACACAAATTGAACAAACACTCAGAACAGAAATTCCTTTCATTGGTTGCTCTTGTTGTTGTTGTTGTTGTTGTTTGCTTGTCTTTTTTTTCTTTCTTGTGAGCAGAATTAATGCCTTGCGATAGCAAATTTAATTTATTACGATAATTTTTCATTTTTGTCAACGGCAACAACAACAACAACAACAACAACAGCAGCAGCAGCAGCCGTCGTATTCGTCGCTGAAATTTGAGCGCTGGCCAAGTTCGAGGACGCAGCTGACTGAAATTGACACTGAGCCAGAGACACTCTGTGTGTGTGTGTTTTGAAGACGGGCGCGATAAGCGCGACTAATAATGGCTAATAAGCCATTAAAAAGGCATAAATTGTTTTGTTAGCCCATCTCTTAATAAATTCCACATCAAATTGCCCCGCGCCACTTGCTGCACTGCATCCATCTCAAGCCAATGTGTGTCTGTGTGTGTCAGTGCCTCTCTCTCTGTCACTCTCTCGCTCTCTCCCTCTCTGTGTGTGCGACTGGCAACTAGTGGCAGAGCGACATTGTCGCTGGGGCATTTCCCTTAATTTATGTTAATGGACGCTACGCTACAAATTGCAATGCCCTTTGTGTTGGCTCACGTTGCCGGATACCCTGTAAAAAGTGTGGCAGGCGTGGGTATTTTAGCTGTAGCAAACAAATATTAAGCGCTGTGACTGAGTTTTAAAAGTATATAAGAGTAAATATGGCTAACAGCCGAATTGTGAATGAATTCTAAATTGGCCATGAATTGTATTGATAATTATATAAATTTTTTATCTACTTATTTATTTATTATTTTTATTTATTTATTTAATTATTTATTTTTTGTATTTTATTTTATTAATTTATTTATTTAATTATTTATTTTTTGTATTTTATTTTATTTATTTATTTATTAATTTATTAATTAATTATTTTTTTTATTTATTTTTTTATTTATTTATTTTTTTATTTATTTATTTTTTTATTATTTCATTCTTTTTAATGTCACAAATATTAAATTACTTTAAAATTATTATTTTCACAATTATTTTTAATACTCTACCAATTTGAAGCTATTTTACATTTAATTTGAATTTAAATGCAGAATATTATTATTTAAATGATAGCCGTATTTTGCCTTTAAACATACTTAATTTTTATTTTTATCAAAATAATAATATACTCTGCTTCTCTATTATCAGAATGAGAAACCTAAGAAAAATAATGGCAGAAAGTCATAAAAATAATTCTTGAACAATTTAAAACTTCTTTGTTTATATTTTATTATTTAGTTTTAATATTATTTTCACTTAAGAATCTTCAACTTGCTGATGTAAAATAAAACCTCTAAGGACTTCGGCCAACGTTTATATACAATATCTACTACATATATACAATACATACATATTATATATGTGTATATATGTATGTAGTTATTATAGTCCTTAAACGTTTCATGCATATCACAGAATGTTAAAAAAATTTTAATAAATTTTATTATAATTTTCTCTTTTGTTGCTGTGGTCGTCGCTGTTCGCTGTTCGCTGTTGCTGTTCGTTGTTGTTGTTGTTGTTGTTGTTGTTGTGACTGCATCTGTTCATCCAATGGGATGCGTTGAGCTCTCTTCGGCATTTTGTCGGCATTTTTGTCTTTGTTCTGCTGCTGGCTGCTGTTGCTTTTTGTGTTTAATCGATTGTTCATTGTTTTGTTGATGGCTTGCAGTAGTTGTTGTTGCTGTTGTTGCATTGGTGGCTTAATGTGGCAGCGGCATTTATTATTTCGACATTCTTAACGAACTTCGAATTTATGAGTTAATACAATGCAAAAAGCATACAAAAATACTCGACGAACTCACACCGATTATATATCGATTTATAAATATACATACATACATATATGTATATGCACTCGCATGTGTGTGTGCCTGTTGGGGGCGCACTCAATTTGTTTAACCGGTCGTCTGATCCTTTGCCCATAAGCCGTTAACTGCTGAAAACATTTCGTTTCATAAATTACTCACTTAATTGCCCATTTGCACTTAATTTTTCCTTCATCTTCGCCCTCTCTCTCCCTCTCTGCCTCTCTCCCTCTCTGCCTCTCTCCCTCTCTCGCTCTGTCGCTCTCTTGAGACTTTCGTTAATTAAGCTGCCAATCTTGCAATGCGCATACGCAGCGTGGGCCCAACTGAACAGCTTGGCAACTGGGCAGAGCCAGAGACTGAGCAAGGCAGCTCTCTGCCGGATATCGTCTGGATATCGCTGGCTTGGCCTTCGCCTTCGCAGCGCATCGTTCTCAATATTAACTCAAGCTACTTAAGCTCATAATTGAAATAATGTTCAATTAATGGACCACTATTAAAGCGAGCAATGGGCATATTAGTAAAGCGCCAGCGCACCTGACAGCCGCTTGTGAAATATATTGAGCGTTGTCTTCCCTTTGGATGAAGCACATTTTTTCTTTAAATATTTAACAAAACATTATAATGAATAATAAATATGAAAGATAAAGATACTATGTTAATATTAAATGTATAAATGTACATTATCTAATATATTTGAATATAATATATGATATATGCTATGAGATATACATATGCTAACAGGCACGCTCTTCCTTACTTCCTCATTTTATAATCCCGACTCTTATCGTAAAGATATGCCGAATTGCAATTGATACTAAGCAAAATCTCTCTCTAACTAAAAGTTTCTATTGCAACAACTTTTCTTAGTGATATTGTTGAAATTTTCAATCAACAAAAGTAGCAAAGAGGCCAAATAATAGATAAATCTTTCTCTCAAAAGAAACCATTAGCAGCAGCTACAATGACAGATCACTTACAAGTCCCCAGGGCAAGAACTATGCTTCGTAGACTCCACGATTTGGTGCAGTTTTATTCCAAGGGCGCAGCCCACATGCAAATAGGCCTGCAATTATATTCAAATTAGCGGTACCTGCCCACCCAATTGCCATGGCGTGCCACAAGAAAGAGAGAAAAGAAGACCTTGCACCGAGATTCAGAGCCAGAGAGAGAGAGAGAGGGAGAGAGAGAGAGGGGCGCCGTTGCCCCAGCCGTGCCTCGTCTTATGGCGGCTGGGGCAGTATTTCAAAAGCTTCGGCTGACCGCTAATTAGGAAATGATTTACTACGCGGGCATTTGCTTTATGCCACACACACACACACACACACGCACACTGGCGAAGGAGTATAAGTGCCCGTAACCACCCAAAAAGACCGAAAAGACCAAAACAAACCACGGGAGACATGTTGGCCACCATGCAAAAAAGGCGGCCAAAAAGGCAACAGCAATAACAGCAACAACTACAACAACAACAACAACAACGGCAGCAGCAAACAACCAACAATTTTCAGGCATAAAACATTTTGTTGTTTCTTTTGCTTTTTGTGATAAGGCAAAAGGCAGCAGCGGCAGCCGCAGCTCCAGAGTGAGCCACAGCCTCCGCCTCGGCCGCATCATCAACATCATTATGAAGCTGATCATCATTAGCTGCGTGTGTGGTGTGATCAGTGGCCAGTTGGCTGCTCCTGCACGCTGTTAGCTCTACTAGCCACACAGAACACACAGCACAGCAAACAGCAAACAAAAAACAAAAACAAAAAAAATAAAGCCAAAAACAAGCAAAACCAAAAATTATTAATTATAGTCACGAAAGGAAATAAAGATTTCATTTCAACAGAATGCAAAAGGCCCGCACAGGCCGACTACAGCAAACAGCAACAACAACAACAACAACAACAACAGCTTGATGTAGCGCTGCAGCATTTCTCACAGTGCAGCCAAGGGCCGCGGGGCCTAAAAGGATTATAAAAAAGTTGTCGAAACAAGCCATTGGCAAACAGCAACAACAACAACAACAACAGCACAACATTATTAAGAAATTAAGTAATTTCTTTTTTATTTATGCTCCACGAGTTTTACTTTAGATTATCTCGCTTGGCCTACCCATGCCCAGGTCTCGGGTCCCGGGGCCCGGGTCCACATAAAAGGTTAGCTCCCTTTCGACTGCAGCTGTGATCATTTCATACCAGCTGCTGCTGCTCCTACACTGTGTATATAGGTGTATATACATACATATAGATATATTTATATATGTGAAATTTATTAACGATTTTTTTATGTCTCGTTTCGGCTTTTTGGTTTTCTTATTTTTTTCTCAATTTTTGTTTTTTCATTTATATTTCTTGGACTCTCGCGGCATAGTCAAGAAGGTGTGCGCATAGACACTTTGGGTGTTGGCCAGCTAAGAGAAGAAGAAGAAGAAAAAAGACAAAAGTAAAAACGCAGCTAACAGCGTTTCGGTTTTATCGCCTTCACTTTTGTTTTTGTTCTTTTTCATATTTGATGAAATAATTTTTGCCAATTGGGCTTCCAATGAAAGATCAGCGCCGCCTAAGTGGAGCTAATTTGTTTGCTGCGAAAATATTTGAGACGCGCTAATAAGACGCATAAATTTCAGTCTCTCTCCCTCACTCTGTGTGTGGTTGATGGGCTGATTAGCAATTTGTGGTCAGGATGTAGACCACACACACGCACACTCACACATACACACTTCAATTTGCTGTTGAAAGCCAAATAGGTTTGCGTCAACAAACACAAAAGACTTAAGCCACAAACTTGAATTTGATTTTGATTTTGATTGAAACAAAGTGTTTAGGGCAGTTCAATTTTTAGTGTGTAATTCGATAAGCCTGAGAAGCACAGTATACCGTTGTTGATTAGCATGAGAACAGTAAGACATTAAAGCTTAACTCAAATCTTTAATCTCATCGTTTTGAGAGCCAAAAATCATAAAGAAAGTTTATTGGGCCTGGACATAAAGAGCTCTACGATAATTTGAATTACTAAAATGGCTTGTTAATGCTTGTTAATACATGAATGAAAATCGCATAGAAGAGCGCTGAGAGAATTGTTTTTTTTTAATTTTTTATTTTTTATTTGCAAACTGTCTTGAGAGAATTTGAAAGCATATTTTACTTTAGAGTTCATTTGCTGGAAATTGGGTTGATTATGGATTCCACTAAATCAGATCTAATTCGGGGTATACTTTTAGATCATATATGTACTTAGGAGCTGCTCTCAAATACACTTTCATCACATCAAGTTTCAGTCATGTTTATAGATCTGCTTTACTTCATATATGGAAATAGTTTGTATTTGAGATAGTGAGTATTTGAATTTTAGATATAGCTATAGATATAACCATATACTTTTGATCCAATAATTGAATATGTGTTTATATATATATGGGTGTATTTAATGTTACGGATCTTAATTTCGAGTGAATATCAAATAAATGCTTTGGATCTACTTCCTACTAAATACTTAAAAAAAAAAAAAAAAAAATCATTTATTCGTTAATTTTTTGTTTATTCACTGAAAATCTCATTATTATTAAGGAAAAAATTGTAATTAAAATTCAAAATGCTTTTGAATAAGTTTAAAGATGCAAAGAATTCATGCCTTGACATGTATTCCGCCCACAATGAAGTTGATCGCAAGCGCAAATAAAATCACTCCATATATGAGCAAATACTTGAGCTGATTCGCTTAAAGAGCGTTCTTAAACGAAATTCGCCTCAATATGGATCACTTGATCGACTCTTGAGGCTCATATGCGCATATATAGAGAACGAACTGACAGCCATTGCGAATCATTAAAAATGCATATGAAAGCTCATTTTCGTCTTGCGTACGAGTATAACACATTTATGGCCTTTTCGGGCCTGTCATGTGGCCAAGATACAGACATTTTTATTTGTTATTTGTTGGGCACGCAATGCCCAATGAAAGCTGGGCACAAGCCTCGACTACCCTGCCATTATTATGATGATGAATGATCATTATATGATCTGCCCGCTGTGCTGTGCGGTGTGCGATCACTTCATCTTCATCTTCAGACTCTCCTTCAGCTCATCCTGTAAACTGTTGGCGGTTGCCTCTGTTGGCTTTACCAATTTGTACTCAGCCACAAAACTCACAACTGCCAACTGAGATCTCAGTTTCTGCCGTGATCTGCGATCTGCGAGTCTCGAGATCTCTGAGATCTCTGAGATCGGGGCGATCGCCACACGCTTCGCTACTTTTTGGCACGCCGCGGCGCAAATGTCAAAAAGCTGACAGCGTCGCACCATGAATAGCTCACATTGTTGTTTCCAGCTATGCGGCAACAGAAAAATAAACGAGCAGAAGCAGAAAAAACGCACATCTATAGATTATATAAACAAGTGAAGAAACTGTCGAAAAGGGCAACAAAGCCAATATACACTAGCCGAGCCATTGAACTACTTCAAGTTTTCTTCAAGCGTACTTCACATCGAGCTCCTTACTCAGCAATCGTGACGAGTGCTATGCGCGATATGCTAAATAAACAGTCAGTCAGTAAGAATATTTAATATACCTATACAAAATAAATGACAAGAAATTTCAATTTAAAAACAATTTAGTCAGGCATATTTAATATATAACAAATTTATTGTAATTTTTTATAATAGCAAATATAAAAATTAAAAAAAAAATAAAAATGTAAAAAAATATAAAATAAATAAATAAATACAAATTTTAAAATTTAAACATAACATAATTTAATAAAATAAGAAAAGTATTAGTTAAAGAATACAGAAAAAAATAAAAATAAAGTAAATTCTCCTTATTATTATTATTATTTGTTATTAGTTAAATTAAGAAAGAAAGAAGAAGAAACTTGTTTGAATATTTTTTAAGATATAAATATAGAATACAAACGATATGCAAAATATTCAATTTTAGTTTACCAAAACATTCTTCTACAAAATGTACTTTGATTTCAATTATTTTATTATAATGAATAATTATTGAAGCTGAAGCGTGCTTTAAAAAAACACTCTCTCTCTCTAATTTCTAATTTCTTTCTTGTCCAATCGCTCACTTTGGCCTGTGCTTAAATATTTTATAGCTATTTCAATGAAACATTTTTTGTTTAAATTATCTGCTTATTACCATCCAGTCTAGTTAGTTGGGCATTTAAGAAGACTCGAATTGACAGCTTCAGCTGTTACAAAATCTTTGACTTATTTATTTACCTATGTTATTTTTTTTTGTTTTTTAACCGACTTCAATGCGCGCTTGAGCACAATAGTTAAGGCAGAGAAATATTGTTAGATATTTTTTCTTTAAGCTGAACTCAAGTGTAAAGAGCTGATGAAATATGAATGCTGCTCTGTGGTTCAATGCGAGTTCAGTTAGTCAGTCAATCCGTCAGCCAGCCAGTCAGTCAGTCAATCCGTCAGCCAGTCAAGTTGGGGGCTAATCCGCAATCAACGCGAATGCGGCGATTTCTAATTTGCTAAAGGTGCGCCCCAACAACAAACAACAACAGCAACAACAGCAACAACAGGCAACAACAACAACAACTAATAAATAATATTAATGAAATTATTTATGCTTCAATCAGGCAGCTCGAGCCCGCAGTCAGTCACAGACAGCGTGTCGCTCCCAGCCCTTGAGCAATTGTTGTTGCGCTGCCCCCGCCCCCCGCCCTCCGCCCAGCATACTACTCCAAGCCTGTAAGTCTCTGTTCCGCTTTCAGCTCCCGCTCTCCGCTCTCCGCTCTCCGCTCTCTGCCTCATTTTCAAATAATTAATAACAATAATTTGCCGCACGATAAGAATTGAATTGAATTCCATTAAAGGCGCAAAACGTATTAAGCCGTATTCAGGGGCCGTTAAGGGTAAAGGGGGCGTGGCAGCAGCATATGAACAACACACGATGTCTGCCAGCAACAAGCAACAGCTTGTGTGTTTATCTAGATTAAGCCCTCGCGGCCAACAAAACAAAAAAGAACTGAAAACAAAAAATTACACAAAAAACATACAAAAATACAGTTCATTATTGAAATCATTGTTGTTGTTTTTTTTTTAGCTTTTTTTGGCTGCTGTTCGTGTAGCATTCGCAGCTAGACATTTTGGCATTTCATGAGAGTCTCATTGTCAGTCGAGCCACAGCTCGAGTCGATAGCCCAGACACGGAGATTCAAGTCTTCCGACTCGAACACGCTCTGAAGACTCACAAGAAGACGCTGGGCTGTGGCTCTGACTCTGGCTCTGGCTCTGGCTTTTGTCATGGCAGACATGTTGGCAACGCCAAATGTTTTTCTGTGTTCTGCCTCGAGCACAAAAAAAAAAAAAAAAAAAAAAAAAAATTAAAAAAGAAAAAAGATGTACACGAGGTACGATCGAAGAGCTATTGTCTTTATACACACACATGCATATATATTTATATATTTATATATATTTGAGTTTCTATAAAAATGTTGATGATCAGCGCGATAAAGCGCGCTCTGTGTGGGGCAATTATGAGGCAAGCAGACAGACAGACGGACAGAGAGGCAGGCAGCTCTTGTTGTCTTGCATTCGTCTATTAATTTTGGTTATTATTAAATTGCCGCGATTTATCAACAATTATGAAGATTGTCTTAAACGAACTCAAGCTGCGAGAGCGTAATTACAATTTATTTGCTGATAATGTACAAAGCTAGCAAGGGACAATGAAAAGATTTCTAAAAACATTTAACAACTATTTGGGATAGCAAATAATAGCAACTGATGATGGGCAAGATTTGATATAAAAGAAATATAGATAAGGAATTCAGATTTAATTTCCTGTTTTTTTTTTTTTTTTGTCATGAAGCAAATAATTGCATAAATGTCAAATATGAAAAGTATTCTATAAAAGTATTTGAATTAATATACAACATTTATACATTGTAATAAAATGTTTTTGAAACATTCAAAATTTACCTTTAGCAAAACTTATCTATATTATCAATTTACCCAAATTAGAGATGATGCTAAGCAGCTTAATGTAAATCCTGAAATCAAATCATGCAAATAATAGCATTTAATTGCATATGAAAGTTGTTCATTAAAATAGTAGTATATTTTAATTTTATGTGACTTTTTGCACTATCGAATCTATTGTTAATAATCAGAATTAATATTAAGAATTTTCAATTAATAATCAGAAAATTTTCAAAGAGTTTGTATTGATATTTTTATTATCATTAGTAGAGCAAATGCTGAATATCATTATCAGTTGGATAAATAGTCAGTGCTTTCATCGAACTTGATATCGCGGCGTTAAAATTAAAGAAGAGATTACTGAGAACAGAGCACAGCTTGAGAGATCTGCCATGAGGTTTATGAATGAGAATGCCCCAGTACAGACTTTATACTACAATATGGCTGTATGACCCATGCAAGTCCTTATCCCTTATCCACATGTCCAAGTCTGTCAATCTATAAGAATCGAGTAGTTTTCATTAAAGATATGATTCTCCATATTATGCTTGTTCTTCTTATTTTCCAAGTAGCTCTGCCCAAAACCCATACAACCTTCATTTTTGCCTAAGCGAGCATATTCGAGTACTTTTCAAGCCGCCCACTAGACTAGTTCTCTTACCAAGTCTCAGCTGCGCGGGTGTAGCACTCATACAGATATCAATATATACATGTATATCCACATATGTATATGTATATGTATATGTATATATATTTGTATTCTTTTGTAACTCTGCTTGGCCAGCCCCAGTTTTGCAGCAGCCTTGGCAGCCCCTATGGCTATTCGAGTCGCAGTCGCAGTCGCAGTCGCAGTCGTCGTCGCTGTCGATGTCTGAATCGAAGTCTCGGCGGTTTCTGCAGTTGCATTTGCTGTCGGGGTGGTCCAATTGTACTTGGACTTGAACGATTGGCTGGAGCAGTCGACTGCGGTTGCTCACGAATTGCATTAAAATTGCAATTTCAGGCAGCGCGCAAAGTTCATGTCAGACATTATGTTTGGGTAGCCCAGCCGGAGAATTGTAGGAGGTACACGTTGGGTATTCACTGTAGTTGCTGCTTCTTGCTGATCTTCTTCTTCTTCTTCTTCTTCTTGCTGCTGCTGCTGCTGCTGTTGACTGTTGTGGCTGCCGCGTTGGCTGGTCCAGCGAGAACGGCCATTTTGGCCATTTGCCGTGGCAGACAAAAGGCACGACGATTTCAACGCTTTGTCGTGTTCTTTGTGCCAACTGTCTGTCCGTCCGTCCGTCCGTCCGTTTGTCTGTCCGCTTTTGCCTGTTCCTCTTGGCTCACACGAGCACAAGTACAAGAGTTCTTGAGCTTGGACTTGAGGCTGCAGCTGAAGTCGGAGCTGGAGTTGTTGAATGTTTCGACTTGCACTGCGGCCGAAAGTAATTTATTTCTTTATTGTTTTACGAATTTACAATGCAACTGGGGAACAAGGTGACTGCCAACTTCCCAACTTCCCAACTGGCAACGCAGCCATAACAATCACGCCGCACGTTCGTGTTTTTGTAGTTGTTGTTGTTGTTGTAGTTGTTGCGTGTTGCATTTGGGGTGACCACCTTGACTGCACACACACACACACACACAGAGCGAGAGCGAGAGAGAGAGAGAGTGAGCGCCTCTGGCTAACATCGACGGCTCATCAGTGTCAATGCTTGGGCAACAGGCGAGTCCGAGTCCGAGTTCGCGTTCGAGTCCGACTCCGACTCCGAGTCCGAGTCGGTTGTCCATTGCTGGCTCGCCTACTCCTGCCTTGGTGTGTGGTACGCATGCGCCCAGCAGCGCCCCAAGGAATGCGTTGCACGAAATGCAAAATGTCAGCGGCGGCTGCAGCGTCGGCGTCGGGCCAATCGACTAAACGAAACTCAAGTCGGAGGACTTCAGCTGCGACTCGCAGCGCTACTCGCCTTAACATTCCGTTCGTTCGATTGGAATTTCCTTTGTTTTCTGTGAGAAATTTCAAGCCAACACATAAATTGTCGTAGGCGCAAGCGGCTGCAGCTAAACACCAGCTACACCAGCTCTCAGCTCTCCCTCAGATCCTCTCAGTTGTGCAGTCCAGCTGAACGAACAGTGCTGAGCAACGCCCAAAGCTCAATGCAAACACACTATGCGACAAAAGTAAAGGGATTGACATAAATATATAATTACATCAGTACACAAACTAAAGTAGAAATGTTAAAAAGTTTATCTTAAATACATTAAATATTTACATGGTAAATATATTTGCAAAAAAAAAATGCTTTAAGTACCCGAAATAAAATCTAGTTTCAATAAAATAATTAAATATATATTTAACAATACTAAAGTTAAAGAAGTAAATACAAAATATAAAAAAAAAATAAATATAAAAATAAATGGGCATTAAAAATTAGGAACAAACATTTAAAAATAGCACGAAATAAAGTAAAAATAGTAGTTGAAAATGTCAAATTAATATCAAACAAATTTAATTGCATTTTCTGAAAAATTGCACTTGAAAACAAATAATTTACTAAGTATATTAATTGTAAATTTAATTTGATCTCTTCATAAATTAAAAAAATAAAATTGAAATTGTTATATTTTATTTTTAATTTCTGCATTTGCACACTTTTCTGTTATTTAGTAAAAAAAAATTCATATATTTAACCTTGATTTGCTATGTTAATAACATTGAATGCAATGTTAAGTAACTGTGCAATATTTGCATTGTATGAGTACATTATGTTAAGTTGCTGTTAATGATTAATGCGTATATATTTTAATTTGCTCTGTAGCATATGTGATAACAGTGAAAAATGCTTACTAAACTTTGTTGTGCAGTGTAAACGCAATTGTTATTGCTGCGGCTGCCGTTGTTGTTGTTGCTGTTTGTCAAAGCTTGTGGCAATCGGGTGTGCCAAGCGAAGATCTGTGGAACGGTAGATCGGTAGATCGGTGGATCGGTGGATCGGTGGCGATCATCAGTGGTGGCATTTAGACAATTAAAATACTTCAAGTGCTTGTCTTTCGCTCAACGTCACATTTTGTTTATTTATGTGCATTGATTTGCCTGGTAGCTTATAAATTTTCGTTGGCCAAACAATGAGAAGTCGTTGCTGCTGCAGTTGTCGTTGCAGTTGTTGTTGTTGTTGTTATGCGGCCAGTTCGTTGCCTAAGTCTTTCGTTTGTGTTTGCATTGCTTTATTTGCGAATCGCCTGCACAGAATCGCACTCGCAATTCGCAGTTCGAGCTATTTTTAGCGCCCAACCACTTACACAATTCGTTTACATATTAAATACGAACAACAACAACAACAGCAACAGCAACAACGACTGCAAATCAATGAACGTCAATTGTTTATTCTACTCAATCAAAATTCCTAGGAAAAAATTCCAAAGTTGTATCATTTACAAAGCAGCTCCAAGCACTTGGGCTCGATCATTCAATAAATTGGCGCTGTCAGCCACTTCATATCGACCCTTCCATCCAGCCGCGTATTAGTCAACCCCACCGTTCCCCGTTCTCAGCCCCGCCCACCTCGCCCCCATCGACAACAAATGACAACATTTGAAACTTAACTGGCTGTCAAATGCACTTGCAGTATAATTTTTCAATTAGCAAATAATAAATCAAACTAACACTAAGTCCAGCCGCAGCGCAGCCCCAGTCAACCTCTGTGTCAATTTTCAATTTTCAATTTCAATTTCCAGTCTTTGGTTTAATTAATTGCAGCAGGGTGAGACTCGGGAGTAGCCAGCACTCTTGGCTACTGCTAACCAAGTTGCATTCATAATTACGCATATGAAAAAGTTTTCAACTATTTTGTTAACATTTCTATTTACTCTAGAATACCCTGGAAATTGGGTAATTATAGGGTTGACTCCTATAGCTTAACTGCAAGATTTCATATTATTTTCCTGCAACAGTTAATGAAATGATAATTTCTTAAGATTTCATATAGTTATATAGATAAAACTTCGAGAAATCTTTAGAGATCTTTAGAAATCTTTAGAAATCTATAGATATTATATTCATTTCTTTCAATAAAGCAAAACTAAACGAACCTGTAGTACCTTGGAATATTTTGTAATGTTCTTTTATTGATATCTCTGCAGATCGGTGATCAATAGTGTTTTGCACTCTTAGCTACAGCTATGTGTTATATAATAAACTAAATCAATAAGCGAGCATTAACTCTATTTATTCTCCTACAAAGAAATATTTAAATATTTATCGTACCTATAAATATTCATAGGAGCTCTAATCAGATTGTACTTTATCTGTAAGCTATTACGATTAACAGCGACAAATTCAACGACCCCATTTGAAGAAGGGGCGGACAAAACCCCCCAGGAGAGCCCTTCAATCAGCATTAAATGCGATTATCAATTAATAGACAAATAGACAAATCTCAATTGCAAACGATCTGAGTCGACTCTAGTTTTGCTGCAAATGCTGATTAATTGCTTTGTTTGTGTTTTTGTTCTCATTTGGATTTCGATTTGGATTCCGATTTTGACTTTATAAAAAAAATTTGCATTGAGTGCAGCTTGCTTCCGTTTCGTGTTCGAGAAAGACTTAGACAGCGAACGAGCTGCTTCATTAGGCGACGCAGCTTATATGCTAATACCCTGGCCGGATCCTGTGGGGTCCAGCTGGTTAGCCATGCACCCAGCTAGTTGCGCCGCCCAGCTGTCAGGCTGCCTGTTCAAGTGGCATTTGCTCAGCACCTGTTGGGGCAGCCACGCTCCGCCTGTTAGACACTAATCCGAGGCATTTAGTTACGCTTTAATAAGATTTACCTTTTTATAGATATATAGACCCGCAGCAACTGCAACAGCAGCAATAGCAGCGCCTGCTGAGAGTCAGTCTCTGGCGAGAGCAAAGCTCGCGAGTCTCGCAGCTGCAGACAAAGCGACGCGACTTTTGCCTTGCTTCATGCCACAATCTGGTGGCAGCATCACTCATACACATCTAACTGAATGTGTGCGCTGCTAATAAAAATTCCATATCTAATGGATACTCTTACTCCGAGTCCAAATGTCATTGTCATTGTCATTGTCATTGTCATTGTCATTGTCATTGTCATTGTCATTGTCATTGTCATTGTCATTGTCATTGTCATTGTCATTGTCATTGTCATTGTCATTGTCATTGTCATTGTCATTGTCATTGTCATTGTCATTGTCATTGTCATTGTCATTGTCATTGTCATTGTCATTGTCATTGTCATTGTCATTGTCATTGTCATTGTCATTGTCATTGTCATTGTCATTGTCATTGTCATTGTCATTGTCATTGTCATTGTCATTGTCATTGTCATTGTCATTGTCATTGTCATTGTCATTGTCATTGTCATTGTCATTGTCATTGTCATTGTCATTGTCATTGTCATTGTCATTGTCATTGTCATTGTCATTGTCATTGTCATTGTCATTGTCATTGTCATTGTCATTGTCATTGTCATTGTCATTGTCATTGTCATTGTCATTGTCATTGTCATTGTCATTGTCATTGTCATTGTCATTGTCATTGTCATTGTCATTGTCATTGTCATTGTCATTGTCATTGTCATTGTCATTGTCATTGTCATTGTCATTGTCATTGTCATTGTCATTGTCCAAATATAATCGAAAAGCTTTTCACACATATTTTCCATGCAAATCTTTTCGCTTTTACAACCTTCTTTCACTTTAATCATACGATATATACTAATAAATTGCTGCATGATTGTAGAGTGTACAGTCAAATCAACAACTTTCTCATTTCTCATTGGAATTTAAAGAATGCAGTGAAAGAGAGTTGTGGGTATTAAGTTCTGTCGAACGTGGGTCGTCGTTGGATTGGCAGATGCAAATACCAATGAAATGCCTGTGGCTAGATGGCAGAATGTATCTAGCGACGAGTGCTGAACTAATTAATGCGCTGCTCAAGGCATACATAGGGCTTCCACATACCACTTATATGTTCCATGCCCATGCCCCATTGAGGAGCAGCAAATTACACGAATTGCTTTTCGTAAAACAGTTGTTGAAACGAGACAAAGGCCAAAAAGCTGCAACTGCTCGAGGGGGCAGAGCCAGGAGGGGCGAAGCGCCTGCACTCAAGCTGTGCTCCACTCCAACAATGATTCGCCAAGATCCAGATCTTCACATTCATATCCACATCTATCCGCAGTCAGATGCGCAGCAATTCATTCATATTTGTATTTACTTAACCTGCCGATGATGATAATGTTGCCTGGAGATGCCTTGATGACTTGCAACTCGAACGGCACAGCAAGAGTTTTTTTTTTCATATTATTATTATTATTATTCCCTTCTTCTTCTGCTTTTTGTGTATGTGTGTGTGTGAATGAGTATGAAAGGCCAAGTCTCATATTTTATGGGACGCCCGTTGCAGTGTAAATGGAGTTTCGACAGCCTAATTGGAGATCAACGCAGTATAATTGTGTGGCGGCCAGGTTTGCGGCTTCATCATCAGCCGCTGCCCGAGAACAGGTGAATGAATTTGTGACAGCAGCACAAAGGCAAATGATGTATTGATAGCATCTGTTTGGGAGCACAAGCAGAAGCTGCAGCAGAAGCAGCCACCAGTCAGCAAAGCCATCAGCCGACATAGCGGCAGGACGTCTGCAACAACTTTTGACAGACATTTTCTGGCTGGCTTTGTTGCACGTCTGCCGGCTGCCCCTTGGGGAGACGACGCGTCGCAACGGCGAAGCGGCACAGCGTCTGGCCATGCAAATTGAGCTGCATACAATTGTTGCCTTTCTCTGGGTAGACCATATAAATTAAATTCAACTTTAAAGCGATCAATGTTAAATGCGAATAAATTAATCAGAAATGAATTCATTTGTGCAAGTTCAACTATGATTAAATAATGCTAATAATACATATTTAAATCCCTAGAAATCTAGAAATTTAAGGCATTAAAAATATGCGAAAAATAAAAATAATAAAACTAATTTACTGAATAAATACGCATATAATATATTATTTCCTATATTTATATTACTTATTTATTTATTTCAAAATTTTAAAAATAAATAAAAGCAAAAAATTTACAAGATCCTTCGAGCCGGATTTGAACCAGCGACCTATGGATGTCTACACTTTCAAGTATCACGCACTCTACAGTCCACCGCTCTACCAACTGAGCTATCGAAGGTCGATGCGCAATGTGCGCCAAAACGCATAAATGAGCAAACGACGCGAATGGTGTTTATCAGCGAGCGAGTGAGCAAGCGAGCGAGAGTTGAATAAATCAAAACGTTTGCCTGTGTATGCTTGTATGTGTGCGTGCGCTCTTGAGCGAAAGCTATGCCAAGCGTGTGAGTGTGCGAGTGAGAGATAAGAGCTTTGCTGCGCAAGCAATGAACGTAGCGATGTTATTGTTGTTGCTGTTGCTGCTGCTGCTGCTGTTGTTGTTTTTTTTTTCGATTTTCGTCTGTTATTTCGGTGGATCAAACAACGGCGCTTAGACGTGTAAACAAAGAGGGGCGCTGCATTGCTATCAGGGCAACAATTAACAGGGCCACCTAGAAAAACGCTCTCCATGACTCACCCGCCTCTGCGGCAGGCTGCGCCTGGGACTTCGCCTGTGGCCAAGCCAAGAAGTGAATCATGCAGCAAACACGCGCCCAAAGCAACAAGAAACTAAATCTTTAGAGCTGTGCCTTATCAGCAAGCAAGAGGCAGGTGGGCACGCACTTGGCTTCTTGGCCTGGCCTAGAACAAACTACCGCAGCGACAGAGGCAACAGCGGCAACGGCAACGGCAACGGCAACGGCAGCGGCGGCGCCTCGCAAAGTGTTCGCTGATAAGCGAGACGGCTCACACACGAGGCTCAGTCCCAGCAGAGGATAGCAGGACGGAGCGGGACGGAGCGGGATACTTAACAAACCAATTAGGATGCCAAAAACACAAAAAGAGAAGGCAACAAGTCATAAAACAAAGAACAAGTAGGCGTGTGCTGTGTGTGCATGTGACTGACCGCCAGATACCCTGCATGAGAGACCCTGCAAAGAGACTGTGAGCTACAATATGAAGTGGAGTAAACTATAATATTATTATATATATGTATATCTATATAAGTAAGTTCTGCTGGCCCATAGATAGAGACACTAGAAAATACCTTGCATATAGAGTCTTTATTTTGTAGGTCGATTGCTCGCTATTCCAATAATATAAGGATACGACATTGAGTACCCTGTATGTAGGTATTTCGATATATATATATAATTTGCAGCAACTCAGGCTCTTTTCAATAAATACAGGGTATCAAGGTACCAAGCACGCATTTGTGGCAATATCAGTTAATCTATATATATATGTATATAATATATATATAGAAGTATGGCCAGCGGAGCGAAAAAACTGACAGCTTACGGTTAATTACTGACAAAAACACACACACACACATAAGTATATAGAAGGAAGAGGCACAGCTAAGCGCCTTGCGGCAATTTGTGTGATCCATTGAGCAAGGTATGAGAGCTAAAAATGAAGGAAAATCTATATACATATGTATGTATGTATGTATGTATGTATGTATATATGCGTATATATATACAGCATATTGGATCGATTGCCCAAACTGTCTTGTTAGATAAGAAAATGATTGGCCCTTTCGGGCCGAGGGCGAGCGTGCCCGGCGGGGGGCGCGAGCATAATTTCGGTCAGGTAACTAGTTATGTTCATAATTTTTTTAAGAATGACTCAAATAGTTTTTCCCTCGGCTTATCACGATGGAACGATCTAAAGAGTTTCTCTAGTTTTCCTTTCGGTTTAGCTCTCTTGATGTTGGTATCAATTTCCTGCGATGATTGAATGAATCTTTAGTTTTTCTTCGTCGTCGTTTTTGGTATGTGGGCGTCTTATCGCTTGGTCAAAATCTACAAAGAAAAAATTGCCAAGTTCCGGGAAATTTTCAAACACCTTTTCCTTCTCCTCTCCTGTTTTTTGACAACATTTTGTACTTAGTTTTATTTTATTTAGCAACTAATCTGAAATTCCGACTGCTGCGTCTCTCGCTCTGTTTGCAGCATCTTTTCAGCCGCTCGGATGAGTCATTTAATTGAGCCGAAAATTTACTTTGTAGTGCACTACAGAACCGGGATAAATTAATTTACCGAACCTTGATAAAACGAAGAAGCAGCAGCAGAAGAAGAAGAAGAGCGACGCAGTAAATAAATAAAATCCAATCATGACTCACACGGAGTCGAAACTTGTCTTGGCTCGTCTCTAGTCGACTCGAACTGAGAATCTTTATACTCGATTACAAAAAGGGAAAAGTATATTAGCTTTGTGCGTGGTCCGTCTTGATATATGTAAGTATGGCCATATGACCGTCTGTCTGTCCCTCCGACTGTACAACCCTTCGGCAATACGTTCCTTTGACTGCCAACTCAAGGAGAGAATTTAAAATATTGTAAATATATATAGTATTATATAGATATGTGAATACCCCTTTCGGGGCGCGGTTTTTGAGCTTCTGTTGATATTCGAAACACTTACTAATTATATATCCTTGAGGTATGTCGAAACGTGAATACACCTAAAATAACTGCTCTGATACCGTGAGCAAGTATCATGCGACCGTTAACACCCGACATAGACATTCCTACTTGTTATTCTGAGATGTTCTATAAATAGCTTCAAGTCGTTTTCCTTTCTATACATACATATATGTGACAAAAACCTCAATTTACTTGTCTGGCACAATCCTCCTTATCAGCTTGCCATATACATATGTATGTATATATTTAAATAATCGAGTGTATATAATAATCGCGTTCTTTTCTATAACAAATGTTGCATCATATTTAGATCGCCAGCTGATTGATTCGCGCCATTTGCCTTGATGTCTCCTTGTGTATTGGTGAATGCGTTTGTTTTGGTGCGTTTCTCTATTGAGAGCTTTTTCGTTGTTTACGAGGCGAGCTTTGAGCTTAACCAACTGCAGTATGCATGTGATCCATGCGTGTGATCTATAATTAACTTACGGATACTAAATATAGAATTCTGAGTTCAAAAATTAAGTAAAAGAAAATAAACATGTAAATTAAATATGACATATTATTTACTATTATCAAAAAACATTTTTACTTGTTTATATTTACAAATTTATTTACATATTCCAATTAGTATTATAAAGGAAATTATTGAAAATTAAAAAAAAAAAATTTATAATTAAATTTAGTTTGGCCCATAATCCATGCAGTTTTATTATTTATGTATATGAAAACTATATTTAAATGAGCTTCAAATAAGTATTGTAACTAAAATACTATTCTTTTTGGTTTTTTCCATCTACAAAAATTCAAGAAATTTGATCAATTTAACTTTTCAGTAAATGAGAAAACTTTTCTTGTAATGTTTAAAGAAAACCAAAATAAATATTTATAAAATATTTATGTTGATTATCAAATAAATATATTACTGATATTTCTTGATTACTAAAAAATACATTAATAAATTGCCATCTATTAACTATCTATCTATTATGCTCGACTTTGCATTTTTTCTCAGGGAAGCGAACATGCTTCTTGGCCACTGTTCGCGATTAAGCGCCACGCGTTGGGTTTTCATGCGAATCCGAATATCAGTGCGAACATTGGGTGATTTTTTACATTCGCCATAGTTTGTTTTCATTGGGTTTATCTGGAATGCCTGCGAGCACTTAGGTTCGCGTGCACTCGCTATCATCTTATCGACCGCACACGTAAATGCCCGCTGCTCCGGTAAGCGGATAAGCGGGCAGCGGGCAGCGGGCCGCGGGCAGCGCTTAGCTTTTATGCTGCGATAAGCATTTGCATTCACTTTTGTTTAAAGTATTCGAAATTGTTGTTGTCTTGCTCTGATTGGTCTTCAAAATTGTCTTCGAAAGCTATTTTTAAACCGAATCGGGGCGAAGCCATATATAGACCTTCGATAGCTCAGTTGGTAGAGCGGTGGACTGTAGACAGTGAAGCACAAGTAGATATCCATAGGTCGCTGGTTCAAATCCGGCTCGAAGGATCATGGTAAATTTTTTTAAATAAAAAAGAAAACAGAAAGTAAATAGGATAAGATTATAGTTAATTAAATTGTAAGTGAATGAGACAAATGTAACAGATGTACTAAATGCTCTCATAGCTACAGATATATAGTATTATAGCTAACCTCCTTTTGTACTGCTTACCTAAGGTACATAAATATTTTCTGTTTTATAGATGATTATTTATATGTATTCAAATTTTACAATTCAATTTGATAGACAATAGTAAAGCAATATTGATAAAAAATGTTCAACTTTTACGTTGGATATATAAACAGTATAAACAATTTCGAAATGATCAACCAAATTTAATATTTATAAAAGAACCAAAAATTTACAAATAAAAAAAATAAATCCTTCGAGCCGGATTTGAACCAGCGACCTATGGATATCTACTTGTGCTTCGCCGTCTACAGTCCACCGCTCTACCAACTGAGCTATCGAAGGTATATAGCGAGGGGGGAATTTCGGCTATTGTTAAGCTACTCACCTCGACGCGCTACGAATATTTTTCGATATCGCTTAACAGCAATTCGAAAAAATCTATTTATAGTAAATAAAAAGCCAGAGCATTTAAATTGTTTTTATATGTTTTTTAATACGATTTTTTCATTTATATTTTTTCAACTTTCTTCATCATGATCACCATCTTCATCATCATCATCAGCATTGTTTTTTAAATAAATAAAATAATAAAAATTTATAAGAAAATTACAAAATAAAATGGCGCGCTCTTCTATGCCAGGCGCAATTACGTTTCGATATTTGCTTTTCGAGTACTTTCTTTTTTTTTACTTTTTACTAATTCTTTTTTCCAACATGCTGCTTAAATTGAATAAATTAAATGCTAGATTAATTTATGTATATTTAACATACGATTATTATATTCGAGTTTAGCTTAAAACGCATAACAATAAACGATAGATTTTTTTTTCTTTTTCAATTTTTGTTTTTGATTATATTTAATTTAGTTTTTAGTTGTAGTTTAACTTTAGTTTTAACCTTTCATTTAGTTAATAAGTTTTTAGCTTTGTTTTATGATACATTTTACTCTTAGTTTTGGGAACGAACTTGAATACCTCTGCAAGGTAAATCTATATAAACATATACATATATTTATAATAATTTCAAGTTTTTCACGCTTTGCAGAACATTCTTGCTAGCCTGATTCGATTTTTACATATATATATAGATATATATATATATTTAGCTTAGCATTAGCTTTTCTATACAATTTGTTCAATTCAGCGAGATACAAAAGTATCTCCGAGTGCGGTCTATGGCATTTTGTTTGTTGACTGCGGGGGGTTGGGTCGTGAGGGCGTGGGGGCATGGTGGGGGCGGCTATTTACAGTTGTTGCTTGCGTCTCGGCGTTTGGCTCTGTGCAACATTTCCAAAGCCTGGCTGTGGAAAGTGACAGAGACGGCGGCGGCGGCGGCGGCTGCTGGGATCCTCCGAGCCTCGGACCCTTGAGAACCCGTAGTCCCGGTACCCTGGTAGGCTAGGAGGCTGGGGCTGGGGCTGGGGCTGGGGCTGGTCGGTCGCTTGTGGTGGCTGCATTTCGCTCTACATACAATTAAAGTCTACGATTTACACTTAAAATTCAAATATTCAGTCCATTTTGTTTGCGTTGTGTTTAAAGCATTGACGGCTTGGAACCAAACAGCATTTGATGCTCTCTCTCTCTCTTGCTCACTCACTTTCTCTCTCTCTGCTTCTGCTTCTGCTTCAGTTTCAGTTTAAGTTTGTGTTGCTCTGCGGCTTATCGACAGCCACAGCCAACAACTGTCATATCCTGATAGTTCTTGAGCACAACTGTCCTTTGGTCATTGAGATAGAGCATCGAGATGCCCTCCAGCTGCGTGGGCACGCAGCACGCCTTTGGTACCTTCCCTGGATTGATATTATTGACTAAGGTCTGGACGACCGCGTGGTTGGTGGAGTTCAGATGGTCGGCCAGCGGAAACGGACACTTGCCGTGGCAGTAGTACGCATCGTAGCCGGGCGGCGCGACAATCCAGTCGCTCCAGCCCACATCCTGGAAGTCCACGTAGAGCGAATGCCGTCTGCAGGTCTCCTCGTGGTTCTTGCGGCGCGAGCGCCGCTGATGGCGCCGATTGCGGCCGCCGCCGTTGCCGCCGCCGCCCTCCCGCGCGCCGACGTCGCGGATCGAGCGCGACTTGTGCCGCCCGTCGTCCGTGTAGGTGAAGAGCAGCGGCTGCTTGTGCTGCCACTCCTCGTGCGCCTCGTCCGCACTGCGGCGTAGGCGCACGTGGTGATGCGGCGCCGGCTTCAGGGAGCGCATCGTGCGCACCTCCACCAGCAGCCCGAAGTTCTTCTTAGGTGTTGCCAGCCACCGATCAACGGCCGGTTGGACATCGAGACTCACCGTCTCGGTGCTGTTCAGGCGCACGGTCTTCGTGTCCAACAGCAAGTAGCTCGGCTCCCGGTGGCCCCGCACGCCCACCCGCGTTATGTCGTAGACGAGCACCTGGTAGCGCGTCCGGTTCACCGCCTGGCTAACGCTCAGCGCTGATCGCTGCAGCTGCAGCTCGGCGGCCTTCAGCTTCTCCTCGGCGGGAATGCTCTTCACATCGAAGTGCAGCCGAAACCGATGATGATGTGGAAATCTATCGTCGATTTTACTATCTGCAAATAGGGGAGAACAAGATGATGGAGCATTAGCGAATTGCAGTTAAGACATATGGGCATAAATTGAGATATAATAAGATATATATTATCCTAATACTTTAGCAATTAATCAGAAGAATCATTAGATATATAGAAATTATAATAAAGTAACGAAAATCGAAAAGAAGAAATCGAATAAAGTATGTTAACAAATTAAATTGAAATATATGAAAAGTATATTTTGTGAAAGAAGAAGAGGAACTATTAAGAACTGACATATGATAATACAATATGATGATGATGTTTGAACTTGATTGATATACCTTATATATACATATATATATGATAATATGTGTATGGATATATGATAATATAACAAGAGCTTAGAATTTGCCATACTCAGAGAAGTCATTATAAACTAGTTATAGAAACAGGAAAATATGCATATATGTTTATACGTCTTTAATCTTCCATTGCGGAATAAATATAACAGAAAGCAGTTGAAAGTTGCTCATGATGAATACACGGAATCTAGAAGAAAGCAGCATATAAATGTACCAAAAGTATATACCAAATATACTGCAGTAAACACTAAGCAAACGAGAGCTACAAAAAATGGCACATTCCCATGGCACGGCAAGGCGATTTAGCTTAGGCTCTGCTCTGCCTCCCTCTCGGTCTCACTCACGCTCTCTATCGATCTCTGCCTCTGTCGTCCGTCGCCTACCTTTGTCGCAGCCGACTTTTACGACTGGCGCCTGCTGCAAAAGACCTGACCCACCCACCGAGAGCGCACCGCCAAGGTGCAAGGTGCAAGGTGCAAGGCGCAAATCTTAATTTGAATCGTGATGCGACGTAGGTGGAAGAAGCAGGCGAACAAAACTATCTCAAGTACCACGAAACAAAAGGAGGCGAACGAAAAGGAGTCGTAAACGCTGTGAGCCGCAGGACCAGCGACGAGCAAGAACCAAAACTCGAGACTCGAGCACGGCTTAGACACTTGGCTTTAAACACTTGGCAGTGCTACCTGATCTACTATATATGTACATATATAGATGTGTGCCTCTCTCACACACACTCTCTCCCTCTCTCTCTCTCCCTCTGTGCTATCTAGCCTAACTGCTTTATTGTTCATCCCCTCTAATCCTGTGGAAAATAATGCGAAATACGCTTTAATAATAATTGTTATTTTTACAAACACAATATAAAAGCCATTTGGCGCATGCGCTAAACGTTCCGGGTGTAATTCTCTAGAAAAATTTCAAGGTCACATTTGGGTTAAGAGTTTGCGGCCAACAGCGCAGGTAACCCAGGACACTGCGCGTGCGAAAGAGAGGCAGAGAGAGAGTGAGAGAGCGAGAGGGACAGGGAGTGCGCGCTGGCGTTACCTGTGCTCCTTTCTGTTGTCCTTTCATTTGAAGCTGCGGAATTTCCGCGTGATTTCTCAGCGCTTGCGTGAATGATGGAACCTATGCGAAGATACCTGTAAAGGTGTCTGTGTCGGCTCTGGCCAGGTATGCAAATCGCTTAGATGAACTGCAATTTCGAGGGAAAATCCTGGCCGTCGCTTCATTCGCGTTTCGCTAGCGGAAAGTACGCGTTGCTCAAATTCAGATTTTAAGTGCGGCCGCCAGTGCTAGCCAACTGCCACTGCCACACGGCGGGCAGGTGCAAATAGGTGCACGCAATTCTCATGTCCTAATTCTATTTAGCTGCAGTACTTTTCACTAAGACCAAGACTTTCTATAGAGTATTTCAAAGATATTTATGCTAATGTCAAGCTCTTAGCAAGTTCCTTGGGATCAATTCTAAAATTCAGTACTACATAAGGCTGGCAAAAATATTTAACTAATTTGTATTCTGTTTCTATTTTGAGTAGTTTCATCGTTTCAATATCCAGATATCTTTTAAGTCTAGAAGTCTTCTATTTAGTCTGTTATCAGTTTTCAAAATAGCATAAGTGAATTTATTTTATATTTTATAATCTTAAAACGTTTTCAGATTTAATAATTAGAGAACCTAGCTTTGAAGCATTTAGTTTTTCTAGAAAATGATCTAATATAATCTCCAAAACGTAAGCTATCCCTGTATTTGTTATATGTATTACATTGTATTTAATATGATAGTTTAAATAACATTAAATGTTATTCAAACATAAATTTATTTTTTATTAAAAAATGTTATTACTTTTAAAAATATTCAAAATTATTATTATTAATATTTTTAATTTTATTTATTGAAAGAAGAAATTAAAAAAAATGAATTTCATTTATTTACTAATTTATAGACTTTAAATATACTACCTTATATATTGGTAATATTCTATTCAAGAATTTTGTAATCTTTTGGAATCTCTAAATAGCATATTTTAGGGGAAAAAGCTTTAAGCTGTGAGATCAAAAAGATTTTTCTATATTTTCACATTGCATCAAAATGGTTTATATGGGAACATTACCATGAAACGGTAAATCAACTGAAATATATGCAATCCTATATGTTAAGACAGGCCTCAACTAGCCATAGACTAAGTTCTAACTATCTGATCAACTATTTCATATATATAGTATATGTAGGTTAACTACGCTCCAAACTCCAAAGCTCTTACTAACCGCCTCTCTCTCTCTCTCGCTTAAGCTCAAGTTTTAGCTCTTTTATATATTATATGGAGCATTCATATAGATAATCTACAAGTGAATCAAGTTTCGAGCACTCACCTTTATGTGTAAAACTTCGGACAGTGTTCGCTGATTTGGTCAGGAGTCCCGGCTTGGGTATATTCACGGAATCAAGTTCGTGTCCCATGATCTGGGCGTAGAGATTCTTCATGGCCTCCGGTATGATGATTTTGGATCTGTCGATCTTCGGCGGCCGCTTCATGTTGAACAGCGAGAGCAGGCTGTTCTCGATTTCGACTAGAGTGGATGGATCCGGCTTCACTTTGTCCTTGATGAGCTCCTTGCTGCTGTAGGTGGCTGGCTCGTCCTCGGCGATAATTGCGTCCGCGCTGCCCGGCGCTTCGAACTCCCCCAGTACGGTGTCCGTGCTCTCGAATGGGGCGGCGTCAACTGATGCGGGGGCGGGGCCAAACACTTGTGTGTGCGGCGCTGCTGTTGTTGTTGTAGTAGTTGTTGTAGTTGTAGTTGTAGTTGTTGTTTTTGTGTGTGTTTGTTGTTTTGGCTGGTTTTTGGCCATTTTGTTAGTTGATTTAGTATGCTTATGCTGTTTATGCTTATTTTTGGAATTTTTGGAATATTCTAATTGGTCTGTTCTTGATTTATGCACTTCGTTATATTGTTTTAATGCAACGGCACTTGTCTGCTGTTGCTGCTTCATATTAATATCACTATCACTGCTCTTGTTGTTGTTGAGTAGCAACTCATTGAATGGATTAAATGCTTTAGCTAATGCTGTTGTTGTTTTTGTTGCTGTTGCTGTTGCTGTTTTAGTATTAATTATGGCCTTAGTCGTCGTTGTTGTTGTTGTTGGCGCTATCGCTGCGATAAATCTGGTCGATATATCCTCGGTGCTAGCAACTTGAACGATCGTTTGAAAAGTCGCCAGCACTGCGAGGAGTAGAAGCCATGCGCGCATGGTCGCTTGCAACTCTGAAACGATACAAAAACATAGGAAATTTCGTTTAGCATTTGTCGATAGGGTTAAAAACGACGCCGGCAGCGCAGCCGGCAGCGCCAGCCACTCGAACTCAACTCACTCAACTTATGTAGCGCGTGCGCCCTGCGACAGAGCGAGATGACTATACCATGAGCAAAGCACACACACACACTCGCACAATGCGTTTGCGGCTGCGCGCTCTGAGCGCAGCGCAGCGCCGTTTTGAGTGCGAGAGCGCGCATTGAGTGGCTTTTATTGTTGTTGCTACTTGATGTATGTGTGTGTGTGTGTGTGTGTGCGTGGTGGTCAGGTAGCAGCTTCCTTAAGCGCAGTTTTATGACCAGCGAAATGTGCGTGCGTGCGTCCTGCCAGCAACAATGCAAGCAAACTGAGCTGTGGCTCATTGGCTAACGCACACACACAGAGCGAGAGTGTCAGTGAGAGAGAGGGAGAGACAGAGAGAACGACTCAGCTTTGAGTGTTTTCTGTGTGGTGTTGCAATCGCGGCGGACATTGCACCTTTTCGGACTGACACACGATCTCAGCTATGCAGCAGCGATTTGTGTCTACGCTTAGAAATTCAATACAAATTAAACACACACACACTCACACACCTGTTCGAGAGTGGGGTGTTTGGCGTAGAAATTAGAGAAGCCAACGGGGCCGTCATAATTTTTCGTCATTTTTCAATACTTCATGTAAGACGAACTTATCGGCCCTTTTTTGATTTATACACAGGGCGGCATTTCAATCGAGTTCAATCGGACAATTTTCAACATTTTCACTATCTGAGTTCTTGGGGAAAATTTATGAAAATTATTTATTAAAAAGTATTTTCTATATAGATTTCTAGTTTCTTCTTATGGGCTATAAATTTGTTGAGATTTCTATCTCAAAGATGAGTCCCGTAGCCTGCCTAGGCGCACCTTAAGCAGGTCTACGTGCCCCTCACACACACACACACACACACACATACGCACACGCACAACAAATTACATGTTGTTTTTCACATAAAGATTAAAATCTTATCTAAAACGAGGCGGCAAAGGAATTTTCAAAAAACAAAAACAAAATATATGTACATATATATCGTAGAAGAAGAAGAACATTTCGATTCGAATTAGTTGGCACACGCTGGGGGGTGTCTTTTATTTTGTACTTCGTCGAAGATCTTCGATAAGAGAGAAAAGGGCGCCCGAGGCTGAATGAAAATTTTCATAATTATGCATTAGACGTTTGACTTATCGAAATGCATTATGAAATGTTCATAATTTGTTTTCTCTAGTTTCTCAGTTTTTAATATCTTCCCAGAACAACTGACAAAAGGAGTGAGAGGAGGAAGGGAGAAGGAGGAGTCGGAGCAGCAGTCGCATACCTGCTGGCATTTCCGGGGGGTTTTCCGCTATTGAGCGCAATGCTGGACTGGGCCTTTCCCAGCTGTCATTCAAGAGCGCAAAAAACGAAATTACTCGGCTAAGCATTTGACTCAAATTTCATCAAATTTATATAATTTTTTACTCCATTTTTTTTTTTTTTTTGAATTTTCAAAAATTTTTGCCAACTGACAAAATTTGTAGTGCTTTCCGGTTGGGCAATAGATGATATAGTAGACCATAACTATGTCACACTCGCACTCACACACACACACACACACACACACACACACTCACACAGCGAGGCAGCACAATATGCACTCAAAGATACAAAGATACAGTTACATTGAGGCCAGAGCCAAATACAATTCATATTATGTCTTTTGGCCGATAATTTATGTGCCAAAGGACATTCGACGTGTCCTTTGTGGGCATTTGCCGACACGCACTCGGGACACTACGGCACTTTGTTGTCGGCCAATTTCCCGGAATACCGTTCGGGCATCTCTTACGATTATGATATATTATGAGAGTCGGCAGCGTGAAAATATTTTGATCGAACTGGGCATATGACGGGGAATTCCACTAAGTTGTAAAATGATTTGATATGAAAGGAAGTTTGGAATCATAAAAGATATGGGAATTCAAGTGGAAACTGAGATTGCTGTTATATAAAGTAGACTCAATTCTTGTTGACTAATTGGTGAAAATCATCTAAATATATATGTATGTATATGAATATCGTGCTTGGCTTTATATGCCAGATATAAAACTAAAAAGTTTTTGTTAGTTTTTAATTTTTTCTTTTTTGATAATTGCATTTACCCAATAAAAAGTGCTTAAAAGACTCAAGAGAACGTGCCGAATTGAAATAGCTTTTTATAGTGTATATAGATATCATATGTACGTAAGTGTATGTATATATATACATACATATATGAACTCACTATAGTATCAGACTTGAAGCAGCGGTAAAACAAAGAAAATTTAATGAATATTTCTATAATAATAAACGTTAGAAGTATTTAAACGAAAAGAATTATACATATATAATAAATTTAAATATATGATACAAGAAAAAAAATTAATCAATTAATAAAAAATTATAGAATCAATATTTTTTTGTTTAAATTAATGTATTTATTTACGAAAATCTATTTATCAATGAAATTTATATATTATGTGTTTGCAAAAATATAAATAGTACAAAAAAATTTAATTAAATATTGCCAAAAAGAAACGAAATTCTTAAAAATTCTTTAACATACATATATCAATTATAAACATGGCCTCATTGTTTAACATGTTCAATTTGAACTTTTGATTAACTGATTTATTAAGAATTAAGCTGATGTAATACATAAAAAAAGCAATTGGAATAAGTACTTAAAGTATTTATATTTATATTTTAAGTATAGGTACATTTACTGGGAACTGATGAAACTGCCCTTATAAAGATTAGAATTCTGGCTTAATAATTGTCAAGAACAGTTAGATATTGTAAATTATGTAAATTATCTATATACAGAATTATATGCTATATAAATAAGCAAAGCCTAATGAGGAAACTGAAATTTAGAAATAAAGAAGCGAATGTGGTACAATTTGTTCCCAGTTTATTCTAATAAACGGTTTATTTGTTTTCAATTAGAAGATCTAATTGTTATCCCTGCTCTTGGGATTCTCATTAGAATCTCCAATGATCTAAGTTTGATCTACTCCTGATAGACTCGCCAACAGAGTCAAAAGCAGGGTATACATTAGTCAATTCTATATATGCAATTACTTGGTATTTAATAAATACTAACTCTTTCGTATGCCTGCTCAATATGAGTGTAATGCACTCTACAATCGCACACCTGTAAGAGTTATGTAAAACATTTGCCCTAAGCAAAGTCAAATTCTTGTTTCTTTCTTTTCCTTTTTTTTTTCTTATTTTCCAATATCAAATGCAGCTCGAACCGAATATTTTGGTATCATATGAAATTGTAGCACAGCGATTATGCATATTGGCCCAAGGGATCAATGTGTGTGTGTGTGTGTGTGCGAGAGAGGGTATATACTTGTGTGTGTGTGTGTGTGTGTGTGTGGCAGTTCTCACAGTGAGAAAAGTTAAGTGAAGTTTGACCTAAGCTTAAAGGCAAATAGCGTCGGGGCAGACACAACGCGAGGGCGTGTGTGTGAGTGAGAGGGAGAGAGAGCGAGAGATAGCGGGAGGGAGCGAGAGCGCACTAGCTGTGTGAACCAAATGACAAACTCACCTCAGTCTTATAAAGTTCCCTATGTTTTCGGATAACTCGAAATCTGGCTTGAAGTGTGTTTCCCTCTCTCGATAGATATATCGATGTTCATTTATGTGTATATATATATAGAGTGTTATATATATATATTTATTTATTTAGTTTTTTCTTTGATTTCTTGAGCTCTGTATTAATTTAAGTAAGCCGCGTATTTTGATGGATTGCCTCGGCACTCAATCCCCCTGCGAGTCAGTTCCGCTTTTGACACTTGATAGATTTATGACAACGCGTCTTATCGCAGCTGCAATTGTTGTTGTTGTTGTTGTTGTATTAGTTGCTTTGGTTTTTCTTCTTTTTTTTTTTATAGATATTTGCACAATTTACAGCTGTTTTATTTGCTGCTTCTTCCACTTTGACTACCGTTGCAGCAGTCGAAAGTAACCAACAAATTTTTATGTATAAATCACGCTTGCGTCAATATTTGATGGATCTTTGATAAATATCTATATATATATATACATATGTGTGTGTGTATTACATTTATGTATGTTGTAGGTATGTTTGTCTGTTTGTAAATCTCAGTTTGTGTTGTATGCTTTTCGCTTGCGATAATTGTAGATGAAATAGATGAAATTCTTGTTGAAAATTTTATTGCCGCATTCGAGGCGCAGGCGCAGCCGCTGAGTCCACTGATTGTGTGTGTCTATTGTTGTTTTTCTTGTAGTTGTTGTTGTTGTTGTTGTTGCCAGGGCACATGACACAGCAGCTAAGTATCTGTAAGATACTTTAAGCATTGGCACTTTCTTGTTGTTGGATTTGCTTTTGTTATTGTTTCAAACTTTTTTACATTCAATTTGCGCTTTGGCTTTACAGCGCATTGCTGTTGTTGTTGTAGTTTCTGCTGACGACACAGTTAAGCACATATTTCAAAAATAGTATAACAACAAAATATGCCGATCAAAAACAAATTTATACAAAGTGAGAAACGAAAACTTGGTTGTTGCACTTCACATTTGAGATACTTTAGCTTTATCTTTATCTAGATCTTTATCTATAGCTATATCTTTATCTGCAGCTGTATCTTTTGTTTTGGGGCTTTGGACTTTCTCACACACACACACACAAACACACACTCTGGCACACACACGCACACTCGCACACGCACTGCAAGTTGTAATTTTCTTTTGTTTGATCAAATTTTTACGCCAATTTCTTGTTCACAGTTTTTTTGTTGCTTCATTTTCATCGACTTTTGGCGTCGGGACCAAAGTATCAATATTGTTTTCGACTCGATCAGCGCTGTGGAACGACTAACGCCTCACTGTCTGGCTCTACCTGATTCGAGTTACAGGTAAGACGCGCACACGAGCGCCGAGCCGAATGCATTCTTCGGCTCTCCGTCGACTCGCTTCGCTTAGCCTCGTCTCGTCGTGCTGAGTGAAAACGAGCGCGCCGCGCTCTCACTCATGCTCTCTCTCACTCATGCTCACACTCACACACACAGTCGCGCACACAGCAGTTCGTGCTCTCTCTGTGCTACTCTCTTTCGGCTGTGCGCTTTTTGGCTCTCTGCAAGTTTTACTGTTGCTGCCAAAGATCATTATTTGATCGCGCATCCATCTCGCCTGAAGTTCCCTTTGCCACTGGCAGCCAGCGCGTCGTCAGTTTTTGCTTTCGTGCGCCGAACGAGTTCTTTTCCTTTCATTCTTTAGTTTTTCTGTTTCTTTTGGCAATTGAGCTAAAACTGAACAGAGAGCGCCTCGCTCATACTCACACTCTCACGCACTCGCACTCGCGCACTCTCACAATAATTGAGTCAATTGCTGGCTCAGCTCTTTGAGCTTGAATCTGAGCTTTTCTCGAAGGGTGACTTATAAGAAAATGGACACCTCAAGAATTTCTGCGATGTTTTGAGAAACTTAAGCTAAGGATATCAACTATGTGCAACCAAAATTAAATAAATATTTACTTAAAAGCTTATATTGAAGATAATAAAAAATGTATAAGAAGTTTACATTTAAATAAAACATTCTCATTTAGTTGAGTGCCTTTAAAATGAATTCTGTTGATGGCTTAAACTATAAATTATTCATTTTAAAATTCTAGCACCATATAAACAATAAAAACAATAAATATTCTTTAATGCTGCACAGTTTGATATAAATTTAGTTAAAGACTTAAAAATTATATACTATTTCAACTGTTCAACTGCTTAAATATTTAGTTTGAATAGGAACTCTTATATCTGTATTATTTTTATATTATTTGTTCATACTTTTATGGATTTATTTTTATTATATAAATATAGTATTATCCATGGTTGCTTTTTATTTATTTATTTTTGTATTTATTCAGATTATAAATTTTTGTATTTTCATGAAATATTTTTTCAGATATTTTATATTCATGTTAAAACTAAAATTCATTGACAAATTGTGGGAATTAAAAAAAAATGTTTTTTTTTTTTTTTTTTTTTTTTTTTTTTGAGCTTTAGCTTTTATCAAAATTATCAAAGATATTTCCAGTTGCAATCAACAAAAACAAATTATGAAAAGTATGATAGATTTTTTTTCATATAATTTTTTAGTTTAAATATTTTATTTTATTTTGATTGGCCTCTGAATTTTTCACGTTAATTTTTATTTTATGAATTATTTTTAGTCTACTTTGAACCTTTTGTTTTATTCTCTACTTACTTTGCCGGTAAATCTGAAGCTTTAACAATAAACAAAGCGTATCGCCAGCCAATGCCGTGTTGCACAGGTGAGCATCGAAAACCCAAAACAAAAAAATAAAACGAAATGAAATGAAATTGGAAATACTCTTCGCTCGGGGAGTTGCACGCGCGCAATGAGCCGAGTATAAAACCAAACTGTCTCGCAATGCGAGGCGCACAGAATTCCTGGGGCCAGGGCCAGCCAGGGAGGGACCATGCCAGATCGTGATCGTTGCCGATACGACACGGCACCAGGTGCGAGCGAGAGGCAATGTACACTTTTTAGTGCACACACACACACACACACACACACACGCGCAGAGAGAGACACTTGAGTGTGTGTGCGTGTGTGTGTTTAGGTAACGAAATCCTTAACAACAAACACAAAATGAAATCAAAAAGTCAAGAATTAGTATAATTTTATTGGTTGGCAAGAGGTAAAAAGCAGCAGGGCCGAAATGGAATGAGACATGCCATCTCGCTCTCGCTCAGCCAACAGAATGGAACTAGCTACCAATACAAATGCAAACAGTTAAATGCATTTCAACTGCCTTTTGCCTCTCCCTGTGCCTCTGCCTCTGCCTCTGCATCTGCCTCTGGCTTTGCCTTTGCCTTTGCCTTTCGCCCGCTGTTTGTGGAGATGACTTGACACACCCGCGACTCGAGGCAGCCAAAGTGACTGCCACAAAAGGTTGCAGCAGACCTCGTTTGCCGTCGTCGTCGTCATTGTTGTTGTTGTTGGCCAGCAGGTGCTGCAAGCCAGCCAAAACGACGCTGGCCAACTTGGCCCTGGGTAGGTGGAGCCGCCTCTGCTTTTGCCTTTGCCTTTGCCTTGAACTGAGCGTTCGACTACTTTTTGCCTTGGCTGCTTTTTCTCTCATTTGGCCACAGCAACTGCGGTTTCTTAATGGATTTCAGAGTTGGAAAACGAACAACTAATAAATATTTACTATTTGCTGTGCATGTAATCCTACAAGTTCTTCATGTATTTATGTTGCTTTATATCCCATTATGTTTGACGTATCGAAATTGTTGTTGTTGTGCCAACGAGGGGACTGAGTGGTTGATTAACAATGATAATTGAACATAATTGTTATTGTCATTATTATTATTATTATTATTATTATTATTATTATTATTATTATTATTATTATTATTATTATTATTATTGTTGTTGTCATTGTCATTGTCATTGTCATTGTCATTGTCATTGTCATTGTCATTGTCATTGTCATTGTCATTGTCATTGTCATTGTCATTGTCATTGTCATTGTCATTGTCATTGTCATTGTCATTGTCATTGTCATTGTCATTGTCATTGTCATTGTCATTGTCATTGTCATTGTCATTGTCATTGTCATTGTCATTGTCATTGTCATTGTCATTGTCATTGTCATTGTCATTGTCATTGTCATTGTCATTGTCATTGTCATTGTCATTGTCATTGTCATTGTCATTGTCATTGTCATTGTCATTGTCATTGTCATTGTCATTGTCATTGTCATTGTCATTGTCATTGTCATTGTCATTGTCATTGTCATTGTCATTGTCATTGTCATTGTCATTGTCATTGTCATTGTCATTGTCATTGTCATTGTCATTGTCATTGTCATTGTCATTGTCATTGTCATTGTCATTGTCATTGTCATTGTCATTGTCATTGTCATTGTCATTGTCATTGTCATTGTCATTGTCATTGTCATTGTCATTGTCATTGTCATTGTCATTGTCATTGTCATTGTCATTGTCATTGTCATTGTCATTGTCATTGTCATTGTCATTGTCATTGTCATTGTCATTGTCATTGTCATTGTCATTGTCATTGTCATTGTCATTGTCATTGTCATTGTCATTGTCATTGTCATTGTCATTGTCATTGTCATTGTCATTGTCATTGTCATTGTCATTGTCATTGTCATTGTCTTAGGAGCGATATCTACTTAGATATCTTACTTAGATAATAACCCTAAATTGTAGCTATATCTGATCTGCTTAAGTGCGTTACTTACACACATGCAATTCATTTTCAGTGCGTGTGTGAGACACTCGCTTTGTGTCTTGTAAATCTTTTCAAGCCTCGTGTCTTGTTTTGTATCTTTTGCTGCATCTTTTTCCTGTACATATGTTGCAACTGCAAAGCTGACTTCGTTTCCAGTGTCCAGTATCCAGTGTCCACTGGCGTCGCTAATGATCGCGACGTCTGGCAACTTAAGCGTTGCCAGACATTCTGGCTTTGCTGCTGCTGCCGTTGCTGTTGCTTCGAGGCTCTCTCGGGGCAACTGGCGCCAAAGGCTGCTTAAGTAGCTGCTGAGCATTGTTCGTGCTATTGTCCTGGCTGCACTTGACGTTGCCTGCGGTCAGCCGGGCGAGCATCAAATTTCCGCAGACAGATCTATGACCAAGCCGGAAGAGATGACAATGCAGCTCTCACAAAACGAGACGAAAGGCAAAGAAAAATAATGAAAGAAAGACAACAAAAAAGAAAAAAAGCCGACGCTGGCTGAGTTGAAATGTCGACGCGTTGGCTGCAGCGCGTTGGCTGAGTGTTGCCAGTGGTGCTGGTGGTGTTGGTGGTGCTGACGGTGCTGGCGCTGATGTGATTCATGCCGATTGGCGGATGAGCCAGCAAGAAGAAGCATGCACAGAAGGCGGCTCCAAAAACGCGCGAGATCCTTTTGTATGTTAATCGCAGCCAACACGTAGACGCCCTTGCCACAACTGTGCGAGTGTGTGTGAGCGACTGTGTGTGTGTGTGTGCTTCGCTGCTCCTCCTCGTTTTTTGTGTTGCTGCTTCATTTCAACTTGTTATGCTTCTCTCTGTTAGTCCACTAAACAGACACTTTGCCTGTCGATCTTCCTTCTTCTGACTTCGCTCTTCTGTCTCGCATTGTCGGCGCTCAACTTTTAATGGCATTTAATTACCTTTTGCCTGGTGTATGTTCTGTGATACCCTGTAAACGTTTCTGCAGAGCAAGCTTGATTTGCACACTTTTTATAGCCACTATGTGTCATAGATCGACTTCCATCATCTCAACTTCCAAATGCTTTTTGTTTGTACATATTTACTAAACAGAAGTTGATCGATATGATATCGATATTCATTTCATACTCATACCACACACACAAGCCGTTTCTTTAATTTATCGATTTCTTCATGTAAAAATATATATTATATAAACTTCCTTTCCTGCATCTAGCTATCTATATCTATAGCTTTTGCTATAAACTTTCGGAATCATAAGTTATCGATAGCAAAGACCTCCAATGCAAATCAAATTGAGTAATCATCGATAGTTATCGATGTTGAGTAGTTACAATTTTCTGAGTAGAACTCTCTGTTTCAACTCTTAACAGGGTATCTGTCGCTACATCAGCCTTATCAGCTTTATTTTTTGCCTATCTCACGCCCTTACGTGGTATTGGACCACCTGAAACTGAGGTCCAGTCACAACAGCGCGGCCCGTACCAAAAAATTCTCATTAAACATTTCGTACCCTTGGCCTATCTGCAGTAACCATCGGAAATTCGCTGCAGCCCGGCTCTTGGCCCACACGGATCGAAGCGCCGGCGCTACTTTCACTCCCAAAAAAACCGACAAATGTTGCAGTTACAGCAACAACTGTTGCAACAACAGCGGCATTATCAGGCTGCAGTGCGCAGGATGCAGGCTTCGGCTTCGGCTTCACAGTCGCAGCTTCATTTATCAAGTGCCGACCCGGACGCGTGTGTCATTTATAAAGTATCCTTGGCAGGCCAAGCAAAGGCCTAGGCAAGTGGAAAATGGAAAACGGAAAATTAGGAAAAGGACTTGACACAGTTTGGCTTGGCTTGGCGCACAGCAGGACTTTCAGACAGTTTCTGATCCCTTTTTTTTTTTTGCCAACGCAACGGGGGCGTGCGATAATTGCTCTCAGACCAGAGCACAGAAAGAGAGAGACAGAGAGAGCATGAGAGAGACAACAGCTTGAACTCGACACAACCGACAATGCGATTAGTCTAAAGTTGACTAAGTGCAGAAAAAATAAGAGACAGAAAGTGAAAGAGAGAGAGAGAGTGTGAGAAAGAGAGATAAAGATTGAGTCTGAGCACTCACTTATAGGAAGAATGCAAATTTGTCATATGCGAATTCCTATTTCAATTCAAAGTTATATTAACTTAGACATGATATAACTATATCAAGGTTTAAATACATTTGTACAATTCATTATTATGAGTCTCCCATAGTTAATCACTCATCGCGGTCTGTTTAAGTGCACAATTTAATACCTTTGTTTCACTATAAAATATTGAATTAAGTGCAATATAGTATAGGTAATAAAAATATTGCGAATCTACGACTGCAGCTGTGCAGCTGTAGTAATTTCCAGAATTACATATTTTTGCACCTGCCGAACTATTTATATCGAACGAAACCCACTCTATAAGTCTAAGCTCCAAACGGTTTTACATTCACTAAGCTGTCTGTCTCATTGTATCATGCCACATGTAGCTGTATAAGCTGTGGCTATACTATAAGTTGGGACTAGACCAAATTCATCTGTATCTGTATCTCATTGTAATTTGAGATGTGTCTATCTTTTACCATATGCTATTTATCAATGTATTTTTGCTCTTCACACTTATTCATTATTGATGGGGTCACCAATGATTCTCTCAGTCCTACAATTGCTAATCTGGATGGTATAACTGAAACTATTTATATGTCAAGCCAAATGAATCTATCTTTTTTGGATATGTTAAATGTATCTGTATCTGAAGGTCATGCAAAATGTATCTTTCTGACGTACAGAATATACAGATTCCTTTTGTAAGGCAAAAATGCATCTGCATGTTTTTGCTCTAAGAAATGTATCTTTTTGTTGATGACAGGTGGAAAGTATCTGTATCTATAACAATCTGCACAAGATAAATTGAATATCTTTTCCTCACGTACTTAGATTCGCAAGATTAAATGAATATGAATGAGTAATAACTGACTACAAATATCTTTCTCTGTGTCTGTATCTGTATCTGTATCTCATAGACACTGAAAATGTATCTGCATCTATCTCATTACATAAGAAGTATCTGCATGTACAAGAAAGCAGAAAACTATCTGAGACTAAAACAATATGTAAATGTATCTATATTTTACCAGACAAAGTGTATCTATAGTAGCTACGCAAAATGTATCTGTATCTATATTCACACATAATTTATATTTATCTGCAAATATAAAGGAAATATTTGTATTTCATATTTCAAGCTCTGTAACCAAACTTACTATATATCCATACTCTATATGCATGCATCTATATCTTTGCAGTCAGACTAAATGTATCTGCATCTGGCTTACTGCAAAGTCGTCAGCTAATCAATTATCGCAGCAGCCGAGGAACAAAAGTTGGCAAACAATGCGACTGGCACGTGGACAGCGCTGCGACAGCGCCTTTCACTGCCACCGCTTGATGGAAAGGTGACAGTCAGAGGCTCAAAGGAAAGACGAAGAATAACTAAGAAGAGAAACAAAAGCAGCCGCAAGACCAGCTAGCAGCAAGCAGCCAGCAAACAGGAGCAGGAGCAGGAGGCGGCGGCGATCGAGTTTGAGTTTGAGTTGGAGATGAAGACGAGGGCAATTGTTGTTCGACTGCATCGATTGTGGCCTGGCTTTTGTTCAATTAAAACGTTATTATTGTGTTGATTGACTGATTGACTGACTGACTGACTGACTGGCTGACGACGTTGGCAACTGGCAACTGTCGACTGGCAGCGGGCAACTGGGGACTCAAAGTCTAAGTCTGCGTTTTGTGAAAGCTGATCCTGGGCTGGAAAAACGTTTTGTTAGCCCGAACGCAGTTCGTTCGTTGTAATTTGATGCTGATGCACGTACCCTCTTCGTCCGCGTCTTGTTGTCATTGTCTGAAAACGGTTTTGTTTGTTTATGCCCAAAGAGTCAGCCATTAGAGCCGGACAATGCGTGTAATGCGTTGATTTATGCATTCGAGAACAGAGCGAACGGAGCGCGTAACTCAATACAGCCAACCTCATATAATATCAATAGAGATAACCCATATAAATGTTACCAAAATAAATGTCTTGGCCTTTTTTATTAGCGCCACTTGGTAATTGTTCTCTATAAAGAGAGAGAGAGAGAGAGAGAGAGAGAGAGAGAGAGAGAGGGAGACAGTGAGAAGGACGCCAGCGGGTGGCTCCCTCCCGACCCACTGCACGGTTCAAGTCCAAGTTTGAAGTCTTTGGCCATCTGGGCGATTCACCGATGGGAAACAGTTTGGATTCGAATTAACGCAGCGGGAGCGGCCCGCATGTGCATTAAAAGTCAATTGCAATTAAGTTTTATTTCGTTGGTGCGGCGCCCCCGCCTCCTCCATCCTAGCTGCAGCCTCTCTCCCATGCATGTGTGAAAATATCAAAGGTGGATCTCGACGGCGGCCACCACAGCTCAAGTGGTTACAAATCAAATTGTGTTCGCTGGGCTAGCGCCATCGATAAAACTTAATGGCCGCCATAACTGTTAGTCCTAATGGAGTGCAGTTACACGGCCGTGCACTGAGAGAAATTGCGCTCACTGCGAGTGAGTAAAAGACAGAGACTGAAGCAGTCAGTTTTAAGGGGAAACTGGAAATTAGAATTATAATATAATTAATATTAATTAATTTAATTATGCTTTAAATTGATTCAAAATATTTACCAGTTGAATTCTATTGTCTTACTAATATAATGATGATATCAGACTATATTAGAAGAAATCAAATGGAATTCATTGGAATAGACAGAAAAATATGAATTCAATTTCCCTTTCAGATTATTTGCCAGAATATTCTCCCCTATCGTGTTAGGGATTTCCCCAAATCTTTTCTTTGTTTACTCTCACTTTCGCTCTAATCTGTTTTCATATTTTGAATAATAATATTGTTTATGTTATATTATTTTTGTATGTTAAATGTTATCAATAGGCCATGAGCTGGGAGAGTTGAGCAAATGGCTCAGATTATTATTTTTTCTGATACCTTTACATAATATCTATGATTTCTTTATAGCGATGTATTTAAATCGTCGAAATTTCTCTCAGTGCACCCATGCCTGATTCGAATGCAGATTGAAATACAGATTTGTGATTTCGATTTCGGTTTCGACTTCGAGATTCGGCAATTGCCGCATTCAAGACATTCAAATTTATTACTAATTGGGTGCGAATTGGCGGCAAATGGTGTTGTTGCTGCTGCTGCTGCTGCTCGTTGTTGTTGTTGTTGTTGTTGCTGCTGCTGTTGTTGGCTGTGAGTGCAGCATGCAACATAATCGAAACGGGTGCTAATTGATAGGCCTTTGATCTGAGGCCAGCTCACGCTCACTCGCTATTCACTATTTATTTACGGCAATTGTTAGCCCAACAACAACAGCAACAGCAGCAACAACAACAACTGAAAATCGGGAGCATAAAACAAACAAATCGCAGAGCGACAGACAGCACTTTATGTAATCGGCCATTCAGTATAGTTTCAGCTCTTGTTTAAGCATTTCATGCTCATCTCATCTCATTTCATTTCATCTCATCTCATCTCATTTGTTTGCTGGCCTGTTAGCTGCACATCAAAATCATCATTAGCACTGCAACTGCAACTGCAACGGCAACTGCAACGGCAACTCAGAATGTCAAGTGCCACAGGGGAAACATCAAATTTTATGATTTCATAAATATTTGGCGCCTGCCATCAGCAACATTAACATCATCATCAACAGCAGCATCATCATCAAGTGAATGTTGCAATGTTGTTTATACAAACTTTCCAAAGAACACGCAGCACATTAATTTACATTGTCTTCGCACAAGCGTAAACATGCCGGCAGCCACTGTAAATACACCCCCTCTATCCTCACTCTCTCTGTATAGCTGGCTTATTCTCGTTGTAATCGTTGGCGCAATTATCGCCACTTACATCAATGTTGCTCAATATTTATTGTCGATATTTGAATTTCTTTTGCTTTATTAATTTAATTACCCGATTATTGTGTGAACATACATATATAGACACACACAAACACACACCCAAATATATATATATATATACTGTATGTAGTTCGTATAGCTCCTTCAGTTTCGTTCACGTGTACGCCTCGAGTCCATTTCAGCCATCTGGCTGTAAAAATTATTCAAGTGCGTTTTAAGTTCAATTTTCATTTGAATTGGCATTCATAGACATTGCCCAAATGTCCGTGCAAATGCATTGCGCAGTGTTGCAAATGCGTTGCTAAAAATTCAGTACAGTGTTGCAAGTTGAGTTTGAGTTTGAGTTTGGATTTCATTCCTATGAATAAGGCGTGAGATTGGAATAAGATTTGGATTTTTCTATAATAATAATCTATAATAATCTTCTATAATAATTTGCATGGCAGTCAGAATAAGTTTAGATCATAAACAAAATAGAGACATAATTACAGTTTTTTTATGTCACTTTTTATTCAATTAAAGCCCATTAATAAAATAAAATTAAATAAATTTATCTCTTAAGAAAACTTAAGCTGTAAACAGTCTTATAAAAAAAAAATAATAATAATAATAATAATAATAAAATAATAATAATAATAATTAAAAATAAATAAATAAATAAATTAAATAAATAAAAATGAAAAAATAAAAATAATTAAAATTAAAATTAACATAATAAAAAAAAATAAATATATATATACAAAATAAATATAAAATTAAAATATAAAAATTAAAAAAAAGAATTAAAAATAAAATTAAAATAAAAAATATATTTTTTTATAATTAATACTTTATTGAATCATTATTTTTCTTTAGCCGTCTGTTTTTTTTCCTTTCTATCCATAGGGCAGTCAGCAAATTGCGTATATATTTTATTGTTAAAAATGATTGATTTCCAATTATTATTATTTATTGCAATTATTATTATTATTATTGATTTCCAATTGTAATGAAATGTGGTGCAAACTTCTTCTTCATGGCTGGCACATTGCAGACCCCATTAGGCCGGAAGTAGTTGCCATTAGGCGTCTTCGGGCTGAGTTAGCAGTCAATAAAGTAAGTTATGGATGCAGCACGCATCTATTTAAGCCAGACCAGGCAGATGCAATAGATCCGGCAACTTTAGTGGCGAATTGAAGAGATGCTGCAGCCAGCTCATAAAAAGCTAAACTCGCGCAAAAATCCAAACAAATCTTGCAGCATATCCATTAAATAGGAGAACAGATCGAGAGAGTGAGAGAGAGATAGAGAGAGAGAGAGTGATAGGGGAGAGAGAGACACAGGCAACATTGTTGCCAATTGCCTGTTGCCAAGATGATAAAATCATTTGAGAATCTGTCAACTTGTCGCCATAAATTCACGCCCAACCACAAAAAACCAGAAGTCCGATAGAGTGAAAGAGAGGGGAAGAGAGGCAACTATGCGCTAGAGAAATCTTGGGAAAATGTTGAGAAATAGTTTACATAGAACTCGGTAGTCGTAAATTGTAAACAAAATTATTGCAGCGATTGCCAAATTAAGTGCAAACCGCAAAACTGAAATTCAATTTGCAATTTTGTTTGTTTGTTTAACTCGCTGCTGCTGTTGTTGTTGTTGTTGTTGTTGCTGCTGCGGCTGCTGTTGCTGTTGCTGTTGGTTGAGATACTTATGCGGTCTAGAGTTGTTTTTTTTGTTGCTATTTATGGTTGGGGCACGAAAAATCTGCAAATGTTGTGCCAGCCAGCGGCTGTTTATTTATAAGCGCATGTTTGACATTGAAAATAATTTATAAACTTTTCCACAGCACAATTTATGAAGTGCCTGCCCCTGCCTCCTGCCACGCCCCATGCTCTCGTGCTGCCCACCCTGCCCACTGGGGCTCATTATGAATGCAATTGCGTTGCAGCAGATGTTGCACAGCATTTAACTGTAGACCAAAAATGGTTAAAGCCATTCATTGACAACGACGACGAGCTGTTGGCCAAAGAAGCCGCCTGATTGATCAGTATGCAACATGCTTGAGCAGCCGCAATGTTGCCGCAACAATGTGGCCAAAGCAATTGTTGCTGCTGCTGCTGCTGCTACAAGATGTTGCCAGCTGGCATCTTGTAATGCAACGCATCACAATGAACGTGGCTTTTACAGTGAATGGCTAGCTGGCTGACTGGCTGACTGGCCCATGGCTCCAATTCCAATACCAATACCAATACCAATACCAATGCCAATACCAATTGCAATTCTCTGTGCCCACAGTGCGTATGAATGGACGAGTCGAGACTCGAGTCAACGTCATCTGCTTCTCTAATTTCGCATGCGCAGTCGCGCAGCTTCGCCTCATTGCCAGATCGCGTGCATTGCACATATATGGCAAACGGGCGCGCATGGCGCACGTTTTAATTAGGATAATGAGTTGTTTCCGGGCCAGCATCAGCATCAGCATCAGCAACGGCAGACGCACTGCAGCTCCATTGACTAGTTGCCAGCAGCAGCGGCAGCCCAAGCTCCATAAAAGGCGCTGAGGCGCTGCCCGTTGCCTGTTGCCTGTTGCCTCTGCTGTGGCTGTGGCTGTGGCTGTGGAATTACAAATCATTGTTGGTTTTAATTAAAAATTAATAAATTTATGAGTTGCCATCGCATTAGCCATGCCAATTGACTAGCCAACAACTGCTGCCAACTGCTGCCAGCTGCCACTCAGCCCTTGATTTATGACTGGTTGCTGCTGTGGCATGCCACAACAGTTCAGCTGCATAGACGCGCAGGCGTCGCCTCGCTCGCTAGGCCAAGTCCTGCCACACGCACACACACACAGAGTCACTTCAACTGCAGCTGAGTGATGCGTCCTTCGGCCACGGAGGTTGACTAATTACTTTGACTAAGCAATGAAGCGCAAACCTATTTTTGTGGCTACCAAAGTGCTGCACTAGCTCCACAGTAGTCTGTCGATAACAGCGACTAAGCATAGTTTACAAAATTCAATAGTTGTCAAATTTTAAATATAAAAATAATTTGCAATTATGAAGTTATGATCTCTCACTCTTAAATACAATTGAAATCCTTAAGAAGTCATGATTAGTAATACCTATATAATATAATAATAACTGATATACATATATCGATAAATTTGTATGTTAGTAATACAATTTAGTTATTACTTTTTTATTCCATTTATTAAGTCTTTGTGTGGCAACAAATCTTTCACATATGCTGAAAATGTTTGTTATCGATAGTTAATCGATAGCCGCGCATGTTCGCAACAAATGAGCCGTTACAATTAATTAGTTACGATTGGTTGCTGCCCTCAAGTTTCCCGACAAATTTGTAATTAGCATGTGACTTATTACACACTCAATTGTGTGTGTGTGTGTGTGTTTACATATATATGTGTGTGTGTGTGTGTGGCAGCAACAACGTCGGTGGGCTGGCAACGCGGCAAGCCGCTCGATGAGCTATTGTGCGCTGGACGCCCAAACAAATACCAAATATTAACGCAGCGCATTTCAACGCGCTTGTCGCCCGGCGCTAAGTTCCCGCCGATCGATAGATCCAAGCGAGCTGGCCGACCTATCGATCTGGGCGAGCGAACTGAAGGATCGCTCGGATCCACTCAGCTCTGCTGATGTTGTTTAATTGCCTGGCTGACAGACGCACGCATGTCAGGCGAGTGCCACAGAATCAAAGCAAATATTGCAGGCGGCCCGCAAATAGATACAAGATACAAGATATAAGATACAAGATACAGCAGCAGCAGCAGCAGCAGCAGCAGCAGATGCAGATACTTATAGTAGTTGTTGTGTTGTTGTTGTTGTTGCTGCGTTTGCGTTAATTTTTTGTTTATTAGGCGGTAAATATCAAAGTTGAGCATAAATCAAATTCCAGATACAGCCATAGCTACAGGTATAGATACAGATACAGATACAGATACATATCTGTATGTAGATACGGCTACAGCTTGTTCTTGCTCTTGCATTTGTTGTTGCTCTCTCTAAACTTTTTAATTTTCGGCTGCGTTAATTTGTACGCTCCACAAAATGCAACTTGTATCTTGTATCTCACGGTCTGTTTGTTTGTTTGTTTGTTTGTTTGTTGTATCTGCGTCAGTATTTGAATCTGTAGCCGTAGCTGTAGCTGTAGTTGTAGTAGCTGCTGGCGTTTCTGTTTGTTTGCTCACGTTGTATTTGGGCCTACGTTCACTTTGGCTTTTCTATCTATCTCTCTCTCTCTCTCTCTCTCTCTCTCTCACCCTGTCTCTCTCATTCTTCAGTTTCTGTTTAGTTTCAATAACCATTTTCCAATTAACACAAAACGCGTGTTTTTCACGTTAATTAATACAAAACTTTTTATCAATATTTGCAATAAAAATCAATCAGCAGCATTTGCAATTAATCAACATCAAAAGGCGGCAACAGGTCCCAGCGCGCTCAGCAGACCCCAAAATATACACAACGAATCTTGTTATAAGTAGCTGCAGCTAATGGCCATATCGAGAGCCAAATTCGTATCTGATAGATACACAGATACAATTGGCAACAGACAAAACAACTTCGAGCACTCGGGTGTAACTGACTGTGCGCCACACTCGCTCGCCGCTAAAGTGAATCAGAAATGAATAGATGCCCATACTCATGCTTGCTTGGCTTGCGGATCTATTTATGGAGTTGGCTAACTGATATCCCAAAATTATCAGGATATAAATGAAAACATATGAAAGCCTTTATAAGACTACTATATATAGTCATACATATATACATAGCTTCCCTATTTCAGTCTAAATCAAGTGCTAATGATTCGAGGAACTTCACAGCAAAGAACACCCAGTATACCCCTTTTCGATCTGGCCATCTCGTATAGCAAGAACTTAAAAGCAACAACAACAATTAAATATGGCCAACAAGTTGCTGCCACGCGTTTTCAATTTGGGCATTTTCCGTGGAAAATCGTTTGTAGTTGGTGCTTGATTGTGACCTTTGATTTCGTTCGCTTCGCTTTCGATTCCTGTTCCAGGTATTGCCTCAGTCTATTTTGTTATACAAGCAATGGACTGTGGCTTTCAAGTACATTTAAATTATTATCGGAATCGCGATTCGAACGAATATTTTGTGAATACATTTGCAAAGAGATTTTCACGAAATTTACGAGTATTCAATCAACCTTGTCCGCTTGCCAGAGATTCTGTCTAGCCCAATGTAGTCTGATCTGAATTATGGCCAGAGCTTCTCATGTTTATTTTCACTTAGATTATTTATGTTTGCTCCGCGCCGAGCACCGAGCACCGAAGGTTACCCAAGAAGTGTTTCATGTTAGAACTTACGATATTGCCAACATATATACGATACATAGAGTCTACGGCTCCATTACCAAACTAAACGCAAGAAATTAGCCCGAAGTTAGCTTGCCCCGAAACATAAAGGCATACATTTTTGAATTGCTTAATCACTTATGAAAAGATTTTACAATCGAGGTTCGGACAGATATAAAGTATTGCCTGTTATAGTATTAGTTTTCCATGTAACTAATGACGTACAAAAATAACAAAACAGAAGACTTCACTACGATCCACATAAAACGTCAGATTGATAGAACTTGCTTAAGTTCAAGATTGAAGCAAGCAGTTCAATATTGAAACGAACAATTGTAGGTGAAGGACTATATATTGAACAATATTCCATTGTAAATTTAAGATTAAAAAACTTTAGACTGCACATGGAAAAGTGGCAAATTTAAGATTGAATTGAATCGAATTGAAGATGACAAACACAAGTTAAAGTATTGACTGAAGATTGAAGACTTAATTGATTGTTGAAGATTTAGGGACTAAAATATAGTTAAATTGGATTGGAAAGATTTTTAAAATATTAAATAATTATTATTGAAATTAAAGATATATCAGCAAGATTTGATAAAATAGTATACAATATACATATATAAGCCTTCAATTATTTTAAAGTTCAACCATATTTTATGCAGTTTTCAGTCATTCATTCTTGACATTTAGCCGATGAAATGCAAAAGTTGAGAATGCTGATCGGAGCGGAACGGTCTGGTCTGGTTTAGTTAGTCAGCTCTGGCTGACCATTAACAGTGGAGCGTTGAAATCAAACCAAGTGCATTAATTTATTGCGGAGCAAACAGATTGCCACGCAAATCAATGCAATTTACGGGCCATGAGAAAAAATACAAAAGGCGGTGCTCGGCTCGGCGTCTGCTTGGATGGCATTATCAATACAATTTGTGCGTTACGCCTGAACGCGCAACGCTCCAGACAGCACCGCCTCATCGCCACCTCAGCACCGCCTCAGCACCGCCTCAGCACCGCCTCGGCAACAGACTCGCAACACCTCAGACAGAGCAGCGGCCATGCTCGATTGGGCATTACAGCAACATTTGCAGCCAAAAGTTTGCCGAGTGGCGCTCGTGCGCTGCCTCCTGCGGGCCGGCAGGCGGCGGGGCCTCATGGAGACGACAACGACTTGGTCTAAGGTCGCCAATGACAAAAGGCAAATGCCACACGCAAGTGTTAGGGAGCAGCGAGTGGCATTGGCGCTTTGGTTCAGCATAAAGTGCTACATTTAATAGCGCGAGTCTTGAACTGAGCCCTACCCTGGCACCCCCTTCACGCAGCACTCCTTCGTTTCTGGGAAGCTGTTCGCCATGGCGTATACGCGCACTTAATATTTATTGTTTATTTACACAAGCGCATTAATCGCAAAGCGCAAACGCGCCAAAAAAGATTCGCGCAATTGCCAATGCGCCGCGTAGATCCCGATCGACACCCCCACCCCTACCGCAAGTGTCCAGCAACCTCTTCAACTATCAGCTTGCAACTATGGGCGTCTATGCCCCGAGATACCTCCTGGCCTAGCCCTCTGCTGTTCTGAGAGAGAGTGAGAGAGGGGGAGAGAGAGAGAGAGATCATAATGAGCAAAGGTATATGAATACTTAGCTCATATGTAGATATCATAGACAGACGTACGCTGCATAGTGGTTGCTAGGCGATTTTTCAACATGCTAAACATAAATATTGATATATAAATAAATAATATCTATGAAGTAACTAAATATAGATAAGTAAGGAGAGACAAAGAGATGGGAATTGGGAGTACAGAAACAATGAATGGGAATGGGAACGAGTGTACAGAGAGAGGGACGAAGACAATAGAACCAAAACGAGAAATAGAGTGCGAGAGGGAGAGTGGTGGAGAGACAGCAAGCGATATATGAACATAGAGATATAGAGGAGAATAGAGAGAGAGTGCGCGATGTATGGAGATAGAGATATAGAGAAAGTGAGGCAGAGATTACGAGAGAGAATGGGAATGGAGACATAGAGTAAGAAGGAAAGAGCTAAAAGGTAAACAATATAGACAGAAAGATGCCAAAGTAAGACAGATACCGTAATAATGATAGAGACAAATGGAGAGTGAGGAAAATGGAGTGCTAAGAAGACAGTAACTGCACATATGTATATTACAAAATACCTTTCACCACGTATTTCGAATATTTCTATTGAAGCAACGCAGCATAATCATTAGATCTATTTACCCATATAAGTCACTATAGAAACTGAGTTCTCAATATCGAACTAACCAAGTTATATTATATCATAAATGATGCATAATGAATTCAGTTAAATCGACTTATACTATATAAATCGATCAGTGTGCACATATACATAAATATTTTCAGGATATTTGCATTTAATAATTATTGGAAAATAAATCAATTTTTATCAGCCTGAAACCCATATAATCTCTCTTAACGATCCGAGCGAGAGCTAATGAGAGCCAATTTAAATGCGATGCATCAAACATAAAATGCGCATTTCTCAATTGCGACGTATGTATATTTTTCTGACCCACTGTAGCACAGTTTTGCTACAGTTTGTGTGTGTGTGTGTGTGTGTGTGTGTGTTTGCTCTGGCCAAAAACGCATTTGTATTCTTTTGGTTAATTTGGCCTTTTGCGTTTCAATATTTAGTTAGAAAATTTTCTGTGTGTGTATGTTTTATTTTTTTTTTTCTCCGCACAAGCTCATTTAATTGGTAATTTATGGTTTGGCCAGCAGCAGCTGATAGCAAGAGGCGGGTTGGGGCATGGGTCAGGCGAGAAATTTTGATAATTGCGCTGATTTGTTGTGCGTGTGTGTGTGTGTGCCTTTGGCCAAATCAATTTTTGCAACTTTGCTACATGATGAGAGCGCTTAGCCAAAGATAAATAAACAAATGCGAGTGTGAGCAACTTCTAGATACACACACACACACACACACACACACACACACACTCGCACACAACAAGTGCTCGATACTTGAGAGAGACTTTTCCCACACAGCGCAGCTGGCTATAGAGGAGTCTGGAGATGCTGCTGCTGCTCGCTCTTGAGCCTGAATCATTAATTATGCAATCAGAAGTAGCAGATAGAGCGATTTATAGGCATAAATCACACGCTCATCGACCCGGCGACCAGACCAAATTTGCATAATTCCCGTGAAAACGCTGTTGGTCGTGCCCGAAAAGATTAAAAAAGAAAAAAAAAAAAAATACAAATATATATGTAAAAATGTAAAAATTTAAAGGAAAGAGAAAAATTTGTCTTATATGCCCAAGGCAACTATTTGTGAGAAAGATGGAACGCTCAAGTGGCTTAATAGCTGGAGAAAACAAGTGAAGTTCAACAGTTTGGAGAGCACTCGAATGCGCCAACGAAAGAAAACACTCCATGCCGGGAGGCTTACGGAGTTTTAGTTTTGTTTTGGTTTTCTGTTCGCTTTAGATAGGGGTAGAATAGCAGAAAGGAAAGAGGAGCAGATCGAGAGAGGAGCTGCTGCTGCCGGAGGAGGTGCCGCCCGTCCGCCTCCTAGCCATGGCCTATTGAAAATGAAAATAACTTAATGCAAAGTAAGCGGCAGCCGAGGCAACAGCAACAACGACAAGCAACAGCAGCGTTCAACTGTTCATCGAGCAAACAGCACAGGCAACAGCTACAACAGCAACAACAACAACAATAACAACAACAACAACATTTAACATGGCCACAACTCGTTGGCTTCGTTGGCTCTTAACGAGGCCGACATCAAACAAAACGTTGACCAGAGGCTGTCCAAGATCGGGGCAACGGAGTCGAGCTCGATGCTATGCAAACAATGCTAGGCTACAAGGCAAGTGTGCATAGCATGTGTGTGTGTGTGTGTGAGCAATGCGCGTGTGTGTGTGTGTGTGTGTATTGCTAACATTTCACTCAACATGCGAGACACACGAAGGCGCAGCCTAACAAGAGCGCAGCAAAACTCCAAGCAAGCTCGATCAACAAATACCCTGGCATATACGTATGCAAGAGGGAATGATATATGAGACAGGATTGCAATGAATATTTATATCTCTTACAGAGAATTAACAAACGCCTTCAGGCATATGGATTTAGCACATAAAACATAACGACTTCAAAGTGATTTATTTGATTGGAACAATACTCGTATATAATTATATTTCATGGCAACACAAAATATTCCCCTTTCTGCGCATTTCACAGCGTTGTCTGCCTTATCGATTAGCTAATAAACCCCGTCATACATTCACGCTAGTTAGGGCATATTCAACAAGACGCTCAACTCCTCTCGCCTTGCTGGTAATGTGAAAAATTTCTTAGCCAAATATTGACCCGGCCAGAAGCTGCTGCCCAGAAGGTAGTAGCCAGAAGGCAGTAGCGCCCGAGGGCAGCTGAAGCTGATGAGGTTGATGATTTTTCAATTTGGGTTTTGTAGTTTTCCGCTGGTTTCGTTGTTTGTTGTTGTTGTTGTTGTTGTTGCTGCTGCTGCTGCTGCTGCTGCTGCTGATGCTATGGGAGCACTTTAAAACAGTTCATTTCTTTTGTCAAGGCTCTGGCGCGGGAGACGTGCGTATGTTTTGTAGTTTTGCCGCAGCAAAATATTTGAAGATGTTTAGTGATTTGCTGTTAAGTAGTGGAGGGGCCATTGCATTGGCAGCCATAGCAATAATTTGTGTGCTGGCCTGGCCAATGCCAGGGCCAGTGCTCGAACTTTGGCCACGTTCGGCTATGAATGATGACAGCTTTAGCTGCCGTTGGCACTGATCAACGATGGCCCAGAAGTGCGACTGCTGCGGCTGCGGCTTCTGCTGCTGCTGCTGCTGGTCGTTGTTTGTTTATTTATTTGCTTTTAGCTGTTAATAATTTATGTAAGACGCGGCCGGCTAACGTGTGGCCACTTGGATAATAACAAACATTGAGCGGGCCCGTTCGAGTAAGGCGAAATGCTTTCGAGAAAAAGTGTGTAAAAAAATGCATCAGTTTTGGCTGCAGCCTCCACTCAATTAGCATTGGTAATGAGCTTTTAAATGCATTTGGGCTGCGTGTTTGTCGAAAGTGCGCGTGTGTGTGTGTCGGCATATGCGGCGTATGCGTGATATTTGTTATGCCAATCGATCGGCCTTTGAGTGCGGATCGACGGCTCTAAGTAAGTGGCCAACACTTTGGCTTTTGGCTTTCTTTTCGTGGTGAGAAGAGGGTTTCCGTTATCAATGGACTTTGTACAAACAACCTGGCTATGATAGTTGTCAGACTGAATTGCTTTCAAAACGAGGTAGATTTTGAAAAAGCAGAATGATTGGTTGACTTCTGATTGATAGCCGTAGAGTGCCTCAGCTTAGTCAAATTCAAATTCAATCAACATATTATAATATATATAAAATATATTCACCATAATCACAAATAAAAATTCGCAATACTTTTTTAACAGAGAAAAATCATGAATGAATCTGAACTTTGCACTTTGTGGGGAATTCTCAACAAGCCCCTCAATTTGTTAGTGTTACGATTCTATCCACCTCATTTTCATGTTAATTTATGCATAGACAAAGCAGTTCGAAATAATCTTTATCGCTCATATCTGTCAAATAAATAGGTCTGAAGAGCTCAACCCACGTTTCCCTTGCCTGAATGATCGATTTCTAGTGAACACAAAACATCAATTCACTCGACAACTTCGCTTGAAAAGCAGGCAAAATATTTGAAGCATTCAGAATTCAAAATTCTATAGACTGGGACACGTAGATAACGCTGTTTGTTTACTTAGCCGGTTCTGAGAACAGGCAATATTAATTATATTAACGCATTGCCAGTTTTTCCGCAAAGCACACCCAAAAATAAAAAGAAGAGCAGCAGCTACACCCACCTACAGATCGCACTCAATTTTGCATACTCACAGCTACTTGTGAAATTAATTTCCTCACATCAAATAAGAAAAAAAAAAAGACTAAATACAAACAGAAAAAAAAAAATCATTGCTAAATTTTTGCAATGCCTACGTGAGAGAGCGCCCAGAAGTCTTGGGCTGGGTAGAGGCGTGTGCTACACACATTGCCAAATCTTGTTTAAGAATTCCATGGAGCCAAAAAAAAAAAAAAAAAAAAAAAAAAAAATGAAAAGAAAAGCTAAAGTCCACAAACAAACAAACAAAAATATGTTTTAAACAAGTAAGAAAGCTCTAGTCGAGACTGCTCGACTACGAGATCCCCTGAACCCTTCAAGCAACAGCCATTTCAATAATTTTTAGCGTCTCTCTGCTTACACAAACACACACATACACACGCAAACACACATACATAGACACACATAGGCGCGCACGCATGGGCTGCAGTGTGGGCTTACTATGGGAACTTAATTGTTTAATAACTTTTTTTCTGGACGTACGTTCTCCATGAAACTTTCAGATTGTGGTTTTATCATTACTATGCGTATAATTGCCAAATCTCAAGTCTCTAGTATTTGAAATACGCCTTTTAAAAACTTATGGGTGAGGGGGTGGATATAAGGGTGGGGGGTGAAATTGAACAAAAATCGAAATTCTATAACGTACATATCAATCTACATTTAAAATTTGGATACTCTAGCTCTAAAGATGTAGGAGATATAATTTTATAACTGCATTTCGATAAGGTTTTTGATCGATAAAAAAATAATGGGACGAGTTATCGATTTTTGGTGATAAACTCGATATGCGCGCTGTATATACGGTCATTTTAAAAAAAAGTTCAAGTCTCTAGCTCTTATATCTTCTGAAATCGACGCGTTCATACATACGGACGGACGGACGGACGGACGGACGGACGGACGGACGGACGGACGGACGGACGGACGGACGGACAGACAGACGGACAGGGCTAAATCGACTCAGTTCGTCTCCCTGATCAAGAATATATATACTTTGTGGGGTCTGCCACGCCTCCTTCTCCCTGTTACATACTTTTAACAAAACCATTATACCCTGATTTCCCATTTTCAATGGGTTCAGGGTATAAAAATTGCGGAGGAATCTAAATCTTCTAGAAATTTAAGAACTCAACTAAACAGATATTTATTATGTTTGCATAGATTTTCTTTTGGCATAAACATTTCACTCATAGACTGCTGAAGCATATTAAAATATTAATTTTGAATAAATGTTAACACATATTTTCAGTCATTTCTATAATTCTTTTACATAACATCTTAATATTTACTTGATCTATTTCTATGTATATTTTTTATTATACAATAAGTTGTGTTCATAGAAGATAATGTCCAAACAAAATTATTAAATCAAAATTATAAAATTAAAAAAATGAAATCATATATACAAAAACATATTAAGATTTGTTTATACATTTTGCTGGCTAATTTTTAGTATTTATTTTATTCGGATTTCCAAAATTAGTCTAGAAAATTATTTAAAGAACTGAGCGCAAATTTGAGGAAGAAATTAAGCTCCAAAGCCCGTTAAATGTATTTGAAAAATAGTTGAGCATTTCAACATCTTATCATATGATTTATAAGTCTACGAGGGCAAAGCATAATGAGCATACAAAACTCTGAGATCAAAATACTATGCGAATTCAACATATTCTATGTCCGAGTCAAAAACTGTGTAATTCACATTGTTGTATATCTTCGATTTGCCATGCCGCCCTAGAGGCATAGATATCCCTGCTATGCGTATATTTTTAGTCGTTGATAGTCTGCATGACTATATTTAGTTCAAATTATAAACTAATTAGCTGCAGTAATGGATAAGTGTGTTGCCTTATTATGAGCATATGTACCATATATGTATATCTATTTCGAATTGTGTATGTATATTTACAAGCAAACGGCAAACAACAAAAGGGAAAACATAAGTGGAAGCAGACTGAGCGAAAAAATAAAATAAAAAAGAAAATAACAAGAATATGTAATAAAACGAAAATCGTTCGAACAAGTGGCAAACAGGGAAGTCTGCGGCGATCTTCCAATAAACAAACCGAACTGCCAAAAGAATTGCACATAGCGTACTTAAAACATAAACAAAGCAAAGCCAACAGTGGGGGAGGGGGAGGGGGAGGGGGACGGGGGTGTGGGCAGTGTATGGTCAGGCGGGGGGAAGTGGGGGCAGCCATAAAAATTTCAGAGCTACTCGAATCAACAGCAACTTGTTTTTCTACCGCTAGACAAAAGTGCCAGGCACAAACACACACACACACACACACACACATACAGAGAGACATGCATATATAGATATACATATATGTATGTATATATGTGTAGATAAAACAATATAAATATATATGTATAACTGATATGTATGTATGCCTGCTCATATACGTAGCTATATAGCGCTGAGCTCTTGCTGTGATTTTTATGCACAACAAGCTGCAGAATGATGAACAAAAAAAAAAAAAAGTCGAGAAAAAAATCAATTTTTAATCGAAACGAATTAATGAGCAGCGCAGAAAGCAAAATAATTTTTGTGTCGAAATCGTTAAAAGTGCGCGCGCCTGTCGAACGGCGGCTCGCTGATGATGTCCTGCGGTGCAACGAGCAGATACAGATGCAGATACATGCACATCTACATTCACATACAGATACAGATACAGATACAGACACAAAGATACCAGCTGCTGTGGCTCGTTTGCTTAACCTTGACCACTGCCCAGCTGGACGGCAAGCGGCACACACTTATGTCTGTATGTGTCTACATAATGATGATGTTGCAAGATTGCCAGCCACTTGCCACTTGCCACTTGCAACTTGGCCACTTGGCCACCTGTAAACGGTTCTCTGTCTAAATATTTAGCTCCTCGAAATGCAAACTTTTCGTATTCTGTTTTTTGTTTTTTTTATTTTTTATTTGATTTGTTGCCCCACCGCAAATGCGCTCATGGAAATTAAAAGCTGTTGGCTCTCGCTTCTCGCTTCTCGCTTCGACACTAACCTTGACCAAAAAGCAACAACAACAACAACAAAAAGAAAGAGAAAAAACATATTGCATACATATGCGCGCCTCGCCGGCCGGCAAAAGCTTTAATATATATATATTCTCTATATATACATGTATATTTAGCTATATAGATCGATGTATATCTGGTTTGGGAAGCTGCGTGTTTTATGGCCTGAATTTATGTTTGGCGATTAGCATTAACAAGCGCAAATCGCATAGCGCAATTAACATTTCAAAGTACATATTTCAATTATTATAATTTATCCGTGAATTTGGCCATCGATAAGTTTTTAATGGCCAGCCAACTGGGAGAGGCAGCAGCCATCCAGCCATAAGGTCATAAATGGTTTCCCACATTTCCCATACGCCGCCCGAAAGCCAAGCCAAATATTTAATAATAATATGTATGTACATACAATATATAAATATATTTGTTCTATTTTAGGTGTATTTAAATTGGATTTAAGTGTAAGTTTCTTCTGCTGCGTTTCAGTTTGTTTGGCTCGAAATTGACTTTTATGACTCAATTAATTTACACCTGAAAGTTGCATGCAAATTCCAAGGTGAACTTTTGGTTCGCCCGATCTAGTAGTTCCATTTGGTGGTCATGGCTGGAGCACGCGGCACAGCTGGCCAAAAGTTCATTTACCTGGGCGAAAAACCTTCACTGAACCATATAGATGATGTGTCGATTAAATAGCTATAAGAAGTATTCTATGCTTGGTCTGCTTAGCCTTTTCATGTTTCATTATTTGTTTAACAATAATTCCAGTTTATGTAATGATATGTTCAAGAACATTTATATATATCTATTATCAATTTTATTAACATATAAACTTACCTGAAAATATAAAGACATATTATTCAAAATCTCATTTGTAATTCACAATTTTTCGCTTCTAGAATATGCTATAAAGTCAGCAGATATTTGCTATAAATCGTCCACATATGTGTGGCCATATTTTCAAAGTGCTATCTATGATAAATATGGAAATGAAATCAACTTTTGATTTCACAAGGAAAAAAGTGCTTGTCATCGTAGTTCCACAGATTTCGTACATTTAATCAGTATTTTCATTTTGGGAATTGAAGGGAAGCCCCGCATATTGAGCAAACGCTCGTAAAAATCGCCAGCTAGATATACTCGCAAAGTTTTCCATCAAGATAGTATGGATGGCTTCCTGGAAGGGGAAATTCTCTTGCAATTGGGCCATAATACAATATTGTATTAGCCAAATGGATAAACACAAATGATTTTCAGCTGAAACTGTGAGTAGGAATTTTTATTTTCATTTTCACTGAACGCACACACTCTCTCTTCTTCTTCTTCTTCTTCTTCTTCTTCTTCTGCTGTTGCTGCTACTTCTTTTTCGATTTGTGGAACAAGGCTCTTCTGCACAGAAGTTGGCTGACAGCTTCCTTCGGGCTGATGAACGGCAGCCGCTTTAGCTGATCTTCAAATCGATCGTATTAGTATCTTTATCATGCATGTCACGGCCACAAATTGCAACGATCCATCAAATAAATATCAGTTGGCAAGCGAGAGGGACGAGCGAGCGAGGGCTGAGCGAGCGAGATAGCAACCAGTTAGCCAGCCAGGCGGGTCTGGGTGGTAACTATATCTGGGCTTACGTATCGTACCGTATCGTATAAGGCTCGCTCGCTCACTCGCTCGCTCGCTCGTTTGCTCGATCGCTTGATCATTTGTTAGTGGGACGCAAAGGTATTTTATTTATAGCAATGCTAAAATTAACTTTTGCGGTTCACCAGCAAAATGTGCATTAATATAGAAGCAAATGCAATCGGATTTAACTGGCGCAAGTGCTTATAAACTGTTCGCATTTACTTTTCATAATCCAGTCTATGGGGTAGCTGCGCTCACTCAACTTGTTTATATCCATCAAGATTCTGAAGCGACATTCTTCAAAGCTGTCGCTTGAGCGGGAATAGCCGGGTCATATGAGCGAGTAAGGAAATAAAAATTCTTGATGTATTTCTAAAATTTATGTATTTATGTAAATGTATTTATTGCACACTTGAATACTCTTCAAATATTTCGGGCTATTCACTTGAATATATATTTAAAAAGCCCCAAGTCTAGCATATATTTGTATTATTTTTTCACACAAAATAAGTTTTTTATTTCCAAATAAATTCATATCTAATTTTATACGCTAAAATAAGTTGTTCAATTTCATATTTCGAAAATGCATAAAATCTTTGAAAAAATAATTAATAGTATTTAAAGCCGAAAAATTGTCGGGGAATTGTTAAAAATATTAAAATTAAATTTAATCTATATATTTATACATTTTTTTAAAAGTAGCAAATAATTTATAAAAATTAAAAAAGATATATTTGTTAATATTTCATATTATATTTCAATATTTATATATTTTTTGAAGCCTATGAAAAAAAGAAAAGAATATTTTATGAAAATAAAATGTTATTCTTATTAACATTTGCCAATAATGTTAACTAACAGATAACATTTGTTGCACTTTGAAACCATTTTATGAGTTTCATATTCCTGCTGCAGCTATTTTCATATAAATGTCATTCCAATTACAGGGTATTTGACAGTCGACTCTTCCCTCGCACTCGCCCCGCCACACACTTTGATTGATTTCCATGCAAATTTGCTGCCACATTAGTTTTTATTGCAATTTCTTTGGCAAAACGAACTGTTGACTGCAGTTGTAGCCCAGCTCGAGTGCACTCTATATACACTATGAATATTCATATTCGCAGCTGGGGTGGGGACAGGGGTTGTCTCGGGGTGGACGAAGTTTTCACTTTCAAATTGGCCATTTGATTGACAGTCGTGAGTTTAGCGTTTTGTTTTTGACAGGCGACACATAAATGAAGTTTAATTAAATTAGTTAGATTATGCTAAAGGAAGGAGCTTGAGCAGGGTGGGTTAGGCTGGTGAGACGAGGGGAGAGCTGGGGAGCTGGGGAGCTGGGGAGCGGGTAGCTCTACTACTCGTTGCAAGCTAAATAAATAAATAACCAATTTTTAATTGAATTTCTACCTACATTTTTAACCTGTTTGACGGCATTCCGGGGCAATCAACGTCGTTGTTGTTGTTGTTGTTGTTGTTGTTGTTGTGGAGTAGTCGTTGTCGTTGTCGATGACGCTCGTTGCTGTTGTTGTTGTTGTTGTTGTTGTTATATGCATAGTGGTCGCAGTTGTTTTTGTAAATTGCTGCTGCAAACGGCGCCGCCTCAACAAACCTCGTGCTGCTTTTTCATCTCGCTGGGCAACAAAGAAGACCTTTTGCAGCAACAACGCTGACGTCGACGTCGACGCCGGCAGCGACGCTGGCATCGGCATCTTATCAGGGGCCAAGTTGCAGTTTCGTCTTCGTCGCCGGCGGGAGACTGCGAGGCTGGCGCTGAACTCAACTGCAGTGATAGCTCTCAGTGGCTGCAACGTGTGTCACTAACTTAGTCACTCACACAGACACGCACACACGCACACACACACACGCACTCACATGTAGTGGAGTGGAGGCTGTGCGTGGCACTTTCTTGTCTTGATAAGCGATTTGCATCAACGAAAATGGAACGTTTTAGAGCTTTGCTCTCCTCTCGATGAGTGAATGCACCAAAGGATGTTGACTTGTCGCGCACACTCACACTCACACTCACACTCACACTCACACTCATTCTGTGTACGCATGAGTGAGTGAGACAGAGCGAGACAGAGCGAGAGATGGAGAGAGGCTGGTAGTTATGATAATTACAATAATGAGATTCATGCTGCAGCTTATATACCGAAACTCTTCCATATATTCCATTTAATAGTTTCAATCAAATATATTATTTTAGTTTTAAGTTTTAAGTACTTGATATTTGATTTACTTTTCTATTGAATATCTGGTTTAAATTTCTGTGGTCGCATTGAAAGGGAATATGACTGGCATTTTCTCATTTTCGAAAACCTAGTTTCAACTCTTTAAATCCAACCGAAAGTGGTTCGAACTGGCGTATCTAACTAACTGTGAGGGTTACGCTTTATAAACTGTAACGCTGTCACTTACAACAACAACAACAACAAACATCTATAATAATAACAACAACTCAAGTTGCTTATAAACGTGTTTTCAAAGTCGATTTCTTGTAATCCAATATATGAAGCAAATGAAGAGCTCGTTTTTTATTCTCTCATTTATTTATTTTTGATTTATTTGTATTTCTTTTTCTTTTTTTTTTTAGTTTTTGTGCTAATTGTCTAAGGCATGCTCTTAATTATTTATCGAGAGATGTTAACAAATTGTAATAGAATGAAACCGAAAAGCTGACTAGCAGAGCAGCTGAAGAAATTAACATTTATTTGTACTATAAATATGTTTATATGTTAATATATTTTTAATATGAACAAATTTTTAAAATTGGTATTTCTTTTTTTTTCTTCAAGTTAATGCATAACAAAAAATATACATGCATTAATTTTAGCAATAAATAAAAATAACAAATGAAATAAAAACAAATAAATATTTCAATATTAAATAATTTTTTAAAAATTCGTAGCTAATAGGACTTTTATATTATTTTTAAATATGTTCATGAACTGAACTTTAAAAAGCATAAACTCAAAACATAAACAAGAAAGAAGGCAATAAAAAAAGCTTAACTCAAATTGAAGAATGTGTTGTGTCTTATAAACAATTATATAATAACAACGATAAAAGCTGCTTTTGTTCACATTTAATAGCTTTAATGATGTGCTCACATATTTTGTCACTGCGGCTGAATGAACTCAGCTCAAGGTGACAAATTATTTGACAGTCAATTAAAAGTAAATGAAAATAATATCGTACATATATAGAAGCATACAAGCTGTCAAGCAAGCTAGTTTCTGTTTTATCTACAGTAAATGCTTGTACGCATACGCTGCGTATGCTTAATATGAACTTGATATAGTTTTGGGTCAGTTGGGCGTCGCGTTGCGCTTGCGCCATTTCTCCTCGCCCCAGCGATCGTACTGATATGCAGATAGACTGGTGTACGTCTGCATCTATTATATATACAAATATGATTTATCATGTCTGACACTTGGGCCAAACCACTTGTCAAATGTAGCCGGGGCAACGAGAACAACAACAACAGCAACAGTAACAGCAACAGCAACAGCAACAACATCGATAGCGACTACATGCTGTGATTTTAGATAAATTCATAACTCAAACTCAACTTGTCTTGCCTTCAAAGTTCAAATCACTTGGCACACACGCATACTTTTATTGTATGTATGCATGTATATGTACATATATATTTGTATGTATGTATATATGTATGTGTATATTTCTTATTAATTATTTATTTATGCACTATTTTGTGCGCGCGTTCATTTCGATAAGCTTCAAATGGAGACACAATTTACATTTACTGTTATACCGCACATATACAGTCTACGCTGAAAGTCAATGTATATGCTATGCTATGGCAGCAAGAACAACTATCAAAATCAGCTGTTGGCTGCGATTTCGTATAATGAACTTGAAACTCGCTGTATGAAAAAAAGCAGCGAAATGATAAAAACACAACTCTCGATCGCTCACTCAGGCTCTCCCTCTCTCTCTCCCCCTCTCTCTCTCTCTATCTCTTTCTCTCTGTGTACTAGCTCTTTGAATAGTTAGAATCAGGCGGCACTTAATCAGCACAGCTTCCACAATGGACCCTCAAAGCTTCCAATGCCCCGTCTGCTCTGCCCAGCTGCTCCTCTGCTCCTCTGCCCCTCTGCTCCTCTGCCCCCTGCACCGCAGTTGCCACACTTACATTTCTTTCTTCGTGGCTGAATTTAGTTCAGCGTAGTTTGTACTACTTACATATATATATACTATATCAATATACATACAATATACATATACATACATATATATATTTGTATGATAATCGACAGGCGACAGGAAAACAAACGCGAGCGCGAGTGAAACGCTCGAAGGCCATTCGCTTGCTACAGCCACATTGGCTTGAGGTTGAGGTTTGGAATCTGAGCTGCTATTAGCTAACTAGAAGATGATGATGATGACGATCATGATGATGATGATGAAGAAGAAGAACATTGGCACCGTTAGTGTAGCCACAATTTTAGATAGTAACTGTAACTGTAGCATTAGCGTGCATTATAAGACCTGCTAACTGACGGATCGCTAATCCATAGAAGGGAGCGGAAAATTACGGAAGTCGGATTTAAGTTATATGAGAGCTTAAAGCAGATTGAATGATGTGACTATTAAATCTTATCAACTAAAATTCGATTAGGCTAGGAATGAGTGCTTAAATAGAGAGAGAGGGAGAGAGTATAACAAATCAAAGGATCTACTTTATATAATGCTGAAATGAGGATGCTGGTATCTCGATGTAATAATACATGTTAACAAAAATCATATAAAAGCTCCAGCGAGGCAGACTGTCGAGAAAGTTCTTTGAGGGCATTTGTATCGATAGACCTTTTACTTTCGAACAGAACTATGGCCGTTTGGTCTATGAATCGCTGATATATATGCTTTACATTTGAATAGTTAAAATTAAATATTATGCATACATATATAGAACGTTGCCACCTTATATGTTAAACGATTTCCACATGTCTTTATGAATAATTATATGGATCATTTGTTTATCATGTATCATGTATATTGAAATGAAACCGAAATTATTTTAGTTTAATCGCTCTGAGAGAATTTCTAGCATATCTAAAACAAAAAGCTGCTGTAACGTTGCCACCCCATGCACTGCCCCACAATTTCCAGCCGAACTCGACAATTTTCTCAGCACTTTCAACCGGAACTAGTGCCAATTCAGCAGTGTGACACATACATATATAAAATTTATATATAGATGTGGAGCAATAAATGAAATCGCACTGGCAACACCCGCGCCTGCTCAGCCCTAAGCCAGGCGAGGCTTGCTTAATTCAAGTACATGCGGCATGCAACTTGCAAAAATCTTTTTTTTTTTTGCATTGCATTGCATTGCATGGAAACGTGATAGCAAAAGTTGCAGTTGTTGTTGTTGCTGCTGTTTTTTCTGGTGTTGGTGTTGGTGCAGGCCAGTTTCGGCTTGGCTGGCTGCAGTAGCCGCATCTGCTTGTGGAATTTATTTTATCGTTAAGAAAATGTGTGTAAAAATAAGTGAAACTATGGGAAGCTGTTGCCGCTGTGCGCCTGTCTCTCTAGCTAGCCACAGGTGAGTGTGTGCAGGTGTATGCAGGTGTGTGTGTGTGTGTGCAGTGTGACCAGTTTGCGTGTGGGGCAGCTAATGCCTCCACTTTTGATAAAATGTTGGACTGGCCTAAGCCAGTTGCTGCTGTGGCTGCTGCTGCTGCTGCTGCTGATGACCAGTAGCCACTTACAGCTGCAGCAAATTATTGCCGCATTGCTGGCTTGTTGTTATCAGAGGCAGCAGCAGCAGCAGTAGAGTAACTCGCAGTAGCCGCGCTACATCGCATGGCATCGCATCGCATCGCATCGCATCGCCTTGTGATTTGCCTGAGCCACATCAACAATTCGAGCCACAATTCAGAGCGAGAAACCCGCTTCACAATTTTTTTTTTTTTTTTTTAGTTTTCGTCGTTGTTGTTTTTGTCGAATTTCAGAAAGTGGAAGACCTTCGTTGTTGCCGCTTGCCACTTGTTGTTGCTGCTTAGTTTGTTATCAGGTTTGCGGGGTTTCCTACCCCCCAGCACTTCACGCCGCCGCCTCCTCCTCCACCTCCTTCTCCTCCTTCTACGCGTCAGCTTCATTTGTGGCTATCAATTTCACACCTAAGCCAACAAGTTTCTAAAAATGTGTGCGTATTTTTTTCTCTCTCTCTCTCTCTCTCTCTCTCTCTCTCTCTCTCTCTCTCTCTGTCTGTTGGCCAAACAATCGAAGCCAGCAAACAAAGTGTCTCTCTCTCGCTCGCTCTCTCTCTCTGCGTCTCTGTCCGTCTCGCTTTATGCACAATGACAGTTATAAATGGAAGAGCACTTAATAAATGTCAAAGGCGTACAACGATTAGCATCGCAAATATCGGGTAATACGATAGGGCCATCGATTCAGTGAGTCGACAAAATGTGGAGCATGGCCCATGGCCCGATGTCTGAGCTGAGCTGAGCTGAGCTGAGAGGGGCTGGCTGGGCTGGCTGGCTTATGCAATGCTAATCGAGAGACAGTTGGGTGTCTCTCTCTATCTCTCTCTGTCTCTCTCTTTCTCTCTCGAGGCGTTGGCAAATCCATAAATAAACCGATTTACAATAAACCAATAAACACACACGCCCAAACGCCAGCCGGTCACATGCAATTATTCAATTAACCAAATGGCGTCATAAATTATCGTGTCTATCGGCCACTATACGACACCGTCTGACACTATCTGGCTAGGGCCGATCGTTACCTACATACGTGCCCAGCTCCCGAGTGTAAGAGCTCCACATAGACCCAGCACTCTCAACTACCAATTGCCGATTGCCAATTGAGGAATGTCGCACTTTATGAATATGCAGTCCGTTTATGACACTTGATTCACAAAACCACAAAGCGATAAAGTAATAAATAAATTCCCTTTTAACGGAATTCTAAAAACAATTAAGCAGTATACTCAATACAAGTTGCGGCTAAAAGCACTTCTGAGAGCTGCTAATTCTGAAAAGAATTTGATTTCGTATTTGTTTTTTATATACAAATGCAAACTGAAAATTTAATATATTTCTGAACATCAATCAAAGTGCGGAACTTGAAATACCAATTCGAAATGATGAAAAAAAAAAACTTTGAAATATTTTTATTTAAGTATTACATATTAATTCTCGACACATTTCGTATTTCTGTTTTTATCTTTCTCGCTCTCTCTCTCTCTCTTCCTCTCTCTCTCTCTATCTCAACAAAAACGAACTTAAACGAATGATTAAATATTAAATAACAATACAGAAACATAGAGCTTCTTTGCTTTATATAGTAAGAATATAAAGAAGAGAAAGTTTTTAGATTTGTAGAAGCAACAGAATTGTGGAATTTAATATTACAAAAATATTATGATTTTTTTAAATTTAAGATATAATAATAAAATAGTAAATAAATAAAAAATTAGATTAGATTTTTTTTTCTTTTTATTACTTATTTACTATTCTTTTGCATTTTAAAATATATTTGTTTATATATTAATGTATTCAAAAATATAAAATATAAATTTGATGGATTCAAATATATCTATCTATATATATTTGAATTTTAATTTCTGTTGTATCATTGTTGTATAATATAAAATTATTATATGAACTGAAATAAACTTCTCTTAAGAAATCAGACTTAAATATACATACATATATACATCCATATATGCATATCGATAATATGCAGTTATTTTCATATGCATATATGTAATACTATTTTATATATTCACATACATATATATATATATATTGTATTTGTTGTAGAAAGTAGCGGAAAATCACACACAATAAATCCTAGTAAATCGGAACGAATGGCAATTACTCTTTCTACAGAGCAATGGTAAATTTGGTAGCTCATTTCGAGTGCTCTACGCTGAGCTGATGCTGCTTAAAAGATTAAGAAGTTTGCTAAACACTGCAGCAGCTGTTTCTTTGTGCACGAAATGAAAAGTCAAGGGTTTCGCCTAACGTAAGATGGATATGCACATTAGATACGCAGACACCATGTCGTATGCGCATTATACAGATATACAAGCAACTTGGCTATATAATATACACGTATATAACTATAAATATGTATATGCAAAGGTATATAAAGAGTGCGATCTTACCTTGTGCACCTGCTGCACGTCCTAGAAACGTTTCAAAATCCACAAATCCTTTGGCTGCAAGTGCAACAACAACCAATTCTGGCAATTCACGAACGTTGCATACATTATATTCGGCTGGACACACATGCGCATATATTGCTGTTATCGATAACTGCCCCGAAGCTGCTGCAGATATATGCTATATATATATATTTTTATATATATATACACATATATATCTGCTATCAATGCATGCTTAATATTTCTTTAACACTTGCACTTCACATGTTGCCTCCAGAGAAGGCTTTTGGCTCAAATGGCAAATGATTGCACACACACATACACACACGCGCAGAGTAATCGATTGCGTTATCGTTATCGGTATCGGCATTGAGCGACGCTCACAATCGCGGAACTAACGCGACGAGGCGACGATACGACGAGGCGCGGGCTGGTGGGGCGTGGTCGGGGTCGAGGGAGCTTTCGAGTCTTGGAAGTTGTTTACAGTTCTTGAGCTCAGCTGCTATCTACAATAGCTGCTGCTGCTGCTGTGACTGCGGCGACTGCTGCCGCTGCTGCCGCTGCTGCTGCTGCTGTTGTTGTTGTTGTTGTTGTTGCTGCACAGCTTTAACTTTATTTACAGCACGCGAAATATTACAGCCAAAAACAAAAACTTTTGTATATACACACACATCTATCTATATACATATATATGTATGTATGTGTGTGTATATTTAGACGTTGGCCAGATATGCAGATTCATGTGCTGGGTCTGCCTTAACGAGTTAGATCAAGTTATGACAAGCTGCCGCCGCAGCTTGTTGTAAATTGTAAATTTTTTATGTTGTTTTTATCTATACATATACATATATACACACATACATATACATATATATATATTATTTTTTGATCGAGCTTTCGAGTTGGCGACAACGACGAATCTTTCGGTTCCGTACAACGAGCGCTGAGCGCAAAAAACTGAATGAGCGTCCAAAGCGGCCGGGCAAGGCAAACAGGCGGCACAGAGTCACAGAGACAGCAGCAGCAGCAGCAACAGCAGCGACAGCAGCAGCAGCGACAGCAGCAGCAGCGACAGCAGCAGCAGCAGCTGTGCCGAGCTAGTTAGTTACTTAGTTTGAGCGCGTAGTAGTGAGAGTCGATCGACACACACAAATACACACACATGCACACACACACACATATACAACTTGTTTAAATCGCTCAAGCTCAAGCGCCATTTAAGTTGAGTAATTAAAACCAAGCAGCGATTTGCATGTGTGTGCGGGTCTGCCTCTACTATATATGTATGTAGCTGTGTGTCTGTGGCTGTGTCTGTGTCAGTGCCTGTGCGATTAATTATTAATAAAGCCCAAAAAGCAACAACAACAATAAACAAACAAACAAGTCCGACTGTCCAGCTATACGACAATTACAAATATTCAACTCTCTCAGCATGGCTGAGCTCAGCTACGCGACTTTCTTTGCCAGAGCTCACAGCCTGACTTCTCCCTCTTCCTCTTCTTCTCCTTCTTCTTCTTACTGTTGCTAGCTGATGCCGCTGCTGCTGCTGTTGTTGTTGTTGTTATCGTGGTTGTTGTTGATTTGGTTACCGAAATCGGCATCTCAACTGGTCTGAGTCTCCGCATTCACGGCGCAGTGCAGCAAATGTAAATCTAAATTGATTGCAAAATGCTTAAGACTGAGCGTATTCATTATACGCCATGTGAATTGAAGTGAGCAGCGTTGCCAGACTGTTTTTTATGCAGTGTGCGACAATTGCGAAGTAATTTCGGATAATCGAAGGGATTAACAGAAGATTTAAAAGTTGCAGAATAAAATAAAAATACAAATAATTGTTACAAAAAAAAAAAAAATGTTATATCGAGTTTACAGAATTTCTATATATAATAATTTAAGAACATTTTATATACATAAAAAATCTAGACCAACAAAAAAATAAATGTCTATAATATTTTATTATGAAATTTATTGATTTAAGATGTAAAAATTATTTATATTTTCGTAAATTTTATTTTGTATGTACAAAGAATGTAATAATAATAATAAAAGTATTGATTAAAATACTGCAAATATTTTAAATTAACCTAAAAAATTGAATATATATGATATATCACTATTTTTATCTCTATTAAATATTTAAATTAATTAACATTTTTTATATATTTTCCATTCTAGCTCAGCTGAAAATTTGAAATGAGTTAATTGTATTCCATTCCCACTCAAGCATTGTCCATACGCCCCGTTGACAGGCAAACGCTGTTCGCCATCTGGCAACGCTGTTGGCCAAAATAGAGGCTGTTGTTGTTGCTGCTACTGCAGCCGTTGCTGTTGGCAGCATAATTAAAATATTGCACTTGTTACTTCTGCCAGCGCCAGTGCTGCGTGTTGCGCTTGTCGTCGTTGCTGTTGCTGCTGCAGCTGTTGCTGTTGCTGTTGCTGTTGCTGTTGTTGTTGCATGATGCTGTAGTCTTGTCATGCTCTTTCCGATGCATTGTTTTTGTAGCAGCACAAAAACATCCAAACTGAACGTTGTGTCTTGTATTAAAACTTGTTCATTGGAATTTTCTAATAAATCAATAAACGCGGACAACACATTGTGTTGTTGCTGCTGTTTCACTGCGCGAGGGGCGGGCAGCGGAGGTGCGAAGATGCTCTCAAAAGGGGCGGCAGGTGTGCTCAGGCTGCCAGCCAGAGACTCAGCAGAGACTCTGTTTTAAGCCAACTTTGAGATTATGGCAAAGTTTTGCCGTTGACAGCAGCAACGTAATTGCAGCTGCAGCAGCAACAGCAACAACAAGTAGTTGCAACACTTTCACGCATTGCATTTCCGGACAGCCAATGCTTCCGAGGAAGTAATATTGCAAGCCGCTCGACCAACTAGAGCTTATTGCCTATAATTATGCAATTTTCTATATATATATATATATATAGACAGATTTATATATATTATTATATTTATATGCGTACATATATCTGAAAAAAATGAAGTCAAAAATGATTTTGGATTTTGTTCGCTTTTTCTATATATACATGTATTTATTATTATAATTATTTTTTGTTTTATTAATTTTTTATGAGCTGCTTTGCCTTCCAACGCGCAGAGACAAACAAACAAAGCGGAAAAACAACTTTTTGCTTTAATTAAATTATTATGCTGGCATTATAAGTTTTTATGCCTGGCTTATAACCTGTGCGTTTTCATAATCAGCCGCAAGACTTCTTCTTCTTTTTCGGCTATTTTTTTTCTTCAGTTTTTTCTTCTTTTTTTGAGTGTGTTAACCAATTTGATAAACAGCCCAAATCGAACTAAAAACAAAAACGATCATATGTTGCTGGCAGCAATGTTGCTGGCAACAATGTTGCTAGCGCTAGGCATGCAAATGGGCCAAATCGAAAGCCGCTTCGTTCGTCACATTTTTTCGCATTGCTGCTGCTGCTGCTGCTGCTGCTGCTGCTGTTGCTGTAGTCTTTTTTTAATGTAAATAAAATGGAAATTCCTTGGCAAAGAGCAGATTGCAAACAAAATGCAGGCAGGCGCGCAAAAAAGCTGTAGAACAGCTCGGCTAGGCACTTGTTGAGATGACTGCCTTGTTAAACGAGCCTGCAACACCCCAACAACAGCAGCAACAACAACCACAATAAACAATGTTGCAATGCTTAATTATTTCAGCGGCAAGGAATTCCTCGACGCAAACTTGAACTGCTTCTGCTGCCGCTTGCTACTGCCGCTTGCTGCTGCTGCTGCACTTAAGTGCGGGTATTGCGGCCAAGCGTGCAGCAGGCAAACGCGATTGTTGCCAACACTTGAGGTCGTCTGCTAGGCACACACACACATACACACACACATGCATATGTCTGAGTTGCTGCCACAGCTTCAGTCACATTGGTCAACGGCACCGACGCGTCTATGGCCATGTTGCCAGTTGTGGTTGCATCTTCTTCTCTGAGCTGCTGCTGCTGCTGCTGCTGCTGCTGCTGCTGCTGTTGTGGCGCACCTATTTGTAATGCATTAATAGCCAAGAGGCAACAACAGCAGCCACAGCAGCAGCAGCAATTGCAGCTCAGCTCAAGCCAACAGATTGACATTAAGCTGCCTTCTGGCTCCGACTGCGGCTCTGTCTCTGGCCATGAAGCAGACGCATTTGATAAATGGCAGACTGCACATTAACACTGCCACAGCTGCGCCACGCTAATAATCCATAAATTGTTAATTGGTGCGTTGCCAAATGGCGTTCGATCAAATGCATATGATTTATTTCTCATCTCCCATTCTTCTTCCATTTGCTCGTCGCCTATTATCTGCAGCTCTCGAAGCTTAGCTGCGCCAATCAGCGCAAAAGGCTCTTTAATTGATTACAAATGGAGGAGAAAGGCAAATATGATTTCTGAAAATTAATTTCAATTACATTTCATGGCTCTTCAGCTGCTCAAACTTGATTGCATAGCTGGAAGTGCCTCTGAGCTTTAATTTAAGGTCGTAAAAAATTCGCCTTTATTGCTTAAAATATTTCCTTTAAATTAATTGGAATGCTTTAGGATCTATATGCATACGGGGGTAGTCTGAAATTTTTCAATTGATAAACTAATAAGACATATACTACTTATTAATTAGAATAAATTCATTTTAACTTTGATAAATTTTATAAAAAAGAAAAAATAAATAAATAACTAAAAAAAAAAACATTATATGTATATATTACTTATTAATTAATTCCTGTTATGAAAAATTAAAAAAAAAAATTTGCATTTTGTGACTAAGTACATTCATCCTATAAATCTGAAAATAATTTAAATTATGTTAAATTAAATCATATTTAATTTTGTTTACTTTATTTTTCTGAGATAAAAATTTTAATAAATAAAAACTTTTTCAACTATTTAAAATATTAAATAAATAATAATTATTCAATTTCTGCTGGAAACATATTCTGAAAATGTTCTTCAACTGAAATTTTTCACATAACGAAACCAGGAATCCTTTTAAGCCCTAGAGCCCGTGCAAAGCCGCTTAACACTGTTTAGCATATCGCATACATAAACTTGATTAAGCACAGATTTCTCACTTCTGATATGCCCCGCCTCCTGCAGGCTGTGTCTGTCACATCGATTCGGTCGGAGTTTTCAGTGGAATTGGGTAGCAGTTCAGTGCACTTGATGCGATGGGGTTTTCTTTTTCTTTTTTTTAGTTTCGTTTATTTCCCAAATATGGAAACAAGGGCTGCCAACCCCCGACAGATGCTTCAAATTAAGACATTCCATTGGCACATAATGGAGCGGGCATGAATCATGGCCAAGTCAAAGCAATAATTGTATGCAAATTGCAGAGAAGAGACATGTGACAAAAAGCATTAATTGAACTTGCGAGTGCGAGTGCGAGTGCGATGCGATGCGATGCGATTGCTTAGGCAATGTGCTCATAGATACGAATATGATTCCATTTGGCACTCGGCATGAACTTTGCCATTGTCTAGACAAATTAAGCACAGCCTCACATATTTGTGGGGATGCGCAGCGAGCGCAATTTACACAGAACTTTATGTCTCAAGCTGCTGGCCCGGCCACGTGGCGTATGCGCAATGTGTGCGTACGCAATGTATGGCATGTGTGTGTGCGTGCGTGTGAGTGTGCGTGCGTGTGGCGTCGTCAGCTTGTCTGGGCACAGCTGCTGTCCAAATGGATGTGATGTCATAAGTCAACAACTCAGCTGCCCCAAAAGTCTATTTGATATATGAATATAAGAGTGTATGTGCGTGAGCGTATGCGTGTGTGTGTGCGCATACAAAGATCTGATCTGATCGGATCGGATCGTTAATTAAAATTGCCAGCGTATGCGAGTACCAAGTCCGAGTACTTCATTAGCCACGCAGTTGCCACGCGCAGCTCTCCAATGCTTAATTAATAAATCAACGCGACACTTGCACTCAACGGCAACAACAACAACAACAACAACAACAATCACTTCAACATGATCTTCATAGTCATCATGATCATCATCATCATTATCATCGAAGCAGATGTTCAACTCGCTCTGAGATTGTTGCCAACAAGGCAGACAAATTGACGCGACATTCCACAGCAGCTGCTGTCAAAGTTTGCCTTCACTTCGACGGGAGGGTTGACAGACCAAGCCCCATTTCCGACCCACCGACCCACCGACCCCCCCTCGCCCGCCGACTCCACTTCTAGTGTTAAATATAGCAGCTGAGCACAGCCAAGACGGAAACGGAAACGTTTCTAATCGCAGCTCATAGATCTGCGCGTGGGCTCCGGCCCTAAGCTGTGGGCTGGCGTTTAATTTCATTAATTCTCGCTCGCTCATTTAAAACAGATTAGCTTCAATTCATTTGCTTACGAAGCAATGCCTTAATGAGAATTAATACGGAGATATATATCAAGAAAATTCAAGAGAAGAAAAACTATTGCCAATTAATATTTACATAATTTTTGATCAGTTTTAGTAAACTTTCAGCTGGATCGATGAATAATACAAAATATAATGAATGAAGAAGCTCTTTGAAGGCAAAAATAAAAAAATATTTAAAAATATATGAATAGGTTAAAGCATGAAACTATATTAAAAACTGAAACTTAAATTTGATATTAACAAAAATACATTATTACAAAAATTGAATGAATTCATTATATTTATTTGTTACTCAGTCTTATTATCTTTAGACTTATATTGCAAGAAATATATATATATATATACATATATGTATATTGTATATAATTTCTATTTTTATCTTTATTCTATGCTATATCAGCATCACATTCCTTAAATATTACAAAGAAAAAGAAAAAGTAATAAAAATGCAAAAATACGTTTGCTTGAATGAAAAATGTGTCTTAATGAACTGTAATTAGATAGTGCGATTTATCAAGTCATATTTTATTCGAAGGAACTGCAGACTTAGTCATCACTTAGCAGCTGCAGCAATTCATTGCTGTTGTTGTTGTTGTTGTAATTGTTGTCTATTTTTGTACAAGCATTCATATAGTTAATAACAAAGTTAATCAAATGCAAAATCAATGAAAATAGCACAAAACTGAGATACTAAAGGCGAATGTGATTATTTAATAATTGTGCCAAATGCGCGGCAAAAAATAATTATTGTAACAATAACAATAACAATAACAATAGCAGCAACGACAACAACAACAGCATTAGCAACAAATAGTGTCTATTGTGCATAAAACAATGAACTGGAAAGAAAATAGAAAACAACTGAGAGAACCGCTTGTCTTGTTGTCAACGACGCGTGAATACTCTAACTGCTCAGCAAACGAATGTGGAATGTGGTGCATAAAGACAACGTTTGAATGCCAACTAAATAATATGCTGCGATTGTATTCCAAACGATCGATCCATAAGGAAGCAAATCTTAAGTGAATAACTATGAATTGCCGATTGACAACATGCGACAAAGGTGAGAAACAGATCTGTTATTTCAATTTTATCAAGTGTTGCTATAGTTCACGCAGTATTTCATAAATTTCAAAGATTCAGAATACCTATAATAGCTATTATATTTGCATTTTATATCCATCAAATCTATCTTATCAACTCAAGCATCAAGTCGGCTATCTTTGATTCCAAATTTGACATGCTTTAAATGATTTGATATACTTATATTAATATGATATTCATGGAGCTTTTCTTACATTTCTGTAAGGCTTCTTAAAATCGAACTATTATATTTTATATGTACACTAGTCTGAATCTTAAATAAAATATAAAATCAATAAATTTTTTTTTTTCATTTCTTATTATAATTTTGTTATTTTTATGAATTTCAATTTTATTTAACCTGTAATATTTTTCTTAGCTTTTTTTAATGACTTACTCTAAGTCAGAAATAATAGCTGAATCAAATTAAATATTTCGCTCCACTTTATATGCATGCACATACGCCATCTTATATGCCGCATACTCTCAGTGAGGGTATTCAAAAGCGAGGCGAAAGAAGAAAAAAAAAACGCAATTAGAAAAATATGCAGCAAAGTGTCAGTTGTAAAATTGTAAATTGCAACTGGGCGCGCGTCGAGTTTTAGTTTCTGTTGCTGATTTTGTTTTCTTTTGTTTTTCGTTTTATATATATTTTATTGTTGTTGCTAAAAATAAAACTAAACAAATAAATTTACATTTTTAATTGCAATTATCGCTGGCTATTGTTGCTGCGACAGCGACGGCGACTGCGACTGCGACTGCTACTGTTTGCCTTTGGGGTCTTAAACAATTAAGATGATTTATTGGCAGCGCGTTTTTATGAGGCAAACAAAGTTAAGAAAAACTCAAATATTTATGCTTTATAGTAGTCATAAATACATATATGTAGATAGAAATATCCACATGATTTATCACATCTATATGAGAACAGTCATAAGAATCAACACAATTCATCTGGTGGCCAAAAAGCAACAAAATAAGTATTTTGCTGATTTCATGAGCCCAGAGAACAAAATGTTTTATTATATTTATTATTATTGTTTGTCATTGAGGGAGGAAAAGGCCAATTGCCAACTTTTATGTTTGCTCACTTGAGCATAGATGCGGCACAGCATAGACAGCGACTTGAAATGCACATTAAACAAAAAAGAAAATAAAAACGCTAATGAAACGAGTCGTAAAAATTCACAAGTTAAAATTAAACAGGAAAATCGTAAAAACTGTCTGTACACTTATTAAACAAATTGAAACTATGCCTCCGGCCGGGTTTCGAGATCAGCTCAGCTTCCCGCTGAGCTCGAACGAAACTCTTACGGCACGACGAGGAAATGCAAGTCCATGACATTGGTGCCCGTGTGGCCAGGGACGATATGAAAGCCGCCATCCTCCAGCTGGCTATAGAAGTTGTAGCTATCACAATTGCGCAGGCAGTTGGCCAGCTCGTCCAGTGTGTGGCCAGACAGATAGGCATCGATGACACAGCTGTCGCCTATGGCGCCCGCAGCATTCGTGGGCCCATCAATGCCGTCCGTGCCGGCGCTAAGGAAGCTGCAATCGTTCAGCAGCTCGTCCCGATGCAGCATCTGCGACATGAGCAGCGCCAAGTGCTGACTGCGTCCGCCCAAGCCCTGACCCGTGACCTGAAAATAAATCGGGGAATATTATTATAGCTAGCTACATAGTTCAGCTATTGATTAGCACTCACTTGGATCACTGGCTCGCCGCCACAGATAAGAAACAGCGGCTTATTGTGCGCCATATGCTGCTCGAGCGCTTTGAGAAATTCATCCCAACTCTTTTCGTCGAAGGCGAATCTGTCACGCAGCTGCTCTTGATTGATGCTGCGCTGCTTGTACTCTTGGATGCCGTGCAGCAGTCGCTGATAGTCCGCCGTCACGCTGTTCACATCGCCCTGTATGGAGCAGCTCAGCACGCATGGAATGTAGCCCAGCTTGGCGGCTTCACTGGCTGCTGCTGTGGTGGCCACCAAATTGCTGCCCACCACAAAGACTTTGCCATTGTCGAGTTGCTGCTGGTGCTCACTGGGCTGCTGCTCGAAGAACTGCTGCAGCTCCGTTGACAGTTCGTTCCACACTTCATGTTTCAACAAAATATCCTTGGCAGATTCAGTCTTGCCGCTGGGCTGTATAGTCGGTCCGGAGGCAATCAGCTCCAGTGGATCCCCGACAATGTCGCTGAGGACAAAGGTGACCAGCAGATGAGCATGCTGCGCCGCCCGTGCCAATCCTCCGCCTTTAATGTCCGAGCAGGCAATGCGCACTGTGTTCAACTCCTGAATGCTGGCGCCGTGTTTCATCAGCTTGTCCGCTATGGTGCGCTTGTCTAGCAGCGTCAGCGGAGGCTTGGGCAGCGGCAGCAACGCCGAGCCGCCTCCTGAAATAAATACAAAGAGTATATCCTTGCTAGTCATACTCTCCGCTAGCTTCTTGATGGCCTTCGCTGCATTCAGTGCCATCTCATCGGGTAGGTTCTTGGGCGCTCCCTCATATGTGATCAGTTTCTGGCTGATGGGCTGTTTGTACTGCTGCACGCTGTTGAGGGGCACGCTTAGCACACCGCCAGTGGAACAGTCGCCCAGATCCTGCTGCACCTTGTTGGCCATGCCCAGCACGGCTTTGCCAAAGCCCACAATGTGACAGGTCTTGCCAGTTATGTCGTGTTGCTCTCCATTCAGCTTGATATAAACATTCTGGTTCTGTTTTGAGGGTCGCAGGTCATGAATTTTATAGTCCTCGAATATCTTTTCCGGATGCACCGCTCTCACGGCACACTGGAAAACGTGACGCATCTGCTCCCACGTCCGACGTTTGGCCATTATGCAGATGCTGAAAATATATACAGTTGTAGTATAAGAAATAATATCTAAAACACTTTAGACTTTACAACTTAAGTTGCCACTTATGAGTGATGCACTTTTTCAAATCAATATGCCGATTCCTCCAATGAAATCGTGAGACAACGATAGTCAAGCAGGATTCGCTCCACGCTAAGGAGTAGAACTTTGTTTACATTTATTGTACAGAACGAATGAGCATATGTACAGCTATTTTCAATGCACACCTTGTGCCTTTAAGGAAATTTACAAATGAAACATCACTTCTATACGCTGCGAGTTGGAAATCTTTTTTAACTTATCATATCGGCAATCAGCTGCCGGGTCAAATTTGTAGGTGAAAACAACTGTTGTTGTTTACTAAGAAATTGCATTAGAGATGCGCAAGCGAAATGTAAATAAGGCACGCGTAACTATCGAACCGCAATATAGCTCGCATTTACCCTAAAAAAAAAACCTTATAAAAATAATCAAATAATTTTAGATAATGTATATTTAACCACAGCTAATTTAAGACATATATAAATAGTAAGCATGCAGAATGTATATGACAATATTTAAAATTAATATATCATTTTGGGCATGTGCACTGCTTGCTCTGCAATCGCACAGTTTAGAAATATATCGTTTGTGACTCATATCAATTAGCCTGACAGCAGGAACAAGACTACAAATGAAAGCTGATAGCTACATTACCTACTCAACCAAAACATAGATGGCGACCTCAGTGCTAGCTGATAAAAGTATTTAAAAATACAATTAATGTTAAGCACCAATTGTGTTCTCTAGTAAAGAAATTTTAAATCACTCGGAACGAGTGAATTAGTAGGTGTTTCATGGCTGTTGAAGCCACACGTGTGTTTCGCTGATGGTATAGACTCCAAAAAATGCAATTGCACAAAAAGAAAAACACAAAATGTAAAAATTATATATGTATATATGTATGTATTACGTACATACATATATTTATGAATTGCAATGCAGTACAGCATATTGACAGGTATTGCTGAACAGCGTAATTTATATGGCATGATCGCAAACAAAAGCTAATAGCTATGACAATAAAACAGCATGTCCACTCAATCGAAACATAGATGTCTACTCTTACGCCTGCTGATAAAAGCATTTAAAAAGTGAGACATTTGGAATACCGAATTTCATTTAATAATGACCTAATTAACTAACACACAACATGTTGCGAATTAGCAGGTGCTGGCGCTGGTGTTGCTGCCTACGTGTGTGGGTGTTTACATATTAATGTCAACGTCTCGAATCTCTACTCGTCGCACAGATCGCAGTGTTTGATTAGGCGCCACTTTAAAAGGCGCGCACTTTCGCTGCTGGAGGCACAGTTCCAGCTAGAAACTCAAATGAGGCCGACCACAACGGTGCTACTGCTGCTCGGTAAGCATTTTCCCAAGCTTCACTTACTCCCATTTCATTTGCGGCCAATTTCCCGTAGCTGGCGTTTGCTCTTGCTTCGGCAATCCTATCCTGGGCATCTTGGATCCCAGCTGCTTTGTGGCTACTGGCGCTGTCTGTCCCAATGAGAATGTCACCTTCTGGCTGTACTCCAAGTATGTCATCTTCCGCTTCACCTGCTCCGACTTCTAAATTCATTTCTTTCTCTCTTTTCGCAGTGCCACGCGCGATGCTCCCATCCAGCTGAATCCTGTTGATCTGAATCCCTGGGAGTTTCAGCCGTCCCGCCCCCTGAAAATACTGTTGCACGGCTATACGGGCGATCGCGACTTCGCCCCCAACAACCATATACGACCCGCTCTGCTGGACAACGAGGACGTCTATGTGATATCCATAGACTACGCTCCCTTGGTGCGGAATCCCTGCTATGTTGCGGCCGTGAGGAACGTTCCACTGGTCAGCAAGTGCTTGGCACAGCTCATTAACAATCTCATCGAGCGCGGCATTGTGCCGCACGAGCTGATACACATCATTGGCTTCAGCCTCGGCGGCCAGGTGGCCGGACAAGCGTCGAACTACTTGAAGCGCAAGCCCAAACGGATAACCGGCTTGGATCCAGCTAAGCCACTCTTCATCCTAAGCAGCAATGCGCGACGACTGGATGCCGGCGATGCGGAATTCGTGGACGTCATTCACACGGACACCTTGGGGCGGGGCATGATGCGTCCCATGGGCCATGTGGACTTCTATCCCAACTTCGGACCACTGCAGCCGGGCTGCCTAGAGGAGAATCCCAACGATCCGGGCAGCTGCAACCACGAACGTGCACCCCGCTTCTATGCCGCGTCCATCAATTCCAGCTTGGGCTTCTGGGGCCGCCAGTGCTCCAGCTGGCTGATTCACGTCTTTGGCCTGTGCTCCACCCGCTCCGAGCTCGCTCTGATGGGCTACCACGTGTCGCAGCAGCTCAGCGGCTCCTTCTTCCTCAAGACACGCAGTCAGCCGCCCTACGCCATGGGCAAGCCAGTGGAAGAGGACAACAGCAAATATGTGGCCAAGTTCCACCTGAGCTCGAAGCACAGTGAACTCGAACAGGATTTCGAGCCGGAACTGGGTGAGTCCATACCCGAGCTGGAGGACAACGATGTGGACACCAAGGAACTGGAGAAACAACTGAACTGGCAGGAGTCGCTTGACGAGCCGCTCTTCTAGCTCTCTTAGCCACAATATCTCTGATAATAAATGATAATAAATGTATTTATAATAGAAATTACACGATGCAATGTTCTTTGGAGTCAATATAAATCCTAGGTTTGCTTAGACTAATACCGAAAGGCAGAAATGTTAGTAGAACTCCAGACTTAAACGACATCAATAGCATAAAGATTATAACTATATTTATTTACTTTCAACAGATTGTTACCAAAGGCCAATATACCCTGAATTCGCGTCTTCAAAGAGTGCAGAAATCAGAAATGACATGAAATGTAATATCAATTTAGAGTTCAAGTTGAGTCTAGTGCGGCTAGGGTTGGGGCTACTCTAAAGCCATGTTGTAGGCATAGTTGCCTTATCAGCTTGCGAAAATGGAGTTGGACCCGCAGCTGGAGTGGATGGCTTGGCCTACAATGGCAGCCTTGACTTCTTATCGGAGCCAGCGCATAGGGGAGGCTTCAAGCGCCGAGTCGTTCTCAAGGTCAGGCGAAGTGAATTTAATAGAATTAGCATTAGGCAAGGCGGCCAATGCGCTTCAGCTGCTCGCGATGTGCAAATGTCGGATGAATGCCGCGATTCCATTGATCTGCTGGCTGCTGTTGCTGTGGAGCAGCTCAGCGAGGCTGGGCACGCCGCGATTCCAGCGCGAGCCTTGTGTCTATGCCACGGATGAGTGTCCCAATGCGCGCATCGGCTTTTGGCTCTATACCAAGTGAGTGAGAGTCGGCTGCAGATGCTCCACTTAATCTACTCTCTCTCTCTCTCTCTCTCTCTCTCTCTCTCTCTCTCACACTCTCCACACAGCTCCAGTCGTGATGCTCCTATTCTGCTGGATCCACTTAATCTGCAGGCGAGCTCCTTTGAGCCTCGCTTGCCTTTGAAGATTCTCATCCACGGCTTCACTGGCAACCGCAGCCTGACGCCCAATGCGGAGGTGCGCGACGTCCTGCTACAAGCGCAGCCTGTTCACGTGATCTCCGTTGACTACGGCAGCCTCGTGCGGTTTCCCTGCTATTATCCGTGGGCGGTGCGCAATGCCCCGGTGGTGGCCCGGTGCCTGGCGCAGCTGATCGACAATCTGTTGGCCAGCGGCCTCTACCGGCGGGAGCAGCTGCATCTCATTGGCTTCAGTCTGGGCGGCCAGGTGGCGGGCTTGACGGCCAACTCTGTGCAGGAGCCTCTATCGCGCATAACGGGTCTGGATCCAGCTGGACCTGGCTTCATGACCAATAGGCTGGACGATAAGCTCGATGCGAGCGATGCAGACTTCGTGGATGTCATTCACACAGATCCCTTCTTCTTCTCGCTGCTGCCGGCCATGGGCCACGCGGACTTCTATCCCAATCTGGATCACTTCAGTCAACCCGGCTGCACGTACATCAATCGCTGGCGCCCCTACAACTGCAATCACTTCCGCGCCGCCATCTACTACGGCGAGTCCATTGTCAGCGAGCACGGCTTCTGGGCCCAGCAATGCAGCGATTGGATGCAGTATTTCTCGCGACGCTGTGGCCTCCACGCCCATCGCCTCAACACTCAAATGGGCTACTTTGTTTCGGAGAAGTAAGTTATGGAGACCTATCTATATATCCAGATGTTTAATTTCTCTCTCTTTCAATCGCCATGTCCCATTTGGTTGCTCTCATTCTTTCATTCTGTTACTGTTTCTCTGCCGCTCATTTCCTTTCTCCTTCTTTGTGGTTCTCTGTGTGTCTCTCTTTCTCTCTCTCTGTCTCTTTCTCTCTCTCTCTCTCTCTCTCTCTCCGCCCTTCCTTCCTTGCAGCTCTTCTGGTTCCTTTTTTCTGAGCACTAATGAAAAACATCCTTATGCCAAGGGACCCATTTCAATAATCGCACCTGAAATATCGGAGCCCTGAGAATCTATTTACAGAAAATTCAATAAATTATATGTAAACGGTATTTAAATATATGAATGTATCTGGTAACTATATAAGCTGCCTCCCAGCTTTTGGTTGCCCTTTTCGAAATCGAGAACAGTCCAAAAGCAATAAAAGCTGCAAGCGAAACGAAAACTCAAAGCTTTTCAACTCACAGAGCGAGCTTTTATAGTTTCGTGCTTTTTTTTTGGGTGCTGCGCTCCAAAAACTTTTTGGGCTAAGCGCAAACATAACCGAAAGACTTAAGACACGAACGCGAGCAACAGTTGCTCGCCAGCGCGCAAACGTGACGGACGTCCGCAGCTAAGATTCGGGAAATAAAAGACTTTGACAGCAAGTTCGAGTGTTTACCCCGCCGCGAAAGCCAAGATCAAGTGTTGCACAAAAAGTGGTCGTTGTTGTTGTTGTTGTTGTTGTTGTTGCTGGTGTTTGTGTAGTTTTTATTGTTGTTGTTTTTGTACGGTTTTCGTTATTTTTTGGGCGTTTCGCGCGTGCTCCGCTAATTTTAGCATATGCATAGCATCCGGCATTATGCCGCGACAGCTGGTTGTGCATTGAAATTGAAATTGAAATTGAAATCGAAATCGAGAGTGAGAAGCGAGCTCGAGTCCAATAACCCGCTGCAGCATCTGTGGCTGCTGCATTCATATTTAAATAAATAAAAGCTAAAGTCAACAAAAACGACGCGAATTGCATTTTGTTTATAGATGTCAAAGCCACGAAAACCTTGACCCACACAGCAAATATTTGTGGAAAGAGAAAGAAGTATACACACGCACACACATACATATATACATACATATGTGTGTGATTCCATAGACACCAACTTATATAACAGCAAGTGACATAAATCAAAGTGAAGTGCGTCTAACACTGAGAGAAAAAATAAATATGATCTGGCGGCTTCTGTGTCTGTGGCTCAGCTTCAGCGTTTTCATTGTGGATTTTGCCGGTTTGTTTACATATATACATACATACATATATATACCCATATGTGCCTATATGTGTAGGCACTGTGCTAAAAAGAAATCTTGTGTTTAAGTTAAAAACTTTTACTTTCGCTCTGACTGCTGAACAGCCGCTGGCATTTATGACATCTGCTGGTTTTTTTTTTCTGAATATTTGTGTTTTTTTTTTTGTGTACATTTTTAATTATGAGGCACATAAATTGCACAATATTTATTTGTAATATTTTTGCTGTTTTTTATGACATTAGGCCATCAAATGTGGCCATGTCGACCTTGCTTCATATTATTCAGCAACAATGTTTTCAAGTTGATTTCGATTGAACAACATTAAGGTTGATGCTCTGCGCAGCACGTACTCAAACAGCAGCAGCGACAGCGGCAGCGGCAGCAACAAACAACTACTTATAACTATTTATAACAACTTATTTGTTTAGCCAAAGGCTTTTGTCTGTCTGTGACCAACTCGAACGCGCTGTAGCTACAAATTCGACACACTGTCCGACAGACAGAAATTGGAAAGAAATTAAAAATGATCAAAGATTGTGAATTTTGATTCTACTTGAAAAACCTTGCACAGAAATATAAGATTGAAAAGAAACTATTTTTTGATTTGGAGTTAAGACAGAAATAATGAAACTATCTGTGTTGGCTTTGGCGAAGTTATGTGGGTCTACAGTATAGCCCTCTTTGGATTTTTTTAACAGCACATTATTTAAATGTTTAAAAAAATAAACAAATCTGTGACCCAAACCCAAGTCTGAAATAAAAAATATGTGTTTTTCTTTAAATCAATTTATATTAAAAAAAAATAATTTAGTTTAACAATCAGTTTATTTCTCTTTAAAAGTGTTTTAGCTATGAAGTTCTCGACTGTTTCACGCTTTTCTACTCGTTGTCTAAGACGAATTTGGAAGCAATAAATTCTTGATTAGTGCAGCTTATATCAGGAGACTTTACAAAAAACCTTCCAGAAACACTATTGTATATATGTATATTTTTTTAACCAAAACTAGGGTTAAATAATAAAACTGTTGATGAATCAGAATTGTGCACAAATGATGTTTTGTTTTTTTTTTTTTTAATTTATAAACACTTTTCAGCTCTAGATCATGAGCTCTTGGCCACTGTGCTTTGGGTCAGTTGGCCAAAAGGCGATGTCTCTTTTACCACTCACCGTTGTTGTTGTTATATTTCATCTTCTTTAGCCTCTTCACTTCATTGTTGTGAATCAGCTTTACACATATTTTGTTACACATATTTTGAATTAATTTAAAGCAACAAAAATGTGCAAAATGTGCCTCATCGTCATTTAGCAGCTGCCCTGTCCGGGCATCGCTTGTTGTGTGTTTTGGCCCAGTTAATTAATTGTGCTATCTGCGAACTGCACTCACAGACATACACACACGCACACGCACACTCATATATATATATATATATTCATATTTTTATTGGTATTCATATGACTAATCTGTCTGTCCGTCTGTCTGACTGTCTGTCTGCACCTTGACACCCATCGCAGCTGTGTTTCGCAATAGTTGGTGTTCAAGTTTATTGAGCGTGCCATTTTATGGCCATTTTGTACTTTAATTGTTGTTGCTGTTAGGGCAATTCCACATTCAAAGGTGACATTCAAAGGTGCCACGAATCGCTGTTCTGGCCCTGCGACCGGCTAATTGGGGGTATGCGCATTGCAAAAGTGCGTGTCACGAAAGCCAGGCGAAGGCAGCCAACTGAATGCCAAAGTCAAGTGCTGAATGTTTGTTATTTCGCTTTAATTAAAGTGCAGTGCCGCTGTCTTAGGTCATAAAACATTAAATGAGCTATGGGAGCTATTTCAGTAAGGCATTAGCTGAACTAAGTTTGCAATTCTTTTTTAAACTGCAAATATATTATTATTAATTTTGTTAGTTCTTTAATCTTAAATCACAGTTGACCTTAGCTATATATTTTTTATTCAAGTAACAACATTAAATTATATAATTGTCTTAATTGTCCAAACACAATTAATTGCCTGTTGACCTTCTCTCAAGATCTGAGAGTCAAAAAAATGTTATAAAAGCAAAGAGCATTCTAGTTACACTGTGCTGCAAGTGCTGCGAACGAGTAGATATTACAGAAGTCAGTATATATATAGAAGACAATTTGAAACGATTATTAATTTAATATATATTTTTATATGTAGACATATTTAGTATGGACGGAGAGACGTTTATTGATACCTATAAATATAGATGCAAATCATATACATATGTACAGCCATGACTATAGCACCGATCAGGCGAACAGCAAGACGGACATTGCACGAAAACTAATATGGTTCACTTTGTGAATTCCTATTATGCTATATACTTAAATGCTTGCCTCTAATTTGAGCGCACATTAGTTGTCTTTTGACTCAAAAATTAGTTCAGTTTCCTGCTCGTAATTGGAGTTCTAACTATAGTTTCAAATAAACTTCAATTTGAGAACAACATGCGATAATCTATGATTTTCTCCAATTTAATTATATTCAAACCAATTTCCGTTGAACAGAAATGATAAACAAAGAAAAACCACAACAAATACCTCAAATGATTCAGGCCAAACAATTCGAGCCGCAACATAAAAACCTATAAAAACCACCAAAACGACCAAAAGTAAACAAAAACGTAGAGAGAGAGAGATAGAGAGAGAGAGAGAGAGACAGCAGCTGTAAATATCAGAAAGACATTACAATTTAACAACAATAGCAATTAAAAAAAAAAATAAAATAAATAAAATAAAAGTGGGAAAGCCATAAAAAAAACATCTTTCACTTAAAGGCAAAGACGTAGCCAAAAGATGAACCAAGTCTCAAGAGTTGTTGTTGTTGTTGCAGTTGTTGCTTTTGTTGCTATTGCCGTTTTGTTGTTGTCGTTGTTGTTGTTACTGCTGCTGTTGTTAGTATGCCATTGGCCATTGCTTGTGTCTTCCGCATTTGTCGCTTCCGTTTTTTCGCTTTTGAGGTTTCTGGAGCTGAGTTTTCTTCTCGACTTTTCCGGCTGGCCATTTCATGTATTTCACGATTTCGACATTGCCGAAAAAACCAACACACTAAAATAGACATTTAATTGGCATTCGTAATGCTGGCTGCCAACGGACTCGAAGTACACGTCCGAAAACCAACTTGCATAAGACACAAAAAGACGTTCGCCAAACGGTTCGCTGCTCAAGCGATGAAAGCGGCCAGAAAACTGAAACTGAAACTGAAAACTCGTCGCAATTCAGCCAGAAACATGACTCGGCCCATTGCTAATTGCGTTGCGGGGGAGCTGCAGCGCCACGCCTCCGTGCCGCCTGCCCCCCTCGAGTAGTTGGTCAAAACATAAACGCATTTACTAAACTGAATTATGCTGGGCTCTGCTGGCGATTGTGCAAAACAATCGCATGTCGCATGCTTAAGTTGACAAGAAACGAAAGAGGCAAAACCTGTAAAAGTGAGTTCAGTCAGGTCTGCACGACTAGTAGATACCTGGTAGATATTGCTATAGTAGTATGTAGTATGCATATCTGTTGATGCTCTATAACTTGTATTATGTGTCAAAGGATTTTGATATACCTCAATATCTATTTTATACCACTAACCAGAGAGTTAATGTTTATACCTAGTAAAGAGAGTGCAGCATTTTACGAAGGTCTGTTTTTAAGAGCTACAGTTATCGATCAACTAAATAGTTTGTGTGTATATACTTGAAATCATTCAAAAATCAACGCAGTTGTTTGAGACTGATATGTATCGAAATGGTTTAGTTTATATCGATATTCATCGATAGGTAGTTATATATATTAAACAATAAACAGCTCTGTAGTCTCATAGAACAATTAAAATTCCAAATTGGAGCTGGTTCCTGGTTAGTCAATATACCCTATCATCGTTACCCATTAGTTATAGGGTATTCGAAAAATCATTATGACAAGATTTCATATGACAAGATGTTACCCAGTACCAAAGACAGACGAACTTTTTCAACTACCTAGTTGCCGCCCGCTCACTATGCCATGAGGTGAGCTGATCTCGCATGCCGGCTGCCCCAAAAGGCAAAGTCTACTCCATCTGACCGCAGCGGATCCCCGATCTTTGGTCAGTGAAATGAACCACTGTTTATTAGTGTGAAGTGAACTGCAACTGCAACTGCAACTGCCGGAGCTGCGGACCGGTTGCATTACGACATCAAGCAGCTGGTTTAGCATGGCAAAGTGGGCCAATTGGCCAACGACTGTGATAAGCTGAAGGCCGATTCTACCTGTGTACATATACATACATATATCTAAATATAGAGAGACATGTACATAAATTATTTTTCAATTTTAATAAGGCCATCAAAATGCAAAGCGCAACTAAGTTTATGTACGCGCGAGTCTCACATTTTGGTTGCACGTCTGGTAGTGCTGGGTTGGGTCTCGACTTCTGGACTTAGTTCCTCAATTTAATTGTTGCTAAGAATAAGGTAACTCTGATACGGAACTAATATAGTATTTCATATCGTATATAATAGTTAGTATTAAGAAGTACGGGCTAGATCCTCAAGCTACCCGAAATTTTAAATATATAGTAGTAAACGGCTTAGGATCAAAATACTAATCAAATATTTGAGATCTTACATGATAAGTATGGATGATCAATTATGAACTAGTTCCACAAATGAACCGAACTATAAAAATGAATTACTGCACGAATTGAAAAGTAAAAACTAATTTTATTTGACTTGTCCATTTGATATGCCAAAATTCAAGCGATCACGAACTGGTTCTTTGTGTGACTCTGCGAGTGTTGCAGCCGTGCAGATGAGCTCATTGAGTATGGGTTTTCCTTATGACTCTAGCCATGAATCATGCACACTCACACGCACACGTAGCCGGCATCCAGTTATGTCACGTCACGGTGTTTGTGTTATAAATAGCAGCAACTGACAACAAGCTGACAGCAACAATAACAACTGGAAATAATAGCAAATGCGAGTGCGCTCGTTGCAAACTTCCGTTTTTTCTCGTTCGCTCGCTTGCGGCTGACTTTTACTTTTGCCACAATTGCAGAAATGTGGCAGCAACTGCTGGCAAATGTGGCAATTGCAGTCGCATCGAGATTTGCCACAAAATCGCCAACATTCAATGTCTCTTATGTAATTTGGCCGGACGAAAAAAAAAAAAAAAAACGAAATGAGAAAACCCGTTTAGCCACTGTCGGAGGTGAAGGTGTTCCGACAACTAGCTCAGTCTGTCTCACTCCCACTCTCACTAACACTCCCACTGTCTCTCTCTCTCTCTCTCTCTCTCTCTCTTAGCTGGCCAAAACGCAGCTGTTGTTGCTGCCGCTGTGGCTGCGGGCCAAAATCAATCTCAAGTCTATGTCACAGACTCTTGCCTCGAGAAGCCGTACCGCTGCCCGCACCCGAAGATCCAATTCTATTTGTACACGCGGCGCACCCAGGAGGAGCCCGAGTATCTGGACGTGCTCGATCCGAATGCCCTCTACTACACACACTTCAATCCGCGACACCCCACCAAGATCATCATCCACGGCTTTGGCGGCGGTCGCATGCTCAGCCCCAGCCCGGACCTGAGGGAGGCGTACTTTAGCATCGGCGAGTACAACATCATCATAGTGGACTACAGCAACGCGGTGAAGGAGCCCTGCCTGAGTCAAATGGAGTGGGCGCCGCGCTTCGGCAGCCTCTGCATCTCGCAGCTGGTCAAGTACCTAGCGCGGCATCCGCGCGGCGTCCAGCCGGACGATCTGCACTTCATTGGCTACAGCGTGGGCGCCCACATTGCGGGCCTCGTTGCCAACTACTTGAAGCCCGAGGAGGGCAAGATCGGGCGCATCACGGCTCTGGATCCCACCATATTCTTCTATGCGGGCGCGAACAACTCGCGCGATCTGGACACGAGCGATGCGCACTTTGTCGATGTCTTGCACACGGGCGCCGGCATCCTGGGACAGTGGCACTCGAGCGGACATGCCGACTTCTATGTCAATGGCGGCACGAGGCAGCCGGCGTGCGTCGGCTCTGCCACGTTGTTTCGTAAGTTTCGGGTGGGATGAATGACCGCAGGACTATAGAAGGTTATCGATGAATAGTTGTCGGGTATCGATCAATTTCGAATAGAGCATTATGTTGGTAAAAGTGTAGCAAATATATTGATATCACCATAGCTGCTATCGATGAGAACTTATCGACTATCGATAAATACAGAGTTGAGCCTTGGAATCTAGTAAGCAAATATATTCATATAGAGATTTTATTTAAGAGTAATTAGATTCCACATAATCGATAAATATCGATGTTATGTTAGACATTGTATGAGAAATGTTAAGCTAGATAAATATTCATCTGACCTCTTATTAAAGTAAAGCAATAAATATTTTAAAAATTGTAATCATCCGATAACACATTTATGAGATTAATAAGTTTCATGTGTTGGGCTTTACTCATCCAAAACTCTCCTCAGAAACATTGGCCTGCGATCACACCAAGGTCACGCCGTACTTTATCGAGTCGATAACAACGAAGCGCGGCTTCTATGCGGGCCCCTGTCCGAATCTGTTCACCTATCTGATAGGCTGGTGCGAGCCCAAGGACTCGGAGTATGTGCTCATGGGCGAGCACTGTTCGCACAAGTAAGTAGACTTGATAAATATCAAATTATTATATTCTATATGTGTTTCATGATTTGTATTTAATACACAGAGCACGCGGCAACTACTATGTGACGACGAATGCGAAGGCGCCCTTTGCACGCGGCTTTCCGGGCAAGGGGCGTGCCAATGGGGAGTACCAGGGCGTAAGGCGCTGATCGGCTGGCTCGACTCGAGTTTACTTAATATACATAGACAGACATATAGTATGTTCGATGTAGCACTCATGTGATTTTAGTTCGTTGTCTCCTAATTACGTGTACTTGTATTTATTTCCCACTCGTTTCATCTTAGTTTTTACCATTTGTCGCCATCGACGTTGTCCGCGCCTCGTACAAATCGAAATCTAATCATTAAATTTAGCTAAAAGTGAATAAACAAAATATGAATAAATAATTACAATAATCTCTGTGGTTGTTTTTTGGCATAATTTGTTAACATGTTTCGTTTATTGAATTCCAAATACAATTTTTTTTAGGTATAATTTGTTAAGCCTTTATATGTGGTTCGTATAGTCGGGTTGCTTGATGGGGCCTATGAAATAATGCTGTGGCTTTTAAATCAAATACAATGTTTATTTAGATTCTTCCATTTCGTTAAACGTTATTTGCAATTAGTTTGAATGATATCGGCATATATATTATGAAATATGTTTTGAATACCATTTTTAGACTAGTTCATAAAATTATACAACATTGGGCGGGTGTTGCCAGAAAAGGGAGCTTCATTTACTTTTATCTTTATCTTTGTTCTTTATATATATTTTATACATTCACTAGTTGTTGAACAAAACACATAAATAATACACATAATTATATATTTCTTTTTTAATTTTAATTTAAAATATATATACATAGCACGAATATATCGAATATCGAAATAGACTTTTCAAATATTTTACTCTTTGAAAAGAATATTTGAAGCACGACGGGCCGCAGCTTTCTTGGGTAAGTTTTATTCTCGTTAATTGTGCGTCTATATGTGTGTATGTCTGACAAATAGATGAGTTTATTATAGTTTTAGTTTATATATGTATTTAGTCATAGTCGTAGTACCCTAGTTATAACCGGTTAATGGGCTTTAAATGATATTCATTGCAGTTTGTGCTCCGATTCGCCAGTTTATGATTTCTTTTTATTATGTTTTGTTACTATTTAAATATGAATTTTACTTTTTATGTACACTTAAATTACTCACAAAAGCATTTAATGATGGCATTTAGCTAGTTATATTGCACATATAAATAAATATATATATGTATATGCATTCAGACAGTTGGGTCAAATGTTCAACAAGTATTTCGTAAGAGGTCTTTAGCTAGAGTTTTATATATCTATAGAAATGTTTTTGGTAAAACAATAAACACTGTGGCGTTTTTGTTAACATATTTGTTATTATTGTCCACACAGCCTTGAGAGCTTTTTTGTCTCTCAAATAAATGGAAATCAAACTATAGACTTGGAAATAATATCATTCCAGTTTACATATGCATAGTTAAATGAGCAAATGACAATCGAGAGCCTCGTTTATATTCATCTCTCCTGTCAAGAACGGTTTTAACTTTTAGAGACACACATATACATACATGGATTTACATACATATATATTCATGTATATGAATATGTATTTGATAATAACTACAATAGTTTTGAGCGCATTTTTATAAATGCATTTGTATGTACAGATTTGATTTTGATTTCGATTAATGCTAATATTACACATACGCCCCAATGGCCGAAAGTTTATATTGTGTTTTTGCCTTTGCTGCCAATTGTTGAGTAAAAGCATCAAAATTTCTGTATACATTTAAAATAAATGAACATTTAAATCATAAATGAATACATAACCTTTCATTACATAGATTATCATATAATATATTTATATATATATATATATTAACAAAGCTTATTCAACTAATTATTGTCGCTTTCACAAGCAGTTTTTGTTATTTGTTGTTCTCTTTAGTTCATAGTCATTGTCCAACAACACACATAACAATTAAAATTTATCTGATTTCAATTATGCTCTAAATAATATTAATGTATAGATATTGGTATATATATATATATAATTATATAATATTCGCTGCTCTGTACAAATTACGGTATAAGAATTGACTCTTTAGTTAGAAAATTTTCACATTTTATTAATACATAGTGGTTTAATTGTGAATAATTTGTTTAATATTACAATTTGTTTATATATATAATACTTGCTAATAGGTATATCTTCTTTTTTTTTCAATAATAATATAGTACAGTTAATTTATGCGTTGTATATATAGTTCTACAGTTGCCAGAGAAAGTAAGTGCGTCTATGCAGAATGAAAATCAAAAAGAAAAATAATAAATAATTAAAAATATAAGTAAACGAATATAACATTGGTGCTTTAAATATTTAAAGTGCTCAAAAAATATTTAAATGGCTTTTAAGTAAAAACAAATTAAAACGAATAAACAAATATAAAATGGTGCATAATATTTGAAAAATTGTTTATTTAAATTTAAAGCCTCGTTTTTTTAAGAATTAAAAGTAAAAATAAGTATTATAAAAAATTTAGTTGTGCGCTAAATAATAAATTTTAAGGAGAAAATTATTCGGTGCATTAATTATTTATTAAAGTGCTCTAAAAAAATAGTAATAATAAATATTGCAAATCAAAACTTTTCGTATATTTACGTTAAATATATTTTCATTAGTATATTGTGCTAAGTAATATATACATTAAGAATCTGTCTGATTTTTATTTAACATGCATAAATACCAAATTGAAAAGTCTAAAATATTTTTAATGATTTACGTTAAATTTGTTTTGTATAAGCAAAAACGGCTGCTGAGCAAAAGGATATGTTTATAAAAGAAAAAAAGAAAAAAATTTAAAAAATATTTCTGAAGTTTAAAAAATTAATGAAAAAAATATATGATATTATTTTCTAAAGTTTATAAATAAATGAATAATATTTTTTTTTTTAATTCTAAATAGATATATTATGATTCTAAATAAATATAACGTGATTTGTTTTGAAGAAAGTGCAATAACAAAATTAAAAATATTTGCAATAAAAATATTGAAGAAAACAAAATAGAAATAAAGATTTGAGCCCAGCAGAAGTTTTTGCCATATATATTCATTATATATGTATATATATGAAGAAGATCGTTGGATGAAAATTGAAGATTGAAGAGCATAGTATGAAGACCAATTCTGAGGTTATTGGCGCCTACTGCTAGCTAATGCTTATGGGCCTATGCTACTTTATCTGTATGTGTTTAGTACCTATATCGAGTCGTGCCATAAACCAAAAGCATATACATATATTTATGTAAAATATTTTATAATTTATAATTATGATTTAAATGTAGTAGAAGTATACTTTTTTTGTTTATCATTCGTGCCGAACATCAACAATTGCTTAGTTTTTAGTTAGATAAGTTTATGATTAAAATTTACTAATGCTTAGACATTAACGACCTTTCGAGCCGCGCCTTTATCCATATACATTGAATATCATTAACGGTAATAAAACTTGCAGTTTTTTTATTTATAATTTATTAACTGCTAACAACAATTAATTTGCTATTATCATATCATATATTTATATATAGTGTCTATATAGTTAATTTGAATTATTTATAATAATATTTCGTAACGATTTGAGACGTGCTGTATGTGCCTGGATTATGTCTGTTTTAATGATATACACAAATGTCGATTATCATAATAGTTTCTATTTGCCTTCATATATGTATTTGTATTTGTGTCTCATTTTGCTGTAGCTTGTAAATAGAGTTTTGCGCAAGCGACGCTTAAAAGTAGGCTATAGATTTGTGCTTTGCTCTTTGGGGGCCAAGTTTAACGATATCCTTTGTGTCCTGTATACGCGTACAATATGTAGTTGCTCTGTTAGGTACATAGTTTCATTGTGTTAGTGTGCCATGTGAGTATCTGTGCATGTGTGTGTGAGTGAGACTTCTGTTCTATATCGAAATTCGTTAGACTCGGCCTGAACTTCATTTTCGTTTTCAGTTTCAGATACTTATTTATGTATATCTATTTGTGTGTGTGTGTGTGTGTTGGTATTATATCTTATATACAAATCAACCCCATCAGGAACAAACAATAAACGGACTATAACTAAAAGCTAAATGTATATCAGTTGATCTGTCATTTGTTGTCGCTTACTGCTGCTGCTGATAGGCCTGCTGTTCGTAGGGATTCGTCGACGGCATCCCTTGTCCTTGCGCGTAGTCCGCGTAGCCGTATCCTTCGCTCGGCTGGGCGGGCTCCTCGACAATGGGCGCGCCCGCTGACAATGCAAACGGATTGTTGGCCACGTGCCCGGTGGCGCCATAGCTAATGGCATTCGATTGCTGCATTTGGCTCTGCTCCGTGTACTCCGGTGCGCCCTGCACAGTGGAGTGAGAGAGAGAGAGAGAGGGGGAGGAGAGAGAGAAAGAGAAGTAAAAGGATATTAAATGTGTCTAGTGCATAGCGTGTTTGGCTTACAAATGACGTCTCCTTCATGTAGTTGCCCATCATACCCGCCTGGCTGGGATCGTCGCCGTGGGTAATGGCGCCCGCCGGCGGTGCCCACACCTTCTGCTCCTCAGGCGGCGGCTCGGCCCAGGGCTGCAGCTCGCCAGAGGCAAAAATGCCATAGAAAGTGCAGCCAATCAAGTGAACACAGGCGGCCAAGGTAAACACTGTGGTCCAGCAGCCAGTCGGCTATAGATCAAATACAGATAAAGTTTGTTCAAATCGGACAGCTCTATCAATCAACTCTCCACTCACATTCCTCTGAATGAGGCCATCCAGCGCATAGGGCACGATTATGCCAGCCAAGGTGCCAATGCCGTTTGACAAGCCCATCAATATGCTCGCATACCGAGGCGCTATGTCCAAGTGATTCACATTATAGCCGGAGATGGCAAAGCCGCTGAACGCCACGCCACAGGTCAAGGCAAACATGGCGCCAGTCTAAGAAAATATTGCGTAAATATAAATGGCAATATATACACTTAATTCATCTAAATAATTTGTAAGGCATAAATATAAAAAAAGTATGTAAATAAGAAATATTTCAATATTAAAAGTAACAAGAATAAAAGGTACAAGCAAGAGTACTGTTAACTACTGCTAGTTTACATGTTAAATAACAGTACGTCTACATTATCGTACAGTTACCATACTGTTAAGTATCAAGTTTCAGCCTACAGCTCCTTTCTATGCGCCTCGTACTTCACTCAAGTATCTGTGAAGTTTGATAGAGTACCAGGCGAACAGAAATGAGCTGTTGGGTAAAAAATGTTATACAACAGTGACTTAACATATTACTGGTAATGGCAAAGTTCAATACAAGAAGATATAAAGAAAAGATGACTATGAATGATAGATATATGCAAATTATATTGAAACTCTGAAACTAAAACAAACAAATTTTTATTGCAAACTTTTTTTATTTGTATTTTTAGATTATAAAAATATGTCAAAATTAAAAATTGCAATTATTATTTATTTATGTGATGAATAAAATATAATAATAAATCAATATAAATGTACATATGTATATATTTTGATAAGGGTAAAAAAGAAACTCTTTAAAAATCGTATATAATTAAATAGAGTTGCCAAACGGCTAACATGCTGAACTTACTGCCGTCTGGGAGTGCGCCACGAAGAGGAAGAAGAGGCCCTCCATGCCGAAGCCGCCGCAGTTGAAGAGCTTGCGCACATTCGTGGTGGAGAGGATGCCGTTCTTGCGCAGATGATCCGCGAGCATGCCGCCGAAGGGCACAATCGTGGTCATGATCAAGTGGGGCAGCGAGCCGACAAAGCCCGCCTCCTCCACCTTGAAGCCGAACTTGTGCTTGAGAAAGGAGGACTGGAAGAGCACCAGCAGATAGAAGTTCCAGGAGCGACAGAAGTTGGCCACAATGATGGCATAGACGGGCATCGAGCGCATCATCTCGCGCCACGGAGTCGTCTTGAAGGACGGCATCGTCGGATGCGCCGACTCGCCCAGCGACTTCTCAATGTACTTCAGCTCCGGTATGCTAATCGCAGGATGTTTGCGCGGATTCTCGAAGCACAGCCAGATCCAGAACAGATACCAGATGATGCCGAAGGTGCCGTAGGCATAGAAGGGCGCCTGATAGCCCACCGCATCCGCCAGCAGCCCGGACAGGGGCAGACCCACAACGACGCCCGCGTAGGAGCCGGAGAAGGCCAATGTGGCTAAGCGAGAGCGTTCCATGGGCGGCGCCCAGAAACGCCAAATGCCATGACAAGCCGGATATGTTACGCCCTGAGTGGGAGGCAGAGAAAGAGAGGGAGAGTGAGAGCGAGAGCGAGAGCGAGTAAGAAAATGATTGCCAAACAGACACAAAAGAAATCGCATTAAAATAAATGCTTTTGTTATTTTGCCTTCTGTGTGTGCCCCAAATCCGGAACATGTTTTCATTTCACATATTTGCTTTATCATATTGCAAAAGTTCTACCACTTACCAACCCCCCAGCACACACACACACACACACACATAAGCAATAAAGCAACCCCCTAGCACTGGCTACCCCTTTCCACTTTTACATGCGTAATCCTTAGCTTTGATCTGCTCAAAAACGAATTCGATTTGGTTTTTGGTATATTTGATATGTGCTTTATGATGGATATATGTATTCTGCGACTCACCTCGAAGAGTCCTTGCAGCACACGCACGCCTATCACCACATGCCCGTGCATCAGCGTCATGGCAAACGGCACAATCAAATGCAGCGAGGCGGAGCTGACAATCGAGAGACCGAAAATCTTGTTCGCTGGAAACTTGGATGCAATGAAGCCGCCGGGTATTTGTGTTATTAGATAGCCCCAGAAGAAGGATGAGTCCACGTGGCTTTCCACTGCCACCGTCCAGTTCATAAAGACGGTCTGTGAGTGATAGAGAGAGAGAGAGAGAGAGAGCGATAGGAAGTGAGCGAGAGAGTAAAAGTCGCAATCATTAAAATTTTGTGCCGCGGGCCTTTATTAACGAGCGCCAAACGGATGCTTTATGTGTGGGCGTGGTTTTGTGTGTGACTTTTGAGTGATGTGAGCAAGCACACACACACACACACATAGACTCCCATACTCGCACACACACACACTCTAATTGACAGCAGCTTTGCCATCAAATGAAGCAAATTGAATTGAATTCCCATGCTCGAATTCCGTTCACGTTTTTAAAGTCGTTATGAGAGCATTAGAGAATATTTTTTGGATGAGAAATTTTATATGCATAAGCTGTCTTAAAGTGTTGCATATTTATTAAGGCAACTCTAAGTTTGAATTGATTTTATAAATATTTTCATTTGATTTTTCTACAGTTGATTTTACTATAATTTTCTATCCCTCGGCTTACCCCGTTGTGCTCTCCTTTGAGCTTCGCCGCTGACATGTTGCAGCGCATGCCGAAGGCAATCATGAAGCCGACGCAGGCCATTGTAGCGATTGTGTACCGTGCCGGCATGCAGGGGCATTCCGCCTTGCAGTACTTGTCGATCTTGCGCAGAGGTGGGCGCTCGATCTCCTCGAAGGAGGCGGGCGAGTCGGGTCGATCGTCGTCGTCGTCGTAGGCGTGGCCGCCGCCAGGTCCACGCCCCTCGCGGTCGCCGCCCTCCATCTCCTCGTAGCCACCGTGACCGCCATGGTAGCTCTGCGATATCTCGAACTTCTCCATATTCGGCTTCAGGCTGCAAGAAAGGTGAGGCGGAGAGTAAAGGTGAGAGGTCACATAACTCATGCCAATTAGTTGACAATGTCGAGCAACAGGTGAGAGAAAGGGAGAGAGAGAGAGAGAGAGTGGCACAGGGAGAGTCTGGCATGTGACTCAGGGGAGGCGTAAAAACACAAATATTTTCAGCTTGTTAGGGCAAGAAATTTGACTGCCTCTTGTCTTGCCCTGAGGGACCTTGTTTTCATTCATTTGAAACCGAATTCAATTCTATTAAGTGCTGCGCCCGAGGAAACTGATTTTCCCAGCCAGGTAAACCGCTCTCGATTCAGATTTCGATATCAGATTGTGGCTTAAAGCAAGCATTTAGCGCTGACAAAGGCTGATTGATGACAGACTGTGGACATTTGGCTTAATGCAAAAGCGGGGGAAGCTCGAGCATTAACCCAGCCTAAGTGACACATCAACATTGATAACCTCATCACTGCTGGCATTAGCAGCTCTCCCCCTCTCTCTCACTCTGTCTCCTTCTCCAACTCTCTGGCATTCCGTCTCATAAATTTGCAGACAAACGTCGTGGCCCACCTCCTTCGATACAGAATAAAAATCCACTACTGTGCCAACTTCAATATCTCTTTTTTCCCGTCCCCGTCGCCGTTTGTCACATAACTCAAATGTCTGACGCCAAAGCTACCCTCGTCTGGTCACGCAGCTTCCTTGTAGTCCGCGTAGTCGTGCCTGGTGGCTTGTGCCTTGTGCCTTGACCGACTTTAATGCCGGCTTGTCTGACGCCAATTTTATACCCGCTATTTATGGATCCCCACACACACACAAACTCACATTTATATAACTTTGTTTAGAGTAGCTGGAACTTGTTCACATTGCCCTAACTACATAAGCATATATAATGCGTGCAGCTTGGATTGATTATGATTTGCAGTTGATATGAATTTTAGCTCTATATATACGATTTCAGTTTTCTGACTAATTGCTTGATTAACAGAGTTGATCAGTCAGACGTCAATCTACTGATTGATTGAGTTCAATGAACTCATTCATTGTATACATAACATTATTAGCTACCATATAAAGCTTGCTGATTGATTGACTATCTGATTGATCAATCAAATGATTGAATCAGTAAGTTTGAACACCTATCAGGCTATTCATTGACATATTGGTTGATTAAAGGAGAGACTGACTGTTTGACTGATTGATTGACTAGGAATATACAATTGATATGCTGGCTGAAAGAAAACTGAATTTTAAACTGTAAACCTATGAGAAAAATCTCGAATATTTTATACCGAGCTGCCTGATTGACTGATTGAACTGATAAAAGAAGATATCTATGAAATCAATACTTCTCTGCTAATATAACTTTATATACATCGTCTCTCCCTTGGCAAGCGTATTTCGAATTCGTGCCAAGTGAAGTTCACTTTCCTCGACTGTCTACAGTTTCTCTTGCTTTTTTTGCTTTGTTGATAAACTATTGCTCAAGTTTCTCTTATTTTCTCTTTTTTTTTTTTTGCTAGCACTTATTTGGCGGGTTTTGATTGTCAGTAAAAATGTTGGAGACTTTTTGGCGCCGCATAGATTATGGCTAACTGGCGCCGCTGTCTTGGCAGCCACGAAGACGGAGCTGGAGTCAGCTGAAAGTTGTTGTGGCCTGGCTTTAACTTGGGCCACAATGGGCGCGCCCATTAGTCGAGCATTGGGACAAAATGTTTGACTTGGCTTGTCAGAGACACGACTCGGCGACTCCAGCTGGCAGGCAGCTCGACAATTCTAATTTCGCTGAGGACACAATGCTCGACTTGTCCTTGAAGCTGTACGCATTTCAATTTCTTCTCGCGCGCGCCTTTCGAGTGCCACTCGACATCAGGCACAGATCCTGGCAACCGTTTTCAATGAGCTCGTCGAAATCAATTTCATTTGCGTGCAGCCTTTTGAATTTCAAGGAGACCAGGCTGTCTCACTGCCTCACTGCCTCACTGCCTGTTGGTATGCAACACTTTTTTTCCTTTTGGCTCGATGCTTCACACACATTCCTTAATGAAAACGAGCTATCACCTATTGTTCCAATTTCTAATTTACACTGCGCGCGTCTCCCCGCCCGAAAAAGTCCTTGAGCAAATCAGTTGTTCACTCGTAATCGAGTCCTGCTGTTGCCAGGAGCGTGCCCATAAAAATTGCATACCACACATTCACACTCACATTCACACTCACACTCATATCCACATTCACTATTAGTGCCCTCAGTCAATATGCTCATGACTCTTTATACTGTTCACACTCGTCTAAGCTGTTAGAGGGGCATATTGGATTCATGAATATTCCATCCGAGAGACTTGTAATTTCAAATATAACTGAGCATTAACCATAAATCGAAAGAGCTATTCCTCAGCTCAGTAGAGATTCTCTCAGTTTAAGAAATCTGACAGCTAAGGCAACCAGGAATGTGAAATATAAGCAATAACAACTCTATAGAAACGATTGATTTATATATGTGCTCTATAATCTTATTGATTGATTGAATGGGGCTAACATAGCCTATCCAATCCTAATCTATCCCATCCAATTCTATGCATTCATCTTTACATCTTTTAAACATTTAATGCCTGTCCAACTCAATAGCTTCAGGTCAAATATAAGAGTGTTGTAGCTTATATTCTTGACAGTTAGACCCAGATCTTTATATAATTCTTCACTGGGGCATGAAGAAACTCTATTATATGATTTAAAAGATTTGCCTATTTTTTCAAGAGATGGATATTGTGCTTCTCTGCTATGGAGTCTTTAACGAAAATGATATGTCTCATCAGTAGAAATTACATCTTATCATATTACCCATATATAGATATCAATCTTACAGATCTTTGAGTCATAGACTCTAATCCAGCTTGGGAAGTCACAGTTGAACCACTTGTAATAGGTCTTCGAATTCATATAGGAATTATTATAAGTGTGCGATAGCAAAGATTTCAATTCTCGCAACTGAGCCATAAACAAGTATTACGCAGTCTGTCATGCCCCAGTGCAATGCTCTTGCCGAGTGTATTGTGTATTGTTTACCATGAGCCATTTGCCTCGCTTCCGCTGGAAGCACGTGCCACGGCTGGCAACGTGCACGAAATTCCTGAGCCAACGGTGAACGTCTCGGCATGCCGTTGCCTTTCATAACTGGCGGGCAGACAGATTGACTGATTGACTGATTGACTCACTGACTAGCTGGCTGATTGACTGACTGACTGACTGACTGAGTACAGACCGTAGTTGGCTGCGTCTTCTTGTGGCCTCTTTAATGACTTGTTAAGCATGCCAATAATTTTTACAACTTTGCGACGCGCCACAGCGCGAGACAGCGACACGTGCCCAACTTTCGCGACGCTGGCTAAGTCCCGCCCTCACCCCCTCTCTAAGTACTTTCCCCAGCATCCTTTTTGCATGGTCAAGTTCAGCCAACCACGCGTCGTGCTCTCGTCTCGTTGCTGATCAACGTTGCGTTAAATTAAATTTTTTCCCTATTTTTCATTCAGCTTTTTTTCGGTTATTGCTATTAGATTGCAATCATATTTCAGTCTCGGCATATTGCACACTCATCATTTGCGACACTAGCCTACAGAAAGTTCGAATTTGGCAAAGCATCTAAAGGTACATATATGGGTTCTACAACAGTATCTTTGCTGTTGGCCTTTTCTATGCCAGATTGATGAATGGAATTGCTCAGGGGAGATTCCAGGAGAATCTCCCTTTCCTAACCTACACATTCTGTGCTCCTCATTTTCCATAGGACTATTTCATTAATTTCTGCCAACTGTAAAAACTGGAAATCTTCTCTTTGATATAACATCCCCCCTGTGTTGCACAGTGTAGTTCTACTCATGATATTTTCGTTTCGTTCCGCTGGTCCACTCACCCGCTGAAAACGCCTGTCGCCTTCTCCTTAAACGCCGTCAAGCCCTTCATGATGCGACTTTTTGTTTTTGTTCACTGGCTTTAGTTATTGTTGTTGCTGTTGCTGCTGTTGTTGTTGTTGTTATCGTTTGTGCGCATAAATATTTTGTTGCCTACTTCACGGCGGCTTAGCTTTTAGCTACTCTCTGGGCGTGTCGAATCGCAGCGGGGCTAATTTTATAACTCAATTTTGGTTGGCTCGTTCGCTCCGGCGGGGTTCACAATGCTGTTGCTGTTGCTCTTGCTGCTATTCGTTGTTGTTGTTGTTGTTGTTGCTGAAAAGGTGTTGATGCTGCATTTTCACAGTGCCTGGCAAAAGAGAAGAAGCGAGAGTTGCAGCATTCATTATTATTGTCTGCCTCGTGTTTTGCTGCTGATAAGCAAAGCCTAAAGAGCTCATAGTCTCATAATTTGCCACATTTGTCGTTTATTCATTTGTGGCTGCAAATGTTTCTTAAGCGGCTTATGGCCATAAATTTCGCCTGCCATTTGATAGTCGAGTTGTATTTTTGTGGGTCTCGCAATTGGATTCTAGGGGAGGTTATGCACCACCACATAGGCAAAAAGTTTTACAGGATAATTTGAATGGAAAACGGAAATTTATTTTTAAATATACTTTATATTAGATTAGGTAAACAATAATAATTGGGAAGCTTTATCTTCTATAAAAAAATTTTCTTATATTTCAACGAACTGAAAATCCAACGAAACAGTTTTTAGAGTCTTTTTGATAGATTAGAAAATAATAATGTCAAATTTACATACAACGACAACCGTCTAAAGAACTGAGAATTTTTTTTAGATATATTTTTATTTAATTATATTTTTTAAAATTAAGAATTAAATTTTAATCTGTCCAAAAATTATTTTAAATAAATCTTATTATGTTCCAAAAAAAAGCAATAATATATATTTAAAAAAAATGATATACAAAAATTTAAAAATCCTGAAATATATCTTCTCTGTGAAATCTTATAAAATATCGCAATATACAATATACATTATTCCTATAATAATACATCCCATTAGTCTATATACGAGAACAAAACAAATCAATAACTATCAATAACTATTCAGTCGGCCCCCTGTAACACTTGACCTTTAGGCCTTCCGTCACTTACATTGCTTACGCGTATTGCGTAATCCATTTCTCTGGTCGATTATGTAAGCGCCTCACGTAATCCCAATGCCAGTTCTCGTTTTAATAGTAATTTCGTTTAAATGTGTTTTTATGTATATTAAATTTTAAAATTATACAACAAAATTTATAATATTTTAAAATAACTTTTATTTATATTTTAATAACTTTCTTTTCTCTTTTATTTTGGTTATGATATCACAAATAAGGTACACAGATTATAGATATATATTTATATAGACGTAGCTCCAATCGTTTACAACATAACACGTTACGCTGTAAGAAATTAAGAAGAAGAGAGTCGCAGTGTTATATAGATTTTAAGGTTATATAAGTGAGTCTGAAGAGTTTCAAGGATTATAAAAAAAAAGAAAACATTTAGTTTGATTAACTAAAGTTTCATTTCATATTTTCTATAGATATTTTAAGCACATGAGTTTTGGTTTGTAATACTTTTTTTTTATAAAATTATGAATTATTAGTTTATAAGTTTTGTTAAGATTTTCAGTTATAAAATATAGTTGGTTTTTTTTAATTACTTTATATTTATGGAAAGTTTCATACGATTTCTAAGCAACACACGCCCATTAAACGATGGAGGAAAGTTCAACTAAAAAATTAATTTAAATTAAAACTGAATTAAAAAATAAAATAAAAATAAAAATAAATAAAGCTAAGCTAAAGCTAGGCGCGACAACATTCAGACACAGTTGAAGTCGAGCCCGGCGGCTGGCTCGACTACGACTACGGCGACGACGACGACGAGACTCGATTCTTGTAGACGATCCGCGTTCAACTCTGTCTGAAGACTGTGCGGCAGCTCGGCTGAGCACGCGAGCTGGCGAGGATCAGACAATGAGCCAGCGCATGCGGCAGTTGCAACATTGTGTGGCAAGTACATAAGCAGCTGTCTCTATCTAAAAGCTATATATGTATGTATATACATATATATAGGCAGTCTGGCTGGGGTTGCTGCCTTGGTATATACACTGGAAATTTTCGACTACTGGAACTGGAATGCCAACTGATTGGAAGTCGAACGCGTGGGGCTCTTTACTTCCAAGGAAAACGATTTTAATCATAACTTTTGATTAGCACAAAATCACTTTCGATTACTTATAGTATTTATTTATAATTATTGACAGCTATATACATATATGTATATATGTATATGGATATGCATTTACATATATATATATATTTGCTATCTCTGTGTACACACTCACTGGGCACTAACGCTGCGGCGCTTGGCTTTGGCCTCAGCAGGACAACGCACGAAGTGAAACTAACGCCAAAGCCAGCATTTGCCCTTCTTGTCTGGCCAGCCAGTCCAGGATGCTCTGGTCCAGCTTATGCTCGGCGAGCATAATCAGAGATCCACCGTCTCGCTCGCACTCGGCCCACACAGCGTGCCGTGGTGAAAAGCTCGCGTGGAGCTGCTGCGCAGGCTCAGCCTTCAGTGTGGATGTGCAGGAATTTGTTGGCACTCAGCATTGGTCGAGGGTTGCTTTTGGCAACAGTGTAGCAGGTCGAGTTCGGCCGGTGGTGGGGGCTAAACCACCTGGGCTGCCCGAGCACCAATCAGCGTGCACCTCCACACACACACACACACACACACACACATACATATGAATACATGTATATAGCTGTAGCTATGTGTGGCATGTGGCATGCGAGCAATGTGAATCTCGGCGCTAACATGTTGCCAAGCACAGGCGGCATTGTTTAGCTAGATATATATATATATATGTATATCTATATATCTGTATAGTATATAGTATATATGTGTGTATCGCTTGACTGTCTGTTATATAGCGCAAGTGTCAGCCATTTTGAATATTTACTTTGCTTGGCTTCAATTGCTTTTCTATAGCTTTGCTTGTGCGTTGCCACGATTTATGTTGCAACATTTATATATACATATTTATTATATATTCATATATACATGTATACACATGTTTCGCTATATATGCCTGGCATTTGTTATTGATTGGCCAAGCGTAATGCCAGTCAGCGTCCAGCCTGAGTTTAAATCAACGATCTATCAGCCATTTGAATTATTTGAATGCCGCGTGTTTGCTCACAAATTATTATCAAGTTTTCACATTATTTATGGTTTGCTTTCTTGAGTTACTCTAAATTAACAATGGCAATTTATCAGCTAAGGAAATTCGATTGTCTTCAATGAGATGAACATTGTCCTCTCTTTTATTGATGCAATTCAATTTATTTTGTTCATTTAACAGAAACTGTCTGAAGCTGGGAGAATTTTCATGAGGTACTCCACTTTATAGTCGTCAAGAGTCAAGAACATAAAATAAAAAATGTATAAATATATAAATTATATACTTAAATAAAAAATAAAATAAATAAAGGCTTAAAGCTATGGAAAAAAAATATATATATCATCTTTTCATATAAATCAGCGAGTATATAAATCGTTAAAACTATAAAAAGCAATTTCATAAAAATTATGCGTACATTTAAAATAAATACTTGATTCTGTCGCTCTCTCTTAATCATTGGGTAAACTATTTTTTTTTTAATTGCTTTAATATCTATACTTTACATTTAAAGCTCAATTATGTTTTAAATTTGAATAACTAAATATAATAAATTATTGTGTACCAATTAATAATTTCACATAAAATTATTTAAATAACATTTTATATTTGAACTTCAACATAAAATAATTTAAAGATTATTTAATTTTATTTATTATTTTTATATTTACACTAATATTTTTATATTTTATTGTTGCTTAAGCAAAAATAGTACAACAAATTATTTATTTGAAATTTTTTTTAAATATTTGTTATATAACCAAACATTAATAATATTATCTAAATGTATTTTATTTATTTGAAAAACATATTATGCAAAATATTATTTACATTTGCTTTCACTTGGTTTATGTTATTCAATTTACTCTTTTAATTCCGGTATTGGGTTTTACAACACATTATAAAACTATATATTACTTATTAATTATTAAAAAAAAATAAATATGTATTTTTTATTGTTGATGTAAATTTATTTAAATTTTGTAAAAAATTTAATTTACAAATTTTTGTTTAACTTTTATTTTATTTTTTTTATTTTTTATTTATTTATTTATTTTATTTTTTTTTTTTTTTTGGCTTATACAGCGATTCTCTTAAATTTCATACTGTTTGGCAGCCAAAGAAAAGTCTCTTAACAATTGCATAGCACATAGCTATCATAGACATGGTCTATGGCGTCTCGCAGTTCCATTAAAAGTAGCTACTAATCTAAGCAAACACTTTTGGCAACTGCCTCGTTTCCCATAGCACAGGCGAGCCAGCCAATTCATAATCCATAAAAACCTATGGCTCTTAGAATTCTCATCTCTAAGTAGTTCCATATTTTACCCTCCAACCTGCTGCTGATGCTGCTCCGGCTGCTGCTGTCTCTGGGCAGCTGCCCTGACGACGTTACTAATACGACGCATTGGCCTAACCCTCATAAGCATAGAGCAAACAGACAAACAGACAAAACAGACAAACAGTTGCAACTCAGCCAAAAGCTATAATAAAGTTGCGGATGTAAACAACTACAGCGAATAGCTGGGAAATGAAATGAAAATCAACAGAAGCGGGGGCACGGCGCACGGGGCCGCAGAGGATTTTCTCAACATTTTTTTCCAACACATTGGCAAAAAAGGATACATTCAGCTAAACAGGAAGTGAGGGCCGCCCAGACAGTCGACAAAGGCAGAGACTCCAAGGCACCAAAAACAACAACAACAACAAGAGCAACAATAACAATAACAATATTCTGATATGATATTAAATTTCCAGATTTTTTGGCAGTCGTCTATGTGTGTGTGTGTGTGTGTGCTTCCGTTTTACTATTTAAACAGAACGCTTAAGGGTGGTGCGCATCCTGCGCCTAACTAAGAGCAAGCAACAAAAATCACATTGATTGACATAAATGAAGAATAATCGAATTGCGCTCATAAAACTCTAAACTAAGTGCCGAGCCATGGGAGCTCTGCTGCTGCAGCTCAAGTGTCATTCCACAAACAAGGCACAGTGGGCTATATCTTTAATTTAAATAGCAATAAATTAAACTTAAAGAATTCGTTAAATAAAATATTTTTTAAAAAGTCTGAATTGAATATCGAACAAACTGGGAGCTTGAATCGGGCATCTCTCAATGTGGAGTCGAATGCTCTGCAACTGAGCTATAGTCTCATATGCAATGGTTACATAAATCCTCTTTTCGAATTTCCCTTTTCTCATATATTCGTATTTTTTGACTTAAACTTCTAGGGGACACCCGGGCTTGAACCAGAGCACCTCTCGATCTGCAATCGAATGCTCTGCCGCCGAGCTATATCCCCATTGGGTTAACCATTTTTCAAGCTTGATTTGAACTTTGTAATCAGTGCCCACTGTGCAGCCCTCGATAATGTATAGGCGTGTCTGTCTGCCCCGTCTCATAAATTGTGCGAAAAAAGTGTCAAACTTGAGTTGACAGGCGCGACAGGCGCTTCGCTGGGGCGGCGCGAGGCAGAGCCACGTCAGCGGTAATTAGTGCAACGGCGCCCAGAAGTCGACTTCAATTTCAGTCAGCAACAAATTGTTGTTGCTGTGGCTGCTGTTGTTGTTGTTGTTGTTGTAACTCTTGCACTAATTACAAAATAACTTTTGTAGACTTTTTCTCCCACTGGCAGCGCGTTGTCATCTTTGTTTGGGATTCCCCGTGGCTTCAATGATGTATGGCTTTTCGTTGCGACATCCTTAATTGGAATGGGTTACGCTTTGGCTCATCCGCTTATGGATAGCTGACAGGAAAAGGCTTTCGGTTTTAATTACCAGCTGCAGCAAAACGGCTTTAAAGTTCTCGCTAGAAGCCCAGTTGAAATTGTAGCCTGGTCATCGGCAAATGGTCATGGATGTGGTGGTCTGCTTGTTGATTTAGCCGATTCATGCTGTCAATCCACACGTCCACCCACTCAATCACAAACTAAACGCTGCTCTCAGCTCGATAAGCGCGTGCCACCGTAAACCGTAAGCCGTATGCCGTAAACCGTAAATCGAAACCTGAGGGTGTTTTTTTTTCCTACTCTCTGGAGTGAGGAAGACTGTGGCCAAAGATTCCTCACACTGCCTCCGCCTCTCTCTCTCTCTCTCACCGTCACAAAACGATTTCGCTTTCGTCAGCCAGAGATTTAATATTTATTTTTGTTTGTGTGCAAATAGCTGGAAGCAACTCAGATATGAGACAAGCACACGGCACGAGGGGGATTCAAGTTGTTTTGCCTGTTATTAGTTTTAAGACTCTGATAGAGGCGCTTGTCTCGGGTCTCTCAATTCAACTGTGTGTAATCGAGACATGGCCTCAGTGAATGGGGACTCGATGTTTGATTTGGTGTGAACCGCAACCAACTCGATATGAAATGTATTTGTTGTATCGACTGTAGATTGCCGAATATGAAAAGAAAGGCTTGATAAATGATTTCTCTCTGCCTTGAAAAATATAAATTCATTTTTAAATAAATAATATTATTATTATATATATTTTATTTCTTACAAAGACTTTTTAATGAGTGTGAAACATGTTACATAAAAATTTTAATAAAATGTTTGAAGTTGGATTTAGAGACTCCTTAGACTCGCGATTATCCCAATTAGCGTGGGTAGAAGCAATGAAAGGACGGAAGATCAAACGGACGGAGCACATATGAAAGACATAAATGAGTTAAGAAATATAGTTCATTTTTTAAATCTTTTATAGACCTTTGACTCAGCTCAATAATTAATAAATAGATTCATAGACTATATGCTAAAGAATTTAACTCTTGAACATATTTCAACTTTCCTTACAATGTAACGCTCAAAATGTCTTTAGTTGTACTTTTCTGCTTAATTAGCATATGACGATTTCTATGAATAGTGCCAACCCCGAATGGGCGAGCATCCATTAGGACAATATACACTCACATTCGCATTCACATTCATATTTCAGCAAACGTGAATACAATGAATAACGACACAAAAGCCAAAGTGCCAACAACAACAAGTAATAACGTTGCGGTCGGGCGTTGACGACTGCAGAATACTCATTCACAGCCCATTTTCCAATTTGTCACGCCTCACCTAAAAGCCCTGAAACGTGCAAAAATCACATATGCATGGCTAAAACTGGGTATGTATGTTTTGTTTATCAGCTGTTGCTGCCGCGGAGAGCAAAATTGTAACGGAAATTTTGGGGAAGTAACAGGCGAACAGAAATGAGAAGTAAGAAGTTCGTACAATTTTCAATAGAATGCCAGTTAACAGTGGTATTATAGCGCACTGCTATTTAAGAGTGTTGATTATGTTAAACAACAGTGTATCAACATTGTTATACTGATACGCCGTTAACTAACATTTGTCACCCTATTACTCATTTCTGTTCGCCTAGTACTTCAAAGCCTGCCAAAGCTATTTTGGTGAAGTACCAGGCGCACAGAAACGATAAGTAGGGTGCAAAATGTTAATTAACAGTACATTAACAGTGCACGGTTACACTACTGTTAAATAACAGAATCATAACATGATCCTGTTAAATACAACTCTGCCTCTCAACATTTTTATTGATTTTCAAATTTACACAGTTTATCTACATAAATATATATAGATACGTACATAAGATTTAATTTGTATCATGTTAAAACTATCCTGCGTTGTTTTTCCGTTGCATGTGTAGATCTCTTCCCATCGAGGATGATGATGTCCCACACGCTTGGCTGAAGAAGCGCCTTAATCTGAAAGCATAAGAGATATTTTAGAATGCAATGAGCACCAAGAGAGCTGAATAGACTGCTTTAGTTTATGCTTACCTCTGACGACTTATGACGATGATGGATACCTGCTCTTTGCTCCTTTGCTTTTCAGCTCAAATCAAAAACATACTCTCCTAGAAAAAAACAAAAAGAAAATATATATTATTAATAATAAGTCTATATTATTTGCTCACTTTCTTTATCTCTTATAACGGTCTTTCTCAGTCCCTATTTCACTCTCCCCATTTCTATTTACCATTTCTATATTTCTCTGTGGCTGTCTCTCTCTATTTCTTGAAAGGACATTGTATGAAACCAACATACTCATTTCACATTTGTGAATGGGTATAGAAAGTCGCCTGCGACTTTATTTTAAGCTAGAATGCACACACGTTTTATGGACACGCTCTCCTCTCTGCCCCCCGTCAGTCAGGCAGGCAACCCCTACCCCCAACCCCCTCCAGGCAGGCAATGGCGAGCGACACACCGGAAACGTTGCTTTTGCGCCCTCGGCGTGTGTTTTGAGCCTTTTATGAGTTTTTGCTTATGTTTTTTTTCTCTCTACTTTTTGTCGTTTACCCTCGAAATGCATAAATACTTTGTATATATAGCTCGGGCCTTAGAATGTCTTGATTAATGTTGGCATGCGTTGGCTTTTACCCCAGCTGCCAATCGAAGCTCCAGCTCGATTCTGGCCCGACCATGGGACACGGCAATAAAACTGCTGTCACACATCATTTGGCAGGCTCGAACAAAGAAATCTGTAATTTAAAATATATATATTTTAAACATTTTAAATGGACACCTGATGCCCCCTGTCCCGTATTGGGTGTTGCCATTGGCGTTGCCAGACTGGCAGCATAATGAATCTAATCACTTACGCTCGAGTGCATCAATTATGCTGCCATCAAGCATCACGGCTGGCATGAGGAGCGAACGGACAGGCCTACAGACAGTCTGACAAAATGACTCCATCTCCACTCTCCCCTCGAGTCGCCTCTGACAAGCGTTACGAATGCGACGACCGACAACAAAAAGCCAGCAGAAGCGACGCGTCCTTTGTTAACAGCGCAAATTTGTTTGCAGCGTCATCAACAACAGCAGCAACAACAACAACAACGACAAGCTCATCAACATCAAGTTGATAACTTTATGATGTATATATATGTATGTAAAGATATACCACCCAACAGCCCAAACGAATAGCAACATCTCTGTTAGGCGGGGTTGTTAAATGTTCTTAGAGTGAGTGAAACGAATTTTGAATGAGGATATACATACGTAAGATTTTAAATTGTTGAGCATTATTTTATTAACATTTGTAATATAAACTTATCATTGCATATCCCTAATAAGCTGAGGTTTCACTAGCTGTATATACATTATGTATTTCTCTTTTCATTAATTCATCAGTTTATCAATTCATCTAATCAACTATGCAAAATTCGTCTTTACATACATATATACATATATAAATAACGGAGTATATACAGCCATGGTCTTCTTTTTCATACAACTCATAACAAATGAAAGAAAAGTCTGTTGTGCTTACTTGAACTTATGAGAATCGCAGAGAAGGACAGTATGAACATAAATATTTTCGTTTCACTTACAGCACTTCAGTTAGGGGACTCTGACTGATTTTAATAAATTTTAATACATTAATATTATTATTTATTAATTTTCTATACGTTTTATTTAAATATATCTTCAAGATAAAACAAATTTATATATATTATTTGGTAGTCAAAGTAAAGTTAATGAATTCCACATGATTAAGGACTTGACTGACTGAATCAATTTGTCCACATTTATTCATTCATTCTGCTTACAAACATATTCACTGAAAAATATATGTAGAATGTCATTTAAGGACGTCTAGCGCCCAGCTTCCGTCGGTCAGCAACCACAAAAGTTGTTTTGCAGCTTATGCATGAAAGTTTTACGCTCATTATGAGAATATTAAATTTCCAAGGCTTTCCGCAGGACGAAGCGGCTTTAATTGCGGGGCGGAGCATGTGAAGACTTAAAAGTCGCCTTTTATGCGGTTTGCCGTCAAAGCGAAACTCAATTAAGCGACAGCTTCCCCATTTTGATTTAAAAGTGCTGATACGGCAGCAGCAGCAACAAGGACAACAACAAGGACATCAATGGCAAGTCCTTTGTCGGGGGGTTGCCAGCCAACGATCGAAATGCCTATTCAAAGGCATTTTTAATTGAAATTATCTGATGCTACCTTTTGAGCCTTGAGTCAAAAATTTTACGTTTTTCAGCTCTGTTGCGACGCAAAACTTGCAACTGATTCCAAATAAATCAGTATATATATACATATATATGTGTATATTTGTGCATTTTATATATATGTAAATCTATCTGACTTGTTTACAACTTTTGTACGCTAATAGCATGTCTTAAGCCAGCCAAGGATATGCCATAAATCCATGTTAATAACACGCGTTTCCCCCCCTTTAAAATGCCAGTTCATTAAGTGAAAAGAGCATATTGGTTTGTTCAGTTTATGTCCTCATCTGCCGAGGATAAATTAGACTGCGATAAAGTACTACTAATAGTAGTATATATAGTATATATGCATGTAGCTACTACTATAATCTATTGCTACTACTTTATTTGGCTGCTACTATATTCTATGACTACTTCTATATTGCAGTACTACTCCTATATTCTACTACTATTACTATATTGCAGTACTACTCCTATATTCTACTACTATTACTATTTTCTACTACTACTCCTATATTGCAGTACTACTCCTATATTCTACTACTATTACTATATTCTACTACTACTCCTATATTCTACTACTATTACTACATTCTACTACTACTTCTATATTCTACTACTACTCCTATATTCTACTACTATTACTATGTTCTACTACTACTCTTATATTATACTACTATTACTATGTTCTACTAATACCCAAGTTCAAGTACGTTTAATAACTTCTACTATATTTAACTTCTAAATTTTTTGGCTACTACTTTATTCTATTGCTAGCATTTTATGAGTTCATTACCATATTATCTCTTCCCCAACTTTGAACGAGTATTCAATAGCTTTGCACAGCCGACTGCAGCGTTCGCACTTGTTTTCTGCTGAGGCAGGCGACATTTATTCCTTCAAAGACATTTAAGTAGATTAAGCGACTGGCTCGTTGTCCTTCTCCGCTTGCGAACCCAAATGAACGTCGACAGTAAAGACAATTCACCAGGCACGCCCGGTGCAAAAGGACTTGAGCACGACGACGACAGCAGCGCATATAAAGCCTGCAATATGCCCGAGCACTCTAAAGCGTAAAAAAAGGGGGCGAGGCGGCGATTCTCTCGAATATGCAAATAGCTCTCGAGCTTGCCAGTGTGGGCGTGGCCCGATGGGCGGTGCAGCAGCAAACAATGAAAGTAAATGCCAAAACATTTTATTGATTATCAGGCAGAGCGTAAGCCGAGACGACGACAACCAGGCACAGTGGGACAATGGGGACATAAAAAGCCTAAAAGCTAGGATGCGCCAATCGGCGGGCATGGAAGACAGAGTGAAGCCTGTGAATTGCAACAGTTAGAAAGCGAGATAAGTAGTATATAAAGGTAGTATATAAAGTACTACATAACACATAGGTACTATATATGTACATATGTATGTAGGTATTACATAACATACAGGTAATATTACATATAATATATTTCACTATATTACTGTTACACTATATTTAGGTAAGTTTTTTCGTATCACTCATTTAATTTGCTTTCCATCTAAATCTGTTTTGTCACACTGTGGCTTCGTTGAGTCGCTGTTGTTGCTACTTCAGTTGCCATTACGCGGCGCCGGCAAGTGTGCTACACTTTTTGCGCTGTCTAACAGCAAGTAGAGAGCTGAATCTGGAGTTTTGCTCTGTGTGTGTGTGTGTGTATGGGTAAGAGCATTGAGCATTTTAATAACCGCAGCGAAGCGCAGAATTGAAAGTAGAAACGAGTGCCATAAATTATGCCACCCACCGGCTCGAGCATTGACAGTCGACGGCGGACGGTCGACAGTCGTCGAATCCTGCGTCCTGTGTCCTGTGTCCTGGCCGCCCGTCGAGCGATTTGTAATACACAACTGGCAGAGCCTCAAACCCGATGATCTCTTCGCACTGTCTCACTCTCTCCCTCTCCTTCTTTCCCGCTGGATTGCGCTTTTCGACCGGAGGTTTTGGAGGAGGCTCGCACAGTGGGCGTCCCACGCTGCCGCCCCGTTTGATGCGTTTGATATATGGTTGAAATTGAAAACTTTTCAGCTTCCTCGCTTTCTCGCTGGCAGCCAGGACAATGCGCATCAATTTATATTGTGTAGCACTTGGCTAGCCAATGCGGCGTCATAATGCAATTGTATAATTTTCTTAAAAGCCGCACACACTCCGGCCAGAAGGACATTGGCCATGGCTGGCCGCAGGTCCTTTGAGTGCACTCCGAGAGAGATCAGAAAAGGCATTAGAGAAATTAAAAACATTGCCAAATGGACAATGAGCCCCATTTGGTCAGTCCGAACAAGCACAAAAAATAACACTCAGCCCGAGGACATTTGAGGACATTTAAGGACATTTTAGTTAATTGAAACAAGGCGCAAATGCAAATGCAAATATAAACTAAAGCAAAGCCAACGAAAATCCTTGCCAGCGCGCCGCAGTCACGTCTCGCTGCTGGGCTTAGACGCTTAAGCTGCGACCACCTGTGGCGGCGCACGCTGCTCTGGGGCGTCGAGCGCTCTGCCTCACGTCTCAGGTGCAAATGAAGATTTATAAAATTCGCAAATTGATTCAACGTGCAAGTGTTTTTTAATTTGCCCACCAAGAAGTTCACTTAATCAAATTTTTATGCGTCCTCTGGGGACACAGCTCACACCTCACACACACACAAAGAGAGAGAGAGAGAGAGAGAGAGTGGCAAGGGTCTGCGGTCGTCTCGATTTCACCCCTGAGACTGACTCTGAGACTGAGCACTGGCAGCACTCTGTAATTGAGGGTTAAACTAGCGTATGCCCATCAACAGGTAATTGCCGTTCAGATTGCGATTTTTATGACAACTTGTGGCTTGTTAGCGCCGCATAATTCATGAGCTATACATGTCCACTCCTCTCTGTCTGTCTCACTCACTCTCCCTTACTCTCTCTTCATCTACCTCTACTATGCCGAAACTTTAAGGAATCTCCTGCCATTAAATCAGCAGCAGTTTTATTTCCCCTTATTAGAACTTGATCTGAAGGAGCTTAGGGTCAGGGCAAGCCTTACTTATAATATCCTAACTGAATAAGCGAATTTTAATGCCTCCAACTCCGACATATATATGCTTTTGATATCTATATATGTATATATACATATATCTCAAATTCTGTTAGAGTTTTTGTTAAATTTGTCATCCAATAAACTGAAAATATCGAACATAATTATACGCAATCACATATTTTCTGTATAGCTTATAAATGTTATTATCAAACTTTTACATAAATCCCAATAGAAAAATCTCATTCAGAAATTTGTCGCCTTTTTTTTTTCTTTTGTCAAATTCAGAACTTGGGCGACACATTAAAAGGATTTGCATTGGCACGTGCTCGCTCACTTAAAGCGCTTTCAAGCAGGCAACAAAAAAAATTGCGTAACTGATCCTTTGGCATATCCTTGAAGTGCCAATTGAAACGAGAGCAAAAGAAATTAGCATTTATTTTCAAAGTGCGTGTTTATTTAGCTATTTATTCAATTTTAATTTCAATTTTTTCCCTCTCTCTCTCTCTTTTTCTCTCTCTATCTCTCTCTTGCACTTGGCTGGCAATCAGTCATGCCTGAGCAGCAAATAGATGCGATTACATTTAATTGAATTCAGAAGCAATGGCAAAAAAAAGAAAAGAAAAATTGTATTAAATTACCAAAAGGAAAAGCACAAAAATATAATCCAAAAGGAAAGAAAAACGTGACACTACGAAATGTTCGCGTATTCAAATTTCTCTAGCGCTAAGTCCTTGGAAATTGCCAAGACAATTGGGGTAGAAATGCTTCTCCTTGTGGACAACTGTCTGATGTGAATATAGTCAATAATAATGATAAGCCTTTAATAGAATATGATTTACATAATTTGAACAGAACCCTAGGCATTACCGTTTGGAATTTTTGCTCATATATGTATATGTATATAATATATTTTAACTATTTTATTATTTTACAAAACATTAATTTAAAATTCAAATTTATTAAAATATTCAATTGAAGATGTTATCCGAAAACATTTAGTAAATCAAAAGCAAGATCAAAATACAAATTGTTTACAGTTAAATGCCGTACTCAATGCACTCTATAGTAGACGACTCTTAACACCTGCCCCCACATATAGCCGGAGAATCAAATAGAATATGCGGAAAACATTTCAATTAAAGTCAGATTCAATTAATTACGCGCTAAATGATGATGACTGCATTTTGGGTCTATTATGAGTTTGCTTAACCAGCTTAAGAGCGAGGCAGGCATGAAAACGTTTTCCAATTCAATGCCAGGGCGAACAGAACGAAACGGGACGCCGCACAGCAGAAATTCAATTAACCTCGAGTGCCTCGGCTGCCGCATTGTGTGGCATAAAACAAAATGCGGTGGCATTCGCCATTCACACCTCATCAACATCAAGCGGATGGGGAGGGAGCGAGATCAGAGCTAGACTGACTGCCCTGGCCACAAACCCTTAGCTGCAGCTCAATTGTTAATAAAGCTCACATTTGTTTGCCTTGGCCTCCAGCTAGCGAAACTTGGCCAGCGGCTAACCGTAGGAACTGCCTGCTGATTAAGAGCTGAGCAAACAAATCCAGTTCGCTGTTTGCTTAGCCAGTGTCTAAGCAGCTCGCTCGAACTGTATTTTAAACTGTTTGCCCGATGCCTCCCTCTGTCCCCGCCTCTGCCTCTTCCTCTACTTTTGTCACCCCCTTCCACTCCCTGGCATGTAATTAACATTTCAATTCTATGCTATTTACCTATCGCCTGCCCCAGCTCCAACGAGCCGCACCACATCATCAGGCAAATGTATCTCTTCTGCTCCAGCTGCTCTCTGAGCATCCTCAGCCTCTCCGCTCCTCTCCTCTCTTCTGCTTCTCCTTTTCTCCTGCAAAATGCCTCGGCAATAAATAAATTGTTTTCCAGCTCCTGTTTTTGTTGACATATGCAAATTTTTGCTGCCTGCACGCGTACAACAAAGTTTTTTGATTGCTTTTAAGCGCTATATTCTATATGCACTCTCCCTCTCCCTCTCACATACTCTCTCTCTCTGGGTTAGGGTGGACCAGAGACCCAGGCTATTTGCCAGACTTGAAGGTTGTTCAATAAGCTCTGATTGTTTGCTCTTTGCTGGTTTTATTACTTGTTTGTCCGCTGGAGTACCTGATGCAAGCTGATGTATAGCATTTATGTAAATTAGGGAAGAGGGTGGGAGAGGGAATTGAGAATGATTTGGCTCAAATGATTCCCATTAGATATAGAGAGCGGAGAGAGGAAGATATACCATATTCTCAGAAATCAAGCCTATATTATACATATTATACTTATCTACACCATATTTATGTAGAATCGACTCACTCACTCTCTACAATACTATTTTACTGTATGTAAGGCATACGAGAAAAACTTGATGAGGTATTTAAATGACAAGGATTCATTACTACTTAATTCGAATTAATACTACTTATTACTTTTTACCAAGAATGCTATTTTCGGAATATACAACAATCCATAGATAGGAAATTATATCATTCTATCTTGGCATGCGGCTTCCACATCTTCCATCGGATGACTGACTTAATGATTTCAAAAAATCACAAGCTGCTGTGTCTAGCGAATGGAGATCTCCAAGCTCGATTATCTCGCGGACTCAGTTGATTCCTTGATGTAATTACAACAACTAACTCATTACTATTATTATCAATATCATATTTAAAGATATTGTATTGATTATAAAGATCCACTAATATTCGAGTGATAGCGCACATGAAAAGAAACTGTGAAGCTCTCTAACATAAATACATATAGGAAGCACTTGCCATAATTTTAATTTTATTTCTATTTATATTATACTCATATATGTAATAATTAATTAATTATTGTATTAAAATCACTTGTACTACTTAATATATGATATATATCTATATAGATATTATATTGTCAGCTTATCATAGTATTAGATCGATATGAATTGATATGATGTTGCTATGATATTCTTTAGGTTCCGTATTTGTTTTTTTTTTTTTTCAATAGCAAATTCTCAGCTGAGACAGTTCAGGAAATCCGCTGATATCTGCGATAACAGGCCAGCTCCACGCTCCAGGCGTCTGGCAGCTGCATTGGCCTGGCGAGCTGCTTCACTGAGCATCTTCTCCAGCCGCTGCTGCCGCTGCCGGCGTCCCTTGTAGTGCTGCTCCGACGGCAAAGCTGTTGCCAGAATGCGCGCCCGTTCCATGCCATCGCTGCCCGCTGCTCGCTGCTCGCTGCTCGGTGCTCGGTGCTGGGTGCTGCCTGCGACTCCCCCTCGTGGCGGTTGTGGTTTGTGTGTGGCGCCAATGGCGCTGCCTGCGCTTTTATAGCTGCCGCCAAGCATCGGGCGAGCGCAGCTTTCAGTCCGTGCCTGAGCTTTCCCCTTACTCCCCACACCAGCGTGTGTGTTGAGTTTCGCTCTGCCTGTGTTGAGTTTCTAGGTGGCAACAATTGTAGCTGCCTAATTGGGTGTGCGCGAGTATATAGATATGAGAGGTTAGGTAAACAGTTATCTACACACACACACACCCACACAGACATATATGCAGACTATGTGTGCGTGTGTGTGTGTGACCTTATCAGTGTATAAGCTATAGGAGGAGCTACAATTTAATTTTGCAATGGCTGCGCGAACTTTTCCCTCGGCTCACAAATGAATTTTAAATACTGAAACTGAAAATTCGTGCAGAATTTGTCTGGAATATCTCTATAAATCCTTTGCCTGCACCGTAAGTGATTAAAGCCATTAACGAAATTATCAGGGATTATAAAGATTTGTACACAATTTGATGCGCGGCCACGTTGACTACGCAGCCCACATTCCACACCCCTCGCTCTCTCTTCCTCTTCCCTCTTTGCACCCTTTCAGTCGACGCCCACTGCGCAGCAGAGACAATGCAATTTACCGTAATCCAGGAGCTTCAATTAATGGAGTGTCGACGTCGTCGCCAGCTAGCAAAAAGGGGTTGCTCAGCAATCTACCCCAACCCCAAACCCCGACCACGACCCCGACCCGGAACCCTGCGCTAAAAAACCGTATAGTTGGTAACACAATGAAATGCATTAGACAGTGCCGAGCCAAGATTGTATCGAAGATGAGGGGGGTAACTTCTTGCCCTTCAAGGGTTGCCCCGGCTCATTAGCAATCGTCTTTTTGTTCTTAGTCTCAATGCCAAATATTCCTTGCCTGACGACAGTTTTTTGACGTCAATTCAGAGTAGTTTATTGTGAGAAATGAGAGAGAATTCCACTTGGTCAGAGTTTGAGAAAATTGATAAAAATATTAAGACTAAATGACGTTAACTGACATCATTTATCAGCGTACATAGCATAAGAGTACATGTCAAAGTGCATGTCAGTAGGCAACAAGTAGTTTAGCATTAAGAAAACTTCATTATTTCCCATTTCTCTGGTTAAAATGTATTTCGCTTCAAGTTGAAATGCCTTTACAGGGCAGAAAAATTCGGATGATATCGTATTAACTACTCTCTATTCGATCTGTAAGGCTGTACTTTACAAGACGGATATGCCTAGTACTACATTGTAAACTCGAAAATCGTTGAGCTGGAACTGAAGCAAGCTCTGCTTTGGCTTTACTTGACCTGTCAAATGGAGGTCCTGGAGCTAACATAATATATGAGTATATCACACAGACATCATCGCACAGCAAAAACAATTATAAACATAAAAGAAAGCATCAATATTTTTAATAACCAAAACAAAACTAAAAAAAAAAAGATTTCTAGCAGTTGTGAAGCAAAATCGTAACTTATAGCAGAAATGGAGGAAAATACAGAGGCTCCGGTCGAAGCAACCGGAGAACCAGATACTGAAATGAGACGCGGTACAGCGAGCGACATTGCCATCACCGTCGCATCGGAGGAAACAACCCAGGCTGTTGATGGTGAAGCATCTAAGGTTGACGGAGAGCAGACCATGGAAGCGGAGGACGAGGAAGGTGAACTGGACGATGAAGCTCGCGCCAAACTCGAGAAGAAGAAAAGGGAGAAGAAGCGCGAAATGAAGCGTCAAGCGAATCTTGTATTGAAAGGTCACTTCCAAGAGATAGCTGATGAAAATGTCCAGGTGACTGAGAAATCCGCGCCACAACGAAGCTCGACGGAGCTGGATGCAATGGGAGAGTCCAGAAGTTCAGCGGATGGCGAAGGCGGTGCAGGGGAGGGTGACGATGCTGATGATGTGGACGTTGCTGACGATGTTGGGGACTCTGGCGCCGTTAGCGATTCGGGTGCTGTGGTCGAATTTGATGATGAAGAGAAGGAGGAGAAGTCGCCGGTGGAGTCGTCTTCAGATGAAGATGATTACACCCGCCGAACCTGTCCGGGTTCTTTTAAGGGGGATTTCTTTCAAAACTTCTATTTTCCCAGTCTGTCGGACATAACGACCGAGTCCGAGGAAGAAGAAGCTGAAGATGCTACTCGGGCCAGTGCGGAAGAAAAAGAGCCAGAGAAGGAAAGCCCTACTGTGACCGACACGGGCAAAGTCGTGGATCCCACGGGCGGCGAGCCACGTCCGTCGGAGAAAGAGGAAGAGCCTGCAGGCGAGGAACAGCAGGCGCAGCCTCAATCTGAACAGGAAAGCGAAGAGTCCTCCTCGTCAAGCATCTCGTTCGACTGGCCCTTTCCATTAGAGGATGAAGCACCGCCCCCTCCGGTCATAGACGCTACGGACTACGCCATGGAAATGCTCATCGAAATGGATACAACACTTAAAGTGGTTCCAGCCGCATCGGACACCGAACTGGAACACTTGCGCATCGAGCGCGCCAATCGCCAGGTCTGCGCCGATGTGCTATTTCGGCTCATCGACGATGCTGTCGAGGCGGCCGAGTATGTAGATCCCCTCAAGATCCTCCAGAACAAGCTCGACAAGCAGAAGCTCCTCGCAGAGATACATCGCTTGTTGTCCGAGTGTCTCGGCGCCAAGCAATACAATAGCGACATAACCAACAAAATGTTCGATTACTATCGACGCGTCGGCCAGCTCAGATGCTTTGATCCCTTGCCCGCCTCGCAGGAGAGAAAGGAGTACTTGCGACACAGAGAAGCTCTGACTGTGCTGGATCACTTGAAGAAGAAGGCAGCCGACACAAAAAAAAAGTACGTGCTGCACATGGCCAGCGTTACAATGGATCTCAACTATGTGCGCAAGATCGCGCTGACGTCCGTCGACTCGCTGGAGAACTGCTTTCGTACGACTCTCTTGCGCAAGGACTTCGAGGTGATGCCCCGCATCGTCGAGCAGGAGCTGCGACGCATGCAAAACCTACGCAATGAGGTCAGCGACAGTCGCCTCGGGCTGATCACCAGGCAGCATACACTGGGCAGGCTGATCGAGGTGAGTCTACAGTTCATGTGTCAGTTGATTCTAGTCATGTCACCGTGGGTCCAATAGGCCCCGTATCTCTATCTCGCCTATATGTTCTATTTGATCTACTGTTTTATCTGTGTGATTTATAACATCTTCTTTATCCTTATCGTTATCGTATGTCTGGTTAACCACCTCTCATCTTCTCTCTGATATTACATCCGAGCATCTAATCTATCTATTCTATCCGATTATCTATCTGATATTCCTTCATTTATTCCATTTAGATCAACTTAGTATATTGCCTGATTTAGATGATCTTAAATCTGATCTTTTATTTGATATTCTATACGTTGTTCCAGATAATCACTCCAGTCCTCGGGATGATTTCCTACCCAATCTTCCATCCAACCTATATGATCTACTAACTGCTCTTCTCTCTTTCCCCTCAGCGCAAACGTCAATTTGATCAGATCACGGATGACTTAACCATGGATCAGTTCTTGAATGCTCAACGTGATGTCACTGCGCTAGGCACAAAAGTTGAAGGTATTTCGAAGCTCTCTCTCGATAGAGAGAGATATCTCCCTCTCTCTATCTAACTCTATCTAAATATATTTTTAATAGAACGGAATTACGAGTTGAATCGTATGCGCGATCGCTGCACCAAACACGTTCATCAGCTGGCCTTCATTCGTGAGAAGACGAGCATGATTTCGGCCACGTTAATGAATCACAGGGAAGATCTGGATGACAAGTTGGAGAGACTGAGTGAGCTGCGCGATCAGTTGCTCGCACTGAAGATCGAGCACTCGCGCCTCAAAGATCAGAAGGCGCAACTGCACGAGAAGAGCGGACTGCTCTATAGGACTGCACTTTTGCACGATTTCGACAAGACCGTCGAGCACGTAGATGAGAAACGAATCTATGTCTCGAAATTACGCGATATGGTAAAAGACTTGGAGTCGAACATCGCCATATTTGAGAACGAAGATCATAGATCCTCTTACTTATTGTCGTCCATGAAGAAAATCAGAAAAACCGAAATGAAGAAAAAGCTCTAATACATTTTATACACTTCTACACTTGTACAGATTATATAATCAATTACCTACAAACTGCATTCTTTTCACTTGGCTAGCTGTTTCCCACCCCCACCTACAGCTTACAGCCTAACCTCTCTATAGCAACCAAAGTTGCTTTCATATCTGACTTCTGCCTTTCTTTTTGGTTGTTGGCCAGGACTTCATGACGCTAAATTAACTGCCAGACATTTCTATTAGCTGCTCATGAATGCCAGAGCCAATCTACTCCTAATATATGCAAGATGCCGTCCGCCTGATAACACTTCAAATATGCCATGGGGGCGGAGCTTGTAACTGGGGGGGTCACGTTGCTGCGACAACCAACAAAGTTGCCACCCCCTCTCTCTCTATCTCTCTCCCTATTCCACTCAAGCTGTCTCTCTCCGTCTCGCTTATCCTGGCACGTGGGCAACGATTTTGCGCCTTTGTCTAAATGAATTTAATGAAATGGAAATGTGCAGTCATGAGTCTAGTGCGTTCACTGTAGCTGACTGTACCTGCTGCAAAATATAACTTCAAGAATAATAGTAATTATAAAGGGGATCTGTATCTCGCTCTCTGGCTCTCGTTCTCAGCGATTCGTGCTTCAGTACCGTCTTTATTTTGTCAATCTTAAAGCCAAGTTAGCCCAATATTTTCAATATTTATTTAATCTAATTAATCCCGATCAATAATTTATCAATATAAAGCTATTGAGATCATAACCATCATTGTAGAGAATCTTCAACCATAAATTTATATATACCTATTATATAATTTTTATATTCTATAGTTCTTAAGTTTGCAAAACAAAGAAAAACAATTTAGACATCGTATTTTAATTCCCTGATTCTTAATTAAAGGAAACCGAATTCAAATCAATCATTAGGTAGCTCCAGGATATTTCCAACACAACTCCTGGGTAACTCCAGGGTATTTCTAGGGTACCTCATACCCCTTCATCACATATCTACATCATATTTGAGCAAACTTTTGTTGCATTCGTTCAGGCGCCGGCAAATGCAACAGCTACAAGAATATGTCCTCGCTTTACAAGCAGACTTCAAGGCACCCACACAGGCACACGCACAGAACAATACACACATACACGCACATGCACAAAGTACCTTTTCACACATGAGCGCACACGCTGGCATACCCCAGTTGCCCAAAGAGCCCCTTGAGGGGTGCTCCCCTCAGCTGTTGTTGTAAATCACGAACTGAAACCGTAACCGAAACCGTTAACGTGTTGCGGTTACGCTGCTGACTTTGCTGTGGCAAGACCGAGAGAGAGAGACAGAGAGAGTGAGATGGAGAGAGCGAGATAAAAGAAGTGATGAAAAAAGTCATTCCATTTGGGCTTTATTAAATGCGCCAGCGGAGCGGGGCACACACAAACACACACACACACACGGAGGCTGTGTGCGAGTGTGTGCGTGTGTGCTTGGCAGGGCAACGAACGTCCTGTCTCCCAAACTTCTTATTGCGAATTTCATTTTTTATTTCTCACTCGTTCAGAAAACGAAAAAGGTATATTGGTTTTTGAATGGCATGAGCCCAACACTGAATAAACACATAAAAAACTATATCAATAAAACATTCTAAAGATATTGCCTTGATGTCAACTATCTATTAAATTTAAGTATTACGGCACCCACAAATCGGAGAGTTCACTTACATCAGACTTCATCTAGGCTCATAACTGAATGGTCGACGAGTATCGTGCAGTCGGCAATGCCCGCCTGGAATATACGCACTTGTTTCGTCTCTCAATTTTTTTGGCGAGGTTTATCAAACTTCTTACATTTGTTTTGTTGTAAAATGCGAACGGCAAACTTTGCGATTTAATGATTCGCTTCTGAGTGTCGGCTTAGGCGTAGGCGTGGCAAGTGGGTTAGCTCGGGCTAGGCTATCGCATTACAGCTACAAGACCTATCGAAATTGTTTCAATTCAGCTTTCTTTCTTCATCTTCTGTTTTTTTTTTTTTACCAACCCAGATTTGTCAATGCCTTAACACAATGATGCATAACGTTATCTGAGATTTTGAGAGCAGAAAAAGAAGGAATTAATCTTGCTAATGTTTCTGACTTTGGTTTGGGGTTTTTGGCGTTTACGGCGAGTCTCAATCACATAATGCGATTGTTGATTGTTGCCTGTTAGCTGTTGGCTGTTGATTCTGGACTGGCTTTAATGCTCTTTAGTCTATATATGTATATATGTATGTATATGTATGTGTGTATCTCCTGCTAATTGCTGCATATTGCTATGGCTACACGCATAATCATATCAGCTTCCACACGATTTAACAGCAACGCAATTGAGTTGCGTTCGCATGGCAACAGCTCCTTCATGTCCTTCAACTGCTGCCGAGCTAGCTGAATGCCCCATTGCAACGGCAACGGCAACGGCGACGGCGACGCGTCTGCAACACTTTTTTGGCTTCGCATTGATTGCTCCACAAATTGCGCAATTGCTGGCTAAAAGCATTGCAAAAGCATTCAACAACTATTGTTACCTTCCCTCTCTCTCTCTCGCTTCTCCTCTATGTATTCTATTCAGTTGTCCTGCGCTGCTTCCTTTTTGCTGCCATGACACTTAAGCTGCGATAAAAATTCCACTCGATAAGCATTTTGTTTTGCATCGTGGCATGAGTTTGGCTCCGTTTGCTCTAAGCTGTTGCCAGCAAACAAATTCATGGCCATAATCGTTGTTGAGCGACTGTTAAGGCAGCATGTGGATAGAAACTCTCACTTCCGCACCTGCCGAAGCCCTATACATCAAAAGAAAACAAAGTAAAATGCAAAAGCAAATCGAGCAAGAAATGAAGGCAAAGTAATTCATTGAAACATACAGGGAATATGTTTCTTGGAATGTATTAAATGAGATGAGCTATAGACAACAAGACCAGATACTAGATACGAGACTAGAATACAAGATCCCCTGAACCCTGCGAGGAACTGATATTTCCATAATTCTAAGTTGATTTTTTGCTTACAAAGGAAAAATCATTAGCATACGCCTTAAATTGAATAAAAAATATAATAATACCAGATCTTTAACTAAATTTTAAAAATAATTAATATATATAGCAATATTAGATCAACTAAAGGCAGCCAATATATGTATAAATAAAATAAGAACAGAAATGTCCATTTAAATATATAAAATAAGCACGTAAGACAACTGCAGCCGGGTGTGCCCGACTATGCAAAAAGTTAATCCATGATATCAAAGCAAAAGCTGCGCCATTTGCAGCTCTTTGAAATCAACAGCAAATGAGAAAATGAGAAGACAATTAATATGTCAATGCAAAAAATGTATTATTATTCCAAATTGCAAACCTTAAGAGTATCCTTTGCCATTTGCTGCCTGGAGTTCTCGGCGCTGTTTGTTATTTTTGCAAATTTCAATGCCATTTGGTTGGCTGGCCAGGCTGAATGAGAGAGCGGAAAAAGACTTCATGCCGGGCAGGCAGCCAGTCATAATACTCATTATGAACGGCTTAAGCGATTTCCCCAGGGTCTGCACTAAGCCTCTTCACAGTGATTGAGATGCCCAACCACACACACACACACACACACACGCACTCACACACACATATGGGCTTTATTTATGCATATGCATACACACATTTCTATTTATTTGCCGAGTTTTTCCTCTCTTCATTTTTTTGTAAAACCAATCTGAATAAAATCCGATTTGCAGTCTATATATGTTCTGTACCGCAAAGTCAGCAAATTGGCAGCTGGTAGAGGAGAATATGCTTCTTCTGCTCTTTATACTCGTTCACGCTGGCGGAAGAAGAGTACATTGGCTCGGTGTAAGGGGGAAAACTATATATTGTACTATTGATTTACCAATGATTAGGTATCTGTATATCCTCCAAAGTATTGAGTGCAAAACTTTCCAGTTAAGTAACACGAATGATGCAAAAACGGGATTTGACTCTTTTAGGGCGTGGCACAAGTATTATGCAGTCAGCTACACCCTGCTCCAACGTTCCGATTTGTTGTCAACATGATTTGGCTGGCATGTTTAGCAGAACATGAAAATACGTAATAATTAACGTTTCACATAATTTGTACGTGCATATCTTCTATATTCCTTTATTCCATCATGCGCCACGTGCGAGGCAAATGGACAACGTCGTCGTCTTTTTGTTTTTTATTTTTTTTTTTTTGGCTAATGAAAATAATCTGTCATCAAAAAGCGTATGACAAAGGCAACACCCCTTGGCAGCGTTGGGCACAGGTGTAGCTGGCCTGCGCCCCACCTGCCCCGCCTTTAGCCACATGCAACATCAATTACACGGCACACGCCCCACCCCCCTCCTCCCTCACTCCCTTCTCTTGATGGATTTGGTTGACTCCCAACTATTAACTCCATGTGGAGTAGCTGAAAGGGTTGCGATTGCAGGAAATTGCATTTGTGTGGCCAAAATCAGATAAGATACAGCTACCTGCTAGCAAATGCTTCGTGTCCTGCGTCCTGTGCGAAGGATATCACATTAAAAGCGCATCAAGTTGAGCCGAAGCCGGCAGCCAAAGGCGCATCCAAGCAGCGGAAACTGTTGCTGTAATTAGATTGCACGAACAATCGAGAAGAAGGACAAAGAAATCATCAATTGGATGGAGTAGGAATAACAGCGAATATTGGATGCTCTTGCTTGTGTAGTAACTAAAATGTAATTTAATTTAAATATAATTTAGAATTCAAGTTCTATAAAATTACAAAATGCATTAGAATTTAAAAATAATTTAGAATTAATTAAAATGTAAGAATGAAAATATATGTATGAATTTTTTTTTTGTAAATCACAGAATTATATTTTTGATTAGACATTTTGTAGTATTCTATAGAATATATATGTATATATATATAAATTATTTTTATTATTAATTTCAAATTCAATTCGTTGTGTTTTCTACCACATATCATTCTAAATATTATTTAATATAGTTATTATTTTATTTTTATTTATTTATTTGATTCTATTTTGTTTTGTTAATATATCTAATTTCCTTATTTACACAAGCTCGCAGCCCAGGCAATATGCCCTGCATATACCCTCGACGCAGCCCATTCGCTGGTCATTTGCGCCCCATTCACCCAGCCCCATTCAGCTCGGTTCGCCTTTGACCTGCCTATGCTCGACTGTTGCTTTGTTTGCGTCATTAAATTAAATATCCTGCCCTGCTCCATCGGGCAAAAAAAGGACCTGCTTCTACTTCGTCGTCTTCGTCGTCTGCTTCTTCAGCATCCACAGCATCATCATCAGCATCGCCCGTGGACACAATGCGCGCAATTTCTGTCATTTCCTTAATAGAAATCTTATCTTTTGCGACGCCCAGGCAAGAGGCAGCCGCGCTAAGCCGGATATCGCACCTCTGACATCTGCCAGCGCGAGAACAGGCTGAGTGAGTGGCAAAGTGGACATTAACGGACCGAGGAATATATGTACATATGTATATGTATGCTACATCGATAAATATATGTATATAGGGTTTATATCTTCGTAGTAACACTCAAATACACATTTCAGACAAGTTTTGAATAAAATTCCATTTTCTAGAACTGAGCTGCAAACGTAAAAAGGAAGAGATGAGCTGCTGCTGCTGCCAGGTGCGGAAGGACCCATGCCGAACGTGCGGAGCTGCCCCGCATGCCGTCAGCTGCTGTGGCCGGCGGGTGGGTCACTGTTCGCTCACGAATGCACTCAACCCTTATCCGGATGAGATCATTATGATGATTTTGGATCGAATACTCTACTTCTTTGGCGCCACCAAAATCTGCCATCAGCTGGGTATGAGGCGTGGGCCAGGCCTGGGTTCTGCGAGGTCTGTTCAAAAAATATCGAATCATTCCGTGTCTCTTGCACGCTCATCCGTCGTCAGCCGTAGCGATACTTTTTGAACAGGCCTCGTATATTTCAGCACAGTGAACTCTCCCTTAATCTTCATTGAGCACAAAGTCTCTAAAGCGCTTCACTTTCTATCGTCGTCCGCCCGCAGGCACCCCTCCATGCAGATCTCCGCCGCCTGTTTGCGCCAAGAGCAGCTGCACCTCGGTCACCTGCACCTCGGGCCAAATGTCCAAGTGCAGCACATCGAGCAGCTTGAGCAAGTTAGCGGGCAACTGCAAGTCCAAATCGTCCAGCCTGAAGTCGAAGAGCTCCGTGGGCCAATCCACTGGCTGCTTTTCCGGGCCTCGCACGCCACACGTGGACTTTGCTCATCCCGTTTGCGATGATCGGCAGCGGAGTGCCGACTCCATCAGCCTATCGGATCGCATGAAGGTGTCGCTGTCGAAGGCCTCGATCGCCTATGGTCGGCTCAAGTCCAAGCTGTCCGCCAATCTGCAGCACCTGGGCAAGAAGTGGCTGTGGACGCGTCTGGTGCGCTCCGAGAACGGCTGTCACATCTACGAGGTGTACAAGAACTCGGCCAAGGGGACGGACTCATGCGGCATGTCGGGCGACAAGGAACCGGTCATACTCTTTCTGGTCACGCCCAACGGGCAGGTCATGCCCTTCGAGTCGCTGTCGAATTGCTAGAACTACATGTTTCTGCATTGGATATTCGAAATTTTTGTATGGCAAATAGACATTGCGTATTTTACCGTTATACATGAGTAATTTTTATAAAAATATATGTTTATAAATATTTTAGTGGAAGAAGAAAATATTTTTAAATTATATGAATCAAATTATGAAATATAGATTTAATATTAAGTATAACTTAATATGAAAATTAATCAATTTTTGAACTGAAAATATTCAAAACTTAAGGGAAAAAGAGATAAGAGTGCTTAGAATGTAAGAGAACTGCGCCGAGTACGAGGTATCCTATCGTCAGGCAACCCCAACAAAAAGACTTTTACTTATTCTATATTATAATACAACAAAAACAAATTTGGAATGTAGCTATAACAATTTATATAAATGTATAATACTTAATTGAAGACAGCATTTGGTGCTTAGAAAATACCTAAAACCTAAATCGAACTTCATTATTTTCATACGCACATAATTATCACAGCAGCTTAGGCAATGCGAATGCCCTTGCGAAACAGCACATAGACCGTGCCCGTGCTGGCCAGCATGTAGAGCATTAAGATGGCCACACACTCCCCGCTGCTGCGCTTGGCCGGGCTCAGCGTTAAGTTGACGAGGCCCGTCAGGAAGTTGCAGAGCATAAAGTACGTCAGCCCATTCATATTGATGGTCTCCACAAAGGCGGGCAGAGGCGTCAGCTTCTCCATCGGCGCCATCAAGCAGAGCTCGAAGAGAAACGAGCAGAGCAGCAGCAGCAGCGTGCCAATGCCGAACAGCCAAAAGACATAGCCCGCGTTGAAGGTGACGCGTGCTATGCCGCAGAGAAAGACGCTAGCGAAGGCTAACAGCCAGGTCGTAGCTGTTACCAGCAGCATTTTGCGCAGCTTGTTTAGGAACTGCCCATAGTTAAGCTTATCCATGGCCTTGTACCACCTGCCGCCCCAGACGCTGAGCAGATAGAGCGAGATGCAGCCAGGCAATGCACTTAGACCCTCGCGATTTGCGCTTATGAAACTATTGCGGTTGCCTGATGACATGACATATGCTGAGAGCCCCTGCTGCAAGAGCAGCTCGTGAAGCATAAGAATAGCTGTAAATGATATCTATTAGTTTAGTTAGAGCCTCTAGCTACCTGACGACTCACCCAGTGACAGCGGCAACAGCTGCTTGTCGGAGCGTGCAAGCAGACTACAGAGGCTGGCCAGCAGCTTGGTGAGGCCCAGCGTAAAGAAGGCATTCAAATGTGTGCCGTATTCATGCTCATCCTGGTGGTAGTTGATCAGCGTGATGACCACAGTGCGTGCCAAGCCAAGCACCAACAGGGGCAACACAACCTTCAGCACTCGCTTCATGTCAGCCAAGTTGTGGGCACGCTGCGAGACCACCCCCATTGACATGACAAACATGCCTATGCCGACGTCCATTAGGGAGGCGCCATACTCACGACTCTTGCGCCACTCAATGGGAAATGCTTTGAAGTCTACAGCCAAGATGGCGCAGCCAGTGCAGATGTAAGACGTTGCCCTTAGCAGGGTTATCGCCGGAGGCTTCTTGCCAACCTCGTAGCAGTGTTTGGCTGCAGCTCCTCGCCAAGTTCCACAGCGCAGGAGCAGTAGGGCGATGAGTGTTGCAACCACTATGCAGTAATGTTTATTATAGGAACTGGCCACTGTATTGCTGCAGACGGTTGGCAGGGCGATCAGAAGGAATTCCAGAAGGAAACGACGCAGGGAACGCTGGGGCAAGTGTTGGCAGAGCAGTTGCGATAATGTGAGACCCAGCAACGTAGGCAATATTATCGGCAAAACACTTAGACTGGCTCGGAGGATAGCCCAGGAGCAGTAGGTTGGTCCCTTCCGCATAGTTTCAATATCCATCGAACTGCAGACAGCTTGCTCCATGTAGCTTTGGAAGATGTGAAGTGGCGCTGATAGTAGACATTTATCTGCTGTAACACATGCATCGTAGTGATAGATTTTAGTGAAAGTAGCTCCCGGCTGAGCCATAATAAACAAAATGTAGTGTATGTTTCCGGTCTTTAGAATAAAGCTCACATTAACTTTCAATTGTTTTCGCAAACGCGTATAAACAAAAAGCAGCTGATTTACAGGCGTTGCCACAGGGGCTGGAATTTACCAAATAACTATCAACTTTAAGCAATTATTTTGCTATTAAATTATAGCCAATAAATATTTATGTTATATCAATTATGTGTTTTCATTTTAAGCTAAGATTATCAATCACATTGTCTGCAAAAATAAGAATTTGTGATTTTCAGACGTTGCCACCCTCATCAGATGCCATACAAAAACTGCCGCCACAAATCGAAACGTTATCGACTTTTAAAAGTGTCATATCGATAGTCGGTTTACTTTTAAAAACAAATAAATGCATTGGTCAAACAAATCACAAGGCGTTAAGATTAAACTAAAGCTCATCATGCTGTGCTAGTGCTTCTGTTGCCTGCTTGTAATCCTTATGGGCACGCACCGCCGTGGATGCTTGAGCCACCAGGCGCTCAAACTCGTCTGCGTCGAAGCGATAATTGGTGAATTTGGCATGGGCGCCGCCATCCGGATGATGACCCTCATCCTGTGGATAGACCAGATCGCGATGCTCCCAGGTCACATAGTGTACGCCACGCAAACGAGCTAGATCCTTGTAGCAGTTTGGATCCTCGCAGTTGTACAGCTCGAACAGACAAGCCCAATTGGGCAGAAAGAGCAAGTGCGTCAGCCCAGCGCCATGCATGCCAATGAGCATGTCCGAATTTCTTGTAATCTCCAATTGGTCAACAAAGGAGAGGCTGTGCGAATATAGTTAAATGAGATATAGTGAATGAGATAGAGTATCTCTATAATTTACCGTTCGTAGGAGACGCGCTTCACTTGGTAATCCTTACTGGCTTCCAGCCGGTCAAGCAGCTCCTGCTCATTCAGGACCTGTCTGTACTTTGTGCGACGAGATAGATAAGTGATACGCAGCTTCCTTACTGGTGGCGGCCTGTAGGGTATCTGCAGTCGATGCAAAATGAACTCCGAGAAAGCGCGAAAGAGTCCACTGTTGGAGCAGCCCTGAATCTGTGGGGGCAAAGGGATAGGGTTTAAGATAAGATGATACTGCAGCATTGACTACTCACAATGGGCGTATTATAGAACAGGCCAAAGATCATGCGGGGCAGCAGCGGCAAAACAACATTGCGAAAGCAAATCCGTTTGCCCTGCACCTCACTCAACGTCCAAATGGGGCGCTGGGTGAAAGCCTTGAACGTGTCCCGGAAAGGTGAGTCATACGGATATGTTTCCCAGATGAGAATCTGCACATCTGTATTGAATGCAGCCGGATGGGACTGGTTGACAAAGAGCGAGGCATACAGATTGAAGAAGTCGCAGAAATGGTGATACATGTTGTAGGTGGCATCGATCTTCATGATGAAGGTGGGCGCGTTGACGACCAGGTCGCAGGCACCGCTCTCCAGCACCGGCTGGGGTAGAACATCGAAGTAGCGCAGCTCCGGCGCCCACGACTGCAGCGCCGAGCCTATGTGATCCATTTCGCCTTGGAGGCGCGTGCGGTTTAACTCGCAGTGGCCCAAAATCTGGCCAGGTTTCAGCACGTCCATGTGGTATCGGATGCGCTCCTTGCGCTGCGGCAGATCGCGGAGATCGATGAGTAAGTTGCGACCACGACAGAAGCGCAGGTAACGCGTGCACTCGAGCGAGGAGTCTGACAGATACTTGGGCATGCATTGAGGCGTCAGCTCTGAAAGTTGCTGCTGGATGAAGCCGAAGTCAGCCTGGTAGTAGAAGGTCTGCACCTGCGCCTCCTTGCTCTGCACCCAGCCGGTATGGTCGCCGGGACAGTGAGGCGTCTGGAATCGCGCCTCGGCGCTGCAATTACGTTCATGTCCCCAGCAGGCGGGCGACTCCACGCGAATCTCTTCCACTTGTTTTTTCAGCTTGGGAAAGGTGTTGAGGTAGCGTATGAGATGATCAGATGGCAAATTGGGCAGCTTCACCACATCCGAATTGCTTTGGGCAAGTATTTGGCTCAGCTGGAGCGCATTGAAGAGTATTAACAGTGGCAGCATCCTTACAAGACTATTTTAAGTACATTCGTTTCGTTGAGTGCGCTTTCTAGTTGCAGCTCTTCACATTTCACGTCAGCGGCTGCATTTCATGGCCAACAATGGGCAGATGATCTCACTTGTTCGGCTGATAGATGATGATTATGATTTAGTTAATTCCAACGACAGCAGCCGTCTCGCCCGTCCATCAAAAAGGTGATACATGCCAAGACGAAAAAAGAGAGGTACAAGAAAAACCTGCTTGGAACCAGCAGCTGTTCGTAACAGCTGTTCGAGAGACAGGGTGGCCATACCATGCATAATAATGCGCAGGTACAAGGTTACGCGAGCAAGATGAAATTCGAAGTAGACTGAGTTGCACAAGCGAGATGACTATACTATTTCATATATACACATATTTAGTTGTTTAATATGCAATCACAACTACATTAATTACAAATGTCTTAAAGAGGTTTCATGAATATTATACCATCATTAAACACTCTGACGTCAGACATGCATGAAAAACTTGAGTGCCCATGCTGCCACCTTTTGAAATACGCTTTTGTGTCTGTGTGAGCAGCTGGTCTCATTGCAAATCACATTTGACTTCTTGAAGGGTATACTTTTTCTTCTGCGTATACACTTTTAATTAAAGCTGGCAATTAAAGCCAGAAAAGGCGTTTAATTGCAGCCAACTACAATGCGTAATGTGCCGAAATCGTAAGCATTCGAATGAAATACAATATTTTCAATGAATATGTTAACAACCCGCATGGGAATTTGCCCTACAGACTCGGCGTATTAGTTACAACACCTGGCGGGAGCGCAGCTGGAGGAGGCGCCACAGACAGTGGTATATCGACAAGTGGTAGACACAATAGCTTGGAGGACATCAATCTGGATCAATTTCTGAAGACCATCAACTATGAAGACACGGTCAAGCAGCTGGACATTTACTATGGCATCGGTAATTAGCAAAAAATCAAACGGAAGCAGCATTCTTTATTGAGCTGCATTCGTTTTATATAACCTTGGCGGCGTCTGTGTAGGGCAGCCAATTTAGCTTCAATTTGCTGCCACGATGCGACGCAGCGCGTTCTATTTATAAACAGTTCGCAATGTTTGCCCCTAAATAACGGCAGCTGTTTAGCTAGCGTGTGCGATTTGTTGCTCTCTGTCTGTATTCTGTCTCTGTCTCTCTCTCTCTGTGATCGCCATAGCATATAAGCGGTTTGTTTATTTACATTTGTAAACAAAGTCTCTAAACATGCTGCGGCGGCACGCGTGCTAAAGCCATTGACACTTGTCGAAACTCTAATTTATATATGATAGCGAGTATATGATGAGCGGGCGTATGATGAGTATAAGAGTAAACAAAAAAAAGTTAGTTTACGTATACCCACTCGCTTCCTCTCTCAACAAGCAACGGGATTTATGCATCATTGGTCCTCTCCTGTTATATGGTCTAGCAACACATACTTACTTTTGCTTGCTCTCTCTACATATGCTAGTAGTTAGGGGCAAAATAGTCAAAGGCTTTTCAACGCTCATATTTCGCTTCTGATTGATTGATTTGAAGGAGTGTTAGTGCCTGAGACAAACTTTGTTTGAAGCTAACGCAGAAACTTACACACATTACCTTTAGTTATTTGCGTGTGGTAATTTGAATGCTTTGTAAATGAAGGTGGGTAACGACTGGCTTATAAATTTATATTGCTTAGTCCGTCTTAGTCTTATATTAATTTTGATATTCACCATTCTCGCACCTTTAGTTAAACGCCAACTGCTGCGCTACCAGAGTCCCATCACTGGCCTGTTTCCGGTGATGAGCACCGACCAAGTCGTGGGTTCGGTACGGGACAGTGTCTACTGTGCAGCGGCAGTATGGAGCTTGTATCAGGCGTACAGGCGCATTGACGATGATCGCGGCAAGTCCTACGAGCTTGGCCAGAGCACAGTCAAGTGCATGCGCGGCATTCTGGAGTGCTGGGTGAAGCAGGCGGCGCGCGTGGAGCTCTTTAAGCAGCGTCAATCCAATCAGCATGCGCTGCATAGCAAATTCCAATTGCACACGGGCGAAAAGATATATCCCGATGAGTTCTACAATCATTTGCAAATCGATTGTGTGAGTAGGGAATGCAGCACTACCTACGGGCTTAACTGACCGGGATTCCTTTCCATTGCAGGTCTCCTTGTATTTGCTCTTTCTGGTGCAGATGATTACATCGGGACTGCAGATCATATACACGCACGATGAGGTGGCCTTTGTGCAGAATCTGGTTTACTATGTGGAGCGCGCGTATCGTACGCCCGACTTTGGAATGTGGGAGCGCGGCTCCAAGTACAACAATGGCACACCAGAGATACATGCCTCCTCCATAGGTATTAGTACAGTCAAACTGAGATATTGATCGTTACTAATCATCTTTATCTTAGGCATGGCCAAGTCCGCTTTGGAGGCCATCAACGGCTGCAATTTGTTTGGCGAGAAGGGCGCCTCCTGGAGCGTCGTCTACGTAGATATTGATGCGCACAATCGCAATCGCAGCATCTTCGAGACGATGCTTCCCCGTGAATCTAGCTCCAAGGCAATACATTCATCTATTACTGTATGCACAGTCAGTCTTTCTAAAACCTCTCCCTCTTTTAGGGCGTGGATGCTTCGCTGCTGTTGACACTGTCTTTCCCAGCCTTTGCCTCACACGAAGATCGCCTCGTGGAGCAGACCAAACAGAATGTCGTCAATCGCCTGCGTAGCAAAATGGGCTTCAAGCGCTTTACCCGTGACGGCTTCCTCAGCAAGGCAGAGGACAAAACGCGTCGCTATTATCAGCCTGGCGAGCTGAAGGAGTTCGAGGGTCTTGAATGCGAATGGCCACTGTTCTTCATAACCATGATCATCGACGGCGTCTTCAAGAACAACAATGAGCAGATTGAGGAGTACCAAAATGATTTGCGCCGCTGCCTGCACACCGATGCCAACGGCGATCCCGTCGTGACCATGTACTATGCGCCCGATGGCGAGGGCTCCTACATGCGTGCACCCTCGCAATCCCTGTTCCTGTGGGGTCAATCGTTCTTCATCATTGCCCAACTGCTAACAGCTGGACTGCTGCACATTAACGAACTGGACCCCATCAGGCGCTATTTGCCCAGCTACAATCGTCCACGGCGTGCGGGTCGCTACTCCGCATTTCAGGTAAGTTCATGGCGGAGCGGGTAGAGGGTACTTCTCATATACATACATATATCTATGAACATCAATCACTTGCCCGGGATCAGGGGCTCAGCTATCTGCCAGCGCCGCCGCTGCTGCTGTTTACTCTGTGTCTGCTGTGTGTGTCTGCGTTCGCTGTCTAATTGGTATTCGAATTGATTTGTAATGTTATCTTAATCTCCTTTTACTATGGGCTACGTAATTGAATTGTCTATTTAATACTACTCATACCATATACATCCATATATATTGTGTCCATTTTTTCTACTACCACGTACATATCGAACTTTTACTACTACTGCTACAATCGAAAACGAAATCAAAAAACTTTATCGTATTTTCCACAATCCCTAAAATATTTCTATTGGTTGGCATAAAATATTATAAACAGGGCAAAGCTTTCGATGATAAACACAAAGTAAGTAGTCCCACAACTCCATATGCTACAAAATTACTCGCACTCAAGTAGAACGTCACAAGCGATCTATATACATACATATGTTATCCAAAGTTTATGTATACAAAATTTATGCGCTTTATTTTATTAGTTGTTTCTGCACATTAGAATAAAACTTCGTTTCAAAATTTTAATATTTGGCGACACACACACACTAAGCACTGATCGAGCTATGCATATGTATATATACACATTGTATATAGAGTACATATTCGGCATTATAACGATCCATCCCAGCAGGAATTTCAGCTTTGGGGAACTTCATATCAACTTAAATGCTCAATATTTTAAATATTAATTTTTTAATTGTACATAAGATATTTAGGGGGGAACACAAATTAAACAAACTCTCAACTTAAAACAAATTTTTTGTTGTTGATAAACTAATGCTAAGTTTATTTATTCAAATTCTAGAAAATTACTTTATTTAACATAGAACAAAGTTTTATTCAGCACTTTTTCACAGAGTCCTAAGGACTTTAATCAGGTATTTTCCTTTTCTTGCTTTTTTTTCTTATGAAAATTGTAATAATATCTACAAACTTGTATAGTACAGTAGCTCTTCTATAGAATATAGCCCCACATTTCCTACTGGGATGCACATATACATCCACACACACACACACCCACATACAAACTCAAAATACTTACGCCTATTAGTTATTTAATGTAAAATATAATAATGAAATAATAATTTTTAAATTGTGGCTGTGTTAATTGTATATAGTGACATTATTTACCCTCCTCTGCTTATTTGTATCTAAATCAAACAAGTTTTTTCTTTACTCTTTTCGGTACTCTGTTCTTATCTATCAAAAAACAAAAAAACAAAAACCAAAAAAAAATCAATCTACTGCATATTTTGTTCCTACACACGCTCTTCTTCTACTACATAAATGCATAGGCTAAACCGGGCACTGTAAGTAATGGTTCACCTAATCTCGGGCATCGACCCATCTACGTAGTATTCAGTTTGGCTTCTTGTTCCCTAACCGTTATGTACTTAACCCATAAAAGCAAGCAACTAAATAGTTTGAAGTTAATTTTCTTTTTTTTATAATTTTTTAACTAATTTGTTTGTTTGCGGGGGGCGCTTCCACAAGACTAGAAAAACAGTTCGCGCTTCTTTCGCTTGAATGCGATAGTGAAAAAAGTTTGTTAATCTATTAAAAGCCCTTGTTAAATTATTTATTTTCCTACTAAAAAATACCACCACGAACCAAAATTAAAATAGAATCGACGCGTACCGCTAATATTGGATACCCCGCAGGTAATTTGTGACTCAAATAATATCAGCGGGCTCTCAATTGTCTCATTGCGCGTTGTCTAGGCAACAAATTGGCAGTTCAAATGGCAAAGAATTTTCTAAATTTCGGTTTCACCATCTTTAATTATCTGTGATATTTATTTAATTCAATAAAGCAGGGCTGCAAAATCAAAATTGAAAAATAATATTAAATAAAACAGAGTTTGTTTTAAAGATTGTATATATAAATTATAGACACTGAAAATAAAAAGTGATTAAAACGAATAATAAATGGTTCAAGAAAATTTTCTATTATTTTATAAAAACTCAAAAATATTTTGTATATACTATTTCAAAAATAATTTATATAATCTGAGCAATGGAAGTTTTGAAATTGAATTGAAATTGATTTGCAGCCTTGTATGATATATACAAATTATTCTCACTTATTAACTACAATATTTAATTTTTTTTTTTGTGTATTCCAATGTCTGTTTAAATTTTAAGCAATGTGCAATAAATTATTCCAAAATCTTTTTGTAATTAATTTTGTTTGTTCCTTGTACATTTTTCTGTTCAACCTTGTTTACATTTTCTCTTTTAGTGTTTTTGTCCGTAGCATGTTTGAAGTCATCAACTCCGTTTGTCCTGTATGCTCCACACCTTTCCCAGCTCCTCAGCCCCACTCCCACTCGCCCGCCCTCTCTCACTCTCTGTGTCTCTTTTATGATTGTTATGCTAATTGTTTTTCTGCATTTTGGCATTTGGCTAGCGTAATTTTTTACAACATTCATGTAAAGAATTGGCTCTATGCATTGTCTAACTTCTTAATATTGGAATGCAATGGAGTCTGCCAGCTTCTCTAACTGTTTTCGATGCTTACAGGGCACCGCCACAGATCTGGTGGTGCAAATCGTGCTCATCGCTGAGTCGATGCGCCTCCAGGCCATGATGGCCACCTATGGCATACAAACGCAAACACCTCATGAGGTAAGGGAATACAGTTATTCAGCCTCAAATATAGAACTAATTTCTCACATCCTCACTTACAGGTGGAGCCCGTGCAAATCTGGAGCTCAACGGAGCTAATCAAGGTCTATCAGCATCTGGGCGTCAATCACAAGGTCGGCCTATCGGGTCGTCCCCCGCGTCCCGTTGGCTCGCTCGGCACCAGCAAGGTCTATCGCATCTGCGGCATGACTGTGCTCTGCTATCCCCTCATCTTTGAGGTGTCGGATTTCTATTTGTACCGCGATATGGCCCTCCTGATTGACGACATCAAAACAGAGCTGCAATTCGTGGGCAAGTATTGGCGTCTGTCGGGCCGGCCCACTGTTTGCCTGTTGATTCGCGAGGAGCATATGCGCGATCCGCAGTTCAAGGAAATGCTGGATCTGCTGGCCATGCTGAAGAAGGGCTACTGCGACGGCATGAAGGTGCGCATCGGCCGACTGCAGAATCTCATCAGCAGCTCGTGCATTGAGCACTTGGACTTCATGAACCAAAACGATCTGACAGACAACGAGAATGCCTTTTCGCAAATCAATCACGAGTACATAGGCTATCAGTCGCTAACAGATGTGCCCAAGGCACTGACCTATGTGGAGGAGAAGATCTCCGTGGCAGTTAGTTGAACCCTTCTCCAATCCTAAACTGCCCAGATTAAATTTTTGATTATTTCCTAGCATTACGACAACAAACCCACGCCGGACGTTATAAATGCTTTGCGCAGCACCGAGTCCATCTACTGCCTGTGCCAGCTGTGGGGCATTCTGCTCAACCGCGAGGGCCCCCACTTCGAGGTGAATGGGCTCAATGTGAGCACGGCCTTGACGCAGCTCTACCATCGCGCTGGCTCGCTGCGCTATTGGCGCGCTGTGCGCTACTGTTCCTCGTTATTGCACCACATCGTGGACTCCATCAGTCCGTTTATCACCACTGTGCTGGTGAATGGCAAGGAGCTGACCGTTGGCATCATCGGCCAGAAGGAAACGGTCTTCGATAAGCCAATGACTCCAGCGGAGATTCAGAATGTGATGTACACTAGTGTGCAGCCCTATGATGTCATCCAGGCTGTGCTGCAGCAGGAGGTGGTTCTCTATTGCGGTCGTCTGATTGCCACCAATCCGTCCATGTTTCGTGGCATCTTGAAAATACGCATTGGCTGGGTGCTAGAGGCTATGCGCATCTATCTGCAAATCTCTGGACAGCAAAGCATCGATGTGGACAATCTGTCGCCCTTCCAGGTGCGCATTCTGCTGCAGAAGGTGCTCACAGTCAGCGAGTGGGCTGTAGAAGAAAAGTATGTAAATAGCATGAAGAATATTTCAAGTGTCTTACTAAAACTCTATAAATTCCCCTGCAGGCTCACCACGCTGCAGCGCCGCCAGCTGGAGGGCTGCCTCTGCCGTGTGCCTAAGCACTTCTATAACAAGATCTGGGAGATTTTGCAGCGCACTCCACAGGGCATTCTAACCCAGGGCCATCATCTGCCTGCCACACCCACACTGACGAGCATGAGTCGGGGCGAACTGACGTTCAATTTGCTAGTAGAAGAGACACTAATCTGCATCGATCGGCCCGAACGGCGGCAGATAACCGTGGAGCTACTTTGCATTGTGGCCACCATACTGAATCGGTAAAAGAAATCCCAAGAAATTTAAACTAAAGACATAAATCTAATATTTCATCCTTTTAGCAATCCGGAGCTGCATTTCAAGCAGGCGCTCGATTTGGATGGCATCATTGCCGAGGCCTTTGCCATGTACTGCAAGGACAACAACATACAGAAACAGCCCCAGTTGTCGGAGCAGCAGAACCAGAACCAAAACCAGCCCAACAAGCAGGAAGATCTAACCGCCTTCTATTCGCTGCCCTATTCGGAGACCACCGGCTACTTGGCCCGCGCAGCTGTCAATAAAGTTCTGCAGGGCGGCGTCTTTTCCACATCCGAGGATGATGTGCAGCTCGACGGCGATCACCTGCACGACGACAACTGCAAAGTTTCCTAAGATATTTCGCTTAGCTTTTGTACATAGCATATCGTTGTTGACCAAAAGGAGAAAGTACTTGCACCACTATCCAAAGTAATTCGAATTTTATAGCCTATTCTGTTTTGATTTTAATATGTGCTACCTATGCATCTTCTTGTCCTGTTAGTTTTTAATTAAATGTTATCTATATAAATAATGCTGATGGTTCTCACTGATCTATTGCGACCCATAGAAGATATTCTAGCTGGGGTAATTCAGCTGCAAATACGAGCCAACGAGCCGTACAAGGCCGGGCAACGCCTATAATTCTAGTTTATTGCCAACCACAACAAAATGTTACACCTGCTCTGCCAATGCTTAGTTAATAGGTCAGTTGCAAGGTTCTTTTTGTGCAAGCCTCTGGCAAATCTGTTTGACTTGTCAAGCCCTGCAGTTGGGGTTTATGCAATGCCACCGGTCAAGGTGTATCGATTATGTGCCAATGCCCTCCAATTATATCACCCTCAAGCCGTTGTGGGGCTATAAAAGCAACGTGTCCGTTGCTCACTCTGTTTAGTACGTTTACAGAGCTTGGCGAGTCAGCATGCGAGCACCCGAGTGGATGAGCACTGAAATGGCACGGCTCACGTCCAAGCTGGAGCGCTATACGCCCACAGGCAGTGGCTACAATCGCATACAATCCATTCGCCTGTCCAAGAGTGTCACGCAGATGCTCAACAATCCCTTGCCCAAGGCAGCGACACGCGCCAACACCATCAGGGCCAGTCAAAAGCAGCCGAGTGGCCAGCAGGAGAACTCCTTTACGACTCCTAGGCGGCGCGGTGTGCTCAGCCGCAGCGAGTCCCAATGGGAGGAGGTCTATCCGGCCATCAAATTCAATCGACAGCAGAGCAACGACAGCGCCAACAGCCTGGACAGCAGCGACAGTAAATTTACGCACTATCGCAACTGCTCAACGCGCATTACATGAAATATAACATATAACGAAATATATCTACGATTTTTATATTATTTATAAGTGCGTTAAATTTTTTTTTAATTTTTTGTTAAATAAATGGTATTCCTATGTCTTAAAGAGCTGGGAAGAGTCCAACTACAGCCTGCATTGAAGATTTGTAACTTAAGTAAACTTGAGCTGAAAATAATAAATTAGGATTTGAAGAACCAAGATCTTCAGAAATTAGACCTCAGAGTAATTAGCTTTATATCATCTTACACTACAAAAATATGTATTTGGGCCGTATACAGTAGACGAGACGAGACTTAATAGGGTTCCACTCGGACTGTATATTGTTTCGCAAGAAATTTCTTTACCACAATTCAAATTATTCAAGAAATTGGAATTACAGTGAAAGATCTTGAGTTTTTATATATAATATAAAATATCTAAATTATTTAAAGTCCTCAGAGCTATATGATAGAATTATCTGTCTTGATTTTAAGCTCATACATAGCTCAATTTTTTCAATCTTGATTAACTTAAATTAGGTACATTTATTTATTTTTTTATTTATTAAATAGTTCGTTTAAGTTTTACATTCAATTTGTTCGTTGCTTGGTACAAAAATTAGTTTAGTTTTTTTTTTCTCTGATTTTTTTTACATTTATCAATTTAGTTTAAATATATATAAAATAGCATGTAAATTTTTATTTGACGTGTGTGTGTGTGTGTGTGTGTGTGTAGTTCAACTATAGCTAACTGGAGATTGCCTATTCGAGATACATATGCATGTGTTTAGTATGCAGGCATATAGAAGATACAGTTTGATTTGATTTGATTTTGATTTGAAGCCTTTCAGTTTGATATGAAGCAAATGATATTTTGCGATATTACAAAGAAAAAACAAGTGATATATATGATATGCCTAGAAATAAATTCAACGCTGTCTATATATATATATATATATATATATATATATATATATATATATATAAGCAAACATACATAGATATCTATATATTGATATACATAGATTTTAGTCTATAACAAACATACAATTACATAATATCATTTTGTCTAAGGCAACGTAAATACAAATTCAATTTGAAGCTTGCGCACACGACACGAATTTACATATGATATATGACATTTTATTATATTACATATATAAACATATACATGTATATAAAAACATGACGTTTCATGCTTGAACTTATGCAAATAAGTTGAATGCTTTTGCATGCATAGTTTAATTATTTTTGTTTTGTTTTTCGTTTTGTAAAATGCTAAAAATCCCTGAATATGAGTTCTCATTATTATTATTATTATTATTAATATTATTACAATAAATATTTTCATTAGAGTTTATACACATATACGTTGTTATGACTTAGTTGAACAACTTAGGCAAAATCTCTATCAATTCGCTTAGCTATTCATTTCTCGTTTTTGTTTCTCCTGCTCTATTTAACAACACTTTCTGCTTACAATTAGTTATTTTTTGTTTCAGTTACAATTCCTATTTAGTATGCATAGATCTGTATTGTATGCTCTATGGAACATGCACTAGATAACATTTCACACGGCAGTACTTGACAAAGTTTAACTACGTACACAGAGTAATTAATTGTAAGTGTCTTTGATGTGTGTGTGTGTGTATTGTTTTTGTTTTGCCTCTTGTATATGGTTTCTCTCTAACTAATTGCAGTATAAATTTAAAAAAGGACTATGAAACCTACGTTAACGCAATCGCTCTATATATAAACATATACGTACTTAAATATACGTAAACAATACGCTAGTTAAACTCAAACATGTAGATTAGACCTATGTTATTGTTGCTGTTGTTGTTGTTGTTGTTGTTGTAGTTGCTCAGGTCGACGCACACTCATGCGACTGGGTATGGAATCGGTATCACCATCATCATCCAGATAATCCTCCTTTGGACGGGTCCATTTGATCAACGTTTCGGGCGAGCGGTACAGGAAGAGCAATTTGGCAAAGAGATCCTCCTCCAAAGCAAATTCCAGAGCCTCACGCACCTGCAAGGTGAACGAGTGTTAAGAATTGTGATATACAATTTGTATACTATATAATATTGACTCACTAGGTATATATCCAGACATAGCTGTAGCACACGATCCACATAGGGCAGGTCCTCGAACATGATTTTTCGATTTTGACCGCCAATGAAGGATTTCATGAAGCGCGAGGCCAATAACACAAATGTGGTATAGAGACCAATGATGCTGTGGAAGGATAGAGAAATCGATATTAGATAGGTGGGTATATACCATTAGACATGGAAACGGACATCAATCAATTTTCAATGATCATTAGCTTAGACATCAGTCAGTCAATATTCAATCAGTCAGTTGATCACTCATTCAATTAGTCAGTCGTCATTAGCCCTTGGTCATAGTTCATCAATCGTCAGCTTTATATATATGTAGATATATAGGCAAAGAGTTGCGACTCACCCGCCAGCTGTTAGAAAACTGAAAGTCGATGGGAATTTCTTGTCGTTGAACGTGTACATGACAATGCCCGAGCTGCAGTTGCTGTAGGCCAAGTCCTTCAGTGTGGTGTTGTAAAAGTTATCATAGCAGAAGTCGCGTATCTCCCACCACAAGCCATTGGTCTCCTTATCCCGATGCATCTTAATGACCAGCGGGCGATACTCCTGCTCCTTGCCGCTCAGCACGGTTACGACGAACGCATCGCCCGAGTTGAGCACCTTTATGAACTTGGGTATCATGTTCGGTAGCACCACGACGACTTCGCTCGAATTGCCACTCGACTTGCTGGTGTCTGCCGTGATGGTGTCGTTGGCATTGCTGGTGCCATTTGCATTGCTATTGGCATTGCCCTCCAGCTGCTCATAGGTCTCGTTTAGCATATTGATGAGAGCCGTGCGACCCTCAAATGTTTCGTCCAGCTTGATGATGTGCTCATCGCCCACATTCTCCTTGAGCCCCTTGGCAGGCGCCTTGCGGGTCAACGAGTAGGAAAAGCGGGCAATCAGAGTGTGATCTAAACGGAATTTATATAATATTATCGAAGAGCATTCGATTTTCGCATCTTGAACTTACTGTTACGCAGGTCATTGGTCAGGCGCTCCCTATCCGGCGGAGCTATGTTCCACAGTGAAGGCGAATTGCCCGCCAGCTTGACCGCAGCCACATCCGTGGCATCATATCCCGCTATGAAGGTCAAGGCTTGTTTGTTTTTGATAAACGCATTCGTCATTTGGGCATACATTTTGGAGTCAATGTCAAAGATGCTGTCGTAGTTATTGGTCGTATAGATGGGTTCGTAGGGGCCGATGCGTATGGACAAGGACACTTGATACGGCACATTCGAGGTGCCCACCGCGTTGCCCAGGGCGAACAGGCAGAGCGGACCCCAAATACAGATGACAATCAAGAGGACGATCGTGCCACCCATTATCAATTTGGATAGCGAAGCCTTTTTCTGGGCGCGCATTGCTGGGAAGTCCGTTTCCGATTGTCGTGTGCAGCGTATGAGATAGATGTTGGAGAAGATGTCCTCCATCTTGAGCCAATCGAAGATGGTCATGGTGCTGTCGATGCACACCCAGTCGAGTATGGTGCGCAGCTCGTAGAGGAATGGTATTTGCATGTAGACCTTAAACGCAATCATGTTGACCATCGAGAAGCCCTTGGTAAAGAAGTTGCCCAGAATGCGCTTCGGATAGCCCGACTTGATCTGATACGAGCTCAGCAGCATATAGAAACACTTGATCACGTAGAATATAATCGGCGGAGCTAGCGAGTTGAACGTTCGCTCCGTCACCGCTGGCACCACAAAGAACATCCAGATGTGTATGCCAATCACGGAGAAGAAATGGAATATGATCTTGTTGACCAGAGCCTTGCGCAAATACAGCGCCCGATCGATGACAATCAACAGGAATTGCACCAGCAACATGATCAGGAACGGCACAGGCACTTTATTCTCAGCCAAATAGGTCTGTACGCCGCCATCGCTTTCCGTTTGTTGAGTCTGCCAAGAGGAAGGAGAGAGCGTTGTATTGAGATTTAAAGAGAAGGCACTGCTGCACTCACGCCAAATGCCGTAAAGCCAAAGAGCAGCACAAAGAAGTTGACAAAGTCGCAGAGGAACATGAGAGCATAGACATCGGTAGCCAGTCGGGATTTGTGCACCAGACTGAAGAAGAACTTATGCAGCGATGAGGTGTACTTGGTGCGTCTGTAAGTGAGAGGACAACGAGGGATTAATTACAATCAAATTAACTAGAGGATACAGTTATTTAAACAGACAAAAAAATGTGACTTACTCCAATTGATTGATGGCCGACTTGGCATATTCCGGCGAACCAGGCAGCGACACCTGGCTAACCTGCAGGCTAAGCTTCTGGGCGGCATCCTCATTAAGCTGGCGAGAGTCCGGCTGGGACAAGTTATCGCTATCCTCGCGCTCATCTCTGGAAGGAGGCGAAAGTACAATTAAGTTAAGGGAAGACCGAGCAACACCCCCGACATCCACTCACATGCTGGCTGTGGGCTTGGCAAACTGTTGGTCCGTATCCTTGTAGCCGGACTTCCACAGGCCCTGCGACTTGAGCAGATAGCGATGCAGGAACAGGACCAAAAGCAATATCAAGTCGTAGACTGCATAGTGCGTCTTCATCTCAACTCCGAAGATCTTCGCTGTGGTCAAGGGCTGATTGATCAAGTCGTGATAATTGGCCCAGATCAGCTTGAACTGAAAGATGCACTTGACCAGCACAATCGCCTGGGTGTAGGCAATCAAGGTCACCCAGAAGGTTTTCGTGGGACGCGGCAGGGACAAGGTGCCCCAGAGGAACACCATAATGGGCAGAGGCAACGAGATGACACTAGCATTAACCACCTGGAATCGAGAGAGTTGGGATTTAAGCTCATAACTCAAACATGAACTCCGCTGTGAGCTCACCTGATTGATGAACACCACAATGTAGCAAATGAGATCCGTGTTGGCCAGCAGCGCGTACCACGAGGAGATGAGCACCTCGACAATGATGTGATGATCCCGCTGCGCAAAGTTCTCCTCCTCCAGATTGAAGTCGCCCGCGCTGCAATTGCCCAGAACACGAATTAGACGAGGAAAGATCAGGATTTCGATTCAACTAGGAATTTCTTTACAGGATTAGCAATTGGCATGCCTGGCTGCTGGGTGCGGAACCTGTGCGCTGCATGCGACGCAGTCTACGTTGCGGTGTGATCGTGCACCGATCTCAACAGAGATCGTCTTATAACTCGTACAACTCATAAATCGGGGATTATCAATATAAGGCCACAAACAACAACAAATACATACATACATACTAGCAAATAACGCACAAAGAGTGGCATGGACTTGAATCAAAGCAGATGCAAATCAATTAGTTATAGACAGCCAAAGATATAGATATATAGGAAGAGAGAGTATAGATAGAATATGTATACAGTAGAGAGATAGAGTGTATTAGTTAGAGAGTTTGGGAGTGCAACCGGAGCTGGAATTTCCGAGTTAGCCGATGCTGGATGTCAGCCCAACTCGATTACGTGTCGGTATAGCTCTATATGGTATTATGATATACATTCATTGTCATTAAATTTTAAATTAATAGATGGAACATAAATGGGTTCAACTTGATCTATAAAATCGAATATTTAACTCTAAATTTATTTATATCAATTTCATATAATATATGAGTAAGGAGCCTAGCTATACCACGAACTCAACTCCGATTGCCTCGGTAACTCTGGAGGGTTACAGCGAATAGATAGTACACAATTATACACAGTTATATATGTGTATGTAGATATGAGAAGAGAGTTACGATGAGCGTGTGGTCCATGTGATCAGGCTGAGGTATATAGAAAGGTTACAATTAGCCACAGGTAACAACAGCAACAGCAACAACAGCAACAGCGCTACGAGTACTTCCAACTGGTTGATGGAGTAGGCCGTGTGTGTGTGTGTACATATGTGTGTGTAAGTAAGTGTGTCTAACGAAGTAGGCGTGGTCAATACCTGTCCACGTGCTCGTAGGACCAGTGTTTGCTGAGCGAACCCGAGCCAATGCTCGCCTGCTGCTGATGATGCGCTGGATAGTGATGATGTTGATGGGGATGCTGATGATGAAGGGGCGTGTGAGACGGCTGAGGCGGTGGCGGCGGCGGCAGCTGCTGCTGCACGCTGCGCTCAATAGATGGCGCTTTAATGCGTATTTCTGGTAGGCCGCAATCCGATTTGCGGCTATATAGAAAGCGCCGAAGAGGCAGGCAATGGATGGAAGTGTGTATGAATGTATGGGTATGGGTGTGTGGGTGTGTGTGTGTGTGTATGTGTATTTGTTTATGTATTTGTATTTGTATCAAAAATGCACAGTTATAATTGAGATGAGATACGAGTAAGTAGAAACAAAATATTTTGCTCGATATTAGAGTATTAGAGGTGTTGTTATATAAGTAGAGACTTAAGAGAAATATAGACATATATTGTATGTATACCGTATGTATATGTCTGTGTGAGTGTATGTATGTTGTACTTAAGATATCGATGTTATATATGTAAAGATTTACTTACCCCTTGATCGGCGGCGATGAACTGATTGATTGTTTTCTATAAACACAAAAGTTTTTTTGTTTCAGATGAATCAAAATGCGCGCAGAACAAATGTCAAAATGTAAGATAAAAAATATATAAAGAAATTAGTAAAGATTTTGTTGGTTCAGTTTGTGGTATCTAATCAAAATTCAATTAGAGTTAATTTTTTTAAGAATATTTTTCATAATTAAAATGAAAATACTAAAAAAATATATAAAAATGAAAAAAACTACTTATTAAATCAAAGCATCGTTGTGAACTACAATAGCCAGATATGTTTTTTCTTGTATATAATTTAGAATTGATATAACTAAATGTCAAACAAAAGATTAAGAACAGACCACAGTGAAGCACATGTTTGACGAAAGCAAGTGGGAAGATGGGAGTTAGGGTAAGCTTGACTAAAGCTACAGCAATATTATATGAACTGTTAATAGAAGCACATAAATTCTGATATATAATAAAATGCATTAACTATATAATATATATCTAGTATATATACTCGAATTGTTACATGATATATTAGTGTATATCAGTAGTAAAGCAGAGTTTTAGCTATGGTTAGCTATATGACAGCAGCTCAACATAGGATTAGCATAGCTGTAAGATATTCAGCTTTGATAACGTTAACAGCTGCTCAACAGAGCGTTTTGGACTAATTAACGTAACAGCCTTATGTTTTTAATATGTGGATGTATGCTCATTAACAGCAGCTTAACGTAGCAATAAAATGACTAAAGATTCCTAAGCAAAGAAATTTGCTGTTAATAACATTATTCAAATTGACAGAGTATGTTGATTAGCAGCAGAGCATAAGATAGCATAAAAATCGTAATAACATGAATTTAAGCTTATTTAACATAGCTGCTAAGAGCCATGGCTGTTGAGTAACAGCTCTTTTAGATAACAGTCTCAGTGCTAATAATAATGCTATTTACAGCATAAGCGGTAACATCTACATAGTATTTGAAGTTCCTCAACGGACTCCTCCTGCTAACCAGTTGCTTAGAATATGTTGCTTAATAGCAATTGAAGTGTAGCCATAGAACAGTATATATGATTGAAAGAATATTGGAAACAAGTCTCTTGAGGGGGATAGTTTAGTAGGCTGATAGGAAATGTTAGTTGGGTTAGGTTTTTGGAAGCTTTTCTGATTCTTGGATTGGATCGTAGTGGTTTTCGCTTTACCTAGAGAATGCTGCATCAACGGTATCTACGGGCAACTCGATGATATCTTCGCCAGCGTGTGACTGTTGGTGGGGCGTACTGGTTGCCGGTGGCTTAACGTGTGCTTGTTCTGGCGGTGTGAGCGGTGTGATTGTTGCTGTTGTTGTGTCTAGTGTTGTGCTGGTGTGATTGTTGTCTGTGGGTGTTATTGTTGTATCTGTTGTTGTTGTCGTAGCCAGCTGTGAGCGACGCGGTGTGGATGATGAAGCTGGCTCATCACTAATATTCAAAAAACAAAAATAATGATCACGCAACATTTGATGTGAGCGATGTGAGATGAGTCGTTTGTTGTTTGTGTTGTTTGATTGTTTGTTGTTGTTGTTTGGTTTGTTTTGTGGAAGCAGGTACACAGTTTCAAACACACGTAACACAAAAGGTAACATATGCAAATAAATAAAAAATAAAAATAAAAATACAAATAATTAAATAAGTGAAATCAATTTGTCAGAATATTCAACACAAGCTCAAACGGAACAATTAAACAAAAATATTAAGAAAATATAAGTAAATACAAATTTTAATTTAATTTATAGTTAGGAGTACGCAAGCGGCGCACACGCCCATTTACGCCTAAACGCCCAGTAAATACCTCTCGAGATTCGACTTCAGAAAATGAAACATGGCCGCGGCGCTGGATAGGCCCAAACGATTCAGCGAGCTGGATTCCTGCCAGAACAAAGACAGACAGAGAGAAAGAGAGAGCGAGATTAGTCGAGCTACAGTGAACACTCTACATGTTGTACATACTTTCAGAGTTTTCTTCTCGCCCGCTAGAATGCGGTTGACGAAGCGATAATTGCGCGAGAAGCGATTCAGGCGTATGGTCAGAGTGACCAGGAAGCCCTCCAGCAATCGTATTATGGGATTCGTATCGAAATCCTCATCTGAATCCTTGGCCGTCACATCGCCGCTATCCGGTTCCATTTTCGATTTACTGTCCGAGGTTTCCTTGGAGGCGACGGGCGCTGCCGCAGCAGAAGCAGCTGGCAGATCCGTAATATCCTTGGCCAGCTTCGAGGTGCCCGTCGATCCGGCTGCATCGCGCTCCTTCGAGACGCCTTTGCTGGTCGACGGAAAGAAGTCCGTCGGCGCATCCTTCGATTTCTGTGAGGGCAGACGGAAGCGAGTGAATAAATGATTATAATACACAAATTTAGGTTTTATTGAAAGAAAACAACATTGAGACAAGTAAACGAAATTAAGCTAAAATAGATAACAAACAATTAGGAATGTGGCAGACAGGCGCCACCGACTGCACAATACTCGTTCACTGTGCAAAGCTGTGAAATGTACTGATAAATCTGGGCTATATAATATATAGAATGGAGTATCTGATCTTCATGTAGTTTGACGATTTCCAAAATTGCAAAGAAAGTGCGCCTTCAATAGATCTATATAGAATATAGATCTAGATATATATTTATTCGAAACTTCAAGCCTCTAACTTAAAGAGTATAGAAATGGTTTAAGTTCAGATAAAAGAACGGACGGAAATATGGACGGACATAGGACCAAACGAATATACCCTTTACACTTTGTGAACGAGTATACAAAATAATAAATATATATATATATATATATATGTATATACAAATGTTGTAGCTGCTGTTGATGTATTTGTACAGTATTATAGAGTTGATAGATTAAAAGTGAGTGCGCCAACAGTTGCAGTTGTTGTTGTTGTTGCTGCTGCTGCTGTCTGCAGCGCATTGAAAAAGTCGTGATCAAATATATATATATAGAAAATATATAGCAAATGCTGTACGATAAACACTTGGTTCAACAGGTGCGCCAATTAAAGGAATGTTCTGCTTGCTGCACACTCACAACTGCCTCTGGGCCATGGGGACTGGGGGGCGGTGTTTGCGTGTCGAGCAGCATCTGGCTGCGACGCCCGAAGTCAGCTGGTTCGGAGAGCGTCGAGGTGCGTATGCCAACGTCGCACTCAATGGTATCGTCGTCATCGGCGTCCTCATCATCGCCGGCAGCACCGCCGGCACGCTCCGCCGTCAGCTCATCCCGCTCGTCCAGGCTATTGGCCGCGATATCCTTGAGCGCTATGCGAGAGCCCGGCTCGGAGGCATAGGACCTCTCGCGCATATACAAATGCCGGCGATACTCCGCATCGTTCAGATCCTTCCACACCTTTTGTTTTCGTGTGTATTGTGTGTGTGGGTGTGTGGCAATAATGTCAGAGCATTGGAGGATGGCGTAATTTATAAGGGAATTTACAGTAGATTATGGGAATCGGTATATCCACGGCTGCAAACTGGACTCAGGTTGAACTTATGCGAATACGGTCCCTCACGATCAATGTTAGTAATCATGCTAATCCTACTGACAATAATGATAATGATGAGTTCTTGAGGAATACTCCGATTCACAAAAGCAAACCTAAGAGTGAGATATTGGTTTGCAGCCATGGTATAATATCTGTATGTATCTCTATATAAGGAACATGCATAGACCATGCCATTCATTATCGGTTCTATATAACTAGTATGCTCCAGCGTTACGCTGACAGAGAACCAATGCCCAGTGTACTTCACTTACGTCATAAAGAGTCTTGCGTCGCTGCATTTTCATCTCGCTCTCCGTAATGTTCTCCTCCTCCAAGAAGTCGATTTCATCGTGTATAAGATCCAGCTCGAACTTATCATCCATTTCCTCAAACATATAATAGTCGCCGGCTCGAGTAGCTTTTGTTTTTGTTGAAGAAGGAAAACATTATTAGATTTAGGAATAAAGCAAATCTCGACTCTAAGGACAACATTTATAGATGGTTAACAAATAGATTGGCTAAAATATGATTATCTAGGATTATTAATAATTTATTTTACAGAGAAGTTTAGAGCATGCAGCTTATAGAACCACATATGTATATAGAGATTGTTGTATGTATGTACAAGGCAAGGCAAAATCTTCAGCTAGATGTTAAATATGTGGATTATGGAGATTTCCTTTTCTGGATGATAGAAATCAAGCACAACAAACAAAATCAAAAATAAACTTTACCATGTGGATGCAATTTAATTTCCTTCCTTCTGCGTACTGTTGGTGCAGGAAGTGGATAACCATGGTCTATAATAAAATCACACGCACACAGATACATATGAGAAAATTAAAAGTAAATTATATGAATAAATGATATTGTAAATAAACTATAATCCAAAGTAAATATATTTTCATTCGGCTAGCCGAAAGTGTTTAAGGTTTGTAATTAACTTTTTTTATTCAATTTGATTTATATATGAGATTCATATAAGATTAGCTTTATATGAGTATATAATAAATATATCTCAAATAAAACAGATCTGCATTATCATATTGCATTTTTTCGATAATAAAGTGTAATTTAAATAAACAATTTAAAAATAATCTCTTATGTTTTGAAACTAAAATCATTTTGGATAATTTGCTTAAGCTGAGCATCACATAGAATAGCGAGAAGAAAGCCAATGCAGAAACAAATTAAATATTGAAAACAATTTGGTTTGCTTCAAAGTAAAAATATAATTTGAAATTTTTATTTTGTAGTAAAGTGTCAAACAAATTTAATATATATATGTATATTGTTTTTTTTTTTTTTTTTAAATCAATTTGTTTTAAATTAACTGGTAACAATTTTTAAAAAAATATTCTTTAAATGCAAATATTTTTTTAATCATTATGTTCTTAAGCACATTGCCGAGAAAGCATAAACAAATTAGTTTTCCATACAAAATTTCATTATTCAAGTATTTGGCAAACGTTTTGAAGTAGTAATAAAACATGGAGAAGAAATTGGAGTCTCAAGAGGATTTTCAAGATATTTAAATAAGATGTAGATGTTTTATTTTACACTTGTATAAGCGCGCATAGCTCTGATAACGCTTCGGGCATTGATTAGACAAATCAATGCAGTATATATAACAACAATGTATATATTAGTATTGTAAAAGTAAAACCTCTAGAAAAAGTGTTATTTACATATGTAGTTGGGTTTTTCGTCTTGCTCGAGTCCTGCTACACAGGAGCTCAGTAAACTTTATTGGATCACGCACATTGAACAAAATGTCTTTGTACAAGGTTTTCATCATTATAGGAAAAGTAATTTATAAATAGGAATTGAAATAAGATTCATCCAATACATGGTCCATGCAGCAGAGCGGGCTCATAGAAGGCGCACATCAGCGACTCCATATAGTAGGCCGTACCCACGGGTCCCCAGCTATGCGGACGCTGTGCAGCACTCAGTGCCGCCTCATCCCGGGCGCCAGACAGATTACTGGAGCGCTGCAGTCGTTGTGCCTCGTCCAGCGAGTAGTTGGCGTTGCCCATGCTCTGGTGGCGCCGATGCAGCGACTTCTCTCGCATCGTAACCAGCTCCTCACGCTCCGCCGACTGCGAGAGAACAAGTGGAGAGTTATCCCTGCCGTTCTCTAACTGCTCGGGCAGCCATGTCTTTACCAGTTTCTGCTTGAGAGGCGAGCGCTTGATGGACACCGTCTCGTTCCAGGACACAGCTGCATTGGTGGACGATTGCCGACGATGCTGGCGGCGCAAATTGGGCGTCAGATTCGCCGAGCTGCCCGCACTGGAGGCCAAGGCCGTGGCATACGAGGCCAGAGGCGGCACCAGGGTCTGCATGTTCATGTGTTGTCCACTCTGCTCCGACGGCGCCAGGCCCAGGGATATGCGCTTCGGTTCCAGGAAGCCTTCGGTCAGCAGGGCTGACAGTGCCTCCGTGCTGGGCGTGTTGGGCTTCGAGGGAGGCAAGGAACAGGTAGAGGAGGTAGGACTAAACCCAATGGCAGCACTTACAGCTGTTGCTGGCTGGATCACGGGCAAGTGCTCCTCGCTCAGCGACTGCACATCGACATAGTGGAGCTGCTCCTCGCAGGGCATTATATTGATCTCCGGCTCAATGACGACAGCTGCATCGGCGCTATCCACGCTCTCGGCGCTGCTGCTGCTGCTGTGACTCGACATCAGGGAGGCGCGCGCTGGCGAGGATCTGCCCGAGCTGGAGCTGCCGCCATCTGGCGTCAGATAGCCCGAGCCCTGGCAGGAGACGAAACTGCTCTGATGCGCCAACGGCGCTTCCTCTGCCAAGCTCGGCTCCAAAGGCGTGCGCCGCCCTTTGATTCAAGTCGGAATTAGAGTTAACACACACACACACACACGCGCGCACGCGATGAACAAAACAAAATCGAGACGACAATTTCCATAGTACAAAATGCAAAAACATATGGAAAATAGCAACGCGACCAAAAAGAACGCGGAGCGAGTCCAAATAGAAATTGCGATGCAGCAAATCCAAAGCCAAAAACTTACCATCGAAGTGCGTCTGCTTGTCCAGTGGACGCAGCATCTTCTGTTGCGTGGCCCGAATGCGCTCCATCTTCCGCTTGATCTTGTGCAGCACCTGCTTCTCGTGATCGTGACGATGGGCAATTTGCTTCTGCCTCAGGCTCTCAATTATGTCCGCGCCTCTGCAAGCAAGCAGCAGAATAGAGAAGAATGAATGAAGCTGAAGGTACATATATCTAGCAATCAAAGTCTACCCACCTGGAGGCGAGGATATTGTTGGCTTTTGTGTCCGTGATGATGTGACAGAAGTAATGGGACTTGAAGATGCGCAGCTGGAATATGATGAAGGCAAAGCAAATGGCGTCCCACAGCAGGACAACTTGATGCGTTATCTTGGGGCACTCATTGGGACCCAGGGAGAGGTCCGCATCCTCGCCTGGCATCTGCTCCTGCTCGTTGATCAGACTGCTCGTGCAGGTGATGCCCAGCATATGCACCAGCCAGCAGCAGTTGGTGGTCAGCGGCGTCATGAACAGGCAGCCCGCCATTTGAATGCTCGTCTTGATGACGATGTTCATCACATTGAAGGCCAGCAGCCACTTCCAGCGACTGATGATCGTGTTGATGGGGCGCAAATAGAAATCGGAGCCCTGCCAGAGGAAGATGAAGGCGCCAATCAGGTAGCCAAGAGCCAGCAGATCCGCAATATTTGTGCCGGCCAGAAAGACGACGGCCAAGGTGATCCAATAGAAGCCGCAGAGCACGCCATTCTTCAGTATATCCGCATAGTTTCGTATATACGAGCAGAAGTCGTGGGTGGGATTGTCGAAGGGCACACGCCCCAGCTGGGCAATGTCGCCAATGACGCTGCGATTGCTGCCACCCGGATAGTCGTCGTTGGTGGCATAGCGCTGCTCGATGCAGAAGATGCTCTTCTGGCGATTCAGAATGATGAGCACGATGAAGTCGAAAATCAGCTTGGGCACGTGATTGAAGTGCAGTGCGCCGGGCAGCATGGTCCAGCGCTGGATGCTCTCGCCAAAGGAGCCCTTGTCCCAGGGATAAACTGCAAGCCAGCAGGAGATTAATAGAGTGAATCGATAGGACAAGTCATGGACCTACCCATGCACATGCTTGGTGGCAAGCCCACCAGCACTATGTACTGCAACAGAATGGAGATGGCAAAGAAGGACTGGAACACGCCCCACAGTTTGGCGCACTGCGAACGCTTGAGCAGCAGCAGCACCACCAGCCAGAGGGCATAGACCACTGCCACAATGTCCTGGCGATAGGTGATGGTCGAAACGAGCGCAATCAGCGAGATCTCAATGCCGAATTTGTAGAAGCCAAAGTTAAGCAAATACTTGACTAGGCCAACCAAATCCTGCTCCGCATCGGCGCGCGTGATGTTCTGGAAGAGCAGCTTCGGCTGATTGGCCACGTTCTCGCCAATCTTGACGCGCATCTGCAGCTGGCGCAGCGAGATGACCGCGTGCATGGTGACAATCACCATGTAGATGATGTAGGTGCGCAGCAGACTCATCAGGCCGCCCTCCACCTTGCTCGCCTTGGTCAGGCCGATCCACTCGGCGTTGTTAGCTGTGCGATTGTCGGACTGGAAGAGCAGACGGATAAATCTTATATAAGTAGCGACATCAATAACAACAATCAATCGAGTCACTCACGCAGCTGACATTATATTGCTTATGATCCAAGTACTCAATCTGATAGATCATCTTGGAGACCACTATGATGGTCACTATAAAGCTAATCAGTCGACTGACCACCACCTGCACCGACTTCCTCGACGTGGCGCCCAGCACACAGAAGCCCACAAAGATGATGTGCAGCACACAGACCTCGCTCACGCTGCACACGAAGGCGGCTATGTAGACGGCCTTCATGATGTGCAGCTCGAGAAAGCGCCAGAAGACGGTCTTGAAGCGCTTGAATATGTACTCCGATTTGTTCTTGATTTTGCGGAACGAAATGCGCACCAAATCCCGCACAGATGTCTCGAAGTCTGTTGTGGCGGCCACGCCCGTCACACCCTCCGCCGTGTGACCAGCGGAGCGACGCAGGGAACTGGCGCTGCCACGACGCTTCGATGGCACTGCCTCCGCGGTGCCAGGCTCCGTTTGCTTGGGCGCCTGTATGGCGCCCTGGGCTCCCGCTGCTGTGGGCTGCAGCGAGGCAATGAAACGCTTGTGGAAGTAATGCACCTGAATGACAGTCAAAATGACAATTATCGTGGGCGAGACCAGGTGCAAAAACAGATCCTTAGTCTTGTAGAGCTTTAAGCCAATATCAGCTTGGCTGCAAGTTAGAGGAAGATGGAGTTATTAAAGCATATAGAGAATCAAATTCAGCTTCAGCTACTCACAGCGTTTCGGACACATTGAGATACTCCATCCAGTAGGTGTTGAACTTATCGAATTGATATGTATAGATCAATATCAGGATGGACATGGCATAGAAGATGAGGAACAGCCAGAAGCCGTACATGATCTTGACCCATGCCTTGGACGACGATTGAAAGACGAGCAAGAAGAATAGGAACAAAGCCATGTAGCAAATGCGAAAGCCGGTCATGTCCTCGCCCGTGATGGCGCATAGAAAGATGACTAGGACCAGGAGCCAGATCCAGAGGCGGACTAGTAAATTCTTAATCACATCGCCGGCTTTCTTTAGGAACTTTGAGGTCTTCTTGCCATCGTTGATGAGGTAGGTGGAGCCCGCTGAGCCGACAGTTATCTGCAGCGGCGCTATGATGTCAGCCAAGGTGCTATCACGCCTCCTGTCCCGCTTCTCCTTGAAGAACTGGCGCGACGTCACCCAGAACATGAGCACGAAGGCTGTCTTGACTATCAGCGGCACGCAGGGACGCATGTGATTCTCAATGGGTCGCTCGAAGCCGATTTGCTGCAGATTAATGCCCGCCGTCTGAAAGCGGATGAAGCGAGAGAGAGAGAGAGACGATATGATTTAGTTAAATGATGTGAAGAGGTGGGATCGTTAGGGGTGGGGAACTTACTGAGACCTTAGTAGGTAGCTCATTGTTATTCAGATCCATGCCATAGATATACTGGGCGACCAGCAGCAGCTCCGCATACAGCACTATGAAAGGACTCGAGCGCATCATGGCCTTGCGCTGATTCGGTATCATCCAGAGCACATTCGCCCAGAGCAGCAGCACGAAAGTCAGCCAGCTGTGGTAGACAATGGACCAGGCCTAGAAGAGAGAGAGAGAGAGAGAGAACGAGATATATGAGTAAGGGAGTATCTAGATGATTTCCGAGACTTACCATCATGAGTATGTTTGTGAATATATAGCTATTCTGATAGATGAAGCCGCCCACGCTGACGAAACCATAGGAAATCTGATCGAGTATCGAGGTGGTGCTATTCTCGTGCTCCGAGCGTCGCTCCAGCTGGTCCAGCTGTATGTCATTGCCACGCGTCGCAGTCGAAGCCGTTGCAGCTGCACCACTCGCATCCACGGCCTGGGTGGCGCGTGTCTTGCGCGTGCTCTGACGAACCAGCTGAGGATATATACATAGGATATATGAGTTCAGGGAATAATTTTATTGATTCGTATTTCAGTTTAACATATATACAAAGAAGAGTTTTGGGTACAGCTAGAGGATCGTAGGCTTAGTGGATGTTAATGTTAACCAAACTAGAACTAGATGAGAATTTTAAGAGCTATATACAAAACAAACCCAAAGCACGCACACACACGCGCACACACTTACAATTGTATATGTTAGCTATAGCTATGATTTATGATATACATCGGTATATATTTATATAACTGAATAATTGGACAATGCTAGACGAATACATTTAACACAAACAAAATAACAATGTAGAGCAAGTTAGTTAATACACAGAATAGATTGATAGATATAGAAGCTAGAGTTATATGTAGATTCGAACTGTTTACAGAGTTAGCTAGCGCTAGAGGTTAGTTTCTGGATGTACGAGGGGCGGGGTACGAAATAGGGTTTTGCTTAGTGGCGAAAAGTGAAGTTAGTTTACGTACAGGCGTCGTCTCAGTCGGTTCATTTAACGTAGCACGCTGTTCACGGCGCAAAGACACCTAAAGCAGAAGAAGTGATAAAATAGAGAGCGTAAACAAAAATCAAAAAACAAAAGAAAAGAAGGGGCAAACATACGCAAAGAGTATAGCCAAAATAATAATAAGAATAGCACGAGAAAAAATCTCTCAAGATAAACAAAAAATACGCAGAAAATCGCGCAAGCTTAGCTTAGAGCTTAAAGTATTAGTATTAACAGTAATAATACCTCCATCAATATTAACAATATTAGTTATAGTCATACACATGGGTCACATTTAATGTATGCCTTAGTTGTATTTATATATTTTAAATCTTGATTGTTTTTCTAATATATATATAACTTAGCTGTATTTTCATTATTTTAGTTTTTTATATGAATGTATGTATATTATATATTTTTTTTTGTAAATGCTTAAAACTCCATCAGTAAAAATGTAATTTTTCAAACATATAAATATATCAAACATAAATTTTGAAAAACAATTATTTTTTATGACATTTTTGAAATAAACTAAATTAAATTTATTTAAAAAAATAAAAGTAAAAATGATTTTAAAAAATTTATTAAAAATAAAAAAATTGCATTTCAACTTTTAGAATTAAATTTTATTTACACAATTTTTTTTTTAGAGCAATTTTATTGATTCAAGAAAAATAAACATAAGAAAAAAAATTTGTTTTAAATTTTTATTTTTATTTTTTAAATTAAAAATAATTTGAAAGTTTAATAATGATAATAAATTAATTAATAATTTAATTTAATTTTTCAAATAGCTTTAAATTAAATTAAATCATCATAAACTTAAATGCAAATTTAAAGTTTTAAGCTTGAACTTTTAATTCACTTTGTTTTAGATTTAAATGTCTTTTTTGTTCAAAGAGAAAATAAGTCTTTGACAGTTCCCGCTTAGTTGGCTCAACAAAAAAAGTTTGTCGTTAGTTGCAAACTGTTACAATAGATAGCATTTTAGTTAGACACACCCACACACACACACACATACGTAGAGCTGTCTGCTTGCATCTGAATTGATTGGATTCTATTTATATGTAAGATAGATACTATATAGACTCTATATATAGTCAGTGCAACAGCATTTGACAGTGACTGCCACGCAGTCAACGTCCGTTAACTCTATGGGCTTTGGCAAATGCACTCACACACTCACACACACACAGCGATACACACACCAGCATACGCTTACACTCAATCGTTGTGTGCGGCTTGTTGCGGCGCCTCCGCTTCCACCTCCGCCTCCTCCACCTCCACTATTCTCCCTGCCGCCGCGTGTTGCTTGCGTTGCGAGCAGCGATAGCTGGCGATTGATTTTGTTGTTGGTGTTGTTGCTGCCGCTGGTGCTGCTGTTGCACTCGAGCTGCTGCCCAAAGGCGGTGGCGGGCTTTGGCTCCAGCTGGGGCGTGGCACATAGCACATGGCAGGTGGCAGATGGCAAATGGCAGGTTGGCAGGTGACAGCAGCAAAGCAAAGCGACAAGGCGGAGCGCAAGTTGTTGTTGTTGTTATTTGGTTAGTGAGCAGTCATTTGTTGTTGTTGTTGTTGTTGTTGTATGTGTGCATTAAAGTTTGAATTATATATTTTATATGTTGTGTTAGCGTATTGAGATATTCATCCCATGCATTATTGCAGCAGGCAGCAGTAAAAGTAGTAATAATTGTAGTAGTAGTGGTAGTAGTAGAAGAGGAAGAAGAAGAAGAGCGAACAGCGAAAGGAATAAGTTGTTCAATAACCAAAATTGTTAGTTTGAAAAATAAGTATAAAATTCGTAAGAAATATTTAAATTCATATATGTTTTATTGTAAATAATCGATAGAAGCAAGTTATCTTCGAGGCACCGAAGCTGGAATACCCTTGCAGACAGTTGGAGGAAACAAAAGTTATTTGTAAGCACCCTCTGAATTCAGAGAATATGCTAAGCATTCAGATATAAGAGCTGTATATCATATTAGAAGAGAGATGGACGAACTTCAAATTTGATCAAATCTCGAAATTCTTCAACTACTCAGGATTACAGCAACCTTTTTGAATAGATCACATACTTCTATGGCAGTATACTAAAAGTCATTTGCAAGGGTATTCCAAGTAATAAAGAATTATTATAGTCTTGCCTATCTTAACCGAATGTAGCGCACTTACCCTCGGTTTGATGAGATGTTTTGTGGTCAGCGCCAGCGCAAAGTAGGCGAAGAACAAGGCGAACGGATTCAGATAGGAGTCCAAGGTCAAAGTGTTATTGTAGAGCAGAACGCGTATATCTGGCGAGCAATACGACTCGATGAGCGGCTCCAAGCCAATCAGACTGAAAGTTGAGATCGAGAACGAAAGAGATTCATTGAAGCAACGGCAGGAGCTGTGTTTGTCCATTGTCTTACCGTGCTGTGAGGCTCGTGTGATTGAGATGGCTTTGCATCCAGGGCGTTTGATAGGAGACAAGGCACAGCGAATGCAGCACAAGGACGACCATGACGCAGCGCAACAGCAAAGCAAAGCCACTGAAACCACAAACAAAAGAAGGTAACAAAACAAAGTGTTAGATGAAGGTACGCAAGACAACCAAATGGATTTGATTGCATCGAAAGAGGAAGAGCGAGAGTAGAAGAAAGGGGGCAATAATACGCACCGTTGCAGCGTCTGGCAGGTTGCCCAATAAGTGCCCGCCAGCAAAAATATTAGAAAATAAAATCCACCTGGCACCGATGGACGCAGTACGGCCGCAAAGAACAATGTGGCCAAACAGAACAGAGGTGCTGTAAAGGAAGAAGAAGAAACAGATACAAGGCGTGAGTATACATTAATGGCCTTCTGTAGACAGGAGACGGCAAAGAGCTAGTGCAACAAGAACTCTACAAGCAGCACACTATTTGGCAAAGCTAAATAGACTGGAAGAAAAAAACTTAGCAGCACTAACATAACATATGCAGAGCTCTGCATCGCTTTCTATAACATTATCCGCATAAACATACACATTTGCGAGCCATTCTGCTATACTTATATTATATTAGTATTTTATCAAGCTAACTATAATATTTTATCCTGAATGTTACATATTTTAGCTTTCTACATTTATGTTATAGTTGTAATCGCACTCAACAGAGGCGATGCTTAACATAATACGTGACTAATAAGATGACATAAGATTTCTTTTACGTTCTAACAGAGCTTACTTTACATAACATTTGTGTTCCACTTAACATCAACACTTACATATCTTGATCAAACCCTCGAAGTGTATGTGCTGGCTGATCATGGAGACGCGTTTGCGCAGCTGCTGCTGGCTTTGTTGCAGCGGCGTTGTGGCCGTTGCCTGTTGCACATCGGCGCCGTTCGAGTCGTGGCTAGCGGCAGGCGGCTCCGACTGGGCTTCTGGCAACTCGCCATTCTCCAGCTGCTCGGCGCTGAGGGTTTGGTTGGCCAGGCGCTTGACGCTGAGGAAACAGGCCAAGGCCGTGGCAAAGACCAGGACCTCGGGTGCCAGCCATTCAATTATGGCCATGGGTCTAGAGCAGAAAAGAGAAGTGTAAATTATATATCTGATTTATATGGAGTAAGCAAACACTCAAACTCACTTCAAGTCCACGAAGCTCATGAAGCCAATGTGCCGCAGCAGTCGCTCGCTGAACGAGCAGTTGTAGATGGGCAGCGAGACGCTGACGGCAGCCACCTGAAGCGCAATGTGACCCAGCAGCACGAAGGCGCTCAAGGAGAGCAGGATAATAAAGAATGCCGTCACAGAGCCCTTAAAGTTGCGACGCGTCGCCAGCGGTATGAAGGGCGAGATGAAGAACATTAACAGGTACACGAACGAGATTCCCACTGGTCGCATCAGCGATGCTGCAAATAGAAAGCAGAGCAGAGTAAGAGGGTTCAAGTTTAAACACTTAGAACCTGTATCTGTATCTGTATCTGTATCTGTATCTGTATCTGTATCTGTATCTGTATCTGTATCTGTATCTGTATCTGTATCTGTATCTGTATCTGTATCTGTATCTGTATCTGTATCTGTATCTGTATCTGTATCTGTATCTGTATCTGTATCTGTATCTGTATCTGTATCTGTATCTGTATCTGTATCTGTATCTGTATCTGTATCTGTATCTGTATCTGTATCTGTATCTGTATCTGTATCTGTATCTGTATCTGTATCTGTATCTGTATCTGTATCTGTATCTGTATCTGTATCTGTATCTGTATCTGTATCTGTATCTGTATCTGTATCTGTATCTGTATCTGTATCTGTATCTGTATCTGTATCTGTATCTGTATCTGTATCTGTATCTGTATCTGTATCTGTATCTGTATCTGTATCTGTATCTGTATCTGTATCTGTATCTGTGTGTCTACATCTATATATGCATGTATGTATATATGTAGTGGTTGACAGTGGTTGATGACACTTACCCAATACCAGGACAGCCGGCACCACCACTCGCTGCAGCACCAGACAAGCATAGCTGAAGGCCATTTTGTAGCAAGTGTGGATGCAATGTGGTTAAGCTTGGATGAGTGCTGCTGCTCTCGTCCCTCCTGAATCTCCTCCTCCTCTCCTCCTCCTACTTCAGCTGCTGTTGCTGTTCACGGCTGTGCGGCTGTGCCCCGTGCCCTGACTCATTCATAAAACTTGCAGGCGCAACAGCAATTGCTATTTCTGTGGGCCACCGCTGTGTGAGGACGCAGCGCAGCGCAGCTGTAAATGCAAAAGACAAAAAAGGGGAACGAAAGGAGAATAGAGAAAATAAATTAGAAATTATATTAGATAAGCGACAGGCGGGCTGGTGGCAGGGGGCGTGGCAGGCAACTAGAGCTGTCAGAACACGTTACGCCTAATGGCAACTGGCAAGAGGAAGCGTTTTGGCCCAAGTGCAACCAACCAAGTGACTGCGCCCTGTTGCGCTTGTCAAGCTTCCTTCGACTCCTACTCCAACTAATGCCCGCTGCCTGCTGCCTCCTGCTCACACTCTTAAAGCTTTAAGTAGTTTGCCAACTTTTTAATCTCTTGACTTATAAACATTAACTTGGTTTTAATTACAACTAAAAAGCAACAAACAAAACTGTTTTGGCTGTCGCACAGTTTTGGGCGCGTCCGTCGCGATAAGCAGGACACACACACATACACATACACCTATGTACACACACAGAGTGTAGTCTGCTCTTGTGGGAGTGTCTGTGACAGTAGTCTCTGCCACACAGCGCACGCCATCCCAACATGGGTTGGGTTAGTTTCAATTTAACTTTTCCGCTTTGGCTTTTATGCGCGGGTTTGGCCCCTTCTAAAAAGGATCCGCAGAACCTGGTGCCTGCCTGCCTGAGCGACTGCCTGCCTGCCACATGTAATTGACATTCAACGTGCCGCATTATGTGGCATTTATATGCATGCGCCTTGCGATAACGTTTAGCTAAATCGAACTCACATTAGTAGCCCATCGAGAGAGTGAGTTTTAGTAAAAGAAAATTTAACAAAATTACGATGTTCAAGAAAAGAGTAATGGATATTATAAGTATAAATATACATATATAATATCAACAAAAATATTTTCAACATCACAATTTAAAATTTTATTTTCATAAAGAAATGTAGGTGGAATAATTAAAAAACTAATGAAAATGAATATACTTCCATATTCTTCAAATTTTAGGCAAGCCAACAAAAAAGGCTTAACTTTGCATTAACAGAATTCTAAAGAATAAAGAAAAACAATAAAGTAATTAAGCATGTGCGAAATATTTAAATCTTTCATATTGAGAAAAATAACAAAGAAACCAAAAGGAACAAATACAACAAAAGCTGCTCAAATGTTTGACTGTATGTGTGCGTGTGTGTGTGCGCTGTTTTGCATGGCAAATGCCGACAGAGCCAAAGCTGCTGCCTCTGCCGACGTCAACGCCGGTCGCCGGCGCTTGCCATTCAAACACATTAACATAATATGAGCTAATGAGAGAGCAAACGCGCAATATAGGTTGAGAGCGTGATAGAAAGAGTGAGAGTGACATCGAGACCGGTATAATTGCGCACATTTAATTAAGCATGTGAAAATATTTGAATTTTTTCATAATTTACGCTTAGAAAAAAGAACAAAGAGAACAAGAAAACGAATACAATAAAAGCTGTAAAACGTTTACATGCGTGTGTGTGTGCGCGCTAATTTATATGCCAAATGTATGAACAGCTGGTACTGTCGCTGCCGCTGCCTCTCTCGACGCGTCGACGCCTACGCCAACGCCAGCGTCTGCCATTCAAATACATTAACATAATATGAGCTAATACGAGCGCACAAAAACACACACAAGCAAATGGACTGAGAGCGTGACTGAGGAAGAGAGAGAGAGAGACCGGCATAATTGCTGGCGTACATTTAAGCGAGCACAGACATTTGCCAGACGCAAAAAGTAGGCTATTGAAAAAAAGTAGTAGACAAATGGAGATAAAAGTAGTTGCTGCCAAAGCAGATGTGTAATGGCAGAATAATGTGAGCGAGGGTGCGGCAAGTTTACTTAACACAGAGACACAGATACACAGCCAGACAGATAGAAGTACTTAAACATATGGGCATTGCACAATAATAAAGCAATCAAAAACACAAGCGGAGTTGATTCTGGGGAAAGGAAAAGTAGCAGAAAATGGTAGGGAAAAAGTTTGGAAATAAAACAAATTGATGAAGGAAAAGTTGGTTTAAAGAAGAAGAGGCATAAATATGTAGGAACCTATATAAATATGTATCCACCTGTTGATTGTTGAGGAATTTTCTCATGGAAAATCTATTTATTTACAATTTATTCAAGTAATTGTTTTTTGGCATTGGAACTTGGCTAACTTATTATGTCATATTGTTAACACCGAAATTAGTGCTAAATTGGATGAATGAGTGCTCGACCGGTTTATGGCATCATCGCAGCTGACCGAGGACTGGGGAACGGTTGAAGGGGCGTGGCTGCGTGGGGGGTGAGCGCAGCGTTTGATTGCGCCATCAAAGCTAACGGGCAGACGTTGATACAGACATTGAGCTGCAGATTGGAAGTTAAATTGTCGTAACATAATAAAGGGAGTTGGGTTAGAGTGTAAAGAGAGCGAGGCGAGCGGGTGAGCCGTGCCCCTTCTCCATGCACGCCCCTGTGCTATGCATTTGAAATGTCAAATTTGATGCGTGCTATTTGTGTTGCCATTGGTATATATAGATTCTAAATATATACATATGTATATATATATACATACGTATACATATATGTACATATATATATTTTGTTTGAATTGCTATTGTTTTGGCAGCTGGCAGATGGGGCCTATCACTTATATTTGGAGGCTGACTTCTGGCCTGTTGCTGTTTCAATTTGAATTATAATGTTTATTTTGGCTGCGTTTTTGCTGCTATGACGTGACTAGCATATACCCTGTAAGCAGCAAGAGGGCAGCTACAATTCTAGAATAATTTGGCTATGCATCGATTGCAACTCATATGTAAAAATTAAAACAAAATCTTTTCTACAGGGTATCTGCATAGCCGTCACACTCTTTGCTGTTTTTAGTCATTGTTGCCTTTGTTTTGCGTTGTCTCTCGTTTCGTTTACTTGGCACACATATTGAATTGAACATTTCATTGGCAAACTTTGTCTCCGTCTCATGTCGCTTGGGTCTTGTCCCATGTCCCCCCCTTGCCCCTTGCCCCTTGCCACTTCTCTCTAGTCTCTTGTATGTTGTCCCATGTGGTGGCATGCAATAAATTGCAATGATATTATTGTTACAACACAAGCAATCAACATTAACATTTATTTAGGCAAATGCCAAGCCAAGCAGCATTTGCTTGTGCCTCCCGCACCCCCTCGTGTGCCCGATGTGCATTCTCTGTGCACTCTATGCACATCAAGTACACGCTCAAGTATTCTGTGCAGCCCTGGGAAAAGTCTCTGTGAAATTTAACGTCCCAGTGGGGCAATTAACAACGAAATGTTTGACTTTGATAAGTGCTGAAAACCTCTTTATGATATTAGCAATTTGTTGGTGCAATCATCTCTCGGAAATATTAGTAAGACCGGGAATTCTCTTCGCTACTCTTATCTCCTATTTCATATGTCTTCTGTTGGTTCTTTATTCTCTCATCTATTTTCACTTTTATTTTGTTTATATTCTTTAACTTTTAACTTGTTTTTTTCTCTCTCTCTTCTCTGACCTTCCTGCGCTTTTAACTTATGTTAATTAGTGAGTTTCGCCTGTGTTGGCCTCATTTGCATTTGCTTTCAGTATAAACTTAGTATGTTTCACTTTCCTCTCTGTCTGCTTCTCTTTGTTTCTCTCACATCATTCTTTCATTCACTTTCCATTTCAAAAGATCTTTCACATTATTTGCATAATATGTGCAGGTCATTTACATTTAAAGGCTAAAGCTCTGTTAGCAACAGAATGGATTAACATAAAATTAGCTAACTAACAGTAGAAATTTATGTAAAGTGCTTTACAGCTGTTGCATATAGCCCGCAGGCAAATGTATAATGACTTTTATTAAGAATTTTATCGGATATTATTCATCAATTTATTTTTTGTTATGAATTCCACGAATGTTTATTTTTTACGCCTCTTCACTATGACTAATTCTAATAGTTATAGATGTGAAAGATATGCAGAAATACGGCTACTACTCCGACTCCTGCTCAGCTCTTACCTGTTGACATGCCCCATTTGTCTATTGAACTAGTTACACGTAAATGTCAGGTCATAATAGCACGGGCCAAAGGCACGCTCGACACTCATTTGACAGTTGGCTGTCATTGACACAGAGCTCTGCGAGTCTGGCAGGAGGAGCAGGAAACTGTTGCGTGTCGCTGTCATAAGGAAATGCCCGAACCGCAAGAATTATGGTCGGGCTGACCAGCCCAATGATAAATGCGGATGGAGATGAATGTATAGGAGTATGACGGATAGCGTCAGGTGGGTTGCCTGACCAAATGGCATAACACTCAAATACTTCTTCGGTTTTATCGCGAATGCAAATGAGCTTAGAAATTTACACATAAAAATGGCGACACTTTATGACAGTCAAAACAAAAAGCACAGAATAAAGAAGAAGGGTAAGTAAATGAAAGGTATGCAATCAAGTGACGTCATCCGAGGGACAGTTGAGCAGCTATTAGGCCACATTAAATGCGTGAAGTGACATTTAACTGGGCGTTGAGTAATTGCGAAATGCCGCAGAGTCGCTTACGTGTCCTTTTAAATAAATTAAACAAAAAACATTTCCAGCATGTATCAACTAAGTTCAACACGTGCCAACCACCTGCGTCCACACAGCTGCCATCTGCCACCTGACGCATGCCACCTCCCTCCGACCTCCTCTCTCCTTTCGCCTTCCTCCGCCCTCCTCCTGCCAGCTGGCAATATTGCCTTAAATCGCATTCAATGTTTTCTCCCGTTTGCATCAGCCAAATTGTTTGTCAATGGCAACATCAACAGCCCAGGCGCAACACATGTCGTATGTGTAATGTCCACTGACAACGCCCGCTCTTGCCTCTGCTCTAGTGCTACCCTGCTGCTCCCCCACTCCCCCACTCACCCATTCCTAGTTCGCCTAACCAGCCATCGCAGCTACCATAAATTGATGTGCTTCCACAGAGCTTTTATGCATTTACAGTGGCTTGAATTGTGATTAAAATGAGTTCCATATTTCGTGTTTCATATTCTGTGTTTCCCATTTCATGTTTCGTCTTTCCCATGATAATGTATAGTACATACATAGTTTGGTCCCTTAGGTTAAGTTCGCTACGCCCACATGAGGCTTACATATATAATATTTTCGACTAGATCAATAGTAGTTACTATAGTTATAGACGCCAGCGGGTTGTCCTTTAGATGTTAAACGTTTTCGTTTATTTGCCAACGAAAAGTGCTTAAGTTTCGATCCCAATTTTTCAAGTGCTGATTGCTTTTAAAAAATAATAGACTAGGAATATAAATACAAATTTCGTTAAAAATTTTAGCATTATCAACCCAATTCGCTAGTTATTTTCGAGATCTGCATCTACATATTTTATGCCTCACTTTATTTTCATCAAATATTCACGCCGCTTGCTCCACTGTGGCACACAGCGGGTGTTGGCCAAAAATATCAATGTAGGCCAAGAGCAGCAGCAGCAGCAGCCGATATGCATTTCGTCCGTCCAGTCTGGCGTCTGTCCCAGTCGCAGCCGTTTGTCAATTTGACATGAAGACGAGGGCGTACTGGGGGCTGCAGCTTGCCAGGCCATTAGCTCCACGCCCTGTGGGCGCTTGGGCGTGACCACCATGAAATTAATTTCCCAAGTGAAATTTACGTATACGTAATATATACATAAATGATAAAAGAAACCAGTAAATGCATTGCCGTTGACCCACTTCTTGACCCACCAGCTGCACTTGTCTGACTATTAATAGGGGCTCCAACAAGATTTATATACCACACACACACACACACACACACACACACACATCTGTTATGGCAGAGACTCACATATAATTGAATTAAAGCAGCCCAAAAAAATATTAATTATAATGTTGGTATTTCTCGATATCAAAGTGGAGCATTTCGTGACACTTTGAACTGTGTTTGAACTCTATAAAAATTCTGTTTTTCAACTTTCTGCTCTCAACTTGTTTCTCTACTCTGTTTAATTGCTTTTGAAATTGCTTGCTCAGCGGAGAATGTGAAACGTAGTTTGATACCCTTTGAGAATGGAAATGCTGGGTGTAATAGGTTTGGCAAAATGTTTGTAACTGGCAGCAGGAGGATTAGCAGAGCAAATCTAGTAAGGTTATAGTACTGGACAACGGGCTGAGTCCATCATGAAATGTTCGTTCATTTGTCCATCCGTCTATCGGGTTTTTTGTTTGCTTTTCCGTCCATCTATCTTTCCTTGCGTTCGTCTGCCTTTGCATCCGTCCGTCCGTCCTGACATCAGTTCGTGTGTTTGCCTGTCTATCGGTCCATTCATCCTCGTGTCTGTCTGTTCGTCTGTGCCTATTTCTGTCCGTCTCTCTATCGAACTATCGTCTCTCTCTCTCTCTCTCTCTCTGTCTCGCTAATTGTATGGCTAGTATTCAAGGTATCTACAAGTCGAGCACTCCCTTCCGACAATTGTCTTGCTTGTCTCATTTTAAAGCGAATTTCTCATTGCGTGCTGTCGAGTTATTTGGCTTTTAGGTCTGCTGGCCAATTGCAGAGCTGTCCACGCAACAAGGGGTTAACCATGGCTCTGTATTGACATTGACAATCATTGTAACTGAGATGACGTCACGCGCCCCCACATCACCCCCCTGGCAAAACTAGAAAAGCAGATTAAAAAGCAAAACGCGTGACATGTTGGTCGCCGGCCAGCCTAACCCAACCTAAACCGAAACCACCCTGCAGCAATGTAGTCGCAGTTAACGGGCCACAATTGCAAAAAAGGAGAAAAAACAAGCTCAAAAGAGAACGCGACACAAATTTAGTAGCGCTATAAATAGTTCAAAGGAGCTCTCGAACTGTAACATCAGCTGGTCAATAAGCCAGAGATTACAGTGGCTGTTCATTGTCGTAAAACAAAAGTAAATAGCCACAGCAAATGCTAGACGACGAGATACCCTTTTAAAATAACTCAGAAAAAGAAAAAGTGCATTTCAATTATCCTTTAATTAAGTTCAAATTAATATAGCAGTCGTCTGTAAATTAACATTCAACTTCAACCTCAAGATTCTTAACAGACATACATATGATGATGGATACTTGAATAGTTTACATTACATTCATATGTAACATAACATCATTGGCATGCGTTATTTACATACAAATTTATTTGTACTTTAAGAACTCACTGAAAATACTTTAAATGTGTACATAATTCCATTTAGCATTTCATAGTCTGTCAACTACCTCACATCTAGTCCAAAATACCTTCAACACGCATAGTCAAGGATATAGGAAAAAGAAACCAAAGTGCGCTACTCTGTGACGTTCGTAATTAATGTGAAATTAATGGCGACTAGACACGCGGATATGCCACTAGATGGCGCCACCTGCCCAACTGGCAGTCGGAGGCGCGGAGTGTGCACGCTTCACTTGCTTTTTATAGGACACCTTAAAGGGCGCGCACGCTGCAACTGCATTAAATTCCAATTGCAAATATCATCATAACCTGGCAACGCCCAGACAAAGTTCAAGTGGCTGCCAGACATGAAAAATTAAGATGCTAATGAGCCAGAGTGAGAGAGAGAGAAAGAGAGTGGTAGGCAAGAGAGCAGAAAAAATACATGACTGCAACGGCGCTGATAGCGTTTCGTGGTGAATTACAATTGACTTGAGATAGTTGGATAATAAATTCAAATTGATTTACGTTAAACATGTAAGGAATGGCTTATGATTGCATAATGCATATATTGAAGAATGTGATACTAAATTGAAATATTTATTAATATTTACATTTAATCAATAAACAATATAATTGAATATTAATTGTTCAACGATACAGTAAAAAGTAAGTATTTCTTATTAATTAAACTAATTAATTGACGCTTTTATATAGAGTGTGCATTCTCATAAAGACTACAACAATTTATCTCAAAGGTATTTTTCAGAAATATATTTTTATATCTTTATGATCTACCTCAACAATTTTGCTTGACCTCTTCTTTATTTTAATTAAGAGAATTGCATTTCTAGTCGCCTTTGCCAAAAGGAAACTAGTTTCAAATTGAAAAAAAAAATAACACAATCAAAACAAAATCCCAAATAAAATTCTATGCAAGTGTTATGTATGTACATACATATATTCTATACTATGTACAAGACGCACACATTGCCGCCCACGCTTATCAAGAATGTTCTCTCTGCATATATATAAACTTATAAATATATGTATGTGCATATATAATTCGATATTTCTTCTTTTTTTTCAAAATGTTGTATTTGTAAATTGTTTCACGGCAGTGAAGCGTGGCACAAGGCAGCCAACGCGTCATTGAACACTTGGACCTGCTTCTCGGATACAGCTGGCATATATAAAAAAAAATTATATACATGTATAAAACCAACAATATGCATACAATCAAGCACATATCTAAATACAAAATATTTGCACAGAACAAACGCATCGAGGCGTCACCATAAGCAAAAAACAAACAAATTCAACATTTAGAATTCTCTCACGGCTATTCGACTAAGATAAACGCATGAGTAAACATACATAATACATACACATATGGATAATAAATAAATATAAGTATACAAACTAAAGCTTTTGAAATATTTATGTTGAGCATATTATATATGCAGATCATGTGAAAAATAATTCAACAAAATCTTAGCTAACAGACTGTGTAAATGTTATTTAACAGGATAACATAGCATAACATAACGTAGCATAAGGCTCAGCACTTGATTTCTATCATAGAAATTCACCACAACTTACACCTCATGTAAATATGTAATTTAACATGATATGCTAATGTTATCTCATTTAAATGCTAACAGCGTAGAATAGATTGGCTTTTGGCATATGGATAGAATTCATATGCATATGCGAAATCTGTTTAAAAAGTATTGAATTGGTAAAACCCATTAAAGAACGACGCTACGACAATACTAAGGAGAAAATGGCGGCATCGTAGGAGTAGAAAAACAAGATCACAGAAAATTATTTTATATATAAATACTTTGAGCAAAAGCCATAAATTTCGTGTTACTTACTGAGCAAACCTCGCATATATATATTATATAATACAGACATACCTATAAAACACAATATCCAACTAGACGATAAGACGTCTAGCACATATGAAAAATATCCAGCAGCAAAAAAAATAAATATACAAGTAATACAGACGATAAATTTATCTGCTAATTAAAAAATAATCTAGCAGAATACGAAATTATATACACACATATAAATATATGTGTGTATTCATACTACGTTTATACAACTTAAAGTTGAGTGTGTAATAAAATATTTTAGAAAACACGTTTTGCAGGCCGGCAAAAGCTTGCCAAAAAGCATAAACAGAACAAACAGTAAACCTTTAGAAATATTTTGGACATAGCTTACATCCATAGAGTATACATATCTATATAGTATATATAACAAACATATGAACATTTCCGCCTGCGATGACGCAAACATGAAACAAACGCTAAAAATGTTGAGGTATTTCGTCGAGCTCTTAACCCCGAGCCGCATGTGTGGAATTTTATTTCATCAAATAGTTCTCTAGCCGCACCTCTGCATGGCACTGAAACAGGTAACAAAAGAGGGCCAATAGCAGCAGCAGCTGCTGCTCTTGCTCGTTGTTGGGATGCATTTTGGCCAGGTAGCGAGCCAACTGGGAAGACGCCTTGACAAACTGCGGCTGCTGCGCCCCCAGATGCAGCTGTCCATAAGCTAGATAAAACCGAATATATAAAATACTTGATACTTTCTTCTTCCCTTATTTCCTTTCTTAGACTAGAAGTAAATGAACATATATCTGTGGATCTTATATACATAAATATATCTAAATACTCATGTATGACAGATTTAAGTTTCCCAAGTCCCAATAGGAAGTAAGATTATTCCTTAGCTGATAAGCTTGTGTGAGTAAACCTACACATAAGTACTATATACATACACATACATATTATATAGAGTAAGGCACAAATGTTATCATTGAAGAAAATATATTTAATTAGATTATGTACTTTACAAATTTAAATAAAAAGTTAAAATATTATGAAAAAACTAAAATTCTCAAAACTAAAAAAATCGTAGAATCATTTAAGTAGAGCGAATCTTACTTAAAAGGCGAGTCACACTTTTTTTTTTGACGACATTGTATCAGCCTTAACGGAACTAGTTCAAGAGCAAGACAAAGCGGAACTAGTCGAAAGCAATTTGTAATTAGCGCATTTGAGGCAAGTAAACGAAATAGATAAGAAAAACCAACATTTACGTTGTTTATTAAATTTCTATGAAAAGAGATATTATCTAGTTATTTTCCATTTAATTTCTCTCCTATTCAATAAGGATATATGATGCACAATCGTAAACATTTATATGTAGCTCACCTTGAACTCGCCTTAAAACTAGTTCAGCTTAGCCAAGTTCAATCCGAAATTGAAAACATTTGACGCAAGCAACAGAAATGCGAATTTCTTTTCAAATATTTCACATTCGCTTGGCAACAGCCGTTTGTCTATGTTAAAATCGAAAAATCAAATATGTTGCATTCAATTGAAAATGTGGCACTGATGCACAAACATCGTCGAGGGGGCGCTAGGTATAGGGAATAGAGAAACAACGATATAGAGAATAGCCACAGCCATATATGAAGAAGTCGAAGTTGCAATGCTCTAACTCTGGCTTTGGATAATCAGAACTTATTCTATAGAAATTAGGAACTGAAAATTCAAGTATACAATTTTTAATAATGTTAATGATATTCTATATATAATACTACATAGATAATATAATAATATATTCTATATTTTAGATTTACAAATTTTAATTAAGTTGAATACTCACTGCTCTGCCTTTCTTGGTGATTCTCATTAGACAACAGGCAAATAATAGCTTTAATTTGCACTACCTCTCTCAGTGATTCTCACCATGATTTCACATTAATTTAAATATGATTCAGAACAGGCAAATAGTGAGCTAAATCAAGCTACACTTCTAAGTGATTCAAATATCAGCATATCAGCATTTTGATGACTTTATCTATAAGAAAAGCGTAATACCCATCCAGCCAAGTGCAGCACCGTTGCATCCACATCCATGACAACAAACAAGCTGCAAAAATAACTGCAGCTGTTGCAGTTTTATAAATGTGTACCCAACAAAAAACACTATATACTAGATATATGAAAAGCCCCGTAATGTTGAGGGCGCATTTTTTGAGAATCAATGAGGAGGAGGATGAGGCTGACTATGGGGCTCGGGGCTGGCCAATAAAGCTGCAAATTTTTCGGCTTGCCAATTTTTTGGTAGACAGAGACGGGTTCAGAGGTGCTCGATAGTTGGGGCAGAGGCATGGGCAGGAAGGGGAGTGGGGGAGGAGGGGGCGCGTGGTAAATGACTTTTAACGCTGACAGTGAAAACAGTTTTGGGCCAAAAAAGGCGGCAGCTGAGCTGGAACCAAAACTAATTTGAACAACCATTTTTGTTGTTGTTTTAAAACGCGAAAACGGAAACGAAAAGACAAAAACGAAAAACTGATAAATGACACAAAATGTGAAAAGTCAGCTAAATGATAAGGCCCAGTGGAGCTCAGCTGGCGTTATGATAGATATTTATATACATAGATATGAATGGGTTTATCATATCATATCATATCATATCATATATATATATGCCTAACGATGGCCATAAATCACACTCCGTGTCAATATTGATTGACTGGCCGTGAAAAGCTGCGGGCGAATAAATTCAAATCGAATCGAATGCAAAGCATTTCCAGCCAAGGCAAATACCCGCTAATTAAAACAAATCATTGTTTAAACAGCCAATTAATGGCTATCAAAATTGCAAGCTTTTGATCCCTCGAAATGTTTGTGAAAATGGAAATGGCCAATTGAAACGTGAATGAACTAGATAGACAAATATTTATATAGGGATGTGGGGCAGTCTCAATCGTGCTGTATTTAAAAGAAAAATCAGTTATAATTCAGATTTCATTGCAATTCTTATAAGGAGGAATATCTGATATATGATTGAAGACGAAGAAGAAAGAGAAAGAGAGAGAGAGAGAGAGAGAGAGAGACTCACATTTAGCTCGAAGAAGAGCCTTTCTTTGCAATTCTCATAAAGTGCAACAGAAGACGAAGCATTGTAGATAAGACATACACTTTCTTTGCTATGCTCACTCGTCGCATGTGAGGAGCATATAATAGAAGTAGAGACAAGCCACCTCTCTTTACGATTCTCATGATGCGATGTAAGCAAGCTAATACAGAGGGAAGTGAACTACTTTGACATGCAAACAATACATACATACACACATATATGGGCAAATTAAGAGAAAACATGGGTACACATAACACAAGGCATATGACAAAAATCCGTTCCCATTTCCAATGCAAAATGGATGCGTTAAGATGTGCCATTAGACCCATTGTAAATTCAAGTATATTAAAATCTGTTCTCATTTCTAGTTAGATATGTTTAATTTCACACATTTCAGTGATAATATCGAATTGACATTAGTTAAATCAATGAGATATAAGTATTACAGCTCTTCAGTTGAGTAGGAATGTTTTATTTGATCTTCAGGGATCTAAGTATGCTTCTTCTCTTCAGCATCGCGCGCAGCCGTCGAGCTGCTGTCCACGTGACTCAATGCTTTGTCCTGTGTTGTGGACTTCACATCCGGTTTGTTGGGTGTCTTCCGGGGTAGCTTGTTCTGACGGGCCAAGTTGTTGGCCATGCGGACGGCCATGGAGCCGGCGTCGTTGAAGCGCGGACGCTTCTTCTGCAACTTGCTGGCCCAGCACTCGGTGGCGCGACGACGCGCATTGCCGCAGATGTTCTCGCTTTCCGTACTCTTCGGCGGTGGTGGCGGCGGCGGCGTCGGCTGATCACGCTTCAGTCCGGGCTTCACGTTCAGCATGGGAATGCGCATGGACATGGCCGTGGCCAGGTGCATGGGCTTGGCCATGGTCGACGTGGACATGGACAAGTCCACGGGCATGGGCATGAACTTGGAGATGGCATTGGACGTCATTGGCATGGGACGCTTAACGAGATTGGGTAATTTCGATTTCATCTTGCCATCGTCCAGGATCTCGTTCAGGGGTCGAGTGCGGAATTCGTGGACGAGCGGATACAGACGCTGTATGGCCGACTCCACGGCATTCACGCTGGCCGCCGTCACCGTGATGCTGCCCGTCGAGAATATCTTCAGGGTGGCTTTGGGATCCTGCATTTTGAAGGTGACGCCCGGATGCAGCTCCGGCTCATAGCAGGCGCTCTCACGGTGCCGCTCCGAGAAGTTGACGATGCGTATCGGCCAGGGCATGCTGCACGTGCCGAGCACGTTGACGATGCGAAACTGCTGGAAGCGCACCGGGAATCCCAGCTTGGCCAAGCTGCGGGCATAACGACGCGCCGCTACCTTGGCCTGCGGCTCAGAGATGGCGCCCGTGCAGGTGATGCGGCCGGACGACCAGATCGAAGCCGTCGTATAGGGACGACGCAAACGCATCGTCACCATCCCGTTCTCCCGACGATACTCCACATTGGAGCCGTGCAGCGCAATCTCCCGCAGCTTCAGGTGACAGCGCACGCTGAACGAGCAGACGACATTATTGATCACAATATCCAGCTCGGATGGTGGAGTTGCATCGGTAGTGGTGGCGTTGGTGGTGTCGTTGCTGGTGGTGTTGGTGGTGGTAGTGTTGGTGACAACGGTGGGTGTGGTAGAAATGGCGGTGTCGATGGCTTTCTCCGCCACAGTTTCCACTTTGACCTCAGCTATTGCAGTTGGCGGCTTTGTGGCTTCGGCTTCCTCATTCGCAGACATTTCTCTCAATTATTTTTGCTTAGCTTATTAAATGTAACTAGTTGTAGCTTGGCCTACTTAATAACAGTAAAATCCATTAGAAGTTACCCAGGGCACAATTTCTTCTGCTGCCAAAGACGAACAGGAGAAAGTAGTGACCTGGCAGAAACCAGAGGGGAAGGGTTGAGGTGGATATCACAATGGAATAGAGATTAATAGAGCGAATGTGTAGACAGAGGAGATTGGCAAAGAGAATGAAATTGATATTCAGATGAATACTGCGACAATTAGCAAACTAATAAACAAATATATATACAATACAAATATGTATTTGATTATTATTATCTTTTTTATAATCAAGAATATATACATGAATCAAATCGTATACTCTACTCTCCATTACAAGTAGCAAAGTAAATATTGTAGATTGATAATGAATCAGCGTCTCGCCTTCAGTGAAATAGGGCATTGAGAGGTCAAGGAAATGACTCACGCAGTCATTAGTCTAAAATTCGAATATACAAGTGCGAAAAAGCCAATGAAAAAACAAAGTGCAAAACTGAAACGAAAACTGCAAAACACACTTCATTTCGTAAACTACAAATGAGATTTTTGTTCACTCAAAGCTCATAAGAAATCTACTTAAAAGATATGGAAATTTCAAAAATATAATCCGTAGGAGTGCAATTTGCTTATTTGCTCAAGATAAATAGATGAGTAGTTGAATAGAACATTTAGATCCTGAACAGCCTAGTTCATGATAGTTTCCAAAGCCACACTCAATCATTAAACAGTGATTCATTTAAATAGAACATTCAGTTTTTAAATAATGGAATAACAAATCCTAAGCAATAAGGAAAATGCCTAATTGATTTAACTTTGTCACTCAACAAGTCACTCAACAAGTTCAGTAGTTCAGTGAACCGTTCAATTGAACAACTTTATTCCAAATCGCATCTATAGCACTTAACCGTGAGCTCATTGTCAACTGCAGCTCCAAAAGGGGGACAAACTGCTGTCAGGTGGATCTCAAGAGTGAGCTGATAAGAGTTAGGCTACCCCTCCCCTGCTCTGCTTACTGAACAGAAGTGGGTCAACATGAATTCCATAAAAACTCAAATGTGAATGGTATTGCTTGTGTCAACGGACTTCAGCTTATCAATAAAGAGAGATAATGTTCGTTCTAAGGGCTCGTTAAGTGTCATTGCAAATATCTCAAAAAAAAAAAGAAAAGGAAAACGAAAGTCTGTCAAGACAAATTGCGATTATCCGAGTGCCATAATAAATTGTTATAAGTCAAGTGAATTGTTCGCTGCTATAAAATTGTGTTAATGAAATTATAAATAGAGCATCAGCTGCATAAACAAAGCAACTGAAACGGAAAGTGAGAAGTATGAGGCAGAGTTAGAGAGAGAGAGAGAGAGAGAGAGATGTAGAGAGAAAAAGAAACACTGACACACTCCGTGTGAAAGAGAAGGAAACAACAGAGAGGGAGAAAGAGAGACAGAGTAGCATAGTCTTTATGATTTTTTCTTCCTCTTTCTCTAGATCTTTTTTTTGTTACTCATCTTCTTATTCGTTTTCATTTTTTTCAAACTCTTCATATTCCGTTTTTTCCTACTTTTCTCTATCGACATTCTGTTGAAATATTTTAAAATTCAATAGGTTTATTGAAAGAAACATTCGATCCAAATTCTAAAATTGAAGAATACATATGCCCTAATGCATTTCGAAATAAATTTCGAATGAAAAAACTAATAATAAGAAAAAAGCCTAAATCCAATCTATATAAAAATCTGAGACTGACAGACATAGATAGAGAGAGAAAGAGAGACAGAGACCGAGATAAAACATTTGTTTAAGCTAAATATAATGAATGACTCGCTTTACACTACTAGCATTTGATTAGATCTACCGAAAAAAAAAGAAACAGTAAGTAAACAAAAACAAAAGCGAGACCCAGGCGGAAAGCAGGAAGGAAGAAGGCACTGAGTGGGCAATGGGAAATGACATGGAATGCCGCATTTGAATAGAAAATCAAATGTTGGCTTTGTTGTCTGGCGTAGTGTTCGATGTCTGTTGTTGTTGCGCTTGTTTGTTTGCTTTTCGCACTTCAATTGTTATAGCTGGTAGCTACAAATTTGTTTAGCTTACGAAAACGCACATAAAACAGCCAAGGGCAACGCTGCAGCTGGGCTATAAATTTATCGCATGCTAGAATAGTCGCCGCCGGCAGCGCAGCAAAGGAATCGATGCAAACACTCACACACACCGCCACACACACACACACGCACACTAAACACAAATTCGAAAACAGCCAACTTAATAAAAATTCTAAAATAACAGTTACGTGTTGCTGGCCAATTAGTACGGCCCCATGACACATATATATATTATGTGTATGTGTGCATATAAATCGACATAGGTATATGTAGTACGATATATAGGCCTATAAATCTATAGATCGGATACTAGTTGCTAGGTAAATTCATAATCATACCACATTTGCATAAGCAGCGCCTCGCGCGCCGATACAGCTACAACAGAACACAGACCCAGGCACACACACACTTACACACAACGGGTGAACGCACAACAAATTTCTAGCAATAACAAATCGCCGTACGTTTACTTTTCTTTTCTTTTGGCACTTTCTTTTTTTTTTTATTTTGCGCTCGCAATTATTTATTGCTAATTACACTATAATGCACTTTGACACACACTCACGCACGCATACGCGGTGTTTGTTGTGTTTGGGCTATTATTATATTCTTTTAGTTGCGTTTTGATTTCGATTTTTTTTGTACGAAACGCCCACGCTCAAACACGTCCGTTCGCTCTGCAAGTTCGACGCGTAATAACAGCTGTAAGCTGACTGCAGCTGTTAACAGAATTGTTTGTAAATGTTAACCGGCAGTGCTGCACATTTGGCGGAAAGTGAAACAAAGTTATCAGTTTCAATATTGCGCTTTATATTATATACGGTAAGTTGTGCTTAAACGTGTTTTTTATCTTTTTCATATACATATATTATAAACAATAATTTTACACTTACAATTATACAATATATTCTGCACATAATGTTGATTTCGTTAACAACTGTCGGCCCTGGGTTTTAACAGTGGTGGCTAATTAACAGTGGTATTCTCTCGTGTCAACTATCGTATTCGTCTAGAGATGGATAGTTAATTATTTAGATAATCATGTCGGAACTACAGGTATAAAAGTGTGAAACTAACGTTAAGTACAGTTAATTAATATCCACAAATTTGCCAGGAATTCAACCAAGCTGCCGAGGATGTCAAGAACTTGAGCAGCACACCGGCTGACAGCGATTTACTCGAATTGTACGGCCTTTACAAGCAGGCCAATGTGGGCGATTGCAATACAGGTGAAAATTGACTTTTCTACAATTAAAACCCGGTGAATTATTAATAATTACTATGTATGCTACGCAGAAAAACCTGGGTTCCTCGACTTCAAGGGCAAGTCGAAGTGGGAGGCCTGGAACAAGTTGAAAGGCACCAGCCAAGAAGAAGCCCGAACTGCCTACATCAGCAAAGTGAAATCTCTGATTGCGTCTCTGGGTCTAAAGTCCTAAGCATATGGATTATGTGCTTCGTGTATAACAATCCAGTTGGAAATGCATTTCTCTCACATGTAACACGCACAATATTTCGTCATTAGCACAAAATACATACGCACGCCAAAAATGCACTACGCATCAATTTAATAATTTGTTCACTTACATCTGTAGATGTGTATTTGTGTACTTAAACATTCTAATTAAGAAACATAGATATTTGAATGTGTTTGCCAACTGTTTGTTAAGCATATGGATATAAAGAGCCCAGGCGGAAACACAATTATCGCACGTCAGCTTTAGTTAATACAAAATACACTCGCAGAAATCACGTTGCACATTTATTTTGTTGTCAAAAGCGGGAATGGATATATATAACAAAATTATACATTCATGTATACTTAAGCGAATAATGTATGCATGCTCAGATGTCCGATTGAGCTATTCGGGCATAGAGCCATATCCATATATATATATACTGTAGGCATGCTCATGTATGTATCTAGGCATGTACTGTAGGCATGCTTAGCTATCCGACTGGGCTGTTCGGGCGCTGTTGCTCGACTGTCGCTGTCTCTCGTAGACTTCGCGCTGCAGCTCGCGCAGATTTAGCTCCAGCGTCTCGACCACATCGAAGTTTAGATCCTCGCGTGCCTGTTTTATGTATCCTTTGATTATATTGATTTGCTCGATGAGCGGATCATCGACCATTGTGACGGTCGTTGAGGCTTGTGGCGCCGACCAATTGTTCAGTGACTGTAGATCAGACTGAAAAGAAATTCGAATTAATTATTGAATTAATTGTAAATTGCTATAAGCTTACGCCCTGGGCAAAGCTGCGACTTTCTGGAGCAACTCCCGCCTGGACCGTCAACCCTTTGCGCTCGTGCGCCTCCATGGCCATGCGCTGCTCTGTCAGAATCCGTTGCTCCGTTTCGATTCGCTTGCGCTCCTGAATCTGCCTTATGTATCCTTCATCCGGCAAAGGAGGCAGAGAGAGCATGCGCTCCTTGATGGCTTGCACACAGCTTAATCTTATGGCCTTCTTGAGCGCTTCCTCGCGACTGCCCGGCTCCGAATGTATAGTCAAGATGCGCTTGCTGCGCAAATCTATTTTCTCCGCCACCTGTCCGATCTTTCCACGTAGTGCACCCGCATCAGCCAGCGTAAATATGGATTCTCCCTCGTGCAGGCTGTTCACGATCTTCAAATACATCTCCAGATCGGGCGTCACCTGCTTCTGTAGCTGCCTTATCTCCTCATAGACCTGGGCGAGCAGCGGCCGACAGGTGCGACTCTCGTGCATGTCCTGGCGTGTGTCCAGGAGCCACAGACAATGCTGGCAGAGGCGTATGGCGCGATAGTCCGGATGCTGCAGCTGCTGCAGAGGCTCGCCACGGGTGCTAGACAAACTGGCCAGGTGCACTGCAACAGTTAAAGAAATATATATATAGAAGCTACGTGTAACAGGATTCGGGTCTACATCCGCTCACTTGCATTCTCCAGCTGCAGGAAGCGCGAGCAATCGTTGCACATGATGCCGCCACAGAGCCGGCAATGATGCTGCCGTCTTGCGATGTGAAAGCTCTTTGCGCAGCTGGGGCAAAGCTTGACAGAGCTGCCATCCAGCCAAGGCACTGTCTGCTGCTCGTGCTGCTTCCGTTGCACTGCATCCGCGGGCAGGTCCTTGAGTAGGCGATGCAGCCGAATAATCAGCTTATTCGTCTCGCTTGCATAGCGCTCCAGGCGTGGATTACGTACCGTTTGAAAGTAATCGAAATAGGAGCGCTCGGCGCCCGCAGTCTGCTTCGACATATTTTGGTAGAGATTTAGCTGTGCTCTCCCGCTGCTTGGCTTGGCTGATGCTCCATTGGAGCTAGTTGCATTGCTGGCACTGGCAGCCGGCGAGGCAGCTGACGGTAAACGAGTGCGCTCATCCTCAAAGTTATTAAGAATCTTCTTCTTGGCTTTGGTAAAGATATCTTTGAACACGGATTTGAGGGCATCCTGCTCCTCGGCGTGCTGGCGTGCAAAGTGTTCGGTCAGGAAGTCAATTGACTTCAAATCGGCACGGCAAATGGGACACAGAAAACCCTCCAGTATCTCATCGCTGCTGGCGCTGGGCTCCTCCTCGGTGCTATCAAAGGGATTACCCGACATGCTGTCATGGATTTATTTTTATTTCTCTATGTCTTTTGTGGGTGTATGTAAGTTGCCTAACAGCTGAGCTAGATGCGATGTGACAGCTGCTGCACACTATCCATGTGTGTATGTTGACTATATTAACAACAATATATACTAGCTGCCTTTAGAGTACGTCAAAATATTGACTTTTAATTAAATTTTAAATGAAATTGCCCTAATGCCACCCACTTGCCAAAGATAGGAAGTATTTGCCATTCACATGTCAGCGTGCTGCTCGAGCAGCATACGCTGTTAGAGTAACGTAAATAAACAAGCAGAAAGTGCCATTCACATGCATGCAGCAACTTAACATAAATATGTAAGTAAACAAGCTAACTATAAAAGCTTCTTAAATTATTAAGAAATACTATTTTCAATAGAAAGAACTTTGTCAATCAATTTAATTGGTGCATAACATAATCTTAATAACAATTTAATCTAAGCTTCTTCATCACTGAATTCTTCCTCCAGTTTAGTTTTTCTTGATTTGCGCTCCAATTCGCGCGCCAACAGTTCCTTGAATGCTTCGTATTCGGGCAGTGTAACATGGCATATTTTGGTTGCGAAGGACTTCTCGGAGGTATCCGTTATCTGATATAATCTATGATTTGTCGTCGGCTCATTGGGATCCGCCTTGAGTGGGCGTGGCTTAAACAATCCCAAGCGAACCAAAAAAATGTGACGACAGCGCAACTCCTCGAAGGACAAGGATAAAGCAGAGGACTTCACAATTTCCGGAACCTCAATGCGCATTACTTCGAACATATAAGTCAACTTCTCCTCTATTAAGTTCTCCGGCTGTGCCATCAAGTCCGGACTATTCATCAGCACCTTCCACACGTTTTTATTGGTGGACAGGCGACTCTTCAAATAGGCGCTCAGTGTGAGCAACTGATGTGCATCAGTGACGTCCAGCAGCTCTGGATATTTGGTCAACAGAAGGTGCAACAAGTTCTCGCCAAACTGACAGGCGCGCCAAATCTCTAAAGTATTAATTATTCGGTCTGGCGTGCGCTTCAGCACATTTGGATTCCCAGTAACAATTCGCAGAAAGCTCATCGTTTCCAGTCCGTGATTCTGAAAAGTTTCGTGTGCCCGTCTCCATATTTCGGTCGTATAAACTGCCAATGCTGGCTCCACTTTAACAGCTTCGTCAATGTGCAATTGCTCCAGTTGCAATACTTTGGGTGCAGTTGCCTTTGCTGCCAATTGGCGAAGATTTACACTTTTAAGCTGCAATGATCAGATTAATTTCATATTTACTACAATTAACAGTCTATTCATGCGTACTTGCTGCACATGTTGTGCATTAAATAATATTCTTCTCCACATTCCCAAATAATTTTGCGCAATTATAAAGTTTTTGTTGTGCCAAAACAACAGGCAACAGCTGTTTTTTATATTAACAGTGAAGTGTATCGCGTAAAACATGCCTGAATGATACGACATCGTCTGTTATGCAATTACCTATGGGGAATTCAACAAGTAACTGATAAAATGCATGTATTCTGTCATATAAAGTTACAGACTATGTCTTAAAATTGTGTATGTCATCAATATAAATACAGATCTATCAACTATCTGATAGTTACAAATCAGCTTCCTGTAGTGTCATATGGGCATATGTATATTATGCTTATTGTAAACAATGTTAACCATATACCGCTGCTGTAGCCCTGGCAGCTCAATCAGCTGCACCGTCAGCAATCGCCGCGTTCATATATTGTTAATTAATTTATTTAAACTATGGCCAAGAGTAAGAAGAAAATACGTGAGCAGAACGCTATAAGAGAAGCCGCTCAGGCGAATACTGAGCGGCTGGAAACGTACAACGAGGCCTACACGAGCGGTGCATTTAGCTACCTGCGCTTTCTGGTTCACCTGCTGGCCGCTGCACAATTCTGCTATGGCATTTACTATTATCTCTTCAAATTGGACTGGCCGGAGGGATTGCATGAAGAGGAGGAGCTGAAAACCCGCTGGGGTGGCAAATTTAAGTATCTCACATTTCTAGATGTTATCGTGCAGGCAATTTACCACACCGTAGCGTTGTTAAATGACTTGTTCGGCAATAATGTGGTGACCGTGGCGCCAAAGTCCCTTCTACGGCAATTACGTGATTATATATTCGCCACTTTTGCATTTCCCATTGCGCATAATGTGTGCATCTCGTTTTGGGTTATTTATTTTTATGATCGTGAGCTCATTTTTCCCGCCGCCTTGGATGAAATATTCCCCAAGTAAGTGTGACCATATGCTCATTGTTTACTTAATTGTTGCTATTGTTGAACTGGCTCATTGCAGCTGGCTGAATCATGTAGTTCACACGAACGTTGCGCTTCTGGCCATCATGGATATGTTCACCTGCTTCCGGCGATATCCCAGTCGCCTGGCCGGCGTAACTGGCAACGTGGCCTTTATGATTCTCTACGTCATTTGGGTGAATATTGTGCGCTATTTTAGTGGTCAGTGGGTTTATCCCCTGCTTGAAATCTTGCCCATACCGCTGCGTGCTGTGATGTTTGCTGGACTGGTGGCTTTGAATGTAATCTGCTACTTCTTGGGCGAATTTATTAACAATATTGTTTGGGCGCCGGAATTTGAACTGCTGCAGCGAAAGCTGATTAAGCAGAACTAGACAGAATAGTAGTTATTTAGTATATGCTCACGTGCAAAATCTGGAGATTAATTCATACTTATTCATTTGCCCATAGAGTCTGCTGTACAATACACTCCATTGTGTTTAAATTAATTGATTAATTTAAGTAGGTGGTTACAGTAAATAAAAAATGCTTAGAGTAACTATTGAACTCTCTATCAATTCATCGCAATTCAAATACCGCGCCATCTATCGATTTTTAGTTATCGGTTTGCTAAACTATAGCTGCACAAGAACTGCTTTTATGAGTGACCAATTCTGCTCCATTTGGAAACCATTTTAAGTAAAGCATTGGGAGTTTTAATTATTTCAACTTTTGAAAGTTGCTGTCAGATATATGCACATATGCAACAATCGAATCACTACGCAATCGCTGATTTCTTTTCATTTTGACGAGCCAAACTGTCTGACAACTCTGGCGACGGCAAGGCGAATGAAAATTGGCTAAACAGCAAGCCGAGTGAACACAATGGAATTGTGTTAACAATAACGCACATGTAAGTGAAAATCATATCTTTTCAACTAACTGAACGAACGCTGTGGGAAAAGTGTCGAATTTATTTTGTGCATTTGTTTTTTAAACGGGCTTTGTTTTTTTTTGTGGACGGGTTAGTATGTGTGCGTGTGTGCGAGCAAGATGGCATATTTCGCATATGTGTTAGTGCTGGCAGGACTGCCAACCTGCTGGGTTCGCGTATGACAGTGACAGCAGCGCTCAGCTGTTCGTCTCGAGCAGCATGTGTCGCAACATTCAGCGGCAGCACAGTTTTGCATGCATTGCGCGGCTAGTGTTATTGATAAACAGAATAAAGATCTGTTTTTTTTTTCCCCCCTTTTTGTTTTCGTCAGACAATGCCACTCGCGTCGCCTAGCTATCTCTGTTAACCTCCTCATCAACATTGGCCGTTAGCAGCTTCCACCATTGCATTCGCATCATTCACTCACTGCCAGGCACAGCAAGGAGAGCAATCAAACATGCCCATGAGTGATGTGGCTGCAGCTTTAATCTACACGGAGCAAGGCAACGGCAAACACGCCAAGTCCCAACCAACAACGATAGCAACAACAACAACTGGAGCCACTGGAGCTGCAGCAGCCGGCATGACCAACTCCTCCTCCAAGTCGGATTCAATTGGTAACGCTGCTGCAGCTGCAGCCCAGCTGGGCAACATGCTGTCGCCTTCTCTGAGCAGCATGCAGGGCCAGAAGTGGCAGCAGGTCTTCGACCTGGATAAGGTGATCAAGCAGCTACGCGCAGCGGAAAAGACTCATCTGCGCGGCAACAGCAAGGCCTCCTCTGCCGGCGGCGCTGCTGCTCCGCATGTGGTGCAGGTGCAGCGTCTGAATGCCTCTGACATGGCCTACTATGACATGGTGCCGAAGTTGGCGACGCGCGACATTGTCGTGTGCAACGCCTGCAACGGCAGCTACACCAAGGCCGGTTTCAACAATCACATCGCACTGCAGCATCCCAGCATCTGGGATGCGGCACCCAACAAGCTGAGCAGCAGCGCATCCGGAGCGACGGTAGCAACAGTTGCTGCCGTTGCCGACAGCAGCCAGGATGGCGAACTGTTGGGATCGCCCACGGATACGCTGTCGGCGACCATGTCCAGCTGCTCGAACGGCTCCAGCAGCTCCCTGGCAGCTATCAATAATAGTAATAACACCAATATCAGTTCGGCTTCGGCCTCGTCTTCGTCGTCGTCGCGTCATAAAAGCAGCAGCAGCAAGAGTAGCAGTTCCTCAAAGACCGGCAGCAGCAGCAGCAACAGCAGCAGCAGCACTGGTCGCTCCCGTTCCAAGTCATCCAAGAATCGCCACCACTCGGATGTGCACCACACCAAGGTGGGTGGCTCTAAGAAGAGCAGTGCCATAGCCACCGCTGCCACAGCACCGGCACCCGTGGCAGCAGCAACTGTTGCCGCCGCCAAGGAGGAGCTGCCAGCAGCAGCCGGCGCCCAGCCCGCTATAACTGTCTTCTCCTCGTCATCGAACTCATCGTGCTCGCTGCCGCCGACGCCGGCAACAGTTGCTGGCAATGGCAATGGCAACGAGCACGGCATCAACTACTCACCCGCCAACAACATGCTGGACGAGCAGCAGCAGCAGCAACATCAGCCAAGCAAGAAGAAGGTATTGCACATAGGTATACGAGTAACATGTAACATTTAATGCACTTGCCCCAAATCTTTGCAGCTGAAACCGACCGGAGTTGGCGACCATCATCGCAGCAAACCTGCCAAGGAGAAGCAACTGGCGCCAATCTACGAGCATCCGCAGCAGCAGCAGCTGAGCGAACTGGATCAGGCAGTGTCCTCCATCACTGGCCAGGTGGAGCAGCTGCAACAGCGCCATCAAGTCGACCTCTCAGCAGCTACCGAGGAGGCACTGCCCCTAATGCAAAACGCATCCGATGACAATTCCATTTCGCTGACTCTGGACATGCTCGACAGCAAGTTCATCAATGAGATCTTAAACACTGTCGAGTCGGACCTGCCCTTCGACGAGAGCGCTCTGGACACATCCCAACAGCAGCAGCAGCAGCAGCATCAACAGTTGTCAGCGGATCAGCTGGAGCCGAATACGAAACGTTTGCGCTTTGACGATGGCACAATTCAAGCCGATGCAGCCGACTATGCAGCAGCACTCTACCAACAGCAGCAACAGCAGCATGGGCAACAGGTGTACGCTGAGGAGCCTCAGCAGACGCAACTGTCTGCCATGGATGCAATGCAGCTGCAGCAGCTGATTTATCAGCAACAGCAAATGCTTGAACAGGCAGATCAGCAGCAGCAGCAGCAGCAGCTGAAGCAGGAGGAGCTGCAGGCAGAGGCAACAGCTCAATTTAGTGTCTACAATGTGCCCTCCCTGACGGACGATGTGGATGAGACGGCGCAGGTGGCCGGCGATGAGCAACTGATGCTGCCCAGTATTATCTATGAGATTACCGACAATAACCAGGTGTCTGTCCTGGATCAGCAGAGCCAGCAGCAGGTCATAGCCGAGTTTCTCACCCAGGCGGGCTACGACAATGTCGACGTGAATGTGAATGTGCTGCAGGAGGGCGTCAATGTCGGCGGCAGCGGGGGCAATCAGATGATGCACGATGAGCTGGGCGAATTTGATTTTAGTAAATTGGAGACTGTTAGCGGGGATGCCAACAACCACACAAAGACTGTCAAGCTGGAGAACACCCAGCCACAACAACAACAACCACTACAACCAACGGGTGGCAATAGTAACGGGTTCAACCACTTTGAGGGCGTGTTGCACGCCCAGCCACATCGCCAATTGGCCAACGCCAAATACCACGAGGATTCAACGTACTTTAATATGACACTATACTCGGGGCCGCCCCGCCCCCTGGCCATGAACACCTTCGGCCTGGTAAAGCTGCCCAATGGCATGGGCGCCACATTGCGCAAGAATCTCCTAACTACTCGTAAGGCCAACAATAGTTTGCTCTCGCTCAATGGCAGCAGCGGCGTCGTGGGCACCTTGGCGCGTGCCCCGCCCCCGCCGCCAACTGTCAATTGCAACGGCAGCAGCAATGGCTCGCAGCAGCTGTTGCTGCCACGCGTTGCTGCCGGTCAAGGCAAGACTATCTTTGCCCAGAGATGCAGCGTCATAGCGCAGGAGCGACTGCGATGCAACAAGCGGGCGTTGCTCAGTAAACTAAGTAACGGCAGCAACCACAGCCACAGCAGCAGCGCTGGCAATATGACAGTAAAGCGCCTGCAAGAGTTGCTGGCGGGCAAACTGAAGCCGGAGAAGGAAAAGGAGAAAGAGAAGACGGATTATAGCGAAGCTAGCGAACAACAGCTGCCACAGCAGCAGCAGCAGGAGGAGAACAAACGCATGCACAGTTTCTATGAGAAACGGCGCAAGTTGCTAACCACGCGACAGCATCGACACATGCCGATTGGTGGCGGTGGCGTCAGCAACAATCGCCCGTTTAAGCGCCAGAGACCCATGCATTTACCGCTGCAGCTGCACGGCCACAGCAATAACAGCAGCAGCCACAGCAACAACAATGCCATTGGCAGTCCGCAGCAACAGTTGCTGAAGAAGCAGCTGTTGCGCACCTTGTCCGACAGCAGCAACATTCAACTGACTGCAACAGCAACAGCAGCGCCTGTTGGCGGCAATGGCAGCAGCAGCAATCCTTGGAAGAGCAACAGTTCGACGCCGGGCAGCAATTCGGCGGGCAGCGATCTAATGCGCGTATTTGTCTGAATATATACATTATACAAAATATGCTAAATGATTATGATTAACATTTATGATAATTGTATACACACACATATACACATACCTTCACCTAGAGCTATGTTAATAATTTTAACTATTTTTTAAATCAATTATTTTCATTTTTTAAAGTGATAATTAGTTTTTGGCTAATTGATTGTACGTAGTCTCTTTTGTTAGTCTATGCAATAAGTTTAATTTAATTTTGGATGTTAAGCTAGACAGCATTATGTTGATAATCCCCCCTCTAATTTATACAATGTAAACTTTTAAATATAATTATATATAAATATATACATAATATGTATACAGCTGCATGCATACGTTTAAAATGCGCGCCTTTCTATACGTTAACTGGTTTTCTTTAATGCGCACTATGTACAGGGGAGACATTCAGTTAAAATGTATGTATATTTATATTAATTGCAATTAAGATTAACTAGATCCATTCAACGATAACGGTTCAAATTAAATACAGTAAAAATATCGCATTTACTTGTGCAATCGATAGCAAATTGCTATCGCTATCGAATAGAACTTTGTATGTGCCGGTGTTTTGCTTTTGCTGGGTACGTGTTTGTTTCCAATGTAATAAAATGGAATTGATTAAAAACGCTGCTGATAAAATTGTAAAATACACGCAAAATCAATATATATTCACTGCAGTGTACGCTCATGCTAGTCCATCCTATTATTTTTAACTGATTTCTGTGTGCATCCAGGTGTTCCTCAGCACTGCTGCAAGAAAATGCGATCAATCAATGCACAGATTATTTTGTGCATTCTCTTAGGTAGCCAATACGTGCTCTGCACCTTGACGCCCGACAGCAAAAACAAGAACAAACGGGATTCCAAATTCCTACGGGGTCCACAGGACAACGATGTGTTTACCCTGAATTTAGTGTCGCCGGAGCCCCTGGCAAAGGATATACTAATACATCATGAAGCCTACTACAAGGACACGGCGCTGCGTCGCTTCAATGGCACTGTGCTGGGCTACGTGACGCCGGCAAGTATTGGACACCTTCAGCTAGAAAATGCCTTAACTAATAATGCATTTTTTTCTGCAGTGGAACTCGCATGGTTATGATATAGCAAAAATCTTCGCCAAGAAATTTGATATCATCTCACCAGTTTGGCTACAAATCGTGAAACGTGGAGAGGAATATGCTATAGCTGGCGACCACGACATCGATGCCGGCTGGATAACTGATGTGCGGCGCAAGGGCAAAGTGCAGCAACAGCAGCATCTGCGCACTGTGAAATGTAAAACTGATGATAATCCGTGCTGTCATCTAGACCTACTCATTTGTCCATCTTGAATATTCTCTCTAGTCTTCCCTCGCATCATCTTTGATCATTTTACGGATCGAGACATAAAGCTGCTGCTGAGCGATGCGAAGGAGCGAACAGCGTTAAATGAAATGCTGATTCGAGTGTGCAAACAACATGGATTCGATGGATTGGTCCTGGAGGTGTGGTCGCAGCTGGCGGGACGCATAGATGATAAGATACTCTACACTTTGGTGCTGCAAATGGGTGCATACAATTACCCCCTATTCTATAATATTCTATATTCATATTTGTATAAATCTCTGATCTTACAGCCAAGGAACTACAGAAGCAAAAAATTCGACTGATTCTAGTGATTCCGCCACAACGCAAGGACATGCCCAATTTGTTTGGCGAGAAGCATATGGACAAACTGTACAAGTACATATATGCCTTCTCTCTGATGACATATGATTACTCCACGGTGCAGCGTCCAGGCGCGAATGCTCCTCTCTATTGGGTGCGCTCGGCTGTGGAGCATATCGTGCCTGACGGCTGCCAAGATATGGAGGTGAAGCGAGCTAAAATACTGCTGGGATTGAACATGTATGGCAACGATTATACGCCAGATGGCGGAGGTCCCATTACATACGGTCCCTACCTGGACCTGCTCAGGCACGTGAAGAAACAACTGACCCATGATGAGCGCGACATGGAGAACTTTTTTGAAATCAGGTAAGTATTTATTTCTTTCGCTTGCTGATTAAATCTAATCACGCTAATTCTCTAGAACTGAAACGGGTCGTCACATTGTGTTTTATCCGACGCTTTATTCGATTAATGAACGCATCCAATTGGCTGAGCAACTGGGCGTTGGCATCTCCATTTGGGAGCTGGGCCAAGGATTGAACTACTTCTACGATCTCTTCTAAAAGGCAACGCATTCCAATATAGTGAATAACTGTGGTCGATTTTGCTTAATTTAATAGAACATCTGACAACTGCGCACAGTATAAGTTGTGATTGTGTTATTATGTGATTGTCAAATAGGATTTTCAGTTTCAATTGCAGTTATGCGCCAGCTAAAGCAATTATCGATTTATCGATTTTAAATACCCAAATGGCCTACAGCCCTAGTTCACATAATCCCTAGAGGAATTTGTTGAATTTTTGTAATGCGTAAGGTATTTAAAATACAGAGTAAAAAATCAGAGGCTTTGAATAAATAAATAATATAAAACATAACAATTATGGACATTTTTCGAAATTTATCATTATATTATAAAGTTGCCGCGTGAATGGCTTGCACCCCTGGTTAATGTATCACGTATTTTCGCCATCCCTGCGGCTTTAATCGCATTTCATTTTTGCGTTTGTTTACATCGCCGGTTATCAATTAATTGTGTTTGGTTGAAACATGCGTTGGATTTATGCATGTTTTGTAATTGTACTGTGCGCGATAATCTTCTGCGAATATGTGGCTGACTTTGTCGTGCTACAAAACTGTAAATGGCCCGAAATACGTCGCAAGAAGTATGTGGATGATCCGCTACGAACGATGGTCATAGCCGATCCACATTTGCTTGGCCCTCATCGTGGCCATTGGATGGACAAGCTGTATAGGGAGTGGCATATGAAACGATCTTTCCAAGCAGCCTCCAGGCTGCTACAACCGGATGTTGTCTTTGTGCTGGGCGACCTATTCGACGAGGGCGACATGGTCGACGATAAGCACTTTGATAGCTACGTAATGCGCTATCTACAAATGTTTAATCTACCTGCTGGCATACCGCTAATTAGCGTGGTGGGCAACCACGACGTGGGCTTCCACCACAGGTAAGTCATATGAAGTGGAAATTGACACAATCGATTTTTAATCTCCACCTTGACCTCGGTAGGATGCATCCCTTCTTTACGTCGCGCTTCGAGCACTATTTAAACTACTCCATGGTGCATTTGTACACCATTAAGCAAATACACTTTGTTATGATCAATTCCATGGCCATGGAGGCCGACGGCTGCATGTTTTGCAATGAGGCAGAGCAAGCGCTGAAGACTATATCGAATACTCTGTTCTGCATGCAGCATCCGCATGTGGCGGAGTGTGCACGCACGCGTCGCCACCCTTTTAGCCAGCCGATAATAATGCAGCACTTTCCCACGTATCGGATATCGGACAAGGTGTGCCGAGAGCACGATGCTCCACACATTGAAGCCTTCAGAGAGCGGTATCATGTTCTCTCCAAAGAGGCGACCGACATGATAGGCGACCTGCTAAAGCCGAGGCTTGCCTTCGCCGGGCATTCGCACTACTATTGCCACAACATCAACCGATTGGGCATTGACGAGTATACGGTGTCCTCCTTTAGCTGGCGCAATAATGTGAATCCCAGTTTTATGCTGGTAAGCGCTTACAGTTCTAACTCCTCCAAGATTAATGCCAAGCTGCCCTCGCTTTCAGGCCACCATTACGCCCGATGACTATGCGGTCAGCAGATGCAAAATGCTGCCACAGCAATTCGTGATCAATAGCTACTTAAGTGCGGGCATTGCGTGCCTCGTTCTCATCGCCTGCCAGGTAAAAAAGTATTGGTGCAGCAGGAGGCTAACTGCATCGGAGACAGCCCATTGGAAGCAACATTAACTGGAGTATGAAATATTCATGGTTTTGTGATTCTCGGCCAAAGTTTAGAGGCTTAAATTAAATTGTTTAAATTGTAGAATACGCGCTCAATCACTGACTTTCATATCACTGGCAATGGCAAACTTGATATATACCTACATATATAATATATTTATTTATTTATTTAGTTAGTTAGTAATCTTTTTATCACAGACATAATGCTTGAACAACAAACAAACAAAAATGCCAAAAGAAAATACAATTTAACTGGAATTCAACCTAAACTAAAAGAAAATCAGTTTTCAATAAAGCTACAGATTCATTAATTCCTGTACCTGTGTGTGAATGGGTTTGTGTGTGTGTGTGTGCGCCCTTCTGCTGTTTTGTACTACTTACTAAACTAAGATTAAGCTCAAGTTAATCTAACTTATAGAATGTAGTGGAAGATGTGACTCCCGTTTGTTTAGGAATACGTTTTGTAGTTAACTTAAGTTGGTTTAGGCACCTGGTTCTGATTTGAATTCATGTGCGATTCAACAGATTCGTCTGCTGCTGCTGGCGGCTGACGAAACACTCCTTGGGCAGAAACCGATGGAGGACTGGCGATATGAGGTCCGCGTCGAGCGTCTTCACGTCCGTGGGCTTCGTCAGCAGCGAGACAATGGAGCCGACCACAATGACTGTGGCCACGCCGATTGGGTTGATCCAGTGATACGACAGACGATAGAGTGGAAACACATCCTCCTCATCCACCCAGTTTTGCTCCGGCAGCGTTACATTCGTCGTACACTGCGCCACGGAGACGTTGAGCTTCTGCGAGTTGAGCTGACCCGCTGCAATGGTGAACTGGGTGCCAAAGGATATCCAACCGGCCAGCAAGGCGCCCACGATACCACCAACCGCTGTGCCCACATTGTTCGCCCACGGCACGAGCATGCCCAGGGTGAAGAGGCCAAAGGTGGTGCCCGCCGCAATGGCCGTCATGGAGGTGCAGATGCTCAGGACGCCGCTCAAGTGCTCCAACACTAGAACGAGAGACAGCGCAATCACGCCCAGCACTAGAATGCTGCCCTTGACCAAGATCGTGGAGGCGCGTTCACTGGGCTGAATCTTGAAGCAGCCCCGCACAATGTCTTCCAAGATGACCAGCGACGTGGAATTGAGCACCACAGACAGGGAGCTCAAGGCGGCGCCAAAGATGCCCGCAATGAAGAGACCAGCCATGCCAGACAGATGCCCCACACTCTGCACCACGTACAGCGGCAGCAGCTGATCGTCGTGCGTGATGAGACCTGCAGTGAGCGGGTCGCAGTCCTGGTACTTCTCAAAGATCAGCAGACCCACGTAGCAGCAAACGGAGACGAAGGCAGCCACGCCAATGGTGAATATGGCCATCGAGGCGCGCGCCTGCTTCAGCGACGGCAGCGACATATAGCGCTGCACCATGGTCTGGTTGACCGCATTGAAGGAGGTCCAATACGAGAAACCGCCAATGAGCACGCTCCACACCGTGTGGCGGACATAGGGCGATGGATTGATATTGGTAAAGATTAGGCGGTCACCCTTGGCAGCATCGTCGAACAACTTGTCCATTCCGTTGGCATAGAACGTGCCCAGGACAGCCACAGCGAGCACCGAGAGGAACATGACCAGCGTCTGCCAGGCATCCGTGTGGACGACGGCCTTGATCCCTCCCACAAAGGTATAGAAGACGCACACGATCACAATCACCGACGATATCACATGCAAATTGATGCCGGAGACTGTGGCGAGAGATCGAGAGAGTGTCCAAATATTTGCCTGAGATAAGCTACTAGAGAAATTACTTACCTTGATTCAATGCAATGGCGGGCACATATACAATGAAAGGCAGAAAGAGTATCTGAGAAGAAATGAGACATATGAGTCATAAATATTGAATGCTTCGCTCAGCGGTACTCACCTCATCCAGAATGAACATAAAAGAAGCTATGCTACGTATCACCGAATGGAAGCGCATTTCTAAGTACTGAAAATAGAATAATTATATATACATCATATCATATATATACATCATATCATATTTGAATACTTGAAGTAAAAAGTAATATTTCAGCATATAAAAAAAAGATAAAAATATTCCATATCTTCTATGCATATACATATATATGTATGTATGTAGGGAATGTTCGTGACAAATTCGCATAATGCCTGTTATTATAAATAAATTTAGTAACGATCCTATTGCCTATTGGCATTAGTGAATCTAACTAATTATAAGCCTTAAATAGCTAATAGCATACAATAAACCCTTTAAGTCAAATACATACTCATGCCAAACAAGATGAAAATTAATAAAACACGCAACCTTGAACCGCTTGCCCCATACAAAAACCGGGAAGTAATTATCCTAACCCAACACACATAGACTCGAACAGCAGTCATAATAAATAATAGTGTGTATACGAGAGAGAAAGAGAGGATTCTCTCATATATGAGCAACAAATAATAATTCCAAGTGGACCGTGCAAAGTCCATTTCGAAGCAACATTTGCTCAAGTCTTTGCCTTAATTAAAATGTGTCCGACAATTTCTCGACTTGGGTTACAAATTGGTCAAACATAAGGTTTCAATGCACTATGACAAATCAAATGAAAGCCATTAAGGAATGTTGCAGTGGGCCAACACCGACTGCTAATACTCGTTTACGGTCTAAACAAAAAAGAATTTCAATTTTACACCAGTCAGTAATAGCAAAGCAAGCAAACCAATATACTCTATTTAACTCATTAATGAGTATTAAACTAGCGATCCGAACAGTTTAGACCTGATGAAAAATTAAACTAAATAACTTCGAGTTTCTTTCTTCACTATTGAAATAAAAATAGATTTACTATGCATAATATACTACAAATAAATTTACTATCAATAAATAATACTGCAAACATAACTAATAAATCAAGCATTAAGTAAACAAATATTGAAACATTAATACTTGATAATTTCTGTATGATAAACTACAACTATTTAGACTTATAATTATTGTCATACTTAAATTTTATCTTCTACTTCTATTTATACCTATGCTTACATTTTATACTACTTCAGCTATCACATACTGTGAGAAATTGGATATTGGGAATATTTATATTGACCTTATACAACAAGTATGCCCAATCAATAGGCATTGTTCGTAGTATCACTAATTAAGTACCAGAACAAGAGTCGGGTTACACTTTCTTATCGTTTGTGACTGTGATTCGACTTAACAGCTTAGTTTATACGCTGTCTATAAATTTTATGATTCGGACAAAGATATAGATATATGTATGCATGCACATACCTCATAGGACGAGCCGACTTGCAGTACCGTAAAAACTGGTATATAAATGTATGCGACAGCTATGCCTTGTAACAGAATGGCTATTGCTATAAACCAGTATTGCGTGCCATAATTATATATCTCCGACGTGGTGCCTAGTATTGTGACGCCCGATACATAGCTGCAGATAAGAGAGATAGTGTTATATACATACATCTATATATTTATGCATATATATCTTAGTTACCTAGCTATCAGACTCATGGCAACAGGAAAAACTTTCAATTGGCGCGATCCGAGCAAATATTCGCTCATCTTAGCCGAGCCAAAGTCCTGTTTACGCGGCTTGTCAACGCTCTCCGGTATACTAGGCTCCACTTCCTCAATAGTTTTCTTAGATTTTCTAAAAGAAAATAGAGTCGGGTAGAATCAACTATATAATACTCGCTCAAAAAAAAAATTAACTAAATGAATGAATAAATTGAAAATTTAAAATAGAATTTATAATTAAATTTGAAGTAGAGACAAAACTCATATACTGATTTCACCAAATGAGCAAGTATTGCATTAAATAATTCTTACTTGTAGCAGCCGAAATAAACGCCCGTTCCAGTGGACAACACAATCATGCCCAGAAATACGATATAGTCAATTTCACCGAATCTGTAGTTATCCGTCTGTAATAAAATATTTATTATTATTTATTTTCTCTTTTTTTAGCGCATCCGTTAGATAATGTTGAGTTTTATCTCTAAGTGTGACTGGCAACTGATATAAATCAACACATATTTTCTAGACTAACAATGTTGCGAATTTTTTTTTTTTTTTGGTTTATTTAGTTACACCTTACAGTAAATATTATACATAGCTCCCATAAATCGTTTAAATGAAATAAAATAACTAAATAAAGCTGGCAAAAAACCAAACGATTTTGGCTTTAGTTAATAAATAAGATGCAATTTTCTGAAATTTTAATTTCTAATATTTAAGAATTAAAATTTTTTAAAAAATATATTAGTAGTATGCATATACCTTTTAAATATAAGAAAGAAGTTTTAATTAAACATTTTTTAGCTTTTCTTATCAAAAATTAGAAATCATTTTTTGCAATTTTCTACATTTCTAAAATATATTTCTTTCGATTGTTCTAATTAGCTTATAGATTACAAAAAAAAAAAAAAAAAAAAAAAAAAAAAAACCTTGCTTAATACTATAAATTATTCACTGCAAAACTGTTTTCCGATTCTGTTTGGTAATTGCCAATTGATTTGACATACGCAAGAATATGTACATCATGCTAATAAGAAACAGCTCACATAATAAATCTGTTTTGCATTAACACATATTCACTAACACTAATTAAGAGAAAGCTCGTTAATACGCTGGCTAAACTGCTATAACTTATCTTGTAGACTTTTTTTTTAAATACAAAAGCCTTTTAACGCCTTCTCAATGGGCCAGTATGACAAGCGGTCCCTACGGGGGGGACTTTAAACTTTTACGCAACGTCGAAAAAAACTTTATCACAATTTTGAACTTTGAAACGGACGCGGTTCAGACTGATATATATATATATGTATGTATATGTGTATGTAGATATAAATATGTAAATATTCATGTGTATGTATATTATTAAAAAGTTGGGGAATGACCTTTAAGCTAACGCGCTAACCGGTCTTGAGTCTTTAACTTACCGTTTCCATGTTGATATTCCCTTTATTCTTTACCGGTTGAAAATCGAAAGCAAAACAAATGAAAACAGAAAAAAAAAAACAACAACAAGAATTCACACCAAATGCCGCTAACAACAACAAATACGAAAACTGTGCGTCGCTGAGGAAGAAACAAAACACAGCGAAGGGGCAGAGAGAGCGAGATAGCGACAGTAAGAATGCAATATAGAAAAGTTCAACACAGTGCAATGAATTGGGTTTTATTTTTCATGAATGTAATATTCCATGTAATTTGGCACTAGAGCATAGATTTCAAATCGTAACGATATCAGTTGTTGTTTTTTATCGAAAACGAATCAACAAATAGAAAGTGGCGTTCTGTACAGCTGCTTGGGCAATTCTTTCAAAAGCTAAAAATCAAGACACGACACGCGTCACCCGCACCGATGCCGATACCAAATTCGTTTCCACGAGCCGAGCTGAGTGCGCCAAAAAATAAAACGAAGCAACAACCAATAACCAGAATCAACCGTTAACAGCGTACGCACATCGCCCAGTCCCGAATTGCACTGAGACCCAGTGCCGAGCGTTTGCGTTTGGTTTGAGGGCGCACAGCGCACAAAAGCTTACTCTCTCCCTGCCCACTTAAGAGTGAATGGTATGGGCACATGAGCATGTGTATATGTGTGTGTGCGTATGAACGTTGGCTAAGCACGTCAAGTGTTACAAGTTGACATAAAAGCTTTGCCAGCGAGAGAGCGTGTAAGAGTGAGAGTGAACGAGCAAGTGGGTGTGCGATTGATCGTCATTAAAGTATAGATGCACTTTGATAACGGTGCATTCTTAAAGAGATTGGGGAGTGGACTTTAACATGTCATACAATGTATGTATATGGATAAGAGCTTTTGTGTTTGCGCGTGCTAATGTAAGGAAAGCGAAAGTGGTCGACGACAGAAATGCAATAAGCTGATAGCATTGAAGTTAACTATCGGTACTTATTACTATTGAATATTAGAAGTGAATGAATAGAAGATGTAATTTGTGGGAAATGTTCTAAAATTTTGAAATTACATAAAAACATATAAATAATCCAATTGTATTATAAAATTGGTAAATTTTAAATATTTAATTTACTACAACACCCATCCTCCACAGAAATCTTTAAATATATTTTTGATATCATTTCTAATATATATTAGATCATAGTTCACCAATGGATACTCTTCTATTAGTATCACCATTATTTTCCTATGCATATATGTATGTAGATACACCGTTATTGCAGCTATGCATTTCAATAGATAGATATGAACGGACGAGCAATTGATGGAATTTTCGCGCTTGTCACTTGTGGTCGCTTTGAGTATTACCCATTTGGTTGGTAGTGTTCCAATGCCACCTGGTAGAGCCATTCCACAGCGAAACGAGTGTAAAATACAACTGGCCGCAATGCTACACATTTGACAGTTGTAGCCCGTTCGCAATCGCTGTCGCTGTCGCTGTCGCAGTCGCAGTCCCATTCGCATTCACGTTTCCATTTCCATTTGACTAACTGACGAATGTGTAATTAGATTAAGCATACGACGCTTTGGCCGTGCAGCTTCGAGTCAAGCCATAGGCAGTTGGTAATGGAACGCGCAGCTGTCAACTGAAATCACTCACAGTTATTTTCTCAATTTCGTATTGTGTTTTTCATAGCCAGATTCCATCGGTTGCATAAGCAACTAGCGAAGTCATGAGCAAGAGCAACAGCAAACTCACATTCAAGCGACACTCCAAGAGCAATCTCGTCGACTATGAGCGATTGCAGCTGTCAGCTGCAGCTCCAACTACCACAGCAGCAGCAGCAGCAGCAGCAGCTCCGACTTTTGCTCAAGTGGAAAAAATGCAGATGAAGCTGAGTGCGAGCAAAATAAAGCTGCAAGGAGCTGGCGCGCTGGAGAAACAGCCCGAGCAGGTGCAACAGGCGCAGCAGGTGGAGCAGCAGCTGATGCTGCTGGAGCTGGACGCACTGCGTCGCAAGTCGGCGCCACAGCTGCTCAGCTTCAGCATAGCGCCTGCTCAGCAGGTTGGCGCGGCTGCTAGCCAGGCAGTGCCACGCCTGCCCGCCTACGATTCGCGTAAGTGCATCCGACGCTCGCGCACGGAGCTGCTGGTCACCGATAGCAACAGTGATCCGAGCACCAGCAGCCTAACAAGTTCCACTTCACCTGAATCCCTGCTGGACAACGTCCTGAGTGAGGCGTCGGCGGCATCTGTGCCAAGCACCAGCAGTGCTAGTGATATAACTGTGGCGCCACCCCCACCTCCACCGCCACCTCCTCCCTTGCCGCCGCCTCCATCTAAGCTTCGATCATCTATAATTCCGCCTCAGCCCAGGCGCCTGCTTAACCTCAAATCGTCGCCAGAGCTGCGCGTCTCCCCACCCACACCCGATATGGAGGCTAACAGCCTGCTGCTTCCATCAGCTGCCGCCAGTGATTACTATGAGACCGCCTCGCAAATCTCACGCAGCTATACGCCCTCTCCAGCTGGTACGCCCCAAATCTCACCCTCCTCCAGCTTGAATCTGCCAGGTCAAGCAACAAGCTACGTGAATATCATATATCCCGAGGATCTGAAATGCGCCATATGCATGGATGTCTTCACGGATCCGCGGACCCTGCACTGCCTGCATTCCTTCTGCCTGCAGTGCTTGGTCAATGCGAATCTTCGAGAGGAGGCACTCTGGGAAGAGCACTCCAGCTACAGTCTGCTCCCCTCTACGCCGGACACGGCCAACGAACTGGCCACCATCTCACCAGCGAGGCAGCGGGGCAGCAAAAAGTCGTTGGATCGATTGGCACTGAGGGTAACTAGAATTGGATCAGGATGCTCTCTACAGACTTCAGTTAACGATTGCTTCTCTTCCAGGGCAAACGCTCGACCTCCGCCTGTTCCTCCAGCATGCGCTTGAACAACAGCTTCGCCAGCGATCCAGGAGCTGTACGTAGCATACGCTGCCACAGCTGCGAGTTCGTCACGGAGCTGCCAGCTCTGGGTGGAGTGCGACAGCTGCCACAGAACTATCTGCTAGTGCGACGCATTGAGGCACTGCGTCTGCAGGCGGGCGAGGATGTCATCTCGAAAGTCTGGTGCTCTCTATGCAGTGAGGAAATTAATGTAAGAATGGAAGAATCGCGGGAGCAGAGTGTGGGTGTGAAGGAGAGTGAGAGAGAAAGTAAAACAGGGGTAGATGTTAAGGTCGGAAAAGGAAAGTGAAGTAGATGATGGCTCTACCACTATCTCTCTCTCTCTCCCTCTGACTTTCCCTCAGGTAGTTCACATAGCAAAATCTTGGTCCTATAGAGGGAATCATATGGATGGAGTTACCTACTTCATTCATATCCCTGCCAAGCATAGTAATGATAGTTGGACAGATTGTAATCCCATGTGATGGCCCCATCAATATATTCTCCCCTTTCGTCTATCCCTTCAAAGGCCACATATCACTGCATCAGCTGCACTCTCAATCTCTGCTCGCTGTGCAAGGAAGCCCACGAGCGTCAGCGCAGCACCTCGAATCATCATATGCGCAACATACTCGAGCTGCGACGAGCACGCAAGCAGAAGCAGCAACAATTTGGATTGGGCGATAGCCGCCAGGTGCTGCTCAAGTGTGGACTGCACGGCTTCGAGCTGAAGTCCTTCTGCATACCCTGCCAGCAGGTGAGTCCCTTTGGTCAATGACAATCGAGGGACTTTGTAAGATCAGCGTGTTTCCATTTAGCTCGCTTGTCCGGATTGCTTGGTGCTGCAGCATCGCAACCATCGCCACGAGACAGTGGCCAAGGCCATGAGTCAACTGCAGATGGCCAAGAAGCTAAGCGATGCCACGGAGCAGACGCGTCCGCTTTGCCAATATGCGGAGCACTCGATCGAACGACTGCGCGAGATAACGCACAGCATCAATGCGAGATGCGATGACATTCAGGCCCAGGTGGAGAGCTACATGAATCGCTACTTTGAGGCACTGCAGGCACATCGCAACACGCTTCTGCAGCAGGTCAACCGTGCAAGGGAGTCCAAGGTGGAGCTCATCATTAACCAGCAAATGGAATTGGGTGAGAAGCCCACGGGGTTAGAGTAGGGGCAAATGCAAGGGAAAGTAGACCTGATTAGAGACCAAGTAATTGAGTATCCTTATGGGCTTCCTAAGTTGCACTTGCTGTCTGTCACGAATGTATCTGAAATCTGAAATTCAATTAATATCTGCACTTAATCACATACTGATCTTCTAGAGAGACGCACGCAACATGCCATGGAAGCGATACGCTTTGGGCAGGAGCTCTCGGAAATTGGGGCCGATGTTGAGATACTAAGTTTCGCACGAATTCTATTGAAACGCTTCGAGTACTGTCAACAGTTCAAGCCGCCCGTCGATCCCAAGGTGTGTATGCCATAGGGTAGATCTAGTAACTAAGGAAATTCTATAAGTAGGGAAAGGTACATAGCTTACCATAAATCCTGCTAGCAAAGCAAATATTTTATGTTTTGTAGCAACTGTACCTACCCGTACATTAGGCATGTGCTCGGTACAGTCCCGCCGTACTTCCTTATAGCATTGCTAGTTGTTTTCATCAACGATCTGTATCTAATAGCAATCCCTTACAGATCTCAGATTCGCTGCACTTTCTATCCAAAATCCGCGCGCCGGGCACTAAGGAGCAGCACGATATACCTCTATACGGCATTATAACAATGCAAACCGTCGAACCGTCGCTGTGCACCCTACAATGGGAGGGGTTTTCACAGCTGCGTCTGCATCGGAAGGTGGATCTGCAATTGCTCTCGCGCGATGCAGATGGCGTGGCGCTGTGTCATGGCGGATTGGAGATCAATTGCATGATTAAGTACAAGGATGCAAATGTGAAGTACCTGCCCGTCGAGGTATCCGATCATCGCGATGGCACCTACAGCATCTCCTTCACGCCCGACACGCAGGGTACCCTAATCTTGATGGTCTCCATCAATGATCGGCCCATCAAGGGCAGCCCCTACACCTTTCACTCGCGTCAGGTGCGTCCGCATACTGGAATTTACCACTGTTGCGCCTTCTGTTCCAGCAAGGGCAGCAAGAGTGTCAAATGCTCCTGCGAAGGACGCATGCCTGGCTACAGCGGCTGCGGCCATGGCCATGCAGGGCATCCAGGACGCCGACATTGGTCATGCTGTGGCAATGTGCTGGAGAATTCTGAGTGCAGCGTGGCCAACAAGCTGCTCAATTCCTAGAATGTCCAGTTTCTACATTCCTGTAAATCCCCGACTCGACCACAAAGAAGCGCTCGTTCATCGATTTTCCGTTTACTCAAAATTTTGTAGTTAATGTTTATTTGTTGGAATTGGATGATAAAAATACATAATTTTCAAGTATATTATGCTGACAAAATATATTCGTGAATAATAAAATCCTGGTGTGACACTTAGTCTTCGTTGTCCGAATACCAAGAGAGCCGCTCCTCATAGAAGCGAATTACCATTTGAGGTATCTTCACGTTGGCCACCGTCGATGGCACCATCTCCGCCTGATCGACGCCCTTGAATTGGATAAGGAATGTTAGCCGCCCATTATTATCAGAGGCGCCCAATATCTTTTCAGCCTCCAGGCCACGATCGAAGCCAGTGCCACCAGCGGGTACTAGATCACCACCATCCTCTGAATCGACGCGCTTTGTTTTATTACTCGCGGGTGCAGCTAAAACATAGGCATTATTATTAGTCATTTTACATATACATATATGTATATATTGAGTAATCTGTGTATATACATATATACATATATTGTATAATCTATGTACTAATCACTGCCTACCTGGTTCCTCGGACTTACGCTTGCCGCCGGCGCCACCAGCGCTACCAGCAGCGCCGCTGCCGCCGCCACCAGTACTGCTGCTGTTGGTAGTTGTTGTACTGGTGCGTCCCGTCTCCTTAACCTTGGCACTGCTGCCGGGTCGATCTTTCTTTGAATTGGTCGAATTTGTAGACGCTGCGTTTGCCTGCCAAACACGCATCATATTATCAACTTGCGAAAACAGCACTATCTAAGTTTCACACGCAACTTACCTCATCTTTGCGACTCAGCTCATATTGTTGTATGAGATCCTGGCAATCCAGGTTTCCCTCCGGCTCCCAAGTGTTTTCAGTCTCTGGATAGCCCTTCCACTTAAGATAGTATTCCACCTATGAGTGTGTATTAAAGCGAGCAAATTATTTCACAATTCTCTTTCCCGTGCTACGTTATACAAACCTTTCCCTTGCGCACACGACGATCTAAAATTTTTTCCACTGCATATTCCTCCTCCTCCTCCTCTTCACCGCCAGAGGATGGGTTGTTGCTCTCAGGATTATCAGCCTTCTTGCCCATTTTATATGTGTATGTATGTGATTTTTACTCTAAAGCTGTACCATAGAAAATATAGAAGCGCGCATGTATGCATATGTGTAGTTACATTTGTATGTATGTATGTACGGCCAAAAAATAACAATGTGCTGAAAATCGAAATAGAACATGCGCACGCTTACCAGGAAACTTTTAATTTTAATTTAACTTTCACCAAATAGTTTTACACTTTTATCTTAATATTCTTACAGCGACATACTAACTAACTCAAAATACGTAGAAAAATGCGCGTCTCGACAAATTATGCCGCCGCTCAGTTAGAAATAGAATGCGGTAGATTCGGCGTCTAGTCGCCTTTTACGCGAATGTTCACATGTGAATGGCAAAATGTTGTAGCGTGCTGTGAATGACAACTTTGTGGACGCAAACTATTTGCGCCAAATTCTTTTTATCGTCGGCGAGAAATTGAAGTCACAAATTGAAATAAAAATGCCAAAAATCAAGAAGGCTGAAAGAAAATTGTCATCCGACAGCGATAGCGGTCCGGACGATGTAAGTTTTACATGATTTCATGAAATGACACACTTATATTTCAAGTGCATCCGCAAACTAAAATTTGCAGCGTAATCCACCGCCGAACAAAAAGTCAAAGGAGAGCGCCGATGTTAAATCGAATAAGAATGATAGTGGAGATGACAGTGGCACCCCCACATGGACTCTGGAGGGCATGCGTCAGGTACGCATTAACGAGTTTCGTGGTCGTAAAATGGTTGACATACGCGAACATTATGAGAAGGATGGGAAAGTCTTACCGGGCAAGAAAGGCATTTCCCTGACGTCTTCACAGTGGAAAAAATTACTAGCAGTAGCTGATGATGTTACTCGTGCTCTCGAAAAATGAGGCCAAATTAACATAGACAACAAATAATAATTAGTACTTAGCAGCTTTGTACATTTAAATAACTACACACTAATAAACATGGATCTTAAACATACATACATACAAATGTAATTATAGTAGTATATCTTAAAAGTACACAGCAAGTAAAATTATAATGGTTATTAGTATAAGAAATGGCAACCAATTCTTGATGAAGCCGCAGAAGTTCACATATTGTCCACACACGAACATCCAGAAGCATAATATAATCATATTCCAGCTGGTGCGATTCAGGTAACGCATATTGCACAGTGCTGTGGCCACATGCGAGTGGCAATTATCACAAAAGAGATTGTGCATGCGGGTGCCATAGAGCACCGAGGCCTTGGTTACGCCTTCATCCCAGGCAAAGGAGCCGCCTTCGACATTTTTCGGATGCAAGCGCATATAGCGTGTGGGACGACCGAATGCCATGTTATCCTCGGTGACCACATATGGTCCAGCGAAATCTCGAATGACTCCATTGCTCATACAAATTCCCATGTGTCCGATGAATGGGAATATCCAAGTAAGCACTGGTATCGGAGTCCAGACAATACAATATGGATAACGATCTGAAGTCCGATCGATCGGCGGCAATCGCTGCGGCAAAGGCTCATCGGCACCACCCATTGTTCGTTCAATGTCTTCTTGCGGCTGCGTCTCGCTGGACTGCGACATATTAAAAGAATGTACGAGAAAAAGCAATCAACCAGTACGACTCATTAAATGATTGCGTTGATATCAATACCAATTTTCCGATTGTCATAAAGGACTGATAATGTTGGAAAACTCACAAACACCCACAAATGTATGCACATACACATACAAATATTTTTGTTTACAATGCTAACGTGTTATCGACTTGCTTTCGATATTGCTTTAAATACCTCTGAAACAGCTGACTGTGCTACAGGTCAAGTTCCCTATAACGAATGTAAACTATTCATCAGAATTGAGGTCAGATGTCGCAAGGTCGTTAAAATACACAACTGATAGACACTTGATATGTGTTAAAGCGTAGAAATGATCTAGAAAGCAAATTAAGCTGCGACAGGCGTTCGATTTCAATACACTATAAAGGTTTCAAATAGTACCGAAAGTAGAACGCAACATACATACATTCTACAGATTTAGCGCTGCAATTACACCATTTGGAAAAAATAGAACAATGACGCAGGTGTTCATAAACGGAGCCACAGATGCAGCCAATGTGCGGGAGCATGACAGCCTAGGTGCCAAAGAGACTGGCTTTTTAAATTACTATATATACATGTATGCATACATAGTTAAATAATACCTTTCTGTTACAGATTCCTCCATACAGGAGCTCATTCGTGCTGCTGCAGAGGCACGCAATCACGCCTATTGCCCATACAGTAATTTTGCAGTTGGCGCTGCGATACGAACGAGCGACGGCTCCATTTACACTGGTTGCAATATCGAGAATGGCGCCTATGCAGCTAGCATATGTGCGGAAAGAACGGCTGCGGTGAAAGCCCTAAGGTAAGGGTGATGTTGATATAACCAGCTAGCGATGTCCCAATAAGAAAACGTTCCTTTCAGTGAGGGCAAACGTCAGTTTGTGGCCTGCGCGGTTGTGGCACAGCAGGACAATGGCTTTACAACGCCCTGTGGTGTCTGTCGACAGTTTCTATCCGAGTTCGCAAGCAGTGGCCGGGACATAGCCCTGTACGCAGCCAAGCCAACCAATCTACCGCTCCGTGTACTCTGCACCAGCGTGCTGCAGCTGCTACCAAACGGCTTCAGCTTCTCCAGCAGCAAGTGAAGCTCATACATACCATACCTTCAACGATTTTATACCATGTGCAATATATTATGTGAATAGCGTTACTCCTATGTAGATGTTTATGCCTTACGAAACACTTTGTGTGAATACCCACATTTGAAGCGAGCTGGAATTGTGAAGCAACCCTCTTTTGATGTTATACGTACTATCACAATACATTCGCATTAAAACAACTATAGGCACTCACGCACACATACCCAGTTTGTAGTTTTCTCTCAATGTATGTATGTATGTATGATTTGTTATGGACTGTGCGCGCTCTTCGAACGGGCCGTTATCAATGGCTAGCAGCTGCTAACGGCTTGCACTTTGGCTGTATATTTTTGTTGACTACCTCAAAGCAAGCGGACGCAAAATACTGTCCATTTGCCATTGGACGTTCGTAAGCAACACACGGACCCGCACGCAAAGAACGTATTTTTTTTTAGCTAAACAACTGAAATAATTTATAAATAACAACAACCGTCGCCCCCGCCAACGCCAACGAATCAAAACTAATTTCTGTATAAATTATGTCGCATCTATTGAATAGCTTGGCACAGCCCGAGGATAAAGAGGCCATCAAACTCTACGGCGAGTTGGGTAAGTGGTGATCTATTTGTAGCTGTTGACGTATGTATGACGTATTGATAGCTTATGACATATCGCGTTCTTTACGCAGATGTAACGGTCCAGGAGCTGATACGTGCCGCCCACCAGGTGCGCCAGCGCGCCTATGCGCCGTATAGTCAATTCAAAGTGGGTGCCGCCTTTCGTGCCAAAGAAAACAGCCAGCTAATCTTTACTGGCTGCAATGTGGAGAATGCTGCATTTACGCCAACATCGTGCGCCGAGCGTACGGCCATTGCCACGGCCGTCAGCGAAGGTTATCGCCAGTTCTCAACCGGCGCAGTGGTCGCCTTTCAGCGAGATAGCTTTGTATCGCCCTGTGGTGTTTGTCGTCAAGTTATCAGAGAATTCGCGGGCACCACTGATATACCCATCTATATAGGCCGGGCCAATGACGAACAGTCGCCGCAGGAGCAACAGGAGGAGCCTTTCCGCAGTGACGATCCAATCCTTTGTACAAGCATTTTCAACCTATTGCCCCACAGTTTCCACACCTACATAGAGAACTAGAAAAATTGCAAGACAGTACCAACTATGTTGTACAATATTTTTTTAAAAATGCAATAAAAACTCTTATTTTATTCAATAGAAAATTGAGTTATGATTTTAGTTTAGCTATTCAACTTATTATACATTTGTTGTTCATTTTATTTTTGTGTTTAATAGTTTGTTCATTGCTTAAATAAAGTATTTTAAATTTATGCTAATATACTAATTTAAAATAAATAATTATTGTTATTTATTTTGTAATTTATTTGTAAATCTGATTCTTTATGAATTTGTATACAACTCAATGAAATGAATTCATGCTGAAATACCTAATCGCGGGAAATCACTTTTTCTAAAATATATTTAACCCAATAAACATTAATCATGCAGTGAACTTTTAGAAATTGCATCCATTAAAACTCTCTGAATCTAATCGGATTTGTCAGGTTATCGCCTAAAAATCCAAGAATAATAGTGAGAGAAGTGCAGTACGTCGATGAAAATTTGCTGAACCTGGGACTGGACAAAACGAATCTTGAAACCTAATCAATCCGTCAATAATGATAAGGGAAAAGTGAAATTCAGTATTATTATCAGAACGAATTGTTCATTAAATAACAATGAAGGAAGTTTGGTGGTAATAACACAATTCATTTGTTGAAATTTAAGTTTAAGATATAAGAGTGTATCATCAAAAAAATACATGCATATAGAAAACATAGTAGGCCTTTATAGCATGAACATGCGGTCAATTCGATAATTTTATATAGAAATGTTTATGTTTTTGGCCTAATGCTAGGACGACTCTACAAATTAAAATTAAAATATATAGTTTATAAGAACAAAAACAGAAGTAATATACTAATGTCGCAGAAACGTAAAGAGCTGAAGAAGTGCATGAAACGTCTCGATGCGCTGCAGAAGGAATTAGCGAAGCAGAAGACATGCAGGAAGCTGAAGTTCTATATGGATCAGCTGAAGGAGCTGCAACGTGAAGTGGATCGACGGCAGCCATGTCGGACGGGATTCCCAGTGAGCGAATCGGTTATGCTGCCACATCCCATTAAACTTTGCGAATATACCATACCCTTCAGTCAACTGGGTGAGCAAGTGTGCCAGCTTGGAGGAGACAGCTTTTGCTATCAGTTTTTCCGGCTTGAGTGCCCTTCTTCCCTTCTTCACTTAAACATAATTCTTTTTTTTCTTCACAGATAACTGCGGCCGTGAGCTATTGGAGGATGCACTGAACGCACGGTGCTTCGCCTATGCTCCGTATAGCAATTTCAAGGTGGGTGCCGCATTTCGCTCGAAGGACGGTAAGGTCTTCACTGGCTGCAATGTGGAGAATGCGGCGCTCACACCAGGCTGCTGTGCAGAACGAACGGCTATGCTGAAGGGCATCAGCGAGGGTTGCAGGGCCTTCAATGCCGGCGCGGTGGTGGCCTATCATCCGGCCGGCTTCTCAACTCCTTGCGGTGTCTGTCGTCAGTTTATGAGCGAGTTTGCGAAGCTAGATGTACCCATTTATATAGCGCAGGCGCCAGAGTCGAGTGCCCCAGTGCCAATGTTCGAGGACGATGCGGAGGTGCTTGTCACGTCAGTTTATCACTTGCTGCCCCATGCATTTACGTTATAATAACTTTGTGAACGTTACTTGTGTATATTAAATTAAAATATATATTTGGCGATTATCAACTGAAAAAGTAAATGCAATCTTAAACATATTTGCGAACCGGATCGCCGGAGCCGTAGATGCCGTACTCGCTCGACTTGGCAAACGGAGCAAATGGCTCGGACACGAGCACGGGCTGCACATCCGTTGTATCATAGTCGATGTATTCCTTGCTCAGCCTGGGGTTCAAATAGTTGGCACGAACCTCGGTGATCAGGCCGGTGTGTGGAACACATTTCAGCTGACTTGGGTACTCCAGGCGACGCTTTGGACAGGCGAGTGCATTCGTCTCATCGCACATAACTTCATCCGCTACGCGAGTGACATGCGTGGTGGTTTCCCCGCCACGCTCTGCCCAATTCCAAAAGGTGATAGTATCTGGGGCGGCAATGCTGGCCTTGATATCTTGCGGCGTGTAATGGACGTAGGAGAGATTATATGTAGTCGCCGCTGGATCCAAATACTTGGTATAGCCAATTTTGGAACGATCAATAAGTACTTTGGTGGTCTCCACCGGAGTGGGCATGCGAATTGGTTCCTGGTCTGCCTCGAATGGGAGGTCAACGAAGGTAAATGCCTCCTGGGAGACGCTTATCAGTGGCTTTGTCTTGCGCTTAATGAAACGTAAATTGCCCTCCTCGAAACGCTTCATGTATTGCGTTTTCATATTAAGCGAAGGATTCCGCAGGACATTCGGATCGGGATACTGCATGGAGAATATGTAGATGTGAATACCAGATTCTCAGTTCATCTAAAGCCGCAACTCACCTTCCATACATAGTTGCTTGATATTTCAGTCAGCTGCTTCTCATGCAACAAAGGATCCCTAACAAAAATGCCCTTGTTGGAGCATTCGCTGGGGGCGTTCAGCTTGCTGCCCAGTCGAGTGTCCGTGAGGTGGCGATGTCCACGATATGTGGAAGTACGCCAATCTGGGGACTTATCGCTGGCCGGCAGCTTCGGATCAAAGCAACCAAACTCATCCATGATTTTAACAACAATTTTCAATTAAACGTATTCAATAAATATTTAACGATGATAACAATTTTCAATTAGTTTTTGGTTGGGTTGTTAGGCGGAAAATTTCGATGGGGGTCTTCAAGTACACATTGCCCTGGCAACGTTCACCAAACAGTATAGATATACAATAATAATAATAATATAAATGTGATGCCAAAAATGCTTTGACAATATTTAAAAGGCCTATGATGTATATATGTATATATAATATATATTATGTATTCAATGTTTATACAATATTAAATATATAGTTCATAAAGGAATGCCGTTATACAATATCTATATATACATATATATAAAAGCGATCTGTTTCACAAACCAAAATTCATATTCGCTTATATATACATATACATAAATATACGAAAGCTAGATCTTAATTATATGCGATATATGTATATGTATCTGCATATGCACACATACATATAAATATATATATAATATATATATTTATATATGTCGTTAATAAGAGATAATAAAACTGTTTGCTTAGCAAAAACCAATTGATTTACTCCTTGGAGGGGGCCTTGGCTAATAATTTATGGTGTGTGTGTGTAAACAATGTGTGCAAATGATGAAAGAAAGCTTCAGCTTTTCAGGCGATTTCCTTGAGGGCCAGCAGCGATTGGCGTAGATAATCATATTGGCTTTTAGCATGCTTGATCTCCAGATCGGATAGCTCAACGAGACTGCAGAAAAGTTGAACTTTGTGAATTTATATATCAAATAAATACAATATAAATACCTCTTTTTAAATGCTGCCACGCGTCGATTGCGGAAGCCAATCAGCTCTTCCTTGCCGCAGGCGGACATGGACTCAAACTTCTCACAAGCCTCGGCTTGAGCAGCTTCAGCCTGCATTAAACAAGACAAGCATTAACAGGACTTATTTAAGCAATTAAGTATATACAAAGACATGCATAATGTTTTACATAGGACTTTCTAAAAGGCATGCAGCAAATGCAACTAAATGTGTAGGTGACGAAATATGTTGAATTTGGAATTTGCAAGCATTAGACTAGGATGACCAATTGATGTGTTAAACGTTAAATGCCAAATACCTCTTGCACCTCCAAAGGCTGCAGCGGAAGACACAACAACAAGAACAACACGAAAAGAGTGAGCCACAAAGTAGAAGAAAATTTTTCAATACATTTGCCATTGCAGCGTCGACCATAATTGTTTCAAAATTGGTTTGTTAAGAGTTGGAAAAATAGATAGGTAAAAGAAAATATTATGCTCGACCTAGCTGAGCTGCTATAGCCAGACAGACAAACAGCTAAATTAATTAGGAAAGTCGGCAGCTAAACACAAGTAGATTTCTAAAGGAATTAATTAGGAATCTTATTTAAAATATAGCTGGATTAATAGTTTCGAGCTGTATGCTTAGCTATAACTATATATGTATATGTAATTTGATGCTGGAGACAGACTTTAAGCCCTGCTTATAAATGGCAACAAGTTATTCGATATTAAAGAAAATCTTCGATCTAGGAATTCAGAACAGATGTTGTTTAAAGCAGAAAATATATCGAATAATAGTTTAAAAGCACTAAATGTGATGTAAATTGCCAGCTTTTCGATATTGAAGATATAGAAGAGAATTATTAATGTATATTGTCTGCTCAGCTGTTAAGCCAAAGGAATTCGCTTCCAAGCACCGGTGAGCATATAGAGAAAAAGATTTTAGAAATACGAAAGGAAAGGAAGAGCTGCTCTTTAACAGATATTTACCGCATGCACATCCTTGTTCTTAGAACGCGCCTTCTCCAAGTTGCGATTGGCTGTCTCGTAGGCAGCCAAACAGCGTAGGCGACGTATCAACAAAGCCTTTGCTGCATTGCTGTCGCGCTGATAATAGCGCAAAGTGTCGCCGAGCTTCAAATCCTGATCGCTTGCCACGCGTGTCTCCAGATTCTAAGCAGGCAAAGATAAACAACAATTAGCTAAAGATTATATGAAAGACTATTATGTTGACCTTTATGCGTTCAAACACCTCCGCAGACTTGGCCACAAAAGTTTCCATATTCCCCTTTTCCGTTGTAGAGAGCTCTGTGAGGGCATTCGATATCTTCTGATGAGAATAGCCCACATCTTTGTGTCGCTGCGTCATCTTCTCAGTGCGTGATGCTGCCTCGCGCAAATGGCCGTGGTATTCGGTAAGAAACTGCAGTTCGTTCTCAAAGAAATCGTTGACATCACGCACAGTAGCACTCAACAGAATCTCATCTGTTGTCTTGCCCAGAGATTTAACGAAGCCTCCAAAGATGGCCATCTTCTTGCGTGGCTTGGCGCACAGATCTTGATCGTATTCCAAAAATACCTTTAGGTGCTGATCGACACGAAAGACGGGATGACTAGCCAAACGACGCAAAAAGACCTCATGCATAGCAACAGTTTTCTTGAATGTGGCCAGATACTCGCTATGACAATAAAGCACACAAGTTGTAAATCGATTCAATGCACTCTCGAAAGGTCGAACTTACGCCTCCAATTCGGATTTCATTTTCTTGAACTCTTCCTTAGTCATATTGCCTTCTCCTTCGCCCAGACGCTGTAGCTTCTCACGCGATGCATCGAAGTCGGGTCGTGGCGGACAGGGCGGTATCTATATAGATGAAGTCTTATAAAATTAATAATTTAAATTTAATTTATAGTCTCCTCACAATATAGCCCGCATAGTCTTCATTCTCCTCGATGCGATCGTGCAACCAAACGAATTCTTCATGCTGGCGCACCACATTATTATCCTTTTTAGCAAAGCCAGGCAGTGTGGTGCGTGTGTGCACGGTAAATTTAACCTTTTCTTTTTCACTGAGCGCATCCGAGATTTCAACATGCAGCGCATTCTCGCCTAATGCTGCAGGTGTTACAGGTGCCGACGATGAGCTGTCAGGTGAAGTGGCACTTCCGCTTCCATTTGTTGCTGTTGCTGGAGCCAAAGGATTTGGCGACGAGATTTCCATTGTACCCCCATTATTGGTAACGGGACTATTCAATATGTTTGATTCATCCGTGCCGTCCTATACGAGACAACAACAACGAAAAAACTTATACACACACTCAATTATACGCCCATTAAACTGATAAGCAGCTCTTTGTGTACGCATTTCCGCTGCAATTAAGCGGTGCGCAATCAAGCTGCGTTAATCATCAGCCTTTAACTTAAAAACCATTCTATTTTTTTTTTTTTAACTTACCATCATTTTCTATAAATATATTTTTTTATAACAATAATTTCAATTTAATAACTGGCCTGCGTTTGTGTACGTCGAACTGATTGGTGCTGCCAGATCAATGAGCTTTTCCATAGCAGTGTATTCTGATGGAAGGTAGTGCATATGCGAGTACTCAAATGAGCTATCCAACTGTGTGTTTGTGACGTCATGCTATAATGATTTCTATGATGTACATATTTTTGCGCTACCTTTTAGCTGCATAATAATTCTGTAGCGGGTGGCAACTGTTTCCCACGTATGTACATAAAGAAAAATTGTTTATACCGCGCACCAACTCGCCTTTTGGAAAAAATAAATAAAATTTCGGTTTAACTCAGATAGTTAACATGTCCGCAAGCGATGGAGCTACGGAGAGCAAACAAGTCCGTCTGTCCAACAATCACAATAGCAAGGATTTGAATGGAACAGCAGGCGTTGCCGGCGGAGGTGACGCAGCCAATGCTCGTGACAAAATAGCGTTGATAACCGGCATAACGGGACAGGTATGTGTGTGTGTAAAAGAATGTGTTTACTTGTTACATACATACGTGGACATTAAGACATGCCGAACAGATTAATAAATAAGTGTGTATAACACATTTCCGCAATCATTTGATAAATACACTGACAAAAAGTATTCTAGTTATATCAGAAGATGTGTAACAGTTAAAAAATTAAAACACAAACAATTAATGAAATGGCCCAAAGATCATAAAAACGCATTTCGTGGCAACGCTGTTTATGTTTGTAGAGATCTTCGTTAACTAGTTTTTAATTAAAACAAATATAACGTATAAGCCACTAGTTAGATGGGTAGTAAGGGTATTCAACATGGGACTTTTTGAAAAAAAAAATGTCACATTATTTGAGTTACATGTCGCAACTTTAGCATCTTTTACTTACAGGATGGTTCCTATCTGGCCGAGTTTCTGTTGAAGAAGAACTATGAAGTGCATGGCATCATTCGACGTGCCAGCACGTTTAATACAACACGCATCGAGCATTTATATGCGGATCCGAAGGCACACAAAGGCGGTCGCATGAAACTGCATTATGGCGATATGACGGACAGCAGCAGCCTGGTGAAGATTATCAATATGGTGAAGCCGACGGAGATTTATAATCTGGCTGCACAATCGCATGTGAAAGTCTCTTTCGATTTGAGCGAATATACGGCTGAGGTGGATGCAGTTGGCACATTGCGCATACTGGATGCCATACGGACATGTGGAATGGAGAAAAATGTTCGATTCTACCAAGCGTCCACGTCAGAGCTGTATGGCAAGGTTGTGGAGACGCCACAGAATGAGCAGACACCCTTCTACCCCCGTTCGCCCTATGGTAGGTAGGGAACATAATATTTACAGTGAACAATTTGCTTATCTTCTTTCCCATACAGCATGTGCCAAGATGTACGGCTTTTGGATAGTGATCAATTACAGGGAAGCATACGATATGTATGCCTGCAATGGCATACTATTCAATCACGAGAGTCCACGACGTGGCGAAAACTTTGTAACACGTAAAATTACCCGTTCGGTAGCGAAGATTTTGTTAAATCAAATGGAATACTTTGAGCTGGGCAACTTGGACTCGAAACGTGATTGGGGACATGCCAGCGACTATGTGGAGGCCATGTGGATGATGCTGCAGCGTGACACGCCTGCAGATTATGTGATTGCAACTGGTGAAACGCACAGCGTGCGTGAATTTGTGGAGGCGGCATTTAAGCACATCGGACGTGAAATTACGTGGCGGGGCAAGGGCGTAGAGGAGGTGGGCGTAGAACGCGATACGGATATTGTGCGCGTCCGCATCAACCCAAAGTATTTCCGACCCACCGAAGTGGATCTGCTGCAAGGCGATGCGTCAAAAGCTAAACGTGAGCTCAACTGGACGCCAAAAGTTAGTTTCTTGGAGCTGGTCACCGATATGATGAACGCAGATATCGAACTGATGAAAAAGAATCCCATTGCATAGATTGTGGATCGCAACAGGGCATGAACTGGCACAAAGTTTCATTTATACATATACATTATATATATTGATATATAGGCTTAAGAATGTAAAGTGTTTTATGTTTCCTCGACGGGATTTGCAATCATTCCTCTTTTACTACTATATCGTGAATGTCTTTCTATTTCTGTCTATATGCTGTTTTCTTAAATGTGCGTAAATATACACTTGCAATAAATATGTTTAAACACCAAGGTTGATTCAGGTATTAATTTTGACGGACTGGATAAATCCAGTAGTGTTTTAATATATTAAATTTCAACATATAACCAGTAGAAGCTGACTGAATGCAAAGTCCTTTACGTTTCCTTCTTGCCAAACGGATTTATTTTCGACAACCAGCTTGAAGACGGGGACGACGATTCACTGTAACAGAATTACACATTTAGCTCTTTACTGGAGCATGGCCAGAATGGATACTTACAGTTTTGTCAAGGCATCAATATCCGCATCGCTGTGCTCGCTATGGGAAACCGAATCTCTTGGATCCTTTTTACCCGCTTCCGCAATTCCCGCCTCGCGCAAACGCTCGATTAATTTACTACGAAACTCAACTTTATGGGGAATCACCTTTTCGGCAGCGCGCAACTGATTTTGCAGTTTACGTATAGCTTCGAGGTATGTGTGGCCATACCAATCGATCTCCTCGGATGTATATGATGCCAGATACGGACTGTATTCCTTGAGCACCTCACTTTGATGATTGGGTTCGGCAGATAGGGCTGGGCAGCCCATTTGCAGCGACTTCAATATTTTGCGTTTCAGCTTCAATGCCAAAGCTGAACGCAAATCACATGCCAAGTTCTTGAGTAGATAGTGATCAAAGCCGTGACACTCGTGGATCTGTTCCAACGTACGTTCCGTAACTACTACCGACATGTACTCATTGAGCACCTGACTGTGCACCACGGAGCGTCGCAACGTTGGCACCCAGAAATGCGGCACACGTCGCTTTGTGGGCTGGCGCTTTTGGAAGCCTTTGATCACTGCCTCACCGCCCCATATACCCTGGTGGGACTCCGGCGTATCGATGAGTGGTAAGGGTATGCTTTGAACGGGTTTGATAGCGTTGGTCACTTCGTCCCGCTCCCACTCACTCTCCTTGGGTATATAATGCACCGCCGCTGGCTTTGTTAGCTTCCATTCGCGCCAGAACTTCTTGTATGCTTCCGGCAGCTGGGCTCCGAGACCCTTCTCGAAGCGACCTGGACGCTTAAATCCATTTAGAAGCTTAACGCCCTGATAAACAATATCAATTTATAATCGAAATATGTATTAACAAGAATGCGTTGCGATTGCGTCACAAAAACGCGGAAGCTTTCGACTTCCACAGATACCAACCTGCGGTGTTGCGTGGGCCATTCTCTATGGTGCAATCGGTATGTTGACAGATTACTTTTACAACAATAAAATTTTGTTTATTACTCTAAAGTTATAAATATATTTTTTTTAGTTTTTTGTTTCTGCCAAGCTTATCGTACGTTTTCGTCTGCCTCCCGTTTGACACACAAACAGCTGATGCGTGCCAACGTTTAACTGTGAATGACAATATTGCAATAATATTTTGAAACAGTCTGGCAGCCCAAGTGCTCCATCGAAATCACAAAATATATTCTAGTAAACACACAACGACATGTCCAAGCCAGATTCAGGTAGAAAATATCTCAACAAAAGCAAGGCATTGTTTTTTAAATTATTTTGTTTCCTCAAAACATACATAGGTGAAGCATCCAAGTCCGGCAATGCACCACCCTACAGCTTTAACTATGATTACGCTACCTCCATGGTTCGTTTTAGTTAGAGCGTATTGCGATTGTGTTTTAATGTTTCCATTCCCAGCGAGCTCCGCCGCCCACGTACGAGCAGAGCCAGCAGCAAGGGATTAGCAGTGCACCAGCCGCAATGCCTATGCATGTGCCTAGCAATCAGTATTATGGAATGACGCACCACCAACAATTGCCTGCGATGCATCAGGGTCAGCAGGGATACGGCTTGTATGGACCCAGCACCTCTGCAGGAGCTGCTGCAGCGCATGTTTTAAATATTGATTCACGAGCTACTTTGCGGACCACAGTTTCGGGTGCTGTTGTTGTGCCGCCACCTCCCCCTGGTTGCCTACCCACACCTGCACAACTGGCTGCCATGCAGGGCAAGCCGGTTGTGGTGCAGCAAAAGAAGCGTTCCTTCTTTTAAGGTCTTGACAAAAATCGGCTGCAATGACTCGAATGCCTCCTGCTACTTATTATATACATATATATGCTTTTAATGTTTTACTTAATAAATGATATTTCGTCTTGTTCTCGCATATATTTGAAAGTTATCTATGCACATGTACATGGCGCGCATCGACGTTGATGACGAAAAATTGTGGAACTACTAACAACTACGAACCGGGCCGGAATTACTCGAAAATATTCTCAAAGTATGTACTATCAAATGTCTGGACACGCACGAAACCATCTTCGCCACCGGAGGCGTAACTCTTGCCATCCGGATGGAAGGCCAAACTGTTGATGGGACCAAAGTGTCCCTTGAGACGAGCAAACTCCTCTTCGTAGATCAAATGGAAGAAACGCGAATCGAATTTGCCCGCCTTCGTTGACGTTGTGGTCACCTCCATAGCATCCTGACCACCGCCAAGCACAACATGATCCAGTATCGGACTAATTGCAGCTGAATTCACTGGCCTCTCTGTTTTGTAGGTCTTCAGGCACATCAGAGACTCGGAATCGAACAGCTTGGCTGTGGTATCCTTCGAGGCGGTCACAAACATGGTGCCATCTTTGCTTAACTGCATGTCATTAATGCCCGCCGTGTGATCGGAGCCGGAGTCAACAACCTTTTGTCCCTTGCGGATATCCCAAATGGCAATGTTACCATTGTCATGACCTAAAAGTAAAGTTAATTATTTCTGAGCGCCACTTGAGCTATCCTTTGTACTTGCCTGTTATGATAGTCTCATCAAGGGGTCCCCACAGCATGGAGGTGATTTTTGACTCAACCATGGGTATACGAAGCGTGGGCGTCTGTTCAGATAGAGATGAATCTGCATTGCGTACATCGATGATGAAGAGCTCACAGTTCTGACCCATCGCCTTGTCCGTGGAGTACGCTGCCTGGTTGCCGGAGAAACTAAAATTGCATGTACGCACCGAAGATTTTGCCGCTATGGAAGCAATCACAGTACCATATTCGACATCCCAAATTTTGGTGGTCATATCGCCGGCACCGGTGATTAGCTTCCTAGTCTCCCAGTCCACATCTAGGCACCATACGGCTCCCTGATGGCCATCGTAGGTGCCGAGACGTTCACCGTTCAACGAATACCAGACATTGGGTTTCTGATCTTTGGAACAGGAGAAGAGCAGATCGCCTTCACGATTGTATTTGATTTGCGTTATGGAACGCTCGTGACCTTGCAACATCAACGGACGCTGCCAATCAAAAAACAATTTTATTTTAATTTATTGCAAAAATTAAGCACAAAGCGCCGCCTTTTAAGGTTATGTTGTATACAGAATAAAGGAAATTCTTTTGCAACTTTACCCTTCAATGGCGCTACTAACAACACTTTATTAAAGAAAGTTCTTAGGCTAATAAACATTATACACACACCATTTTGGTAATTTATATATATTTATTGCGAGAAAACAAAACAATTTCTGCAACATCCACGCAGCACAAACGTCAAAAAGAGCGAGTATATACGTTTGACGGGGTTGTTACACCCAGTGCTGCCAACTTGATACGAAATAAAATATATAATATAACAAAGTCGGTGGCAACGCCAGACAGTTTAACTGAACCAGCCCTTTTTGTTCATTGAATTCCATTTGGCTATGTTGACCAGGATCGATGCCACACACTGATCCTTGTCTCGGTTCTGTCCGTAATAATCAACAAATTCACCATCGGGATTTACCAAGTACATGATGATGGTATGATCGACAATGTAATCGTTGTCGTCATCGCGGGGCCCAGCGCTAAAATAAACACGGAAAGCTTTGCAGACATTTCGTATTTGATCCACAGTGCCCGTCAGTCCAAGCAGCTTGGGCGAGAACTCCTTTACGTATTTTCCTACCACTTCCTTCGAATCACGTTCTGGATCTACGGTTATGAATATGGGCTGCACTGGCGGTGCTTGCGGTGATTTTTCTATAAATTAAATAATGATTTACCTTATTTATTTCATCTTGAAATATCAGAAAGACGTACCAACTTCATCGACCACTAGAGCCATCTTGTCCAGCTCATCTGGGCAAATATCGGGGCAATGGGTGAATCCAAAATAGATAAGCAACCACTTGCCCAGAAAGTCCTCCGACTTGCGTACCACGCCTTCTGAATCAATCAACTCCCAGCGACCTCCAATGGCGGCTTTGCCCAGTTGTCTTTTACGCTCCCTTAACCGTGCTTCATCCTTTTCATGCTTTACATATAACATAAAGGCAAGACCTCCTGCACCCAAGACGCCAATCACTGACAGACTCTTCCATGATATCGGTCCCTTGCCCTTTGTGGGATCAGTCGCTTTTTGGGCCATATAACGTTGTCCCCATGATTGTGATTGTGTCTGCAGCTGCGTTCGAGAACTCGATTGCGTCCAGCGTCTGCAGCCACCAATTAAACGTTGCAATGTGCGCGACATTCTTTATTTTGCTTTCACTAAAGATTTACGTAAAAGCTGCTTCTGGAGAACCTACTTGCCGGTTAAATCGACAAGACTTGACATTCACAAGGCTGCGCACGGGGCTGCCAACTCAGCCCAATCTTGTGCAATTACACAAGTCGCAGGTCTGTTGCGATAGCGCATTTGATGTTAATTTATATGTATAATTACAGATAATGTAAGTATTAAGTATTAAGTCTCATATCATCGAATGTGGTTGATAGTGAAATATTAAATAATTATTAAAATCGACATAATTTACAATCGCAGTGACTCTGTCACGAGTAGTCGAAGATTGCGCATCTCTGATTGTTTTGACAACAACCACGTGCGGCAACGAGTTGACGGTTGTGCTTGCTTCTTTACTTTAGATATTTCTGAATAAATAAACGTTTTAAAATGCCTTCCAATAAGAAGCAACCGTTGCTCTACATGGAGGAGTACAGAACAAAGCAGGATCCTCAGGATTATGGGTTGGCCGACGAGGTCTTTAATATGGACGTTTTCAAAAGCAAATTGCAAGTGGTAATTGTACGGTAAGCCTCCTCCAATACAGTTAATCGAAGTACCGTTTCACTGTAATTACACATTGCAGAAATGATGAAGAGCATGGCTTGGAATTTGATTTGATTGGCGTCTATCCAGCAATCGCAAACGCCTTTCGTCGCCTGATGCTCAGCGAGGTGCCCAGCATGGCCATTGAAAAGGTTTACATATACAACAACACCTCGATCATCCAAGACGAGGTATTGGCCCATCGTATGGGTTTACTGCCGCTTCGCGCAGATCCTCGGCTGTTCGCGTATCGCACCGAAGAGAGCACGGATCAGGGCACCGAACAGGATACGCTGGAGTATGAGCTGAAGGTGAAATGCACTCGGCGTAAGGATGCAAGCAAGGATCAATCCAACTTTGATGATATCTACAAGAATCACAAGGTCTATTCAGGGCACTTGAAGTGGCTGCCCAAGGGCAAACAAGCACAGATTTATAGCGAAAGCAGCGTTGGCTGCATCCATGAGGATATATTGATTGCACAGCTGCGTCCAGGACACGAGTTAGATCTACGTCTGATTGCTGTCAAGGGCATAGGCAAGGATCACGCCAAGTTCTCACCAGTGGCCACCGCCTACTATCGCCTGCTGCCACAGATAAGTCTCACTAGAGAAGTGCGGGGCAAGGATGCCTATCTGCTGCAGAGCTGTTTCTCACCCGGCGTCATCGGCATCGATGAGAATGAGTGCGCCTATGTGAAGGATGCACGCTACGACAGCTGCAGTCGTAATGTGTTTCGGTACCCACATCTGGCCGATGCTGTCACTATGGGTCGTGTGCGTGATCATTACATCTTCAGTGTCGAATCTGTGGGAGCCCTTAAACCGGAAGTAATATTCCTGGAAGCTGTTCGAGTGTTGAAGAAAAAGTGTCGCAGTTTTATCGATGAAATCGAGGCGGAATAAACAAAATATTTATTTCGGTGTATAATTTAGTTATGTTTGTCAATATATATATGTAAGTAATTATATATAGCTTGATAATAAGTTCAAGCTTGGTACACTTAAAAATTGCGTTTTGACTTGCGCTTCAAGATCTTAAGTCTGAATTCGGTGAGCACCACCTGCAATCGCTCCTGGCAGAGCAAAGCATCCTCCAGCTGAAATGACAATTTAATAAATATTAAAATCACAAGAGGATCATCCATCAGCTCACCTCCATGTGATTCAGTTGTAGGGAAACGCTCTTGCCGAACAGATCGAATTCACTGATAATATTATCGTCAGTCAGATTCTCTTCTTGCATTTCATCGATTTTGAACTCTTGTATGGTTTCAGGCTTAACATCTTGCTCCATTTCTGTGTCGCTAATTTCCTGTAGATATTGCTGTTCGATATCATCGTTGCCCAACAGATCTTCTAGTATCGAGTCATTGGAGCATGTGTCTGGCTCCAAGGGAACCTGCTCAATGCTCTCCGACACTTTGTCCGATTTGCAGCGTTTGATGATCTTTGGCTTGGGCTTGGTAGTGAAAAGAAACTTTTGTGGCATTTGCTTTGGCTCCTCCTTTATGACGGGCTCCATCTTAATTGGAATACTCTGCAAGAGCAGAAGAGGAATAAGAAGGGCTGATTGTTGGAAAGTGCCAATGGTTGTTCGCTTACCTTTGACCCGAGCTGATGGCTTTTGAGCGCCTTTTGATGCTTGGCCGTATTGTGATGCTGTTTAATGGATGCAAGACGAGCCAACACATTGGCGTCGCATATTTTGCAATGAGCCGAGTAGCCATCGTCGCCACGGCAAAGCCACTCGGAAAACGACGGAAATCGTTCCCAATCTTCGCGATATTTTTGATGGTACAGCCTGCGCACTTTGCTCATGGTTTTTGCCTCTGTAGGCGATTGTTGTATTCTTATTATTTGGGCAATTGTGCTGCAACTTATGTCAGACGTGGTATTGGCGTTTATTTTGTTTTGAATAAAGAGCGCCAAATCCTTAAGTTGTGTATTTTATTTGGTAATTCTTCTAGTATTTACATAAAAAATAGACCAAAACATTAAATGGTTAGTGCGACCGCGTACCGACAATGCGTAAGTTGCCAAACAAAATTATTATTTTAATTACAATCAAATACCGAAAATACCATATTTGACATACAGTATGTATACACTGACATCTAACCAATAACAGTTACTAAAAATGTTAACTGGGAAAAGTTATGTTAACTCAGTTACAATTTAACCTTAAAAAAGTATACGCATCTTTTTATTATAAACACAAAATGAGAAAAAAGTATGTATACAGGAAATAAAAAGTAAAGTACGAAAATGTTATGGTATTTTTGAATGTTAAATGTAGCTAGCAGTATTGACCTATGTTAAAATGTAATATCACTCAGGATTTTGAGAACTGCTCTTTGTGGTCACACTGTCTGTACAGGGTGATACATTTTAAAGGAAATCAAAACAACGAAAATGCCGGCGAAAAGGTAAACTTAAATATAGATTGCTTACCTACATATTTATTGAATTTATTCTTAATCCTACAGAGCTTGGCGTAAGTTAGTGAAAAAACAGCAGAGACAACGGCGACGGCAGAGACAAGCGCGAGCGCGTGAGAAAGAAGAGGCATTAGAAGAGGAGGCATTGAAGGCAAAGCCCGAGTATGAGGCATGGTTAAAGCAACAAGCGGAGCTTGAAGAATTCCAGCGCCTGGCCAGTGAACGTTTAAGAGCAGAGGAAGAGGAAGCCTGGTTGCGTCGGGAAGCATTGGCTCAACGTCAATTCCAGATCGATAGAGCTAAGCGTGCTCAGGAAGAGGCGAAACTAGAGAGCTTGCGAATGCAGCAAGCAAAGGAATTGGAGGAAGAACTGGAGAAGCAACGGAAAAGGCGAGAAGAGAGTAAAAGACTGGCTGAACAAGCCGCAGCGGAGTTCGAGGCAATGCTGCAACGCATGCAAGAGTATATGGATGACACAGAAGAGCGCACGCCTCCAGCTGAGCTGCGCCGTGTGGTGGAAACAAATCCTGCAGAGAAATTGTGCGAGTTCTTTACACGCACCAATTGCTGTCGATACGGCAACAGTTGCACCTTCAATCATCGTCGTCCCATGCTGGCAAAGATCTTATTAATACGCCACTTCTTCACACACCCACTGCTACAGGTGGGTGAGACGCACAAGGAATATGCGAGCACAGATGAGCACTTGGAGCTGACAGAGCAGGACTTACGTACTGACTATGATGAATTCTTCAACGATGCGATCGGTGAGCTGGAAAAGTTTGGCAAAATCTTGAATTTTCGCGCAGTTCGCAACACGTTGCCCCACCTGAGAGGTCACGTATTTGTGGAGTACGCGCAGGAGCGGTTCGTAATAATATTTATTTCTTATATTACATTTATATTAAAATATACATTACATAGCTTTGCACTGCGCGCCTTTGTCAATCTGCAAGGACGTTACTACGCATCCAGGCGCCTTCAAGTGGAGTTCTCTAATCTCAAAGGGTGGCGTGGTGCCGTATGCGGTACGTGAAGCGCATGTCATGAGCCGTATCCTTTGCTAAAACCAAAAATGAATCATACTCTTTTACATATTGTATATGAAGTCAGATGTCTTAGTCGAGACTCTTAATCGTCCGTTTAGAATTAACTTTTTATATGATCACACACTTTATAGTTACTTCATTTATAGCTTTCCATATCTTTTACTCCATTTGCTGATTGTCTTAAAGGTTTGTCCTTAACACGCAAATGTCCCAAAGGCTACAGTTGTGGCTATCTCCACCTATTTCGCAATCCAAACAATTTGTTTAACAGTAGCTTGGAGCTCTACGATACACCAAAGAGCGCACGCTCTAGCAGTAAAACGCCTTCAATTATTAGAACAAGCAGGTAAGTAAATAAAATATTGTATATGATTGATAGTAAATTTTGTATTCGGTTTTAGTTGGCATGACAATGGACGGGAATCTCGCAACTGGCGCTGGTCGGAGAGTCCAGAGCTGGAGCTTAAGGATAACAAATCTTCAAGCAGCAGTACCAAGAGGCAACAAAGCAACGAGCGACATATTAAATGCAAATCTGATAGTAGGAGGAAACGCTATCATTCCAGTCGAGACTCTGGCCGCCATTCTAGTCAAGAATCTGAACCCCATGGCAGTGGAGACGCTGTCCGAGATAGCAGTCGCAACTCTAGATTAAATCACAGACGAGATGGTGGACAAGACTCTGGCCATCGCAGTCGCAGTCGCAGTCGAAATCGTTCCACATCAAGCCGTGAACACGTTTCCAAAACGGATTACAGTCGCTCCCGCACACCGCCTCGTCGGCGTGTCAAATAAACCAAAGTATCATCGCATATACTTTGTTTAAATAATTAATCAGTTTTTAATGAATTTTTACAACATTTTATTCAATCTCTTTGTTTTTGTTTTGCACGGCAATAGAATAGGTGAGTTTTGCTTTTCATTTTCTTTCTTTCTATTTTAAATAAGAGATTTTTGGGGCGTGATTATTCGTACTTAACAATTTTTTTTATATAAATACAATTTGTAGGAAAATGTATAGTCGTGTAGGATTGGCAGTTACGAAACGAGAGAAGTGGTGAATTTTAGGCATCTGTCTATATATGTGTGTAGGTGGTAAGATCGGGGGTATTTATAAATTCTAAAGTCTATTTGTATTTGCATTCGTCGTACACATATTTAAACAAGAATTATACAAAAAAAACTCATTTTAGGGAGTATTATAATAAGTAGCTTTAAAATTACACAAACAATACGAAGATAATGAACATCTTATAGACGAATGCCCGGATTTGTGGCCGCCACATAGCGCAGCAGCTCCTCGTTATCCTCGCAGATGACGGGCTTCTCATGGTAGCAGGCAACGTCGTGCCATGCGATGCCATCGTTGTAGACATTGTTCAGCACGGACAGGCACTGCTCCTTGGTCTGGTTGATGTCATATTCAGCATTGTCGGGCTGTGGGCGCTTCTTGTGGCCGGTCTGCGACCAGGGATTGTAGCCCCAGCCCTGTGGAATGCGGTTGGTGGCCTGGATCTTCTCGCGAGTTGCGGACCAGAACCATCCATAGATGTTCTTGGGCTCCAGATCTGGGCGGTTTTCGCAACCAGCGAAATCACAAATGCGGCCAGCGGTCCAGATGTATGGGACATCGTTCTGTTGAATGACACGGAAGATCAGGTTGTTCTTCTCTTGGGTCTCCAGGGCGACCAGATCCATGCAGTATTCGCGGCACAGGTTACGGCCATCCAACCAGTCGACCTTCCTGTTGGCAAGCGCCGGCACGTGGGTGCTTAGGAACATGTTTTTGCCGCGGTACGAGAATTCCTTGGGGCCTGCAAAGAGAAAAACAGTTAAAGGAAGTGTTCAGTAGCTGGTAGTCGAAGGCGTGGTTCGTGAGGGCCTGACGACTAGGTGTCTACCTCATGGATTGGCAAAATCATGCCACGGTTGCTTACACAACTTCCCCCTACTTTAAGTTGCGCAATCTTTGCCAACAATTTATGCAGCAAGCTGTTGCTGTTGCTGTTGCTGATGCCTCAACTCCTCTTCTTTCCCGTCTTCATCCGTCATCGTCGCCACGTCGCGACGCGTCGTCTGCCTGCCCGCTTTCCTTTGTCTGTGTGTCAAAAGGTTTTCCATTTTGCCAAACAAAAAATTGGTTAGGCCAACAATGGAATTCCCCCCTACGCTAACTCCAGCTCTGCCTTGTCCACCTCCTCCCGCTTCAACGGCTGCTGCTCTCCGAAACTTGTTTCACATGGCTGACTCCCTGAGCTGCCACCGTTGCGGCTACTGCAGTGCATTTGATTAGCTGCTGCGTTGCTTTTGTTTTCTGTTTATTTTGGCTTTTATTTTTTTAACGCGACCGCCCGCGCCACGCCTCTTGTTGCCACTATTGAAGCTGCTGTTGCTGCTGCTGCTGCTGCTAGCGGCACGCGTCATTAGGCGCGCTTTAAGCGGCTTTAAAGCTGCCATAGCAGCAGCAGCAACGGTAACGCCAACGTCAGCTGCCGTCACTTTTGCAATTGCCTTTTGCCTGTTCGTTTGTCCGTCCGCCGTCAACTCAAATCAGCTTAACTTTAACATAATGACCTTATTTGGCATTGTTTGCACATTATTATGATCATTTCGGCTGGTGCTGCCAGACTGCTGCAATTTCCTCACATTACAGGTCAAGGCAATAAAAACAGTCCCATTAGTGTGCCCTCTTCATCCACATTTCCTGCATGCAGTTTGAAATGTGTAACTCATACAAAAATAGCCAATTGCATCACTGCCAAACAACTTCCCAAAGTAGATAACTACTTGTATCTGTGTAGACATCTATACAGAATCTCGATCTTAGAAAATCCGTTTTGAAATGTAAATTAAAAAAGCAAGCACAAGCGCAAGCGCAAGCAGTTTGCATGCTTGAAAGCTGTTATTAACGAGCATCGACGCCGTCTGTATCAGGTAATTAAGTTTGAATAGTTAATTAGTTTAAGTTAACTTAAGTTGTGCTTGTATAACTGGAAATTTCTAAAGAGATGAAAGATCTAAGCCATAGCAACGGCACAAAACTGGCTGTGCAACTTTATAGGCCGTCGCACTGACGTTGTTGCCTAAAAAAAAAAACCGAAACAAAACACACTAAAACTCAACAACAAAATTGTTAAGCTGCATTTTCAGTTTTAAACGGGATGCACACAAATGTATGCATTCAGCTGTATACGTGTGCCGCCTAATTAGTGCCAACTGCTAACTGTGTTCATTAGTGTACCGGATATGCAGCGATGACGCTATTGTTTGAATTTAACATCTAACATCTAGCTGTTGCATTTTCGCAATCTCTTCGCCGTCACTTTGCTTGAGTCCCACCGTTTGCCGTGACTTGCAGTTTCCCGCGTGCGCTGGGCAGCACTGGCTAATGCAGCGAGGTGGCAACGCTCGCTCGTTCAACTAAAGTGAAGCAAGGAAAGTGCGTAGCTGACCAAATGCAGTGCCAAAACAAAAGACGATTACTGATCACGTCAGCGACCTTCAGCTGCCTCGCACCGCCCCCGACCTAACACAATTAAATATATTGTAATTGCTGTGGCTGAGGCACACACCTACACGTCGCATTGCCAAACAAATTCAAGTGCAAACATGGGCGCTATTTGATATTCTTCTAACGTTTCACACTTTTACTTTTTGCCACACCGCCAACCGGCAACCAGTTAAGGTTAAAATATGTGAAACCTGTATACATATGTATATACGGTTTATTTAAATCTATTTATACTTACGGCTAGCGCACTTGGCGGGCACTGGCAGGGAGAGGAAACGACCCGGCTTGGTGCCTGTGGTTGTGGTGATTCTGCCCTTTTGCGCAGCGGCGCAGGCAGCCACAAGGCAGAAAGTCGCTAACGCCAAAGTGACTTTCATCTGCAAAGAAGAAAATACCAAAAAGTGTGAGTAATGACAAATGCTTTTCAGTTTTATTACGTATACCACAGTGCGTATACGGAATGCGGCTTAAAGTTTGTTTTGATTGCGTGCCGTTGCGCATGTGTGTGTGTGTGTGTGTGTGTGTATGTATATTGACTTATCGAAGATGTAACTTGGTGCGCATGGTTTTTATGTCAAGGATGCATTGGTGCCAGCCAACCGGTTGCCTGAGGCGTTTCGGCCACTGACACACTGCCTCAGTGACGACGACGACGACACTTGAAACTTTATTTTTATTGTAGCTTAGCATCGAGCAACGTGATCAGCAACAACAGCAGCATCAGCAACAGCAGCCACTTTGCCATCGTCACATTATTCATAAATAAAAATTCATTTAGCATCTGCTGCAAACATGTTGATTACACAAGCAACAAGCTAAGCCAACGTCCACTCAGGCTGACCTTAACTGGTTTTATTGACTTTTGTATTGGGTTTTTTAGTGCTTTTAATTTATTTGTGTTTTAGTATTTTTTGTGACGCTGGCTAGAACCTTCCACGTCTTTTGCATATAGATTGGGCAACGCTTCTCTTCCTTATGCATAACAAGCGATTTGCTAATGCAATGCCATCAATCAAAGCTCAATGTCTCTGTTTGAAATTTTGCATGTTAATTTGATCATCCATATGCATGTATGTATATACAATACAATACAATGCTGTTGCTTGTGTGTCGATCTTTATCGACGGCATATTTATGAGCTGGGCAACCCCTGTCACTGGACAGAGATTTGGCAACATAAATCATTAATGGTCCATCTTAATGATTGCAGCTGCCGCAGGGCTTATCAGTTGAAAAATTCGACTCGATTTCGAATTCCAAAAGTTGCGCTATCGATTATTAATTTGAATTTTTTAGTGCTTTAAAGTGAAAAGTTGAAATAAACGACACGCCCGCCCAGGCCCTAATCGATGGACATTTTGACACAGTTGGGAAACTTGCATTTCAATATCTCTCTCTCTCTCTCCCTCTCTCTCTGTGTGTGTGTGCGCACATTTTCGTTATTTTAAGCAGCATTTTGTAATTTGACTTAAGGCGCTTGCTTATTGACTTTCGGTCTTTTGTCTTGTCTCGTTTTGTCTCATGCATGTTAATCAATATCAATCAGCCGTAAACAAAAGTGATGATGCATTTAATTATAGATATATGTATGTGCATATACATACAGACACATATGTAGACACATGTTAATTTATGTGAAGGTATGCGCCCTTTTATGACTGCTGGGCTAATAATATGCTTGCCAAGTCGGCACACACATTATTTTTCTCGCTTTTGTTTCTTTGTATAATTTATGCATGTAATTTTTGTTTTTTGTTTGTTTGGAAGTTTCTTTGTTGCAAGTTGCGCAAAAGCTTCCAAAATTTTAACTGCATTTGCCATGATTTTCAGTTTTTGTTGTCTGTCGAAATTTTTGCTTTGTATGCTTAGAGTGAATAAGAATTTATAGTTTGGGGCTAACAAAAGACTGTGTCAACGAACTTTGACTGTAGATTGAAGAAATCCCATTACAATAGATAGATTAGTTTTAGATGGGCCAACGAACTGCTATACAAATGACTTAAGCAACAAACTTGATTTTACAATCAGTCAAATGAGAATTTATGATTAATGAAGGAAAGCAATTATAAATAGATATTTCATAAGTTGATGAATTTTATGATTTAAATAAATTTTAAATTTCCTTATAATGATTTTGTATTTATATTTTTTGTACAGAATCTACATTTTGTCATCATTTATCAATGAAATATTTTGTGCACATTTTTGAGCTGGTTCATTTTGAAATATATTCAAAGTTTTTCATTTGTTAAGTCTTTTAATCCATATAAGTTGTCATATCCTTGTTCAAAGGAGCAGCACTTATCACTTTCGATATGGCGTAAACCAACTCGGTGTGTCAACTCATTTAGCACGTTAAATGTTTATGGCACTGTCGCATTAAGTCCTTCAATACGCACACACACACACACACAATCTCACATATGAGTACACTGAATATCCTTGAACGCGCCTGCCTGCTTACCTTTGATTTGTATTTATTTGTTTTTCTTATGCCACAACACTGTTTCACTGTTTCCGTTCTCTGTGGTCCAACTCAGACTCCGCTGCTAGCGTCGGAGACAAAAACCAGACGAGACAAGACCAGACGTAAATGTGAATAGCAACGAATATTCAGGCAGCAGCTCAGCCGGCTTTTATACGTTCCAATTGGCAAAATGGGCGGCTGCCACACCCCCGATATTAAAAATACACACCATCAATATGAGAGAGCCAAAAGAGAGCCGAGTATAGTGCAGCCCGAACTTTTTTACACAAAGCTTGCGCGCTCTCACATACAGCTCAGTCGACTGCTCTCTCTCTCTCTCTCTGTCTCTCTGTCTCTCACTATATATGTCTCTCAGCTATAAGCTTGGCTTTGGTCTTGGCGCGTCTTCGATTGGCTTCGCCTTTGTTCGCTCTCTTTCGCCGCAGTCGCCGCACATTGATTCGCATCTTGATTTGGCAGTTATCATAACTCAGTTAGTAGTAAAGATGATGTGCAACTTTATGGCCAACAAGAGCTAACAAAAATAGTCGAACAATCGAATCACAGACAATAATTTATTTAAATAAATTAGTTCAATTGTTTCTATTAACGTGCAGCGTTGCACTGTGCAATGCGGACTCAAAAAGAAAAATATATAATAATAATAATAATAATAAAATAAATAAAACTGTAAATGAACTTAGAACATCTTTCAGACAATGACAACTTTTGTTTATAAATATTTATACAGCCAGCAAATCGCGATACACCGCGCGTCAGCGGGTTAGCTCCAGAACTTACGTTCCACGTTTAATGTTGTATATTTCTTAGACGATACCAGCTTTAGTTCGAAAATTCAGTTGAGCTCTGTTTTATTCTGCTTAAAGTAGAAATAGAATATAATAATCATATATATACATATATATTTTTTTTTATTTTGAAAAAAGTTAAGAATTATAGGTCATCGGAATAGCAAATTCAGCAAAAACTGAAATGTAGAAAATATTTTCAACAAAAATATTCCCATTATTTTTTATTCTTTACTTTCAACCATAATAAATTGATCTTTTTTATATAAATTTTTAACAAGCCTTGCGCCAACCTCCTGACGCGCAGTATATATCTGAATTTTATTATTATTCGCTCTTCGGCTTTTCGCTTTTTTCTGCGAATTTTATTTATTTACTTTTAATTTAAAGCAAAGTTTTGTTTGTTCTGGCGCTGTGGCTGCTGTTAGGGGGGAAACAAAAAACTGTAGTACGATCATTTTAATTTTTAATAGCTATTGTTATTGGTGATGGTTGTTGTTGTTGTTGTTGCTATAGTTGTTGAGTGCCTGGCACTCGAAAGCAAATGCCGTGTATTTCAAAATTTATGCAAACACTTGGCGCACCTTTTACGCATCATTTTGACAACGCGATCCACGACGGCTGCTGCTGGCTTTTCTGGCTTGCTTCATATATCAATTTGTCAAGTGTTGTTGTTGCTGTTGTTGCTGCTGCTGCTGCTGCTGCTGCTGCTGGTGGGCCTTGATCTTGAAAAGCCTTTCGAAATTGTCGCCGTGGGCTGCTGGCAGCTGCCGCTGGCTTCCGCACGCGCTCAGAAAAAGAGCAGCGGCTCAAGCAGAAATATTTTTTTCTTTTTTGATTTATTTAGCTTCTTTTTTTGTTGTTGCTTCGCTCATTTCGATTTTTGTTAATTTGGTAATTGCCATGTGAATGAACTGGCTAAGGATAAGAGCAATCGATTTGGCATTTGATCTCATAAATAAATTCATCTGGTGCTTGGCGGTGCCAGCCGGATCTGTAGCGCTCTCAGATCAAATTCTCAACAACAAATAAAAGCGAAGCAAACGAAATTTGACATTTATTTGTTTTTGTTTTTATTTATTTTTTTTTAATTTTTATTTTTATTTTCGCTCATAAATATGCAAATTTCTATAAATTTAGACACGCTTGATTATGTAATTTACGGAGCTATTGGCTTTAGCCCGGCCGCCCGTCAAATAACTGGAATTTGGTTTATATTTATACATAAACTTTATATATATTCTCGACTCAGTTTAGTAGCTGAGTCGATTTAAATCTGTTCTGTTGATATCTAATCATATAAATCGGACTGTTATCGATTATGTCCGTGAGTCTGTCCCGCGGACTGCCTATTTTTCTATCCATATGTCTGACAATCAGCCTTTTCCATCCATCTATCTTCTCTGTCCGTCTGCTTTCGCGTGTTTTCTCTATCCGTTTGTCTTCGTAGCCTGTCTGCCTTCTTTGTCTATCTGTTTGTACTATTTGTTTGCCAGTTTGTTATTATTTTTCCATCTGCCTGTCCGTTTGGCTATCTGTCTTTCTGTTTGTCTGCCTACCTCACTGTGTGTCTTGCAATATGTCTTCGCTGTATGGCCGTCTCCGTCTCCGTCTCCGTCTATCCGCCTGTCTGTTACGGCATATATAGTCGTCCATCAAATCAAAAACAATTACGCAATTCTTCTTCTAAAGCACACACAGTTCATTTTCCAGTTAATCGATAACTTTTTCCTGAAATCGATACAAATCGAACTCAAGCTTAACGTATTTGCGCATATCCATCAAGTTTAAAATGAGAGAAGTCATTCATTGTAGACTACTCGAGAGGGCAATATAAATTGCTCCCTTTTATGACCGCAAAAGTGAAAAAAAGAGAAATTTTTCTAAGAAAGTTATTCTAAGGCCCATTATGTGCTCATTTCAATGAGACCCGATCAGAAGTCAAAGCGGTCAGATCATTATAAAGCAATTGAGCTAGTTTCTAGTAAGTTTGAGAAGAAGAAATAAATGCAATAAATGCAGCATTCCGCCAAATCTTGGAACATTCTGTTTTCAGTCAGTGGAAGCACAAAGCTGGTCGAAACAGTTTTATATCATCCATGTTAAGTTTGATGAGTCCTCAGCTGCCTCAAGCATTGATTCCTGCCTTCCTGCTCTTCAGTTTATCCAAGTCGCCCAGCAGATTCGATAAACTTGGCTGGCCCAGAGTCTTGTGATTGGTTGCTTCATCTACCTTCAGCTTCCCACTCAGGCGGAGCAGTAGAAGATCCTCCCTTGCTCTCCCTCATATCAGTGACTGATTATTTCAGATCATTTCAATCAGCAGCTCATTATAAAGTTCAGGGTATTTTCTAGTCAGTCATTGCCAAGTAAAACACACATACTTCTTTTCTTTTTTTTTTTAATTTCTCAGGTTCCTCGGGTTCAAGTTTGTATAGTTTTGTAGCTAAAAATCCTTTTTAATGGGCTCACCCAAGGCATTGACATTTCGGCCAGCTGAACTGCTGACACGAGTGCCAACACCGACGTTGACCTTATGGCCAACAACAGCAGCAACAACAACAACAACAACAGCAGCAGCAGCAACTGATTGCTGACTAGCTTCAATTTCTGTTGTCTGCTAATTGACCATGAAAAGATAACTAGTATATACATATATACATATACACATCTCTATTTGCATGTGTGTGTGTGTGTGGTTTTTGTTTGGGTGGCGCCATTGTTTGCCATTTAGTAGCATTTAATAGAAAAACAAATTTATTGAGCGGATTCGCAGGCCTCTCACGTGGCCCCCGGCTCCACAACAGAGGCCATCAGAGTCTTGAGACAGACCCAGTTTTTATTTTGAATTACCTATTTCCACTGGCAGCTGCCAGCTGTGCTGCGATTGTACATTTTAATTAGTCTTATTGATAGTCAACCACCCAAGGGGAGTTTCTTCTCTTAATTGGGTCAACACAAATTAGCATGAGATTCGCATTAATCGTAGTCTTAGCCAACTTGTGCTAAACATCTGTGCGAATTCCGTTTGCCATTGCAAATAATATAATAATTTCTACTCTTGATGATGCTGCAGATGCTGATGCCGATGCTGATGCTGATGCTGTTTTAGCCACAGTTCTCATGCATTTGCGGAAGTCAGCAAAGAATTGCCAAAACTAAAGTGCGAAGCTTGCTAATAGATATTGATTTTGCTTATATTTTTGTTTTGTTTCCTATTTTTGTTGAATTATATTTCTGATAAGTATACCCTGTATTTACGCAGAAGTGGGCTGGCTAAAGCTGCCTCTGATTCTCATTATATCATTCATTCATTCCTATTTTGTAATTCTCATTTATGAAATCCGATTTTCCATTCACCAGTTCCGGTTTATGGTTTGCCTGTGAACCACACGTTCGTGAACCCCGACTGTCATATAAATAAGCACACAATTTGATTCACAGCTCTGACGTTTGAACCGAGTTTTAATATACTTAACTTACATTTTGAGCTTCACATTCATGAACTCAGTTTGTGGTTCACAACTTGGTTTATAGCAAACATTTATGTTTATAGCAAGATTTCTAAAATGAGATTTTAACTATGCAATTCTATTAGGTTTTCCATAATATGCATTATAAACGAAGTCAAAGCCATTTTTAAGCAATCCAGGCATTTTTTAGTTTTACGATTTATTTATTGGGTGATTTAAGTTTAAACTTTAAAGCTATTTGACTAATGGAAATCATGTTTATTTTTATAAGACAACTGTGTATGGATAAAACAATTAGGTCTCCATTTAAAACAACCAATTTAATTCCTAGAATTTAAGATTGATTGCTACAAAGCTTTAAAAGTTTTGAAGAGCATTTTTCAAAGCGCCAAAACTCTTTTAAAATCACTTTAATTTCTGCATATATTAATCTTTAGATTTCGCCATAAATGATTGTGCTCCACGAAACTCGGTCTGTGCTAATCTGCGTCAATTAGGCTTGCGTCGATTTTGGCCATCTCCTAAGGAACTAAGTCGTTGTCAAACAAAAAGAGCAACTCTAATGTGTATATGTATGTGTATATATGTTTATACTGGACAGGTTTTTGGTACGTCACCATCTATCAACAAGTTAACTGAATTGCATAATATTTTGTAGAAATTAGTAAGTCAAATATTTATTAAATCAATACGAAGAGAGAGTGGTTCTAAGAGAGCCATGGATTCCCAATTCGCAGACAGAATGTAGAACGGTGTGAAACAGTGGAATTGGATTATATTTTCCTGTACAGTGAATCAAGGATACAAAATAGAAATAAATCAAGAATTAAGCGAATGGAATAAAAAACAAATTGTTATGCGCAACACTGGGACGCTGGAATTGAAATTTAAATAGTATTCATTGTTAATATAAAATGTGAGTGCATTGTGAATATATGAATATGAATATATAGAGATAAAGTCTGCATTCAAGAAATAATTCATTGAAAGTAAAAATGTGAAAAAGTATAAAGACAAATATACAGTGATTGACCTGGAACAGTGGAATTGGGATTAAAAGTGAATCATGTTGAAAGATTGAAAGATTTATGTGTTTGGCTAAGAGCCTTAATCGGTCGTACTTGGGTAAACTTATACGAAAACGCCTTAAGAAGTTCGCATGAAGCTCAATGTGTTATGCGTGTGAAACAGTGGAACTGAAACTGGAAATTTGATTTATTGTGCAGTTCATGCGATAGATAGATAATGACTTATCATCTTGTTAACTCTCTAATTATGCAATGTTTGTGTTTAAGGTTTTTTTTTTCTGTTAACACCTCTGCGGATGCTGCACTTGTATTATGATTTTTTCTTCGCACTTCGTTTATTGCATCTGCTGCATAAATCAACATCCGCTGCTGATGTTGATGATGCTGCTGCTGATGTTATTGTTTTTTTTTTTTTTTTTTTGTCTTGTATTGCATTTTGTGTGTGGTTTGCTTTTTTAATCATTTTCGATCTAGTAGCCGGTTTATGTATTTATTTTTCAATTTTTGCTTACATGCATTTCCTGCGCTTTGACCTTGGCTCTCTTCCACGAATTGTTGGCCAGGTTACTCACTCGCATTCCGTTCCGCAGTAACCCTGATTAAAGCTAATCATGGCACTTAAAACAAGTAACAATTCTTGTTAAACTCTGTTTAACGCTGTCTCTCTCTCTCTCTCTCTCTCGCTCTCTCTCTTTGCTGAGCTTTGCATGCAAATTAGTCATACGCCCCGTAGGCTGTTTGATATTTCATTTCGATTGCTTTGATTGACTGTCTAAGTCGTTGTTGTTGTTGCTGTTGCTGTTGCTGTTTATGGAAGCTAATGACCTTCAGTGACTAAGCAGCTGATCTGGCATAGATGGCAGCTCGATCAGCTCATCTTTAGCAAAACTACAATGAGGCGGCTTCATATAATAATTTACATAATTTGATGCATGTGTGACATAAATGCTGAAAATGTTCAACAAAAAGACGAATTTAAACTCGATCAAAAGCCTCAAGCACGGAAGACCCGTTCAACAACATCAACGGCATCTTATGCCTTTGCCTCTATCTCTGCCTCTTCTACCTCTTCATCATCTTCTTCTTCTTCGACGTCAGTTCTGCTCGAAACTGAAATTGAAGCTTCCGCGATACGAAAACATACAGCAATATAAAACTGAATCTCAACAATGAAGATGCTAATTGCCAAGAAACTAAACCAAACACAGACAAAAACATACACACATACAGATATACAGTATATATGTATATGTTATAGAGATATGTATAGATATGTATAGGTATAAACAATCTATTTAAACAACACCAAATTTGTAGTTATAAATAAAACAAGCAGAGATCCAGCCAACTCGATTGACCTTAGTTTGAATTATTGTATTGCATTGAATGGATTGGTATCGCATCGCATCGCATCGCATCGCATCGCATCGCAACGCATTAAGTTGAAACGAATGGAATTGAATGAACTGAAAATTGAATGGAATTGGATTAAATTTTTGACGCTTCGATTCACAATTCACAGTCTTGTGGTTTGTGGTTGCTTCTCTGCTTCTTCTTCGTCTTCTGTATGTTTTCTTGATTAGTTCGGTTTTAAAACTAAACTTAGCTCTATAGGCTCTACAAATAATAATAATAATAGAAATAATAATCATCATCATTTATTGAACTGTAGCAGCTATCATATCTTTTAAGTGTTTGGTTATTGTGGTTCCAAAATTTACTATCTATGTATATTGTATATTTCTCAAGGTGCAGCTAGTTTTATCAAATAATAAAACAGCAATTTGCTTGTTTCTTTTTTTTATGGCTCATAGATCGGTTTTGTATTTGATTTCTTTTTCACTTTTTTTTTTTTTTTTTTGGTACAAATGAAATTACGGATAATTTGTATAAGTTTTTAAACAATTCTTTTTTTTTTATTAAATTTAGTTCAGTTTATTTACATTTGAATAATTTATATAGTTGATATTATGCATATTTTGTTTACTATTTATGCATATATAATGTATTTGCATTTTTTTTTATTACTTATATTATTATTTTATTACATATGCAATATGAACAATTCTAATTCATAGGTTTATTGTCTAATAATCTGGACCTTGGCCTTTAAAAACTGACTTTTCCCTTATTTGTTTGTTTCGCCTTGCCTTTTTGCTTTGTAGATTAACGTTTTATTTAGCGAACTTTATAATAAAACTATAGGAATATAGGCTGGATTTGTTAATTATAATTAACATGCTAATAATCAAATTCATTTTCACTTTTAAGTCTTAACAGTTTTTAAAGAACTTCCCCTAATTCGCAACTGGTTTGAGCGCTAATTTGAAATATGCTTTTCAGATAGAAATCAGAGGTTACACTGAAAGAAAGTATCAATAAGATATAAATACTCTCAAACAATAGATATTTTGCCATATAGTCTCATCATAAATAATAATAATACTAATAATATTAATAATAAAATAAATAAAAATTCATAAATAAGATATATATGTATTTAGTCTATTTCTAAAATGAATTATTTAATATTTTAATATATATAAACCAAGATATATACATATATACTTTATATCTTTAAAAACAAAATATTGTATAAAAGATAATTTCATATTTACATATGTATTTTTTTCTGGGAACTCCGAGGTTTCAAAAATAGATGTAATGAAAAATGCGTAAAAAATACCAAAATTATACAAAGCTTTGTGCCTACCACTGGAATGACCCACATCCAAAGGGTATTAGATGTCCATATATTATCTATAGATATTGAAATGCAAAGTTACACTGAAAAAAATGCATATATTTAAATGACAAATATTGAAGTCTTAATGAAAAGTTGCACTCAAAAAAAAAAATAAATAAATAAATAAAATAAAATAAAAAACTAATGGAATGACCCTCGCAATATCAAATGTAACATATATACATACATGTATACATATGTATATGAATGTCTCTAGATCTGTTGAAGTGCATAGAATTTTTGTAGCATTAGCATTGAGATGAGTTTTTTGGACTTGGAGTCAGAGTTGGAGGAGAATTGACGAGGAATGCGTGAAGGACGCGACGACAAGTAATTGCAATTTGTTATTTAAGAAGCTCTGGCTGGTTTCGTTTTTGTTTTTGTTTTCGTTTTCGTTTCGGTTTTTTTCTGTGTTTAATTTTTTCAGTTTTTAAATGCCTTTTTAAATGCGTTGCTGATGATATGAAATGTTGCCAAATGTGACCCCAAGAGGCAGCCGCTTATTCATTTACACATTAGTTGAAATTTACATTTTTTTTTTTTTTTAATTTTACACACATGCATGTGTGTGTGTGTGTTTGTAATTATGTACATTTGGTATGGCTGTTTCGTGTGTTTGTTTGCATTTTTTTTTTTTTTTTGGCAGCGGCTTTTGTCAAGCGACAACAAAAAGTGATTGGCAACAAATTAATCAAGACCTTGCCAAGAGACAAAACCAAGACCAACACCAATATCAGCACACACACACACATATGCATAGATAAGCAGAAGAATCTAAAGAAGCAGAGATATAAAAAAATCAAATATATATATAAGCTTATGTTTGAATCCCCAGCGATTGCAGACGAGCTGCAGCATCTGAAACATTACGCAACGCCAACAAAAAATGATTGATGTCTGCAATTTAGCGCATCTGTGTAAAGCGACAGCAACAATTGTTGCTGCTGTTGCTGCTGTTGGTGTTGTTGTTGTTGTTGTTGTTGCTGTGACACAAAAGAATTAAGTGCCCGGGCACATTTTAAATTCGTCACGGAAAACGTGACAAAAATTTTCATATGCGAAAAATAGAAACAGAAACGAAAACGAAAATCGAATACATCTGAGCTGCATCTGAGTCTTCTGATTGAGATTGAGATGATTGCAACATTTTTGACACACATTTCACACACACACACACACACACACACACACACATAAAGCATCTAGAATCTTTATGAGCTACAAAAACGTATCTTTTATGAATGAGCTCGTTCAGCTGACTTGATTAACTCAGAGAACTTCGCGGCGATGAACAATGCAACATAAACAAGCCGCTGGCTAATTGCATAAGAGCAACAGCAACAGCAACAACTACAGCTGCTACAACAATTGCTCATCATTCTAATCGTTGGCCATAAATCTGACAAATTATTTATATAACTGCGAGCAATGAAAGAAGAAGAAGCAGCAGCAGCAGCAGCAACAACAAAAAGTAGGTGTGTGCGGAATTACAGAGATGAGTTAAGCAGCGAAGGGGCAGATGCGAATGTAACAAGATATTTGCTAAAAGCTGCAACAACAACAGCACAGATTAGCCATAGAACATAGTGGAGATAGTTGCGTGAGCGTTGGCTAAACGCATTTATATTTACATATATACATATATTTATTAATATTTATTTGTAATAATTAGGGAACGAAGAATGTAGAATGAGTAGAATGATGCGATAGACTGCATAATATTCATATACAGTCTAACAAGTCTTGAATCCTTTTCTGGTCAATTTCAAGAGCGAATCTGCGTCATTCAACTGTCAAATTCTGTAGCTCTATAGATCGTTCGATATATCACGCCATACATTCATAAGATTTGGTAAGGCAATACAGCAGCAAATAGACTGGATAATGTTAGATAAAAAACTATATAATCTATGTAGTTTTTTCATATTACTAGATACGAATTTTAGATACAAGAGTGTGTTTTGTTGCATTGCTTCATGCATATAAACTATAATAGTGTTAACTTTTAATCTTAATATACATTTATATGCATATATATTTGCTTAATATATTGTAATATATTTATATTAGTTTTTCTCACGCTTCCATCTCTACACATTATATATCATTCTATATACCCAGAAACCAACACACGGCCAGCTAGTGCAGAGGGTGTTGAGTGAATTAAGTGAATTTGCAATAAATAAAAAATAAAAAAACCGACTTTGCATAATTTGTCCGTGTTTTACATTCCGTATTTTACATCATCATCAGCTGCCAATGGCAGCCAGTCAGTCAGTGTGCCAGACATTGTCGTGGAGGAAGTTGCATATTTATAAGCATTTTTCATACATATTACAATATATGTACATATATATAAATATAAAAATAATTTTTGTTTTTGTTCTGCTGCAGCTTCAGCTTCAACTTCAGCCGCCGGCTGGGGCGTGTGCGCTGTCATGATTATGAAATCAATTGAGCATATGTTTGGTCGCATGCTCTGGCCATAAATCAGAAATGCTTAGTCAGACAAACACACACCAACTCATAAACACACGCCTATGTATATTATGTACCGCTTGATGAGAACAAAACAAAAGACTTAGGCAACGAACGCGCCACTCGTGTTACTAGTTCTTTTCCGTTGAGTCAGTTAAACAAAAAGCATTAGGAAAGACAACAAAGAGAGCTAGGTGAGCAAGGGTAGATGTAATAGTAAAAGGAGTAGGGAATATTTTAATAGAAGTTGTCACTTTATTATAATACTTATTTTACTGCAAAAGTGAATGCAAGTACGTGTATTAGAGGTTGTTTTAGTATGACTACTTTTAATAGTAATTCTAATAGTAGTAGAAGATTAATTACTAATACTACTTAAAATAGTTTATAAGAGTAGTATAAACATAAATAAGTAGTCATAGTGGCAGTAGATGCAAAAGAGATTAATAGCAGTATTTGAACTTGTCAAATACATTGAAACAGATAAATTCAATATGATTAGTTCCACAACAAACAAGAAATTGTGTTTATTATTATTATTATTATTATTATTTCAAGTTCACTGTTCATAGATGCATATATTTAAATCGCTTACAGATATATTAAAATCAATTGTTTACAAAATATATTTAAATCAAGCAGTCCGTTGCCCTTAAGGCGATCACATTAATTTGATTTCTCAGATCCAAAAAAATGAACATAAATAAACATAAAATATACTCTGCCAAAAAAAAAAAAGAAGAGAGGATATACGTATATATATGTATTATGTATATATGTATGTATGTATATAATTCGAATCAAATTTATGCCTAAATTTTAAAGATTTTAATGGAACAAGTTTTGTTGTATTTTTTTTTTTTTAGTTTATATCAATTTGAAGCGAATGCGACATTTTAAATATTCTACTTTCAGAACAACTTTTGAGCTTAAGCTGTGGAGCTTGATTAATTTTCTAAATAAGTTTTCTGCTAGCATACACACACACACACACACACACATTTATGCATATATTTGACTTTATGTTTTGATGCTTCCCACACTTGAGATGCGTCTGTTCAGATGCAGACCAATGCCCCGCTGTGTGACCCAGCAGCCTTGGCTGCTTAACCAAAAAACAAAAACTAAACTTTATAAAATGCTGAACAAATTAAGCAAACGGCAGGCGTTGCATGTGCAACAAGTCATGCAACAACAACAACAACGGCAACGGCAACGGCACCAGCATCAATAGCAACTGCAATAACTTGAATTTTGTTGCAACGCACATTTACCACACACACACACACACACGCACACATACACACATCTCCTGCTATAGAAATATACACATACACATAAATGTATGTACATATCTACCCTCTTCCTTGCACTCTCTTTCGCCACCCATCTCGCTGCTTACATGCATCTACTCACATGCACACATACAAAAGTACTTACTCTCCCTCCCTCTGCCATCTACCTCTCTCACTCGCACGCTCTGCCGCCAGCTGTCTGGCCGCTGTGTAAAGTTCATGGGTCGTTGCCAGCTGTTTTTCAGTCTCTACACTTCGCTGCTCTCCACTCTTCGCTTTGCTGTTGCTGTTGTTGTTGTTGTTGTGGTTGCCACTGCGTTGCAGTTTTCGCTTAAGCTACACAGGCGCTTCAGGGTTGCCAGCTTTTTTTGTTTTCTTATTGACTGCGTCAGTTCGGTTGGCGTTTTTTTTTTGCGACCTCATCTGTCAACAGAATTAGAAGCGACAACAACAACAGCAACAACCTGCCAGAGTTCAGTCGGGCATTTGGCCTACGGGATTTATGTACGCAGGCATCGAAGTCGAAGTAAAACACAACAAAAAATTGTTATTATTATTACATTTTTTGTTTCATTTTTTTTTTCGAGTTTTTTCTTATTTTTCATCTGCTTGTCTGTCGACTTGTTGTACGCGGTCAAACAAGTGCACTTTAGAAATTGCTCATAAATCATAAAACTGAAACGAGCCAAGTTATTATTTTTTTTTCTTCACTTATTTTTTTTAAATGTAATGAAAAAAATAAACATTTTTCAATTTGAAGAAGTGTCAAGTACCTTGGCATTATAGTCATTGTCATTATCATTTAGATGTGATTTTTATTATTATTAACTGAAATCTTCAGATATGTAACCCGATATACTCATCTTACACCTGAAGAAAATAATCAGAAATTATTTTTGAATTTATTTAAAATTTTTAGCTTAATGGAAAATTAAGTTTAACATTACTACGGAATCGGAAAGAGAGAGAGATTAAACGAGAAGAAGGTGACAGGAAATTGGGGAGGAATATGAAAAGGAATTAAGTAACTCATGGAAAAAGTGGATGGAGAAGAAGAAGGTGGTCAAGCAGTTCAATTTATTCTAGAGCAAAGAAAAATATATGTATCACATCGGGAAATATTCCCCTTGCTGTCCTATTGAACTTGAACTTGAACTTTATCTTGAAGTACACTCAAGCTTCAGAGAATATTATATAGAGATTAGAGTATTAGAGATTATAAATAAAATTGTGGTAAATATATCATTTCCTCAGGGTTTTTTTTTTTTTTTTTTTTTTTTTTTTGTTAAATTGTCAAATTTTGTAATTGGGTTTGTTTTGAACTGCTTCATAGAGTAATCTATAAATTAAATCATATGCTAATTATTAGTTATTTAGCTAGTTATTAGTCGGTTGCGCCTGATTGCACGGCTTTCAGTTGTTATTATGTTGCGTATGTAACAGGCAAAACAAGGCGTGGCAGACTCCACAAAAACAATATATATATACATATATCCATATATGGAAACCATCAACTGATTTTTTCTAGATATGTTCATCAGTCCGTGTGCCCGTAAATCAGAAAAACTATAAATTTTAAATTTAAATATATTGACACATTGCCCATATAATCAGCCTACGTCTCCTCAAATAGTTCCAATATTGTCAAATATCTATATATTGACTTTATGATCGATCAGTATAAACAGATATACTGATCAGTGATCAATTAATTCATTTTGATCAATTATATGATCAGCTAATTCACGCGATCAGCAATGAACTATATAATACACAGGGTATATCAATTAGTATCTAATGAATTATATAGTTATATTTACTATAAAAGCAAAATCTAATGAGTTATAAGAGTTTATCTGCCGTATAATCAAAATCAACTCTGACGCTATCAAATAATTATAGTAATTAATTTGAGGATCTCTCTAGAATTTCGCTAAGTGCATTTATTGCGTTATCTGCGGAGCCCCTTATCTGGCCGAACTGGCAGCAGCTCAAGGCTAAAACATACTAAGCGCAAAGGCAACGAGGTTTCTTTTTAAGCCAAGCGAAAGGCTTCTAATTTGTTAAGAGTCTGCTTCATTATGGCCGAAATGGATATGGATATGGCTATATGGCTATATGGTTATGGTTATGGTTAGCAATTAATGCATAGAGACTCGTGCCGTCGTCGACGTTGACTGCGACGCCGACTGCGACTGCGACTGCGACAGCAACTCATATTGTTGCTATATTGCGATTATGTCTTGGACAGCCGACTGAAGCGGCTGCTGCTGTTCATCTTCACAGCTCTGATTGCTGCTCGTAGTAGTTGTTGTTGCTGTGGCTGTTGTTGATGATACCAGTTTGCCTCAACCTTGGAGCAGCGACGACAACAGCAGCAACAGCAACAAATATATGTATTTTTCGTACCCAGTACCAGAGCTAGTACCGAAAACGCCGTGAAGAGCACTTCTTGAGGCCCGTCCGGTTCGGTAGCAGCAGTGGATGCGGATGCGAAAAAAAAGTGAATGTAAAGCTAAAAACTTAAAACTAACTTAAAACAACAACAATAAGAAGACCACTTGATGACGTTGTCCGCTGTCCGCTGTCCGTTGTCCGAGCGCGTGACAGAACAATAAACTAGCTTTATTTCGTTGGCCAGCTGAGTGAGTGAGGGAGTGAGGGGTAGGTGTGGATAGCTGAGGCGCTGCATGTGACTGGCACCAACAGATATTTGAATTAGTTTCTTGAATCAACTAAGTTACAATTAAGAGATTTATATACATCTCTATATACATATCATATATCTCTAATCGATCTTCACTCTCTCAATGAAGACTTTGCCATTGAATGATGCAAATTTGGTTCGAAAACAGATGAACAGATGAATGATAGCCAGCTCAATAATTCAGAGGGGGGTCCGAAGAATTGGGAATTCTAGAAACAAAACAAAATTATATTTATGTATATTCCACTTATGATTGTTTCTATACATAAATACGCATACATACATATATTATAGACTATATGAAATATTTGTAAATAATATATGTAGACATTTAAAAATAAATAAAAGCATTAACAACTATTTAAATAAATATATAACAAAAATGCTTAGCAAAAAAAAAAAAAACATTTGCACACATTTTTAGTATTTTCCTTTCTAAAAAACTTCTAGATTTAGCTCAATCTATGTCTTACAGCTAAATTTAGATTATAATTCAAACGTTTTTTATCCAAACTCAAAACTCACACTTACTTAAAATCCAATCATATTTGAAGTAGATTAATTACATCCCGTCATATACATCAAAAATGTAAGCTAAGTATTTCCATGAGCTCGTTTTTAGCGCTTATATAACTTTTAATTAAGAGATAATTAATCTAAGCACGAGTCCAATTGGAGCTGCCCTCGGCAACAGGCGCTTCTGATTGGCGAGCAAGACGAAGAAAAAGAGTGAGTAGTGCAGAGGGAGAGAGCGAGAGGTAGCGGTGGTTAGCGAGCTGGAACTCTTGTACAGTTGCCGGCCGACCTTAGCACATGTGCTGAGACATTTTAAACTTTGATTTTTTTTTTTGTGAATTCCATTTGAAAATGTGTTAAATATTTGCAGCTGTCAATTTGTGTGACCTCTCTCTGTGTGGCCCAACTTGAAAGCAAATACAAATATTAATTTAGGTAATTTTTAGGAAGTGTGCGCGCGAAGCTTTCAAAGCTCTCTGCTTAGCGTAGACACAAACCACACGCAAGCTCGCATGTTACTAGTGGCAGCTCGCTCTAGCATACACGGCGATTGCAGTGCACACAATAGCTGTGCTGCTCTGCAACGCGTTGAAAATGCATGGAAAGCAGCTGGCTGAAATTTCTGGGTGCCTGTTAAATGACGCGCGATACAACAAATCGCACTACACAAATTTACCGTCATTGTTCGAAAACAAAGAGCAGAAAAAATCCGCTCGCAACTCGCATGAGACAGACTGCGGAGTGTGTGTGTCGTCGCACACGTTGCATTATGCTAGCCGTGTTGCTTGGTGGTTCGTAGCGTGCAGCGTAAATGTGGCGCCCACTTGTTGCAACTGGCAAGGAAACGTGGCAACTTGTTATGCTGGCTTGGTTGGCTCTGCTTCTTGCCAATTGCCCTTATTGGGACAGAGACAAAAAGCCAATTACAAAAACCGAAATGCCAATAGGCCTCTGTGTGCCCTATCAACAGCATCGCATCCAGTGTGCGAGTGGAAGGGAGGCTCGAAGTAATGGCCAATGCGATATGATTTTCAACTCCACCCACATAATTGGCCATGCATGCATGCAGGCATGTAGTTAAAAGTTAGTGCAAATGAAGGTCATGCAACAAATTGTGATGCTCTTTTACATTGTGCAAATGAATTATTCAATTGAGCCGGCTAAACTTTATTCACATATCTCTATATGTATGTATGTATGTATGAATGAATGTATTGACAAGTATGTATTTGCATAAGTGTGGTAATTTTTAATACTTTGAGCCAATGCCGCGATATTTGTCTCCATGTGTATCGATATCTGTTTATGCTAATTAGATTATTATTGCTAAATTATTATAAGCAGCTAATCAAGTTATTGACAGGGCTCATTAATAAAGTTGGTTTTTTAATTTGTAATTTTTACATATTTAATAAGCATTTATAAGTTTGAGAAAAACTTAATTTCAGCTACTAGCGATGATCACACACGATAATGAAGTACGATAGAATACGGCTACCGGTCTCCGCTCTATTTAAATCACATACACACACATACAAAATATGCATCATATGAGTGAACACAGCACGTTCCATACTTACATATACATACATACATATGTACATATTTGCATATGTCAAAGCTGTTCAAAATATAGCAACTAACATCGAACGCATTTGGTTTGCCAAATTTAGGCCAATGGAACAATGCTGAATGCGATCCGAGTCAACTCCACCCACAACATGCTATGTGAGACGAAAGCAAATGGTTACTAAACAAATTACACAGAAATTGAATTGCAACTAAGACTAGCAGCGCAAGCCGTGGTGGGTCGGGTCAAGTAAAGCAGCAGAAGGCAGAAGTATTGCAATTGCCCAGCCGTATCGATGCGGGCCAGTTTGTTGAGCTGATTACTGGCCATTGGGCCGGTCTTTATCCCTCTTTAAAGCATTTCTGGTTGGTCTGCGCCTGTCGCACCAGTCACAGTAACAGTAACAGCTGACTGCTGTAGCTGGTCGGCGGCTATCATTTAAAAACAATACAGAACACAGCTCTCTATACACACACTCGCAGGCATAGGTTTGCGTGTGTGTGTGCGCGCGTAAGCAGTGAACGCGCCAAGCGACAGCAGCTGAGACGGCAACGGCAACGGCAGCCGGCAGTCGACAGTCGACAGCCGTCAGCCAGCAGCCAATAAGAGTTGCCATCCAACTATATCATGGCGAGCACCTGTGAGAATTGCTGGGCGCCTGATGTTCGGTTTGTGCAATTCGACAACACAAAATTTTCGATGTTCCACTGGGCGACGGCTCACCAACCAATAAAGCGATATTGCCAGGCACGTAGTCGGGAGTTTTTCCAAAGGGGTCTTTAACTTCGCCTATTGGCGAATGTGCAAGTAGTAGAAAAATAATAACTTTGGTTTTTGCAAGGAAATATGTAAGCAAACTGAAGAGCTGTGAAATTTTAGACAACAGCAAATATAATTTGCATTTATTAATCAAATAAAATAATTTATATGTTATACATTAACACAGTTCCATTCGTCAGATCTTGCGAACATCCCCTTTGCATGCGCTACTGGTTTCTCGTATAGAAACAGCGCTGCGACCAACCACCAACCAAAGCAGCGGCAGCAGAAGGCAAAGGAAGGCACTGACTCAGCATGAATTTTCGTTTCTGCATGTGCGCAACTGTATGGGTGTGTGAGTAAGTGTGCGCGTGCTTGTGTGCCTGTGTTCTGTTATTATCTCTCTCGATGTATGAGTGAGGGACTGTCGGAGGCGGGCGAGTATTGGTTTGTTGTCGACTGTTCGATAGAGCATCGTCGTGCATCTGGTGAGTTCTGTTCGCCTGGCTAAAATATCGGTAGTTTTGCTCGCCGCGTGACGATGGCGCGTGACTTGGACATCGCCAGTGATTGGAATCGGTATCGATAACGTGCTTGATGTGAATGACTCCCACATTTAAATTAAGACTTCGATTTGATTGCAAGGAGGAAATAAGTAAATAAAGTCAAGTGCGTTCGAAGACATTGGAATGCTCTGCGACGGCATATGGAATGTTGAGTGAGGAGAGTTGACTTTGAGGATCACCTATACATATGTACATACATGCATACATATAATACATATAATGATTTAATTAGCTTTGTTTGATTAGGCTAATTAGCTCAAGCAATCTGCTTAAATTTGTACTCAATTATTTATACAGCTGAGCAGATAACATAATCTTTATATACATACATATATGTAAATATGTTTGCATATATTGTATACTTTTTATTGCTTTATGATGGGGTTATGAAAATAGCTGTCGACGTATGTAGCTGTTTAAAAAACAAACAGTTGATTTATTTAATACTAGCTGGCCCGGCAAACGTTGCTTTTCGCTATCCATTAATTCCTCTACGTCTGTTGACTACGAATCTGCGCGCTTCTCTTCGTTCTTTGCTGGTTTCGCTCATCTCGTGCCTCTTGCAATTTTGATGCGCCTAACTGGATGCAGAAGAACTCCAGGAGATCATTTAGAAAATGCCTGCAGCAGCAGAGAATGAATGAAACCCCTCAGGCTTTGAGTGGAAGTCGCCCTATATAAAGGGCAGCAGCTGTGGAATTTATTCAGTCGTCCAGTTGTTTGTTTAAAAAAAAAAAAAAAAAAAAAAATTAAGAGTAAAAAATTTTAAATAACACAAAAAAAAAAAAATTAATAAAAAAAAAATAAATATTTATAAAAAAAAATTAAAAAAAAAAATATAAAACAAAAAAAAATTAAACAAAAAAATAAATTAAACAAAAAAAAAAAACCAAAAAAAAAAATATAAAAAAAAAATAATAAAAAAAAATTACCCTGCAGGCCCGACTGACCCCACCTGGTCTGGACGACTGAATAAATTTCACAGCTGCTGCCCTTTATATAGGGCGACTTCCACTCAAATTTGAGCAGGGCGCCAGATAGAGCAATGGGAACATTCTCTGCTGCTGCAGACATTTTCTAAATGATCTCCTGGAGTTCTTCCGCATTCCTTGCTCTTCTTAGGCAGACGGACAGAGAGACAAACACTGAAATATATTTATATATATATATATATATGTATCTTAATTCAGGAGAACCTTTCTTTGCGCTTCTCATGCTCTCATTCCACTGCAATAAAGTTGATGGAAATAAATAAAAGATATTTCGTTTGTTTATTTGCTAATTAGTTTATTTCTTCACATATGTATAATTTATGTTAATTTCTTGTTTTGTGTTTATCCCATTGCATATTGGCAATGCTCATATGTATGTATGTCCACTGTAGCCCCGGGCGGGGCTTGTTTATCCATTTATCATAAAACTTATTAAATATTTATCAATTCTTAAATTCAATTGCTTTTACTTTTTAAGTTTATTTTTCTTTTGAAATAGAAAACTATTATTTTGTTCTATGTTAATTGAAATAGTTCTTTAGTTATTTATGTTAGTTTTTTATTACTATTATTTTTTTTTTAGTTTTTTCTCTTTATTCTTGGCTATCAATATTTTGGCTTGTTGGGTCGATTGATAAGGTATGTATATGTATGTATATATATTTATATATATATATATATATATGGATGTATGTTCTGGATGAAACTTAAAGTTGTATTTGTTTTTGTTGTTACTGATGTTGTAGTTGTTGTTTTTTGGTTCGGTGTGTGTTCAATAAATAGACTTTGCTCCATCTTTACATATTTCTTTTTGTTTTCTTTTTGCAAAAAGGGACGGTAAAATTACAATAAAATCATTTTGAAATTTATGTATTCATCAGTTGTTTTTGTTGTTTCTTGCTCTACAAATTTCATCATAAATAACTTGTATATGCAACTGAATAAGTTCAGTTAATCTCAGTGTATGTGAATGTGTGGACGACGTGTGTGAGTGTATGAGTGTATGTCTGTGTATGTGTGTGTGTCTTAAATATAAATTCAATTTAATGGCTCGGTAAATTTACATAATATACGCTCAATGTATATTTCAATTTGATATTCTTACACATTTTTTCCAACTAAACATTTTTGAAACAAACTTTGCATTATTTTTATAATTTCATAGAACTTGGCTGTGTGAAATCTCTACTTTTTGTGTATTTAATTAATTAGCTACTATAATATAATAATAATAATAATTATTAGTTTAAACTTTAACGTTTTTTTATTCATTCAATTTTTTGTTATTTAAGTTGATTAAGCTGCTTGTTAGTGTTAAATAGAATATTCTATTTTTAAAGGCTGTGTTTATAAAATAAAAGTGAAAAATGTGGCTAAATAAATGTCGTATTCATTTTAATTATTTTATTTTATTTATTTATTTTTTTATTAAATTAAATTAAATAATGCACAAATTATAGACTATGGTTGCAACAAAAAAACTTGGTTTTTTATGTAAATATTTTGATTGCGAACAGAAAATAATTATATTTACTACAATTTTTGTTTTCAATCAGAAAAATGTTTCGTCTTTGAGACGCCGCTGCCATTGCTGATAGAAATCCGCACAACAGTTGCTTGCCAAATGTTTATCATTTCTTTATATAAATATAGTATATAGAATTTACATACTTTGTTTTTGTTTTTCTGCTTTTGGCTGAAGTTGCCTTCTTAAACAAAAGCTATCTCGTTTAACTCTTACGTACAGTTTTTTTTGGAAATACTTTTCCAATTTGTTTTCTTTTCTTCTTTCTTTTTTTTGAAAAATACTTTTTATAGTCAGGCCAATAATACATGCTTGCCAATTTAGATATATATATGTATACATATCTGATCAATTCAAAATTTTTTCTTTCGCTTTTTGCGCACAGCGTTGATAACAAAAATCAAATTTCACAAATCAATCAACGCGAAAAAGTTAACAAAACGCAACCTAAATCGAATCAAATACATTTTTTGCTCATGTTTTTCTTGTATATAGAAAAATACAATTATTTAGTTGATTTTTTTTTTTTCAATTTCAATAGAGTTGTTAATTAAATTAATTGGACGTTTAAGTAACTAACCGTTAATAACTGTTTTGTTTTGTTTTCTTGTGTGATATTTTTTTGTTTTTTTTTTTTTCTTTTTTGTCTAACTAAGGGCTCAATAAATACAAATAGAAACAGATACAAAGAGAATATATCATTAAATATAGGAAGTAGAACAAATAGCTATAGCATCCTTCACAAATACATTCAAAGTATTCCATGTGGGTGTGCATGGGTCTGGGCTCGTCTGTGAGTGATTCTTCAGCTACTCCCAACGAATTTACAACTTAAGCAAAGTATAAACCAAGGCCAAAAGCTTACGCTGCACGCTGATCTTATGTTAGAATGGATTCGCATTGCTGCTCGCCGGATTTCTGCTGGATGGACGTGTGCTGAATGAGGATTTGCCGCTGGTGCCGCGCTGCGGAGGCATTGGACGACGCACATGACGCATCTCGCTGTTGGCCAAATAGAGAGAATGATTAGCAAAGAGTTTGATAAGATATTTGGAAACGAGTTAGTTTGCCAGCAGGGTTTTATGAACAACAACAATTAGCAACTACAGTATAAATAGTATTATCTGGTAGATTATTATTTAAGAGCTTCTCTCAGTTTTAGCTTTGGTTTAGGCAATCGTTATCCAGAAGCAGCAGCAGCAACGACAGCAACAGCAAACGTCTTAGCGTTTCGCGCATGCAAACAATCTTTTGCCCCAATGCTTACCAAGTGAAGGATTCTTTAATTTGTATAAGGATTTCATAACTAAAGACATTTGCTTAATTGAATTATTGGCATGGGACTTTGAGTTCTTGTGTTGTGCTTCTTGTTTAGCGACCCAAATGCACCCACCGATCCATTTCCATTTCCTCCAAACGCTGTGTGAGCGCCAACTTTTGTTGCACAGCCAAGCGCAGCAGCTGATTGAGCGTCTTCTTCTCCTCCTCTGCAGCCTCCAGCTGACGATTCAAATCATCCACCTGAGTTACATACTCCTCGCAGCGTGCAGCGAACATGGCGCGCAGACCTGATGAAGGAGAGAGACAGAGACATTACTCTTATAGCTTGACATTATAATTTATATTTTATATTTACTGGAGAAGGTGGCTGCATCTTCCTTGAGCAGTCGCAGCTCATTGCGCAGCTTGGACATCGTGTCGCTGACAATGATTTTCTCGTTCTCATATTTGGATTTGAGATTTGTGAGCGCCACCTCAGCGGTTTGCTTGTTGGACTTGAGCACATTGCGCAGTGTAATGATTTGCTCACGCTTCACAGACAACAAGCTCTTCAGCTTCACAATTTGCTCCTGCAGCTCCTCCACCTCCTCGGTGTTGCCCTTATCGGAAGCTGTAAGAGGAAAGAAGGAGGGAGTTATGAGAGAGGCCAAGCCATTATGGGATTGGTGTTCGCTTACATTCTCCGCCCTCAGCGCGCACTTTGTGCTTGTTCAGATCGATGGTGTGCTCCACAGCGGTCTTCAAGTGCTTAATCTGATCGCTGACTGTATCCACATACTTCTTAATCTCCACAGAATCGGCCAGGCCCTGCAGATCCTCAACGATTTGCGGGCGTGCGGTGAAGACATCCGATTTGAATTGCGACTGAATGGCAGTCAAAGAATCGTTCTCGAAGCTGAAGGGAAAACATTCAAGGTATTCTAAATAGTTTCAAATGAAATATGTAAATTTCCACTTCACCTCATGTCGTCGGTCTTGTGATCCAGCAGCACACGTGACGGCGTCTCTCCGTTCACCGTGCAGACCAGATGATAAAGCTGAGCCAAGTCATCGCTGAGTGCGACCAAAGTGCTGCGAGCCGAGCCCAAGCTCTGTCCCGCGTTCTGTGAGATGTGCGTCAGGGTCTGCACATCGCTCTGCAGATCCAGCGACTTCTGCTCGGTGGAGAGCAGCTTGTTCTTCAGATTTGTCACCTCGTTGCGCAACGTGGTGGTGGCATCTGTGTAGTTCAGGCCCTTTTGCAGCTCAGCTATATCAGTCTTGAGGCCGTCTATTTCCTTGGCGGAGAGCGTGAACCAATTGGCATATTGCGTGATAATGCTGCGCAGCTGTTGCTGCAGCTGCTGCTCGTCCTCCTTGGTCTGTCTGTCCTGGTCCTTGACGTCGATCTGTTTCTTCAGCTGCACCAGCGCATCGACATGGGCGGCCAGCAGGGCGAGGCGCGACATAAAGTTTTGCAGCTCATTTTGTGACTTGTCCAGACTGCTCTGCGCTTCACGCAAATTCGTCGTCAGATGCGCTTTCTCGTTCTCCATGCTCTCCAGCTGCTTCTCCAGCTTCTTCAGCTCGTTGAGATGAATCTCCGAGAAGAGATCACATTTGGTGCCATCGGGCGATTTGAGTTCTGTGCTCAAGTCCGCCTCGAGGCGTTTGAGCGCCAGATTCTCCTCCTCCCCGTCGGAATTATTGCTGGCATTGTCCTCCATATTGCTGCGTATGCTGTAGGCCAAATTGCTAATGTGAAACATGGACTCGCGATTCAAATGGCCATCGAGCTCCTTTTTCAGTGCATATTTGGCCTCACGCTCGCCCTAAACGAAAGATTGCGGAATTTAGTCAAATACAGCTCAAGACTTTTGCAGTTATTTCTTCACACACACCTGAAGTGCCTCGAGCGCCTCCTCCATTTGCTTCTCGGCAATCTTTTTGAGATTCGCCAGCTCATCGACCTGTTGATTGAGCAGCTCCACCTCCTCGGTCAGGCGACGTATCTCATGTTTGGCACCCTCGAACTCCACCTGAAAGGCAACGAAGTGTGAATGACTCAAGTCTAGCCAAATTCCTTTTCGGATTCAAAAGAACTCACCTGCGAGCTTCTCAAGCTGGACACCTGCTTCTGCAACGATATATTCTCCTCCTCCAGTTCTGAGTATTCGCTGAGCATACGCGTCTCACGAAATTTCAAATCCTTCAGCTCTGATTTGAGACGCAGTCGCTCCGCCTCATTGTCGCTCTTATCGCGTCCAATGTCCGAGTTCTCCTGCAGCATGCGATCCCGCTCATTGCGCACACGCTCCAGCTCATGGCGCAGCTGCTTCGCCTCGTTCTCCAGATCGAGTATTTGCAGATTGAGCGATGTCTCACGTGCGGCCGACTCATTGAGCAGCGTCTCCTCCTGCTCGATGCCGGTCTTATTTGTGACCTTCTGTGACGTTTGGAATTTCGTGAGCGCCTGTAAAGAGTGCGAATGAGAGGAAATGTGAGAGAAAATAATAAGAATTGAGTTGGATGTCGACAGAAATTATTCATATAATAATCTAAGTATTATCGCAGCTAGTTTTCCTCATCTTGCCGAACTGTTTGATGGAGGAATTGCTAAGCAATTCATTGTTGATAATATTATTCAATGCAATGCTAATAGAATATTCAATTGAAATGTATTAATCAAAGCAGTTCCATATCGTAATTTCACCTGCAGCTTTAACCATTTCAACTTTTGCCAGATATTCATTCCCTCGCCCTCCCCCTTATGCTCCTCTCACTCTAGCCGACTAGCTCGTGTATCAGGGGTATTGCAATCATAAAAGTTGCCAGCCTCCCATTTTTATTGCAGTCATTTGCATGTGTAAGTTGTGTAGGTGAGCGTGGGGGTCGCGGGCGGGGTCGTAGTCAATGGGGGCGTCAGTCACTGGGGAGCTCTGCCTGTGCGTTGGTCTGCTGCTGACGAAACGCCTCTCGTTTCACTTTGTTACATTTTTCATTAAATGGCGCAGATATTTTCCTTCTTTTTTTTTGGCATTTTTCCTTTATTACAGATCTCCCAATGGACGTGCAGATGGAGCAAGTGCATCTCAAAGTTGGATTTGCTCTTGTTCGCATTTATTGGATTTTGTTCGTCCTCGTGTATTGTTGTTGCTTAATTGTGCCGGGCAGTGTTGGAAAATGCCTAACAGGCGCACGTGCTCGTTAAGCTTAATAGGCGCAGGACACGCCCAGGACGTGGCAAAGAGGTAAATATGTGCGTTATTATGGATGCACTTGAAGAAGTTTTCAAATGCGACCATCATCATGATACACATTTATTTCAAAAATAAGTTTTTCATATAAACATAATTTACAATCTAAAGACATTCTTGTAAATTAATCATGTATGTGTGCATATAGTATCTGGTCATATATCCATATCATCGAATATCGTTCACATGTCATTCGTGTAGAGCCCATATCAAATTTTTACAGTTGCTGTTAGGATCTAAATTTTAAGAGAGTTTTCTCCTATCTCTCTCTTAAGTATATAAGTATTTATATATTATAATTTATGGAATCTTATTAACATTGAATATTATCAACTTTGGTATGCTAATTTTAATACATATATATATAATCCATCTACAAATATGTATAGCTCGATATATGTATATCTAAAGTTGCCCTCTATTCATAATCATGAATCTTTGCTCTCTGCATTCACTCGATTGCCCATTAAATGCATTCACTCCGAGTATTTTTTACTAAAAGTACCCCATTTTTGTTCTCAGTGTACGCACGTTAAACGTATATTAAAGCATTCCAGCCGAGCCCTTGCCCGATGCCTGTGCAGTCATAAAAGCGCGCCTGATTGAAGGCATGCGACGTGCCCATATATGCCCAGGCGCAGCGAGTGGGTGGCCGGGTGGTTTCTGGAGTGTTGGCGGTGGGCGTGGCTAAGCTGTAATCGTGTTGTGCGGACTTTAATTGAAATCTCGCCGGCACTGCCGTTAGTTGGGCACATTTGAAGTACGTGCACACGGCACACGCTGCGGAGCTGACCATGAGATTTGGTGGTTTACAGTTGGAGCAGATTCTTGAAATGCTGCAAATGCTGCTGCAATTAGTCCGCTTTTCCTTGACAAAAGCCCACAGCTGTGAAGGGAAGTGGCCCGCAGCTGTAAGCTCTTTTGGCCACTTCACTAGCCCCCGCTTGCCACGCCTCTGGCTAGTTGGGCTCGCTTTGTGATCATTGTCAATGGCTGTGGGCGACGTCAACGCTTTTATTTCATTTCGTTTCGTTTCGTTTATATTCCTCATTTCTCTCTTTTTCAGTTTCTTCATTTGTGTTTTCTTTTTCAATTTGAGCTGGCGGCAAGTGCATTTCGTTAATTAGTGTGGCTGAGCTCTGGAAGCACACAAAAGGCCAAGCCGAGTGGCAGTTAAGCTCGAAATTCGAGAACTGAAAAGATGACGCCAAACAGTGGCGCCACCTAGCCCTATATATGTGGTACTATAAATATATGTATATGTATTTGCTTATACATATACGAAAAGCGTCAACTCTTTGCTCAATGTAATTTGAGCAGCTACTAAATGCTCACAAAACTCTTTATCTTTCAAGGGGTAGTCTCTAAAGGACCCAGTGGCGCCATCTATTGTTCATAGTTTTACTTGCTTAAGGGACTTTAGTTTATGGCAGGTACAATAGAACGATATGAAAATCTAGTCAGATCAAACCATTTTTCTTAAATGTTAATTATATTAAAATATGTTGTCGACTTTCCAACTTTATATTGTTTAGTAAATGAAAATTGATGGAAGCAAATTGAATTACTTCCGGCATTATAAGTAGTACCACTAAGGTTATTCAGGTTTATATATATGCAAACTTGGCTCAGATATACAAAACTCAAGTTCAAGTATAGTTCAGCCAATGCATTCAAATTTAAAGGTTTAGGCCTATGAAAGTAAACTTAAAATTGGGTATCAATTTGTATAAGCTATAAATGGCTCTGTACAAATGCATAAACTAAGCTCATTATAATATAAGATAGAGCAAGCTCTCTTCTTCTTACTGATTCTCGACTCTTCTTTCTCACGTTGTCTCTCTTTATCTTACTGACTCTTTCTTCCTTCATTTTCTCTTTCTTTGTCTCTGTTTCTTACTAATTGTCTCACGTTCTCTCTCTCTCGCTCTCATTCTCTCTCTCTCTTACTACCCATCTCTCTCTTAGTAGCTTAGTCCAATCTGTGGCTACATTTCTCTCACTTTTTCTGCATTTCACTCCATCAGTTCCTCTATATTCCTACAGTGCCTCCTACATAAATTCTCCTGCAAATTCATAATCTCTAGCGTCATCTATGCACTGGCAGCGGCAACAGTTAGCCACAAAAACCACATTAAATGACACCCCGACATGAACTTTATGCAAATTAGAAAAGATTTTTAATTAAGTCGAGCAAATATTAGCACAGGCGCGCAGACGAGGTGAGGCGTGGCAGGAAGACAGGACTCGCTGTGGCGTCAGAGGTGTGTCCTGTGCAACGTCGCCTGACTCATGGCGCCCCCTGCCACAGCCCACACAACCTGGTCGATTGCAACGCACAGGGATTGTCTGTTTGTGGTTTGGATTTCTGTGTGTGTGTTTGTGTGTGTGGCAGCAGCATCAAAATGGCCCAAAATGAAGTTTGGACCAGGTCCGCATTGATGTGGCAACAGCTGCCACAACTGCCGCCAGCCGTCCGCCGTCCCCCGTCTGCTGTCTGCCCGTTGCACTGCTTCACAATTGCCCGGCTACTAAAAATAGAGAGCAGATTGCCCACATTATGACAACGGGCAGCAGCGCTGGCAAACGAGCAAACGAGCGAGCTGTAACAATTTCCTACCACAGCCGGCATAGGCGGTGGTCGCCCGCCACGCCCTGCTCAGTCGCCCCATCACCTGTGCTGATAAAGTATGCCATGAATGACTGAACAGTTTGTTTGGGGCATAGGCAAAGCGACAATGACGGCCGCAGCAGCAACACCAGCGAATGACTGAAATTAGCTAGAGGCGTGTGATCGACTTGCAGATGCCCTGTAGACTATGCTTTTCATATGCACAAATAAATGTAGATATGTAGATAGACCGAATTCTAAAGATATCTAGTCAATTTCGTTGTAGAGTCATTGATCGATCTACAGCGATTTTCTATGACTTTTCTATCTTTCAGATATAATAAATTATTTAATTATTATACACCTATTATTATACACCTGTGTTAACGTTTCTTCCCATACCTTCAAGCATGCTGCTATAATATTTTTCCTGCTTATTTTATGACACTTTATTGGCTTGGCTTTCATTCTATCAAGAGCTTAGCATCACTTTTTTCCAATTTTTCAAAATCTGATAATAATAAATATCGGATTACTAGCTCTTTATATAGTATAATTTCTTTTAATGGGAAATAGTTTAAGTGTAGTTACCATTGTTAAGACTTTAATCATATTGCTCTTTTATCTCCCTTTAGAACAAGTCTTCAAGGCTGATTATAGGCCACTCTGCATGGCAAAGATGCAGAAGAATTAACTAAATGGATATGCATTAGGTTCCATCAATCAATGTATAAATATGTCTAAATGAGAATTGCTAGAGAGCCACACGGATTATTACCTCAAAATATAACAATATACATAGTACATAGTACATAGCCGCTGTGCGAGATTCTACAAATAGGATATGAATATAGAATATAGTGTTGTCAGAGACGTTTATCATATTGATACCTTGTTTATTTACTCGTTCAATAAACCCCATATATATATACTTATTACAGGGTATTCTGGCTCATCACCCCAACATGGAAATAACAATCAGTGGCAATGCAAACAAACAAGAACAACTGCTGCTACTGCTCTTGATGCCCTGCTGTAGGCTGTCGTGTAATTTCTTAACCCGCACACAAACAAACACATATACACACGCACACACACACAGAGTGAGATTAAAAACACCATAAGCTGGGGGGATGCGGACGCACTTGTGGCCTCCATGTCAATGCACGCATTTGACACTCTCTGAATTTGAAATGTCGCCAAAATGAAAATAAGCAAAGCGAAGCGAGTAAAGCAAAAGCTGAAGCTGAATAAGAACGAGGCACAAAACTGTATAATATTCAGCATGGAAACTGTGCGCGAGCACAAAAGCAATGCAAATTACGCTCTCAACTAAATGGAAACTAGCAAAAGTACTAAAAGAAGAAAATGGAAGCAAACTGAAAGAGCTAGACATGTCAAGTCGAGAGTCCTAATGCTCTTCAGAAGCAGATGTACAAATGGAGTATGGCTAGGGCAGAGATACGTACCAGCAAAGGGTTTACTTCAATATATCAATTATTAATCGATATTTATCGCATGATCCATAAGCGCTAGCGATACAGAAAGATAAGAGCTATGGATATTACTACGAATGAATTCATAACATCTCAAGCACAAGCATATGGTAGAACCCAATACTGTATAGAACAGTTGGTAAATTGAAAGCGTTACTCTATCATGTATACATCGATATTTATCGATTACCGATTTTAGAATTAGTAATACAATATAGAACTATCAATTATAAAGAGCTGCCATATAAACCGACTAATATATTTAGTAATACTGTTGTGATACTTCAATTACACGAGCATTTGAGAAGACAGTCCATATATAATTGATCGCTATAGAGATCGCTTATAATTCCCACGAATAAAACAATCCGTTAGAGCTATGCCATAGCTGTACTACCCATTTCTCTCTGGCATAACGATATGCGCACATACTTAAATTGTGCTCTTAACTAAATGGATATGCGAATTGTAAGAATGCAGCGGAATTCATATGCAAATCCTTTTCAGCTGCGGGACAATAAATGTTGCTGACGCGCGCAGCAAGGATAACGCTGTCAGAGCCGCTGCCTCGTTGCATGCTGGTTGCACCCAGCATCATCCGCATTCTCATTCTCTTTATCATCATCATCATCATCAGCATCAGCATCATCATTATCGGAGAGCAAATGCAGTAAAAATCATTTGCACTTAACAGCCAATCAGCTGAGGTCGTTATCATGTGTCCAATTCGACCATTTGCATATAACTGGGGCGAAATGTGTCTGCTTGTGCGGATGCTGCGACTGTTTGTGGCCCACAAATTGGCAGCACTCCAAAGGAGATGCTCGAGATTCCGTAAGAGCCGAGCAGGAACCGCCGCTCTGTTGGCCACATAAAATGTGTCTATGAGCCGAAACGGAAGCCAATCAGTTTCCAAATAAGTTGGGTGCAAATAAATTGCATTGCCATTATGGACACGACTGGTGCATAAACAGAGAAGAAGGTCGACCGGCAGCTACCCTGTAAACAGCTGCTGATTTGTTGGTGTCTTATACTCAACTAAATGTAAAAGTTTGAAGCATAGTCGACATTTATCGCTTTTCGATCAATTACAGGTATCATCTAACTGCTTAATTTATAGGAAAAGTTATATCCATCAACTGAGCTATCTTCAACTTCTACACATGTACATTAAATAGTCATGGTTTCCCTGCCGATATTTATCGATTTTGGACAAATTGAAGATATTACTGATAAACTCTCATTATTCTGATATGTTTATTAAATCGAGAATACAGTTCTGCTCAGTTTATCCATAAATGTTGTAGAATCAATCAAGCGATATTTATCGATGCTTTGGGCAAGTGTTAGATGGTAGTGTAACATAAGGGTTAAGCAGGCTAAAATATCGATGACTATACTAAATATTTATGCATACTACAAACGAAAACTATTGTGTCATATCAAGTCTATTTATATAAATTATTTCAGTCTTCTACATATATAATTAAAATCAATATTTCAAAAGACCTCGATAATTATCGAAAAGAAGTTAAATGAATGTAGCCTAATTAAATTGCCTTCCTAGGCCTTTGAATATACCCTCTCTAGCCCCCTGCCCTCTCTCGCTTTCTGTACCCCCTCCAGTTGACAGCTGCTTTTACATTTTCATTGCAGACACCGCCAAATGGTTTGGGAACAACATTTTTCCTGCTCATTTCCCTTGCAGCACCAGCGGCAGCTACAAATGACAACTGCGACTGCAGCCAACTCGGAAGCATGTTTTGTCATTGCCGCAGCAGTTAACCCTTGCTCGCCTACCCTTAACCCTGCCCCACACACTTGGCCCCCTGCCGCTGCAATTGTCTGTCGTCCTTGTTGTTGCCGGATTTGATTGCCGTAGAATTGCAATTTGCGCCAACAGAACAGAGCATCAGCGTCAAATCATTATAATTTCTTCGTCGGGATTTTATTTTTTCTATCCTGCTGCCAGGACACCCAAGTCCCAGCTCGGTTGTGTCCTGGGCGCTTTTGATATTGTTTTTTAGTGCTTGGCAAGGATTTAGTTGAACGACTTTTGGCTGGGCTGCAGTTCCTCTGTCACCTGAATATTTGTGGAAATTAAGGCTTAGATTTGACTAAAGCAGTTTGAGTAATTAAGCGAGGCCTTTAGAGATTCCACTGCCAAAGGTGAGTGCGAGGGTGAAGTGAGGTAGGATCTATTGGGAAAGCCCAAGCAGAGAGAGGAAAATATGCAAATGCAATTATGATTCGGAAATGAGTCTGTGATTTGATGTGAGGTAAAATGCCAGATAGACGGAGGAGAACTGAGCTCATCAAAAGGGTTAAAAGCAGACATATCAAGTTTGCGGAGTTCCTTTTAGTCTATAGTCAGCAAATGCAGTCAGGCATTTGTTTTTCGACTCCCTATTCAGTAATCTATAGTTCCTCACTAACATATCTTCTTCAGTTTGCATTTATTAATAGAATATCATGAGGGTTTTTAATCAGTTCTTATACTCTGAGCCCATTGAAAATGGGTAATCAGGGTATTATTGTTATATTTTGATAACTTTATTGACGTACGCTTTATATTGCTTTTATAAAATTATATACCTAATGCATACAGCATTTATTATAGTTCCTTCCGATATTTATTGCTTTTTATATGTGTATAATCGGTTTCTCTTTCTATTAGATATGATGAGCTCTGATTAATTTATCGAGTTGACCAACTTCTGCTTCATTATTCCATAGCTTAAACACATTCTATAGCTGCTCATGCCTAAAGTATCTAGAGCCTCGGGATATTTCCACTCTAAATTAACTTTACAAAAACGCCCTAAAATATTCCCCTTAGAATTTTGTCAACAGTTTTTCCGTTCCAATTTATGTGCTCTATTTAAAAATTCTTCAATTTGCATAGTTCGTAGTTCGCTCACCCTACGTCTGTCTCCCTCCCCAATATCCCCTATCGCCTGCTCTATCTATCTACCAGTTGCCGTGTAAATAATGGCATTAATTATTAAAGTTGGTATTAAAAACTTTTGTGGCCTTTGTCAAGTTAACAACTCACACAGGCCGCAAAAACTATGCGAGCGACGACGATGAGGTCCCTGGGCGAAATGTCCTTGGCTGCATTCAGGCGAGTCATAAAATATGGTCAAATAACACACACACACAGTCATAGACAGACTGACACGCACACAGACACACTCTCTCACACACAGAGAGTGAGTCAAAGTTGGCTTTGGTTTTATGGCTGTTGTTTTGGCCGCCTCTTAATTGCCGCAGTTAGACAAACGTCCAAACAACATGTGTAACGTGCCACGCCTCGTTACGCCCCTCGCTTACACACACAAGCCACAAAGTCAACTACATAAATTCTTAACTTCACTTTGGCGCAGAGCTTAACATTCCGTCTAAACATTTGCATTCGACTGCAGTTGAATGTTGGCCAATTTTCAAATTTTCCGATTTTCCGAAAATTTCCCCTTACCCCATTTAAGCGCGCAATCAAAATGCCTGCACATTTAAGCCTAGTCGGCGAGAAAATTATCGCCGCCAGCTCTATATGGGGAAAATATTCTATTAATTTTGGCCAGGCTAATTTGGCTGCAGCCATTTTGGCAGGATGCGGCGGTTGCTGCTGCTGCTGCTGCGGCTGCGGCTGCTCAGCTCTCAAAACTCTTCGTCTCTGTTCGGGGCGACTCTGATTTATGTTCATTTAGGGGGTAAACTCGCCCACGGGCTGATATCTTGATTACAAGTGGGAAATATGTCGCCCAACCACGCCCACGCCCCTCCCTGCTGCAGCTCTGGCACAAGGCAGAGACCGAATGCCCGCAGCGTTGTCGTCGACGCTGCAAATAATTTTCTCTCTTTCCTTCCTTTTTTTTTTTTAATTTAAAGCATGCATTAATGCGCGTGTAAATGAGTGAGATTGTGTGTGTGTGTGTGTGTGTGTGTGTATGGGTGGGTTTTGCTCGCGGCATCAGCTCTCTCGTTAAAAGTTCAGTTGAGTTCAAAGCTAACAAGCTGGAAACTATCAAGCTAACGGCCTAGTGGGCCACCAAGTGGGCGCCACCTGTCGTACAATTAATCAAACAGTGCAGGTGATACGAAAATGGAATGTGGAATTGAGTTGGGAAAACTAAAGAAGCGTGTGATTGAGGCATATATGTATGTAATTGAGTTGTATATGTATATGAGAAGCTATAATCTAAAATACGAAATTATTATTCATACATTCATTGACAGATAATATAAATACGTATTTATGTATACTTATTTACTATTATTTTAAAGATATGGTTCAACTCTTTCAGTTTGTTTTGTATAAGGCTTTATATGTAAATTTCTCTTAGTTGTTATCCTAATATATAATAATATAATATAATATATCGACAAATGTTTCTATAGCTCTAAATATCATCTTCTATAAGCATGAAAAAGACAAGTAAGAAAGCTCTAGTCGAGACTGCTCGACTACGAGATACCCTGAACCCTCCGAGCAACAGCCATTTCAATCATTTTTAGTGTCTTTCAGCTTATACAAACACACACACACACGCAACACACATACATAGACACCCATAGGCGCGCACGCATGGGCTGCAGTGTGGGCTTACTATGGGAACTTAATTGTTCAATAACTTTTTTTGTGGACGTACGTTCTTCATGAAACTTTCAGAATGTGGTTTTATCATTACTATGCGTATATTTGCCAAAGCTCAAGTCTCTAGTATTTGAAATACGCCTTTTACAGAGATGAGGGTAAGGGGGTGGATATAGGGGTGGGGGGTGAATTATAACAAAAATCGAAATTCTATCACGTGCAGTCGAGTCTACATTTAAAATTTGGAGACTTTAGCTCTAAAGGTGTAGGAGATATAATTTTATAACTGGTTTTCGATAAGGTTTTTGATCGATAAAAAAATAACGGGATGAGTTATCGATCTTTTGTGATAAACTCGATATGCGCGCGCTATATACGAGCATTTTAAAAAAAAGTTGAAGTCTCTAGCTTCTATATCTTCAGAAATCGACGCGTTCATACATACGGACAGACGGACATGGCTAAATCGATTCAGTTTGTCGCCCTGATCAAGGATATATATACTTTGTGGGGTCTGCCACGCCGCCTTCTTCCTGTTACATACTTTTAACAAAACCATTATACCCTGATTTCCCATTTTCAATGGGTTCAGGGTATAAAAAAAAAACTTTACACACAAATTCCTGCTTCAAGTAAAAAATTTTCCACTTGGAACTATGTAGTTGGGCTTTGAAACAAGCCAAAACTTGACTTGAAATACGGCCAATCGATTCATTGTTTTGGCAACGAATAGCGTAATTAACGCCAGGGGCAACAAATAACGGCAGAGAAAGAAACAAAAGGTGCAAAACAAAATGATAATGAGTCGACAGGTAAAAGTTATTTATATTAACGCTAAAGCCCTTTGGGCGAAGGACAAACTTTTTTGTTGTTGCTGTTGCCGTTGTTGTTGGGCTTTTCCGCAATGCACGTTCGAAAAATTCCAACGGAAATGCCAAAAACAATTGCCGTGGCTAATTGCCAGTCTGCCAGTTGGCGAGCGCACACAGGTGCAAAATGGAATGAAAAAAAAAAAAAAAACATATCGACATTCATATAAACCAAGTCAGTCAGTCAGCAACAACAACAACAACAACAGCAAAAGCAACTGAACTGATTGACGATAATAAAGCGCATGCCAAATTGACCATGATCAAGCAGCGAGAGAGAGGGAGAGACTTAAAGAGTGTAGACTATTGTTGAGTGGAGAGCGACTGAGCGTAGGCGTTCACTCAGGCGGCGCCAAGTACCGCAAGCCCAGTTTGTAGAACGAAGGAAAATCTACATGTGACCAGCAAAACGATTAAATCATTTGTGATTATAAGAGCCGGGCAAGCAAAGGTGCCCAGAGCGAGGAGAGGACAAATTGGAGAGTGAAAGAGCGGGAGAACGAGAGAGTGTACTTATGGCATAAAAGTGTATGTAGATTCGATATGGCGAATGGGCTAGAAGAGAACAACAACAGCGGTAGTTACATTCGATAGTGGTGATGATCCAATATTTATGTTTATAATGTGTGAATATTTGCAGGCAAAATCCAATTGGATATTGCCATAAATAATATGCAAAGTAGTAGACAGTAGAATGTACTTATACATATGTATGTACATATATTTTATTGAAAATAGTTTAGTTACACACTAAAGAGTCAATTTTAGCTTAGCTTTCACTGTAGTCGCTTTGTCTTATTAGCATACTCATAAAAAGAAATTCTTTTCTTTTCTTCTACCGGTTAGTTCTACAAAAGAAATCATGTGCTTCATCATTTACTCAATGTTTGCTAAACCAAGTATACGTGCTAGCGAGTGCTTACTGTTTTCTGCCAACAAGGCAAATTGCAAACCAATTGCAAAAACTTTTGGTCTAACAGCGATTATGTCTGTGTGTGCGTGTGAGTGTAGGCTATTCAGGCACATGCATGTGTGGGCTTCGCATGCATGTGCATGCTTATACTTGACTGTGTGTGTTGTGTGCTGCCAGATAGCGGCAATTTGAATCCACTGCACACACAAACACACACACACTAAGCCATACACTGACACAGCTGTTCAACTGTTTCTTTTGTGCTTACCTCCTGCGTAATGTCCAGTTCATGGCGTGTGTTATCGTAGAGGGTTTCCAGCTCCTCGCACTTTTGCTCCAGTGCCGACTTCTCCTCCAGCAGCGAGAGCCCATATTGTGCAGATTGAGCGCTGGCGCTGGACACCTGATCGAGTTCGCGTGTCAGTCGCTCCACTTCCAAGCGCAACTGCTCCACAACTGGTTGGGCGTCAGCGTTGGCGCTGGGGCTGGACATGGTGAGTGGGCGGAGGTGATGAAGGGGGATGAAAAGGGAGTGGGAATGTGTCCGTGTGTATCGGTGTGTGTAGTTTAAGGACGGCACCACGATCTATATACAGGCGTGGCAAATACAGCTGCTCCTGTTGCTTGGGCGGAATCGTCGTCAAATTGTTTTTGTTATTTTATTTATTTATTTTTGCTTTGTTTTTGGAGGGAAATCAATAAAAAACTGTTTTTATTGTGTTGTTGCTGTGTTTTTTAGTGCTTTGGCCGCTGTTGCTGTCCAACTCACACCTACACGCAAGCTTCTACCCGTGTGTGTGTGCGTGCGTGCGTTTGTGTTTGGCTCGTTTCACCTTTTCTCTTTTGTGCTGCTATTCACGCTGGTACATTTGCAGCTAAGCGGTGGAATGAAAATTGGAATTTTTTTCTTTTCTTTTATATTTTATTTTTTTCTTCTGCTTTGCCAAAAATTAATTCACCATCACTTGTCGCACTTTTTGGCTACCTTCAACAGGATTTATCATACGGAAAACAGTGGGAGGACAGAGTGGGTTTCACAGAGAAGAGAGAGCGAGAACAGGAAGTTTCAATTCACAGAACGGTCGACGTCGCTGCTGCTGCCGTCGTCGTCGTCGTCGTCGACATGACATCACACGATTTCCACTTTCATTTTATTAATTGTTGCTGTCCAGACGAGCCGTGGTAGCCAAAAAACTTTAGTTGTATGCTATATATTTAGTACGTATTTTCGTTGCACTTGAGACGGAATTTGTTTGGAGCAATTTGGTGAAATTGCTAATTAAAGAAGTTAAAATCGACAAGTTCTTCGAATGCAAAAACAAAAACTCCGCAATCACGGTCCGTGCGTGCGTATCTTCTTCTTTGCACACACACTGTTTGTGACGGAATGCGAATTAGTGATGTCAATAAGACATTGGAGCGGTGAGCAATGACAGTCGTTGCGATAGTTACAGATATATTTTGAAATGATAATAAAAAGAAACCAGAAATTTGATATTTTTAATTGATAAGTTCATAATTTAACTAAATAATATTGTGATTATTAAATAAATGCGTAAACAAGAGAAAGTGTTATTTTATCGATATATCGCTTCGATTTGTATACGATATTAATAGCTAGCGATAGTTGATACTTAAATACCAATAATCATGGTTAATTAATAGCGGTATAAATATAATAATAATTAGAAACAGTTTATCGCGTATATAAGTAATTATTTCACTGTGTAGAAAATGCAATATGCTGTTTTTTTATCGATTAGCTACAATAAGACAATGTGTACACACTGTTCGATACAAAGACAGGGACAGCTGATTTCGTTTGGCATGCAATTCGACGTCTGTGCTGAGATTTAAAATTATTTTTAGTTTATAATAAAGACACCTGCGTAACAGTAACAACAGCTGAATATTCAAAACAATTCAGTAGCTCTAGTAGCCTGCGTGTGTCCAGACAAAAAGCATAAGCGTGTGTATTGCGCAAAAATGTTAGAAGCTGTCATTGCGAAATTCTCAGCAGCAGCGGCAGCAGCAGACACAACAGCAGCAGCAGCAGCTACAAAAGCAACAACAACGGCGGCCGTTAAAAGACAGTAAAATATAAAAATCACATAAGTGTGCAGCAAATTGCATAGCCATCAATTGAGATTGTTACAAATAGTGAACATTTGTGCATGGAGCAACAGCAGCTGCGAATCGCAATCAAATTTAACTGTTGAAAGAGGAACAAACGGAAAGGTGCGCGAACAGCTGCGTTTCTTGGAAGACTGGCGTAGGCGTTTACGTTGGCGTTGGCGCTGGCGTAGGCAGCGGGCTAAAACAGCGTGCACACTTACACACACACGCACAGGCGCACGTATTTCAAAAGCATAACAAACGTATCAGAAGAAGACTATGGAAATGCGAGAGGTTTTAAGTCGTGAGGGACGCGAGGCGAAGAATTTGCTTGTCTACCAGTTTTGCGATGAGACAACCACAAGTGTCGTCGGTGCTGGCAGTGCCACTGGCAGAGATGGTGCTGTAGTCAATGGAGACTGTAAGTTGAAGTTTTGTTATTAATACCTATATTTATTTATGAATACCCTGTATGTGAAGGGTATAGATAATGACGACTGCCTTAATATGATTCATATAAATTTCCGATTTGCTTGGAATGCAGAGTGAGGGAGTAAGAAATAGCTTGCCTATAATTGCTGCTACTTATAGGATATCTTTATCTATATTTCATTTCATTTATTTATTTTGAATTTTTTATTAAACGCAGAGCGAGGCTGCCTGCCTTTTCTGTCTCTCTTGTTTATTCAAAATATTTTTGATTATAAATTAAGCTTGAATATATACAGGGTAACTTGTAGTATGTCATTGTTTACTATGTAACTTGCCGATTTTGCAACTAAAGTCTTGTTTGTTTTAGCCTATCCGACACCCACAAGCCGCAAGCCGCCAATGGCTCCGCCGAAATCGCCAAATGGCGTGCAAACGCCAAAACACTGCCAATCGCCGACGACGACAGCGGCGGGGGCACGCTCGAAGCTGGGCAGCGCCGGTCTGGCCGGCTCCAGTGGACCGCGTGTGCGCAGCGCCTCGACCGGACGGGACAAGAAGTCGGAGCTGCAGGCGCGCTACTGGGCGCTGCTCTTCGGGAATCTGCAGCGCGCTGTCAACGAGATCTATCAGACTGTTGAGTGCTACGAGAACATATCCAGCTGCCAGGAGGCGATACTTGTGCTGGAGAACTATGTGCGCGACTTCAAGGCGCTCAGCGAGTGGTTCAAGGTCAGCTGGGACTACGAGTCGCGCCCGGTGCAGCAGCGTCCGCACAGCCTCGCCTGGGAGGTGCGCAAGAGCAACCCCACGCCTCGCGTGCGCACCAAGAGCCTCTGCAGTCCCACAGCCTCGGGCAAATCCAGTCCGGCGCTCTTTCCCTGCAACTCGGGCAAGACGTCGCCCTGCTGCGATGGCCATGTGACGCCGAAGAAGCTGCTGCGCGCCTGCGACCCGTTGCCGCGTGGCGCAATGCGCGTGAATGTCCGCGAATTGTTCTCCTCCAATAAGCCGCGCAATGCACGCGGCTCACCCAACTCGGATGTGCAGGAGGTGCAAGAGATGCAGGAGGTACAAGAGGTGCAGGAGCTGCAGACTCCGCAGTTGGAGCTGCAAACTTCGCAATCGGAGCTGTCTGAGGACAAGCCGTATGTGCAGCTGAATACACAGTATTCCCAGACGGATCTGGAGGATCCGCACTTGACGCTAGCCGATGTGCGCGAGAAGATGGCCAGGGAGAAGGAGGAGCGGGAGGCGGCGGAAAGGGAGAAGGCGGAGCGGGAGCTGGCTGAAAGAGAGGCAGCTGCCAAGGAAAAGGCTGAGCGGCTGTCTAGAGCGGAGGCCGTTGTGAATCAGCTGGCGGGTAAGTTATCCGGATGCAGATCAGCTCTGCGCATAAAAGCCTAAAGTTTGTATTGCATTTACCTATTTCGAAAGACTAATATCTAATACGTTTGCTTTTTAGATTTCCCAGCAGCTCAGTCAGCAATTCAGCCTGCAATTCTTCAGCCTGCAGCTTATTCAGCAACTCAGCCAAAGCAGCAAACATTAGACGCAAACGTTCCATTACCCGAGCACGTCCCACAGCCGCAACTAGCGCCTGCCACAACCCCCTTGGCCGTCGTGGAGCCCACAGCCCTGCAGTTGACTGTCTGCCGCATGGATGCCATGGAGAATGCCCTGCTGCATGCGCAGGCCAACAAGCAGCCCACGCCGCCACACACGTTGCTCAAGCCCGTGGCTGCTCTGCCCGAGAGGAGGCAGCCCGAGAAGGTGCAGCAGCTGAGCAATGCGCCAGCCATGCAGAATAGTCCCTTGAAATACTCGAGTGTGCTGAATCGACCAGCTGCGATGCGTGGCAGCAATCCCAAGGCAAATGTGTTGCCCATGTCAGCAGCTCCCGTAAACAGCAAATTGGTCAACAGCAAGCCAGGCGCCTTGGCTAAGGCAGCGGCGCCGCTTAACGGGCTGCGTCGCAGCAGCAACAACAACGTCAACAACAACAATGCGAAGCCGTTTGTGACGCGCAGCGCTCGCCTGGCTGCTGCTCAGCCACCGCCGCGACCTGCCAGCAAAGCCGAGTGCTATGGACCGCCCAATAATGTGGCCACTCGGCTCTCGGCTCGCTCGCGCACGATGCTGGACATGAATGGGAATGCAGTGGGCGCGGCTGCAGCTGCAGCTGTGATGCCCCGGCCAAGTCTGACCAGGCGCGTGGGCTCACAGCTGAACGTGACTGGTGCGAGTGGTGCATCGAATCCTAATCTGGGCAAGCGTGCGAGTGCGCCCACCGTGCGACTGAGCTCGCGCGAGGACATAGCCAGCTCCACGTCGACGCTGAAGGCCAGCAACGAGCAGCTGAGCAGCTCGCGGAGCACTCTGAAGCTGGAGGAGCGACACTCGGAGCCCAAGCAGCTGCTGGACGCCAACGATGGCTGGCACACGGTCAAGAATCGGCGACGCACGAGCATGCACTGGTCGAATCGCTTCAATCAGCCCACGGGCTATGCCAGTCTGCCCACCCTGGCGCTGCTGAACGAGCAGAAGGAGGAGAAGGACAAGCAGCAGCGAGAGAAAGCCGCAGCAGCAGCAGCTGCCAGTAAAGCTGGCCAAGCCAGCAGCAAGCCAAAGGCAACAGCAGCTGAGACCAAAGCGAAGGCCGGCCAGAAGGCGGCCAAGGTGATGGCGCCGCCGGCGTCCAGGCCAGAGATTAAGAATGCCAAAGCCAAGGTTAACTCATTCCCGGCACAGCGAGCAGCAGCCCAAATAAAAAAGCAGGACAATCAGCAGGAGAAGCACAAGGACAAGGAGCTAGAAAAGAGTAAAGAAAACGACAAGGACAAAGAGAAGGAGAAGGAGAAGGAGAAGGGCAAGGACAAGGAAAACGAGAAAGTCAAAGAGAAGGAGAAAGAGAAGGAGAAGGAGAAGGAGAAAGAGAAGTCGAAGCCAACAACTGCCTTGATGCGCAGCAACAGCAATTTCGCTCAGAATAATGCTGCCTCTGTGGCATATGCTCGCACCACCATTATCAAGCGACAGAAATCGGATCTCACGGGACTGAAGATGACCTCGCTGCACAAGGAGTACATGCGGAGCGAGAAGAATGCGCTGCGCAAACAGCAGAAGGAGCAGCAGGAGCAGAGCAAAGGCAACAATGCCCCAGCCACGGATAATGAGAGTAAGTGGGGGGAGTGAGAGAGAAAGGGAGACAGGGGGAGTGTGATAGAGAAGAGACAGAGTGATAACTGAGTGAGAAGAGGAAGCGGGTATAATTGAAAGATATAAATAATGTAAAGCAGTTAGAGCTAAGCTATACTAGGATATTCAATCAATTGATTGATCTATTATGTCTCATACTCACTCTCTACTCAATCATTACATTAGCTGACTCACTGAGGCATTCAATCCTTCAATCATTGCTTATTCTCTTTGTTTGACCACCCGATAAATGATTCAAGTAATCAAAGAAATATTCTATAAGTGAATCTCTGATTGAACAATCAATCCGTTAATCGTATCTTATCAAGTCGATCATATCAGTCATTTTATCAATCATAGTCAAGTTAGTTACAGTTCAATGAGGCTGTCAATCAATCAATCAGCGCACTCTCACATTCCCTTCTCCCTTTTGCAGATAATAACGATGATCACAACAAGATCGACATCAAAATCCAGACGAACTGCGAGTTCTCCAAGACCATAGGCGAGCTGTACGAGAGCATCGCCCGCTGCAAGCTGCCCAATGGATGTGTGAAGCCCAATGCCAGCCTGCTGGCGGCCTGCGATGAGATCGAGGAGCAAACGGCCGAGGATGTGGAGGAGGAGCGCAACGAACGCATCCTTGTGGAGGTGCAGGAGTCGCTGGAGCGTCAAATACGCGAGCTGGAGAGCACTGAGATCGATGTGGACACCGAAACGGATGAAACGGATGGCGAAGTGCAGCTGGAGGAGCAGGACGACAACACGGATCAGGCGCTCGACGATGCCGTCGTCTTTGTCACGATGAGCGACGACGAGAATGCGAGCTTGGAGCTGCGCTATCAGGCCTTGCTCTCGGATATGTCCTGGAACGAGCGTGCCGAGGCGCTGGCCACTCTCCAGGCCTATGTGGCTCGCCATCCCGGTCGTGCGCAGGAGCTGCATCAGAAGCTGTCCTCGCCATCGCGTCGTCGCTCGCTGCAGGAGACGCTGAAGAAGTATCAGGCCAAGCAGGCCAGGGCACAGCAGAAGCGCGCGCTGCTGCAGCAGGAGAAGGCAGCGAAGCTGCAGCAGCTCTTCGTGCGTGTGGAGGCTGTGAAGGCGGCCAAGAAGCAGCTCATCGAGGACAAGCGACTGAAGATGGAGGGACGACTGCAGCGGGCTGCTGAGAATCGGGAGCTCTACCTACGCCAGATCATCGAGAAGGCGCACGACGAGGACAAAAAGCTGAAGGAGATTAACTTCATCAAGAATATCGAAGCGCAGAATAAGCGCCTTGATCTGCTTGAGGCCTTCAAGGAGACCGAAGGCCGGCTGCAGGACCTGGAGCAGGAGCGCCAGAAGCGTGTCGAGGAGAAGGCCGCCAAGGAGGCGGCGGTCGAGCGCCGTCGCCAGGCATTGGAAAAGGAGCGCCTGCTCAAGCTGGAGAAGATGAACGAGACGCGGCTGGAGAAGGAGCAGCGCATTGGCAAAATGCAGGAGCAAAAGGAGCGCCAGCGCCAAGCACTGGCACGCGAGAAGGCGCGCGATCGCGAGGAGCGTCTGCTCGCCCTCCAGGTGCAGCAGCAACAGACCACCGAGGAGCTGCAGCGCAAGATCCTGCAGAAGCAGCTGGAGTCGGCGCGCCGGCACGAGGAGAACATCGAACACATTCGCCAGCGGGCACTGGAGTTGACCCTGCCCAGCACACGGCAGCAGGACGAGGCACGTGGCGATGAGGAGACGGAGCTGCTCAACGGCAACGCCACCAGCACCACCAACGAGGATTGCGATATGTCCTCCACTCTGTCTGATATTGGCGGCGTCGCAGGCAGTCGCGAGCATTCGCGCAGCTACAAGAAGAAGATGAAGAAGCTCAAGCAGCGCATGAATCAATGGTGAGTTGCTCAATATACCCCATATGCCCTGTAGAGAGTTATAGTGAGGATTGACATCAAGAAATTCAAGAAAACAAATAGATCACAGTTTATTGACGAAATTCTCATCAATCGGTAACTATCGATATCGATAACTTCTCTCTATATATCGATAACTTCTCTCTATATACTCTGTATATTTTAATAGTGTAGCCTAGTCTACTGTGAACTATGAACATCTTACGTAGTCTATATAGATGAGTTCTTATTCAATTAGTGCTCATCCTCTTATTAGAAAATCGATAATTATCGATATGCTTATTTGAAGTAAGTATATAGTATAGCTATAGTGCAGGGCTAGCAAGTATCTGTATAGCTGATGTTTATTACGTTATTTTCAACACATTGCTTAATCGATATACATCGATAACTTTATTTATTCCTTTTTTCCTTTTTAAGTTAGTTTGCAATAGTCAAGACTAGCAAATATTTGTGTCTCACATATCTCGAAGTAATCTCTTCCCTCTCTCTCTGTCTCTTCTTCTTCCCCGCTTAGTGCCGCCGATTATCTCGCCAGCTTGGAGCCTCTGCCCGCCCATGTGAAGCGGGACAGCTGCGTGCCCAAGCTCTTGAATCTGGTGATGAAGGGAGGCGGTAATCAGGGTCTGGACCGAACGCTGGGCAATCTGCTGCGTGTGATCCCGAAGGCGCAGACCTTCGACTTCCAGGCATTCCTTAATATGGACGGTCTGGGAGTGCTGACCAACTATGTGATTAGCAAGGGCCTGGAGGAAAACTCCGAGATCTCCAAGAAGTAAGTAGAGCTGGAGCTTGACAGAGAATCGAATACTTTCATGCCTTGATCCTTGACAGATCTGTCACACTTGCCGTCCAGCTCTATCGGAACGCCTGCTCCGTTTGTCCACAGATAGCGCGTCATGCGCTGCTGGGTAACTCCATTGCGACGCTCTTCGATGCCATCAGCAAAAGTTTCCAGGTGAGTAAAAGGAAGCCGAAGAAAAAGAGGAATTGTTGCTATAAAAGTGTCGCCAAACTGTCGCCATCAAATTGCATCTAGAATCTTAATTCCCTCAACTGCGTCGCATGCTTTAAACTTGGCTCTCGTTCTCTCTTTCCCTCTCGCTCACACACTCACATTCTCTCCCTCTCTAATTCCGGCTCCTGCTGCGTGTCTCCTTGTCGGCTCTGGTCCCTGACTTGGCCACTTAACACTTGGCTGCGCTGATTTGCTTTTGCTCCATACGCCAGAGCCATAAAATATATTTCGATTGTAGGGCATTTCGGTTTCTAGATGGGTTTGGTAACAATATAAAGAAGAAGGTTATTTTGCATATTCGAGTTTTCATAGAAATAGGACTTAGTATATAAGCAGATATACATTTTGAAAAATTAAAAATATATATATATATATATATATATATATTATTATATATTATATTAACAATATTATTTTTCACTTAAAAGAGAACTCATCATAGTATATTACATTTTTATATAAAAATATTAATTTAATTTATTATTGAAAATGATTTCAGTCAAAAGAGAATTTGATATATTGCCCATATATAGTCAATTTGTTCTTTAAATTATTCATTTTATTATAAATAAATATGTTATATGCACATATTAAAAAAAAAAGGTAGCGCATTCACAAGTCGACTCGGCCGACTGCGCTTACAAATTTCACGAACTTTGCCAAGTTTACAGTTTATTGTTTTCTTATTTTGTGCGCTTGTTTATTTGCCATTTCTTTTGACGCTTTTATTTGGCGCTGCCTTTGCGCCTTTGTCTTTGTTTTTGTTTTTATTTTGTGTGGCATTTTTATTCGAATTTTATTTACTGGCCGCGGCGACGCACTGTTGTTGTTGTTGTTGTTGTTATTGTTGTTGTTATTGTTGTTGTTATTGTTGTTATTGTTGTGGCCTATAAATTCGTAACGCACTAGCCGCAAATGTCAAACTCCTCCAGCCACACTCTCGTCTCTCTTTCTCTCTCTCTCTCCCTCTCTCTCGTTGTGCCTTTCACACAATTTGTCAGCATTTAACTGTCAAGTTTCGCGTGCGTCTTTTTTTTTTTGTTATTGTTTTATTTTTTATGTATATGCATAAATGTTTACATATATGTATATATGTGTATATATTTGTATGTGTGTATATTTTGCGGCCTGCTGTTAAATCAATCGTTAAAGCGCGTAAAAAGCCACTTTTATTTATCCATTGTTATTGTTGTTGTTGCTTTCCATAAAAAATATATGTAGTATATTCTTTTACTGTTCGCTTGTTGTTGTTGTTGCTTTGGCTCGTGTTTATTGTTGTGCTTTGTCACCTAGTTGCGCACTCCACTTCAGCGCGCTCTCCTGCTCAGCACTCCGCTCTCCACTCCTCTCTGCACGCCTCTGCCTGCTGCCTTGGCTGATGGATCAGCGCGCACGCCGCTTGTCATGTAATGAAGAAGAAGCAGCCGCAGCAGAGCGGGAGGCAGAGAGGAGAAAGAGATAAAGCGCGTCGCGTTAAAAAACATCAATTAACATTTTGATTGATGCGACTGTTCGTTGTTGCTGCCGCCGCCGCCGCCTTGACTGCTGTTGTAGTTGTTGTTGTTGTTGTAGCTGTTAACTTTTATAATTAATTTGAACACACACGAAATATGTCGCTTAACGCCGCAAAGCATGCAACAATTGTGCACTAACAACAACAAAGACAACACGAGAGCAGCAGCAGCAACGGTACATTGACACTTCTTGACTTTGTTGTATTTGTTTTTTGTCATTCTTTATTTGTATTTCATATTTTCTTTTCTCGTTTCGTTCATTCGCCATTTGCAGTTACCCGAAGAAAAATCACCACAACATCCGGTCGAGTTATCCACGGAGCTAATGCTGGCATGCACCGAGGCGCTGTCATCGAGCTATGTGAAGAAAAACACCCACCCTAAAGTACCGGAACGCCTACCGGACATGATAAAGTGAGTACAAAAGCAAAATCAAAACCAAAAAACAAAAAAAAATGAGCAAAAACAAAGAAAATAAAAGAAATGTACGAAGCTAACACACACAGTAGGGGAAATGGCGCAAGTTCGAAAAATTGTGACGCTCGAAAACTGCGTGTGCGAGCAGCGACTCGTGTGTGTGTGTGTGTGCTCAGGGGCGTGTCTATGCTGTGTGCGAGCGTGACGACTAGTGTGCGACGGCTGTTGCTGTTACATCTGTTTGTATGTATGTGCGCTGCATGGGCAGTGACTGTAAAACTGTACAGGCTGTGTTTACAATTGGGCAGTGCATGCACAACTGCAGTTTATGAGCAAGTGCAGCCATTGTTACGGTTCCTGTTCCCGTTGTTGTTATTGTTGTTGTTGTTATCGCTGCTGTTGCGGGCGCTTTCAACACTCGCCCGCTAACTTTTTGCCTGCACGTTTTTATGACTGCTTCGCTTTCACAGTGGCTGCTTAAAGTTTGATTTTGTTTTTATTTTTGGGCAAAACTTTAATGCTGCCCGCGCGCAGTCGGCGACGCTGCTTGTTTTTCTTTAATTTGCGCTTATTTCTGTGTGCGTGCGTGCATGAGTGTGTGTGTGTGTGTGTATTTTGGGCAGTGCAAAAGTTTTAATCGAATTTCTGCTGTTGTTCCACACACACACACAAACGCACACTATCACAGACGCCATTTTGTTTATTTTCGCACAAATTGAATTTCATATACATTTGCTTATTGTGTTTTTGTTGTGCGAAAAAAACTTTTGTTATGCACTTTTTTGCTGCTGCTGCTGCTGTTGTCGTTGTTGTTGTTGTGACTTTTGTTGTTTTTGCTTTAGTCAGTTTTTCGCTTTGGCTTTTGTTTTGCTAGCAAAAACATTTGGTTTATCCTTTGTGTGCTGCGTCCTTTTACTCTAGTTCCTTTTTTTTTGTTGTTGCTTTGCTCTCTTTCTTGTTTTTTGTGTTGATCAATTTTCGTTTGTTTATGTTTTCAATTTGCTTACAAAAGCTTTTCGTTTATTTTATTAGCAGCCGCCGCCGCCGCCATTGTTCGCCCCTCTCGCTCGCTCTCTGGCGCGCTTTTCTTTTGTGGTTGTGTTTGCCTTTCTTTTTATTTGCTTCAAATTTTATTTCGGTGTTTTTTTTTTTTTTTTTTTTTTTTGTTAGTGCTTTTCGGCGCTCAATTCAATTACAAAGCGTTGCCGTCTTGTTTTCTATAGCTGCGCGTCCACCATTTGCTGCAAAATCACATTTTCTTTTGACTATAATTTGTCTCCCTCGCCCCTGTCCTTCTCTCCCTCTCGCACCCACACACACAGTGCCCTGCTACACAATGCGCTGCGCCATTTTGCCAAAAACTTGAATAAAATGCCAAAAGCGAAGAGTGGGATGAAAAAAAAATGAATCAAGAGTGTTCTAGTGAGGAGTATACGACTAGGAGATACTCTAAGCAATTGTTTAACGGACTACGGAGGGGGAGGGAGGGGGCGAACATTTAGGTAATCAATCACATGTTTAAAGGCTTCTATCACACCTCCTTCGGCCTTTGACATAGAATCACCGCAAACCAATATACCCCAATTTCACATTTTCCATAGGGTATACAAATATACAAAACTGAGCAAGAGAAATTCAATTCGCCGCACTTGAATGGGATGCCACCTTCGCTTGTAGCAGAGGCAAACATTTTGCTGCTGCTGCTGCTCTTCCTCTTGCTGCGGGTGCTTCTTCTTCATTTACTTCTTCTGCTTTCTAATTCAATTGTAGCTTTTGGGCGACCAACTGCTGTAGCCAATCTTTTTTTTTTTTTTATTTCTTATTTTTTAGCCGGCGTGCTACGTGCAGCTGTTTTCTAACTGCATAATTTAATTTTTGTCTACTTTTAATTGGTCCAGCGAGAGCGCCTGAGTGAGAGGCAGAGAGAGAGAGATGGCGCAATACTTTTTCATGTCGAATTGTAACACAAATTTGATTTTAATTAAGAAACTTTTCGAGTAATTTTTGGTTTGCTTTGAGTTTCGATATTTTGACTGAATTATGCTGTAAATAAATTTCTGTTGAATTAAGCTTCGAATTTGTGCCCTTTAAAATGCAGTATATGATATGTGTATGTGTGTGTATGTGTGTATATGTGGTTACATTAAGCGCACATTCACTGACCCAATCCACTTGCATTGGTTAGCTAAGTCATCATCATCTTCATCCACATCATCATTATCATCTTTAAGCCGCATAGAACTCTGTCGGGGTTAACAAAGTTTTTGTTTGCATAAAGTTTTTTTTTTTTCGATTTTTGCTCGAATTTTCAAGAATACTTTTTTTTTTTCATTTGATTATTAAATTTTTGTATGAAAGGATTACTAAATTGAATTAAGTTACAGTTAAAGTTGATGAAATTAAGTAGCAAAAATATATTTTAGTAGAAAACGTTCTAGATATCGAAGTGCATAAATATATAAATTAGCTAAAGGAAATTAAAAATTAATTTGGTTTGTGGTATGTATGTATGTATATATATTATACATTAAAAATGTATACATATAAATAATCATCCGTTAGTGCTGAATATATTCTAGAGTCAAAACCCCTATAAAATAAATATTTCATATTATTCAAAGTTATTATTTCTCTCTACTTTTCATGCTAATTTAAGACGTTTCTTCAAGTAAAGCCTTCAGCTCGATGCTGAAATCACATAAACCAAATAAATGCTAAGCTCAAATCCCCTTCCATGTGACCCCGTTCTATAGCTCCTTCATAAATTCCATATGCCTAACCATAGCAAATGGAATTTCTTTCTCCATTCATATTCTATTCCGAAAACCAAGAAAACTTCGCTCACGTTTTTTACAATGTAATTGATTCATAATTAATCAACGCAATCATTAGGCAGATTCAGCAGGACACTCGCATCCTCCCACCCCCCGCACGGGCTCATCCAGTTAATAAAAAAGCCAGCATGAATACATTTTAATCATCATTTGATCATCAATTTCAAGGCGTTGTCTGGCTAAACAAATGATAAAAAAAAAACATGATGTGTTAGTGTTAGTAGAGCAGGAGGTGGTGGGGTGTGAGGGGTGTGAGGGGTTGGCAGGTAACATTGCAATCATAACGATGATTTGACACGCGATAGGAAGCATCCTTTATGAGCATCCTTAACGCCAGCCTCCGCCTCGCGCTTAGCAACCCTCATTCCGCTTGCCCCTGCCACGGCGCGCCTCCTGCTGTCATAATGAAATATGCATATACGAGTCGAAGTTTCGCTCTCTCTCTCTCTCTGTCGAAAGGGTGCGGTGCTAGAGCTGTGATTCAGCTGGCGGAAAGGATATTCGCCGCGTGTCCTTTTGTTGTGGATGTCAACAGGGACAACACGCTGCGTCGACTGCTGTTTCTGCTGCACGTTTAATTTAATTACCCTTTAAGTAACCATATCGAATGGCCATTTGGAGTTATGCCTCCATTTCGTACTGTTGCTACTGCTCCCGCTCCTGCTCCTGCTCCTGCTCCTGCTCCTGCTGCCTGCACTTTGCGCAGCCTTTTCTCGCATTGTCCTGCGATGCTGGTCCTTAACTTTTGCCTCAATTACGAGGCAGCTCCTAGCCAAAATTGAAAGAGGGACACAGCTGGCTTTTCCAGCAACCACACACACACACACACACACACACACACATGCACGCGCACACATACACGTGCTGTGGGTTTTATTTTACCATTTTTGCCATCGTCATGGACATATTAGTGCAACTATTTAGTTGCCACCAGAGTCGCCTGCCTCGCCTGCCTCGCCCGACTGCCTGCTGCTCTAGTTAACACTAGTACACTGTGCAAAACTGGGTATTATATCTTGAGTATATGAAGATATATGGATATAATGTTTACTTTTTGAATTCCATTGATTGCATTTATATATTCAAAGCAATTATTAGTAGAGTGACTGCTTGAAATATGGCCACCCTACTGAATGGGTTGCGCTTCAAAAAAATAAAATAAAAAATAAATAAATAAATAAAAAATAATAATAATAATTGATATAACTTTCCAAAGTTTATAAACGGTGTAATTACTACTTGGAGTATTTGTATACAATTGCATATTCTTAACAACTCAAATATGGTCACCCTAATAAATTTATCCAAAGAAAAACACACACTTTATTGACATAAATGTTGAGCAGTATTTCGGAAACTACCGTTACAAGGTATATTAGTCACATGTACCAGAATTTGGTAACCCTAATGTCAGATCTAAGTCTTAAAAAGTGCAATCCCAAAGAGGTATAAACTATGTTTTAACAATATATGATTTTATTTTTTTTTTTTAATTTTTTGAAATTGTAAAAATAGTTTAGTTCTCTTCGTTTTTTCTCTCAGTGTAGCTGCTCCGGCTGCAATGTCTCCTTTTGGCGTATTCATTTCAAGCGTTCGCCTTTGTTCGTTCTCGTTGGCTGTTTGTTGTTGTTATTTGTTGTTGTTGTTGTTGCTGTTTGTTGTGCATTTAATATCCGATTTCAGTTTTTTGTTGATTCTTTTTGACAATGGGCGCAGGCATTGAACACTTCTTCTTCTGCTTCTTTTACACCATCATCATTATCGACATCATCATCATCATCATCATCATCATCATCATCATCGTCGTGGTTACCCTGATCGCCCCCGCTTTCCATTGTCGCTGTAAAAGTTTTTCTATTTGTTTAGTGCGCTGCGCTCCTTTATTTTCCCTGTGCCTTTGTTTTGTCCTCGCTGCGCTCCGAATCAAAATATTGACTCTAAATGGCGCATTTATTGATCCAGTTTCGAAAAAGAAATAGAAAATAAAAGAATACCCTCAATTCACCGATGTCGTAGCATTTAGCTTTTTGTCAGCAGCTCTCGTTCGCTAATCATAATTGAATCCAAATCACGAGAAACTGTCACAAAACTAATCAAAATTGTCATTTTTGTTGTTGTTTGTGTTTGTAACTGTAGACGCGGCCTGTGCCACGCCCACTGAATAGCCATAGTGAACGCCCTTGCTCTCCGTTTTTTCTGGCACTGCTCATCTGTTCGCTTTTCAGCATTCAAACTGTCAAAAAGTCAGCATCAATTACAGTTACAGAGACATCATAGCCAAACACACACAGAGAATGCGATAGGGCAGTTCGAAATGAAGAGGAGGGGGAGTGGGAGGGGGAGGGGTAGAGCAATAGAGGGCGGGGGAAGTGCGGGCTAGGGTTAGCAGGGGTAGGGGTAGTTGGGTCAAAGAAGTGTGGTTCAAACTTCGCTTCAGTTTTGCATCAAAATGCATTTGGACTTGGGGGGAAAAAAAGAAAACCAGGCGGGAAATTCAAAGCTGGAAATGCGAGAGGTCTTTGATGGAGTTGACGATCCTATTTAGGGTTTGGATATCTACATAGAAAGAGAAAGGAAGAGATTAAGTGAGATAGGGAAAAAGTCAGAGATTGAAACTGAGAATGAGAGAGAGAGAGAGAGAGAGAGAGACAAGGCGAGTTGAGTCAGAAAGAGAGGGAGATGGAGGAAAAGAGAGAGAGAGACAGAGGAACATAAAGAAAAAAGAGAGATAGATAGACAGAGATAGAGAGAAAAGAGAGATAGATTTTTAGATAGAAACTGAGATAGAAAGGGAGAGAGAGTGAGAGAGAGAGAAAGATAGATAAAAAGAGACAGAGATAGAAGGAAAGTAAGAGAAAGGGAAACAGAAAGAAAGAGAGGAATAGCGACAGAAAGAAAGAGTGGGAGATAGAGCAAGAATGAGAGAGGGAAATTGAAAGAAAGAGATTCAGAGTAAAAAAATGTTGCAGAGGATCACGCCCTGAAAGGGAAGAAGACAAAGAGAGGGGGAGAAAGGGAGCGAGAGAGACTCTATGGTATAGGGAATAGAGCTTTAGTTCCTTTAGTTAGTTTATGGAGCTTATAGAATTGTAGCAATTTGAAGCAGATTCTCTGCTGCACTATGAGGATCAATGAAGTATTTGGAATAAACCTCGTATATATTTATTTATAGAGCTCATAATCTAAGATTAAATCAAATCTATGATATGCTTATATTTGCTGTCTAACCACAATATGTTTGGATATTCAAATAAAATTGAAAATATGTTGCACGAATCACACTGGAAATGCAACAAACACCCCTCGAGCGGAGGCATAGCTAGGGCTACGGGCTACGGGCTACGGGCTATGGACTATGGGCTAGTCGTATGCAAAAGTCTGACATATGCGCTGACATTTTGCATGCAAAAAGGCGCAGCAGCAGCAGCAGCAGCAGCAACCTCGAATGCTCTCTTTGGGCTCCCCGCTCGCCCTCCTCCGCCTGCCAATGTTGAGTTGCATGTCAAAAGTTTGATGAGTGCCTGTCCAGAGTCTGCATGTCAAAGGCAATGGATGAAAAGGATGAGAAGGCGCAGAAGCAGGGGGAGAAGGAGGCTGGAGGCAGGAGGCAGGAGGCAGGAGGCACTGTGTCGGCTTTTGGGCTATTGAATTACGTAGAGTCCGTAGTTTCAGATCTTTTGAGTGCATGCGCTTTGATTTTCGACTCTTGTTTTCTTGTTTTACTTTTTTTTTTGCACTCGAGGGAATATTAACCAACCAACCACCCAGCTAGACCTAAAACTTAGGCGACATATGTAAAATGTGTAAAGTGCAGCTACAGTTAATTTAATGCTCATCAAACCGATGATAATGATGATGATGATGTTGTTGGCATTGCACCCCCTCAACAACATCAGCCAGAGATAGAGCGAGAGTTTTTACAGCGAACAGCGCAACGCATCACTCAATCAAATGGCAATTGTGAAGGGGCTTAACAGACACACACACACACACAGGCAGATATTTTGACTGGATTTGTAGCCCCTGGCCTAGGAGGGCAACCCTCCTGGGTCGAGCAACCCCCGTTGAGTTGAGTTAAGTTAAGTTAAGACTAGAAACTGGTGCAAATTAACGCGCTAAGCACTTGAATGCGCTAAATGTGGCGTGAGTAATGCCTCCAAGTGGACAACAGATGGCGTGCATTACAAGCCGCAGCTAGTAGCTCAAAGGATGGTATGGTCACTCTATTATATTAATGGATTTTCAACTTGAGTCTGTGATTTATTCAGTATTTGTTTTTAAGCAAAACCATCTACGCAAAACTAGCAAATTAATAATATTATATAATTTTTTCTAAAATATGGTCACCTCAATTATGTAAAATGTGGTCTCCCTAATATACATGAAATGTTTTAACAAAGAAAATGGCATAGCAAAATGCAAAAAGTATATTTCTAACTATAATTGAAAATATGTTCATTCAATTCGTCCATAATTAACACCAAAATATGGTCATCCTAAAGCGTATTATGCATATTAACAGTGAACAGATTGATGATAGACGGCATCATACATAAGATTATGTGAAGCTAGTTTTGGAAATAATTTACAATTCAAAAGCACCAAATATGGTCACCCTAAAGCGTAAAATGTGTTCTATAAATGTAAATATCTGACTTAAGCAATTTTGCTAGCATTCTTAACGAATCTGTTAACCGTAAATTGCCTTAAAATATGGTCACCTTAATCGCTTTCAACTGGTTTTTGATACTTTTCAGTCATAAAATTAAATTTGTATTGCTTCGTCTATTTCTCTCAGTGTAAAAGCTCCAATTGAAACGTCTTCTGCTTCCCATATTCACATGGAGCATCAATGTGGTTTCTGTGTTACCTTAGCTGGCCGATAGGTGGCGCAGATTGCCACAGTCCCCAATTGAAGCGCGCCTAAAAACTGTAAAAATGTGCATAAAAATTGACGATGAAAACTAGAAAAATCTTTGCCGTGCCATTCGCTATTCGCCATTCGCCATTCGCCATTCTCTTTTCGCCATTCTCCATTTGAGCGCGACATTTGCAGTTCCAGTCCATAAGCATTTTTAATGCCCATTTCTCGTTAGGTTTATGCGATTCTTAGTGGGGTCCACGGGCCATGGGCGCCATTCCATTTATGATTGCCAACTTAACATAAATTCTAATTTGATTTCGCCACTAAAGTGCCATAAGAACGCAATTTGACCAGCACCCATTCTATTTCAATAGATATGTATACATATATATTGCTGCATGACTTTTCGAGGTTCGAGTCAGCCCCATTCCACCCCCCACGGCTCCTGTTCTCGTTCTGAAGGCCATTTTGCTGGCCTTACGGTTTGGGCATAAATTTTTACGATGCTCGGCGACATATTCGCCATTTTCCACTTTCCACTTTTCACAAAAGCCAAATCACAGGCGCCCATTTCGTGGCCCCGCCCCACATCCCAGATCCCAGAGCCCAGACTCCAGCAACTCTAGGTTTTCCATTCCCCACCTTATGGGTGTTATGTTCCTAGGTCTTCATTGCTACCTCTTCTGAAGCAGCGAGAGAGAGAGAGAGGGAGAGCGAGAGAGCGAGAGAGAGTACATAGGCTTGCTGATTGAGCTTGTCTTATGTCTGAAAACTTGGTGTATTTGCTCTGACTGTTAAAGTTCTTGTCAAAGTTGACAGCCATGTTGACAATTTAAGCTAGTTTTGTGCTCTTTGCTTTAGCTTTCCACATTTAACAGCTCTTTATATTATATGATCAATCTAGTCTTTTATTTCGATTTCCGTTTATTTATTTATTTTATGCACAACTAGGAAAGCTATTGTCAAATTTGACAGCCAGCGTTATATTCTTATAAATCATTTTTAGCTATGTATTTATTATTTAAAAGCTGCTTTTTATAACTGGTTTGAAAATCGAAATAACTTTGGCAGATGTTTTCATCTAGATACAAATTGTTGAAGGAATCTTATCTTCCATTGAAGTATAAGCTTTGTCTTTTTTTTTTTTTTTTTTTTTTTTTTAATTTTTAATATTTATTTAAGCGTTGAATCCGTACAATGCAAATATAGTATCTTAACAACACAGTTAGAAAATAATAAAAAGAAAAAAAAAAAAAAAATAAATAATACAAATTAGGCTTTATCTAGTTTCATTAATTTTTTTTTTAAATATTAAATATTTAAACAATTTCATAGCGTATCAAGTATTCGAGTTGTATTCTACACAAGTTTTTAAATGCTTTGTTTGCTTTCACTTCTTATACATGTGTGTGTGTGTCTGAGTGTGTCTATGTGGCTATTGTTGTTGTTGTTGTTGCTCTATATTATTATATGCACTTTTCTTTTACAAAATGGCGTCGAACGTCGCCAACAACGTGCTGATCCTTGCTCCAGGCAGGGGCTGTTCCTTGTTGCTGTTGTTATTGTTGTTGTTATTGTTGTTTTTGTTGCTGCTGCTGCTGTCGTTATGTTTTGCGGTTATTTGGCGCCATGTTTTTGCTTTGCTCGCCTCGTTTGAGTTTTACGAGCGGCTTTACTTTTCGCAGCTATTCGACGTTGGCTTTTTAACGGCCCTCAGCGCCATCATCAACATCATCAGCAGCCATCATCAGCAACCACATCATCAGCAGCAGCAGCAGCAGTAGGATCCCCACCCACATAATCATCAACATTATGAACTTCATTATCATCATTCACTTCGTGTGTTGTCCATTTGTTGTTTGACGTCGCTGTTGATATTTCCTTAGCCAAAACATCGCTCTGCTTAGCTGCGGTAGGCCCAACTCTGATTTACCTACACGCGGCGTTCCGCACGCATCCACGCCCCCCCTCTTTCCCCACACATTTTCACGCTGATTTTCGTTGGCTTGTGACATCTCCCATATGGCAAAATGACGACTGCTGAAATTTTATTTTCAACGCTCGTGTCGTAATTGAAGACGCACCGAGCTGTCCGCTCGCCAGCCCCTGGCTCCCTAGTCCAAGAACCGCTGCCAACTGTCTGTCAAAATATATATACATATATATATAAATATGTAAGCATATATAAACATATATAAATCGAGCGACATAAACGTTTACCCCGTTGATGATTTTTTTTCCCTTCCTGCGCTTGAGCAAATGGAAAACGCTTTGGGTGGGCGTGCGACGTTACTAAGAAAACAACGCACACCCCAGACTTAAGCAGAAGGCACAGCTAAGAAGAAGGAGGAGGTACAGGTAGGGGGTAGAGAAGTAGAGGTAGAGGTAGAGCTGGCATATATTCGGTGCCTGTCTTCCAGACTCTGTTTTCGCTGACATGCTGATGAATTTTCATTGAAAATCGCTCGACAGGATTTCTGATTGCCACATCCGTATTTTTCTTTCGTTTTCAGTTTTCTCTATTCACATACACTTTCGATTGCCTGGAATGGGGTATTTTGGTTGGCGTCATCAAGTGTGTGTGTGTGTGTTGTGCATTGGGGGGAATTAGAATGTGGGGCACTAAACTGGGGGAGAGCGAGACGTAGTAGGAATGAGAATGAGAGAGAGAGAAAGAAACAAAGAGAGACATAGAGCATTTGGAAATTATTAAAAATTATTCTAATATTGGAATGCTAATTTTCAGAGACTTATACTCGTTCATAAAGTGTAAGGTGAATATTGGTTTTGTGCAAAGAAAGTTGCTCTAAGCATCCGTTCAGCTAGCTTTTCGTCCATCTATATATACATTTATCCATTAATCCATCTTTCCATATCCGTTTTAAGGATACTTTCGAATTCAACGGAAATTTCTTGAAATTCTAAATCTAAGTTTTTGACTCCAATTATATTTGCGATAAATTGATCGATTATTGAAGGCGTGGCATCGCGAATGACATTATGTAGACATTCCGCAATTTTAAGAATATATAAATCTAAGATTTTGAGCTAGATCCACATAAATGTAGAGCTACGATTCCTTGATTCCCTTAAGATTGACTAACAATGATTTATCTAACGGCAATTTAAGGCATGTGAAATCTTCAGCATAAGAGCTGTTGATTCGGATATTTTATTAAACTTATAGTTGGGAAACAATCCTTTGGCTATTCTATTTGAAATTTAATTTGGTATAGCACCTAGGATACGTAATTAGAGGGTATTTCATTGCCTTATTTTGAATATTCAAGTGATTTTCCCTTTAATTTCTTCAGTTGACTTCATTTTTAGTTTAACCTACCGCATCATAATATATACATATGTATATCATATGACTTGACATATAGCATATCGTATAACACATATATCTTTCCTGACTCTGACAGAGAGACAACAACTTCCCTAGCGACTCTCCAATTTCACATTTTTACGCGAATTTCTGTAGAAATTTTCGCCGTTGACAACTTAATTTTGGGCCTGAGCAACAGCCACTTGGCTGCTGCTGCAATGCCCAACCCTTAGCCCGCTGGTCCTCTGGCCCTACCCCTAGCACTGGCCCACTCTAATGCCAATTTAATAGATGGCAACATAAACAGGAAAAAAGTGAGCAAATGTCTTAATTTATTCATAACTCACTTCGTTTTTTTTTTCTTCTTTTTTGTATATGTTTATTAGAGTGTGTTGAGGAGGGGAGGAGTGGGGAGGGCGGTGGGTTGAGGGTATTTGAAAATTGAAAAAAATGTGAAAACAACCCTCGCTTCGCACAGATTGAGAGAGATATTGCAATTTCCATGTTTTGATTTATGAATGATAATGCACTGTGACATTTGCCTAGGCAGTCAGGCAGGCAGTCAGTCAGTCGAGCATACCCATTCAGCTGTTTTCCGGGCATATGTCCGCATTGCTCTTTAATTTGCATTAATGGGCGTGGTAATGACGGCCGCAATGGCTTTGGCTTTGGCCTCGGCCTTGGCCCCGGGCACTCTCCCTCTCCCTCTCTCTCTATCTGTCTGCCTCCCCTTTCTCTTCCAGAGTTCAATGAGGCGCAACGCTTTAAACTGCCTAATGCGTTCCCTTACAACTGTTGCAAAAATCTTTCTCGATTTGCATTTCACTTGAATTGTGGGCGTGTCACTTGCCCATAAGTCAATAATCAAATAATTGTCGTATAAAAATAAATATATGTATAACCCTTCATTAAATTTCAGCATATGTGGATTAAAGGGGTCTTAAAGTTAATCTATTAGCATGGGCGTGCGTGTGTGTGCTTAAAAGGGGTGTGTGTGTGTGTGAATGGAAAGGGGTTTCGCTAATAAATTGGTAGGTAGCTAGAGACCTCGGCTATTGATGAAATTATATTACAATTCTCATTTTACTAAGTGATTTTGGGGTTTGAGTTGGAGTTCATATATAGCTACATACATATATATATATATCATATGGAACTAAAGCTGATTCTACACTTCTACCTTTACCTCCCTAAAAAAAAACACTATTTGGGCTTACAAAAATCTCAAAGATTTACCACACAAGGCATCTTATAAAATAGGATTATATCCATAAGACGACTATAACTCTTCACGCTTAAGTGTGACCATACTGCAAGCATAGTTTTTAGCTCTTAAGTGTGCTCAACCCTTATCACTTATTGCTCAAGTCCATTATGCCTACCGTCTCTCTCTCTCTCTGCTGCACTCATCTTCACTTCAGTTTTCGTCTTCGTGAACCATTTGTTTTCTTACGCACGTTCATTTATTCGCATTCCTTTTGCTTAAATTCATGGCGCTTCGTTTGATAAGCGCTGGGGATTCGTGTCACCTGGGCGCATTATTTATGATGCGTCCAAAAGAGCTGCAAACATACAGCAACACACACAAGCACTCATACATACATACATATGTGTAGGTACTCTTTCATACATACACACTACAATCCTTTCACTGCCTGCTGCGGTGCCAGCGTCTCTGCTTTGCTCTGCTGCTTGCGGTTTGCGGTTAACTGCTGCGGCTGCTGTGGCGTCTGCGTCTCCCTATACTCTTTTGCTTTTGCTTGCTCTCCACTGTCCTCTCTCTGCTGCCTGCCCAATTTACGTCATCTGAATCATTAAACGCGTTAACGGCATTAAACAAAAACAAAAAGAAACCAAAATTTATTTTCGGTTTGTAAAAATTGCATTTGCATTCATTCAAAGCAGTTCCAAAATGAATTACACTGTTGTTGTGGTTCATCGCGTTCACTCGCTCTTTTACGCTCTAGGTTTATTACTCTCTGCTTAAGCTTTGGCTCTCTTCTCAACTGTGGCTCAAGCAGCCGTTACATTCATATGTAATTTTGTTCCCCTCTTTCGTTACGCTCTTCAATTGGAGTTTTTTACAATTCCAATTGGACACATTTCAATCCGCGTTGACAGCTGCAACTGCGTAGCCAATTTTTATTTTTATGTGATTTTTTTTAAATATAAAAAACTATTAAAATAAATTGTAATCGCTGTGCAATGATTTAATTGCTGGATTTTTTTATTATTTATTTGTATTGGCCCAAATTGCATTGGGTTGTGGTCAGTTCTGATTGGAATTGTTGCTCGCTTCGCATTCCCCTTCCACTTTATATAAATAATACTTCACTTAATACTCATAATTGATGGCCTGTCAGAGCTTCAGTGGCAGTAAAGCAGTAAAGGACAAAGGGATAACTATAAGTAAGTGGGTTATTAGCGCCGCAGGATGCTTAAGGATCGACCGCCTGCGGCTCAATGCAGGACATACAGAAGCGTCTTGCTGTGAATTAGGGAGACGCACGTTTTCGTTGCATGTCCATTGTTATCGTTGTTCTTGTTGTTGTTGTTCTTGTTGTTGCTGTTGTTGTTGTTGTAAGTGGCAGTCGGCAATTGTTGTTGCTGCTGTGGTGGGCGTTTCATATTAGTAATGCAAACACACACACATGGGCACAAATATACACACACATAGTTACACAAGTCGTCGGCCCAGGTTTAGAGCATACGCATGCTAGACTATAAAATACCCTACAAAAAATATACATATATATTGGATAGTATTTACAAGCATAATACAATTGTTAAATGCTGGAAAATCTTTAGCCAATATTATTTTACAGGTTCTCATAAAAATGTTAGACTGCCAAATACCCTCTAGCAAATATTAGTATTCCTTAGATCTTAAATATAAATGGTAATTTATAGCAAATCTTGTGCAATCCTTAGCCTGTGACTTACTCAAGCATATGTGAGGCTATAAATACCCTGTGAAGTAATTATAAATGATGTTAGGCTTAAGATCCTTAATAGATAAATGGCCAACAGGTAGAAATCATAAGCAATCATTATCAATCTACAGTTATATATACATATACAAATGAATAACTTAGAAGTATGCCTTTTCATATGAGTGCTTTATAGGGTATTCACAAAGCCAGTTGGCAATTGCAGTCCCTAGCACCGTGTCCGAGTTCCCCTTTTTGTGTTTGTGGACATTTTGTGGGCCAATTGAAATTCATAAGAAGGCATGTTAATGTTGTTGTTGTTGTTGTTGTTGTTGTAACCTCCATTAGCCAGAATTGAGATCTCAAACGGAACTGCTGCTCCTTTTTTCCCTCCCTCTCTTTCTGTCTCAGTCTCTCTAACGCTGAGCCTTCCAACATGACGAATTGTCTAAGCCGCATTGTGACTTTGTCTCAAATCTGCTTAGATATACACACATACACGTTTACATATACATTCACATGTATACTTATAGTATATATGTATATTATACATATATTGGATTTATGCTAGTTGCATGTGACAGCTTAAAGCGTCTTTTTAACGGATTTGCCAGAGACGTGACTCTCAGTCAGAGAGCGAGAGAGAGAGCACGTTTTTTCTGCTTTATGGTCTCTGTAGAGTTATGATCTCTCCCTCCCTCTTTATTGTGCCTCTTACTCTTACTCTAACTCTCACTCTACACGCGCTAATAAGCCCAATAATTATGATGATAAAATTATGATGTTGAAGTTGATGTTCTCGCGCCTCTTAATGATAACGACGGCTGTTGCTGGCTGTTGCTGCTATTCGTTGCCCTCATTCTCTCTCTCTCTCTATCTCTTTCTGATAATGTTTATGCGCATTGTTGCCGTTACTTAACTGCACATGCTAACATTTTTGGCTTGTGTTGTCTGCGTCAACCGAATGCCCATTAAAAGTGGCCTGCAAAGCGGGCAGAAACTGAGCAACAAATGTGGCAGTTAGAGCGACTAGCAAATACCCTGTTTGGCAGAGGAAGGGGTTGAAACAAGAATGAGAGATAGAGTGTGTGGCGCATTTAGACATATGTATGTGTATACTAAAAAAGTTTTACAAAGTGTTCTATAGATAAGTTAGACTTGATTCATAACATTAAAAAAAAAAAAAAAAAAAAAAAAACAAACAAAAAACAATTATATGATTCTTACCTTTCACAATGATTCTAAATTCAACTTTTGACTAAAGTTTGAAATCAAAGTTAAAAATCAATTTCAATTCCATTTCGAAACTTTTGCTGATTCTTGGAATATATAAATTATATTTGATATTGCATATTGAATTTCCATCTTGCCATAAAACGATTTGTTTCTATCTAAACTTAAGTTCCATTTCGAAAGTTGCTTAGTATTTTAGGTTCGTTTTGACTGATTTGATTTGTAGGTAAAGTTAGTGAGTTAAGTTGGCTGCGCCTGAGCGTGGCTTAACACGCCAAGTTGGCTGCGCTTGAGCAATGTTTTCACTTATATGGCATATAAAATATATCATTGACTAAATTCTATGCAGCTATATATTATATTATCCATATTACATTTAACCACATAACATTCATATTGTTTATTATATTAGCTGCTTTAATGCCGCATGGCTCAGCCTGAAATGGAGCGTTTTCTCCAGATATTATCAAAGGACTGTTAACAGAGTCTTCGTTCGCACAGAAGTTGCTTTGGCCTGCTTTGGGTTATAGCACCATCTGCTTGGCTACCAGAATGTGATAAACCTTTTATGCAGCTACCTAGTAGCATCGCGCCCCCCACTGGGCCAGGAGGCAACTTAATGGCCCTAAAGGGCAGCTAAGCGAAAAAGCCACGCGACTTGCAGTGTCACACAAAAAGAAAACAGACAAAACAAAAAAAAATATATATATATGTTTGACACGTCTAATGCATAAACATGGGCAAAAGTTTATTCTTTCGACTAGAGTCAGCTGTGCGCCAGGTGCGATCAGGTAGCATCATCATCATTAACATCATCATCAGCTCTATAATTATCATCAGCTGGCTGGTAGCTGCTGCCCGCCTGACTGGCTTTCACTTTCAGTTTCAATTAAATTTATTTCATTTGCATGTCGCTTATTCAAATCGCATTTGCTTCGTTGTTGTTGTTGTAGTTGTCCTTGCGCCGCTCCTCAACCCCAGCTCGAGTTGCATTGTTTTGACATGACACCCAGAAGCGGAACGCGTCAGTTACAGATTTTGTTGTTCAGTGGAAAAAGGAGGAGGAGGCGTGCTGTATAGGGGTGGGGGGTAGGTGTTAGGGCTAGGTTCTGTCTGCCTCTCATTGCCAGCAACCCCTCTGCAAACATTCCGACTCCGATTCCAATTCCGTCTGTCCGTTCGTCCGTTTGTCAACTGTGTGTCGCAGCGGCTGCTCTTAATCAAGTGCTGACAAGCCAAGCAACAGCAACAACAATTGCATTTTAATAAACTGCAGCGGGACTACCCCTAGTAGCCGCCATCTATTTGCCTGCTGGCTTACTTTTCATTTAACACCTTTTCCGTTTTCCCTTTTCCCTTTTTCCATTTTCCTCTGTTTTTTCGCGTTTGTCACAGTTTTTGTCGCTTGTTGTTTTAGGCTTTGGAGAGGCTGCGGTTCAGCTACTTCTGCAACTGTATCTAAATCTATTTCAATTTTCACTTTCTATTTTCATTTCTATTTTTATTTTTGTAACTGTTTTCGGGTTTCGCGTTTAGAATTCCGGGTTCGAGACCCCAGCTGCCATTCGCTACGGCCTGAGCTGTTGACTTTGCCGGATTGAATGATTTTTAATTTTATATCCCGGAATGCTAATATTTCGCAGAGCTAATTCTTCAGGTCTAGTTGAGCATATATATATTATGGATTACAAATCATATATCATTATATATATACATATAATGATATATTGTATTATACTAACTTATGGATATTGAGGAGCATTAAATATTTCTCTTGGTTAGCATAGTCTCAAAGGGTTATTTACATTTTTGTCTGTCTTATGTCCCAGTCTCTCTTCATACCTCTCAGATTTGGTCGCTGTCTGTGCCTTGTCTTCTCTCTATCTGCCTAACTTCCCGTCTGTTTGATCATCCATCAGCTCTCTTAGTTTAGATGTCTCAGAAATCACATGTTTATGATGATAATAAGCACTGATTGATTCCTTGCCTACTTTATTGCATATTATAGAAAGTTGTATCACTTGGTGTATTCCCTTGATCATTTACATATCTACAAATTATAATAATTGATCATTTATAAAAGTGGTTCGCCTATATATCATATTTTTTATAATTTATAGTTAATTTCTCTTGATTTTCATTTAGAAATAAAGTTTAGTCATAATTTCTTGTTTACTGCGTTATTTTAGCATAATTACTATTATTATCATTTTAATCGATAAAAATCGATAACAAGTTTTCAGTTATATGTATATAACATATAAGTTATATGTATTTAATTGCCAACTTCTTTTGTAGATAGCTTTCGTTATTTAGGTTTCAAATTTTGTTTTATGTATATTGTTGTTTTGTTTCTTGTTTTTAAATATTTGTAAATAAGATTGTTTATCTAATTAATATTTCATAAATATGCTAAAAAACGCCAAGCTCAATCTTGAAATTCAGTAGATTATCTTTTAGTTCTTCACCCTTACCTCCTTCTCTGTAACATCCTTTCCTCAACCCTCTCCCTGCCCCACACCTCTGCCTATTAATCGGTCAGCCATTTTCTCCTGCTGCGTCTGCTGTGTGACATATGTCTGGCAAAGGACTCAGCGCTTGGCCTCGGCGCACTTGTTAAGCAGCGCCCGAGGCGAAAATCAGCTCAACTGCAACTCATTTGAAAACGATTTAAGCGACGTGAAACCCCTCGCCTGCCCTGCTCCTGCCCTGCTCCTGCTCCTGCTGTCTGCCTGGAAATCAAGCTGAAATGACGTTTCGGGCTGGCAGCGAGCGCAGCGAGTCCTTGTACATGTCAAACAGATCCTTGTGGCAAGGTGTTTCGTTTCACATATCCAAACAGCACAACAACTTGTTTTCGCCCAGGCACATTAACATGTCCTGTCGGCCGGCGCAGCCTCTGCGTTGTCAACGCAAATCTGTTTTGATTTTAATCCAGCTTATGTCGCTGACTGTGAAGCCGACTCTCTGCCCACCTCAGTCTCTCAATCTCAGCATCTCAGTTCAGTTTCTGGTCGCCTTTCATTGTTGTGCAGCGAGCCATGCAGCTTGTTGTTTGAACACAAATCCGCGCTGATGTCCTGCTGCCCCTCCTGCTGCTCCTGCTCCTGCTGATTATGCGCGTTAAGTGCCCGAAATCAATGCACACAAATGCACAAATTACATGCAGCAGCAGCAGGAGCAGCAGAGGCGGCGGCAACTGGGCGTGGCAAAGCGTTGCTATTTTGTTTATTAATCAATTGTGAAACTTTTTATTTGTGTGAAAAGCTGCACGTGAGCGCACCGAAAAAAAATGAGCTCGAAGAGAGGAAATCAAATAAAAATAGAGTGAAAATAAAACTTAGTTAAGTAGCGTGTGCATTTGACACTTGTTAAAATATTTGCGCCTGTCTCAAACACACACACACTCGTGCACACACACTTGAGCTGCTGCTGCTGCTTTGGTCCTTGCATGTCCTGTGCGGGGGTTGCTCAACGTTGCCAACGCCGCCTGTCGCGTATTTAGCGAACGTGTTTTCACAACTAACAAGGATGTTAATTTTGTTGCTGTTGCCGTTGTCGTTGTTGTTGTTGTTGCTGTTGCTGCACGTCGTCCTTTTGCGGCACTATTTTTATTTTATTTCGAGCTTTGCACCAAATGCCTTTTCACACCCAGCTAAAAATGCTCATGTCCAGCGTCGAGGGTCTCGTATTTTATTATATATGTATATATATATATATATATATATATATATATATATATATACAAAATACTCTGCAGGCGAGCGGGTATTGTGAAATTCGTGTATAATTGTGCATAAGAAATTATTTGGAAATTGCAATTTAATATTATTTTATTGTTATTAACATTTTATTTTTATTGTATTTATTCGATTTCTCATATTACTACATTTTAATAGAAATTCTAGGGAATTAAAATTTTTTCACAGTATGCATAAATATTTTTAGCTTGTTAAATTTCAATTTTTCTTTTAATTTGTTTTCGTTTTTTATTTTATTTTTGAATTTATTTATTTTTTTATTTTATTTCTGAATTTATTTATTTTTTTATTTTATTTATTATATTTTTATTTTAATTTTTGAATTTATTTATTTTTTTTATTTTACTATTATATTTTATTTTATTTTTTATTAATTTATTTTTTTATTATCTAATCATTTGGTTTTTTAATTTGTACTTTGTTTAAGTTTTGTTTATTTCTTTTTTTTGTACACACACACTTTTAAATATTAAAAATTCGATAACTATTATAAATATATATTTATACAATAAATTTATTTTTTGTATATAATTATATAGAAAAGTTTCTGTATTCAACCATAATCATGGATTTTCAGAACTATATATTTTTTTAAATATTTATTGTATTTTTATTTATTTCTTTAAATTTATTTTTTTATTTTAAATTTTTAAATTTTTTTTGTAAATATATAATTTTAATTTTATTTTTATTCTAATATAATTTTTTTTTTTTTAATTTCCGTTAAGCTCCTGTACAGTCGTTAGTGTATTAGACTATTCGTTATGGAGCTTAATAATTTATAGCGCTCGTATTTTATTTTTATTTTGACGCCATTCCTGATGTCCTTGCTGTTGTCGCTGGCAGTGGCGCTTCTGTTGCTGTTTATTTTACGGGCAGTGACGATTATGTGGCACCCGGCGCGGGGTGTGGTGGAGTGGGATTGGGAGTGGGTGTGGGATCTAGAGGAAACCTCAGCCACATCCGATACTCGTTGGCCAGTTGGCCATTTTGTGTTTGGATTGATGCTCGCCCCGGCGAGGCGAACTAAATACTTTGCACAAGCGAAGGACACATGACAAACGATGACAGGCCAGAAAAGGAAGTAGAATGAGTGGAGGGGGGGGGGGGTGTGATGCTCTGCTGCTGTTGTTGACTGGGTAAAAGCATCCTTCATGCAGCTTTGTGCTTGTTGGTTTAAGAAAATTATTAAGGATATTTTTGTGGTGCTGATGAGTTTGCCGAGGACTTTTTTCTGTTTTTGGCCAGGACGTTGACCAACCAACGAGCAAACAGCTTGTGTGTGACGATTGAGTGAGTGTGTGCATGTGTGTATGTGTGTGTGTGTGTGTGTGTTGGTTAAGTGTGCAGCGCTCTCGCACAAATAGCAAAACAGGAAGCTCAAGTATGTTTACAGTTGACAACGCCAGAGGAGTGCTCTCTAGCAGCCAAAAACCCCGCCAGCCTCTTGAATCGCAGTCGCCGTCGCCGTCGCCGTCGCAGTGTTCCCATTCACAGAGAGAGTCCTAGTCCTAGTCGCATACAGGACACGTAGCTGGCTGACGCTTTTGTTTGCCAGAGAGTTGTTGGGGAAGAGAATGGGCTGGGGGCGGGGCCGGCGATGTCCTGTGTGAGTTTGAGTAATGGACGCTTTTATTTGAGCGCCACACACACACACACACACATGCAGTCAAGGCTCTGTGTGTCAAAAGGGGTCAAATGGTTAGGCAACCCCATCCCTCCCCTCCCACCTCCCTCTTTCGCATTGTTGTTGTTGTTGTTGCTATTTGCTTTGGCCAGCATTTGGCATCAATATTATTTCGTTCTATCCGCACATTGTCATGGCGTATCAATCACTCATATTATAGAATGTATATAGACTAAATACACTGCTGCCCAAAATAGTGTGTACGCTCTTTACAATAGTTTTATGGGAGTTATGAAAATAAATGTATTTTATTATTATATAAATGTTATTATTATTTGTAACTAATAATGCAATTAATTTAGACATCAATAATGAAAGATCTTCGTTAATATATTATTTTGTTGCATTTCATTGGGCTAATTATTCCCAGCGATAATTTTGGATTATCATTTAAGAAAGTTCCCATTTAGAGAACCCCTCTTTTGTGAATTGTGCACAACAAGGTTCGAAAGTAATTTTGACAAAGTTCAACGAATTCTCAAGAAATTGGTGGTCTCTGTTTATAGTGTATGTATCATTCCCAAGATATCTAGTTTTATCCAAATTTAGGGACTCTTTCTACGATTTCAGGCAATGATTATTATGTTGAAGAAATATTAAATACTTAAGTAAATTTCGTTTATGTTTTGATATTTGTTCTCCTCGCTGTAAACTATATAAAAATATAATAATTTGATCTATACATATATGTATATGTTTATTGTATATATTATTTATATAGTATTATTATTTCTCATTATTATATATATTATTAAGAGTTCTGGTTTACTTAAAAGTCAATAACAATCCCACAACACTTAACATGTATCCTTTGCTCACCAATATATTACAGCCACATGTATCTATTCTGTTGCCCTTGGGTGTGTTTCTATAAAGAGTATATTTCAGCATCAGTTGTTATTTGTTTGGGGATTGGTCGATTGCTTGATGAATTCTGCACTTAAATAGTACAAAATTTGTATGCCATTCATTTAGATGGTACACAAAGTGACGACTGGCGAGTGGAGAGTGGAGAGTGGAGATTGGAGATTGGAGAGTGCAGAGAAGAGTGACACGAGTGGGTTGTCGAGTGGCAAATCAACGATTGCTCTTTACATAGATTCCTCTTCAGTCGTCGAGCGTAATTGATGATGATTTGTGTTTATAGTCGTATCAATTATTATGATAAATCACGAATGAAAGAAAGGAGTGATATTTTTATTGCTTGTAATCAGAGCTAAGGCTGGAGCTGGAGCTGGAGCCAGAGCCAGAGAAATGCACAACATGTGAGAAATAAATGAAGAAAAAGTGAGAGCGAGAGAGAGAGAGGGGTAGATAGCGACATTTCTTGTTCAGCTTAGGTTCTTTGGAGTCTCTCCGACCCTCGGCATTTCGGCTGAGCTTCTCAATGCATGCAGCATCACATTTAGCTGTGCGAATTGTCCTGGCTAAGTCCTTATTTGCTTACAAACATTTAGCAGCAACAAAATTTTATGCGAATGCCTCCTGCTAATCGTTTTTGCATTTTCAAGCACACTTAATGCCAAACGCGTGTCCCTGATTACCATATGAAGGATATTAGCTACTGTTGCTTCTCCTCCTGCCTCTGCTCCTGTCTTTGCTCCTGCTCCTGCTCCTGCAATTGAAACAATTCCCTCACAAACTGAATATGAAAAGTGAGTGAGTGTGTGTGAGTGAGTGTGGTGTGCGTGTGTAGCCAATAATACTGTAAATTAGGTGGTGAAATGTATATCTGAAGTTACTCCTTGACAGTGCAAATAAATGAATCATTTCTTGATTCATAGGGGATATCGAGTATTTGTTATGTGTTCTGGAAATTTCAATTTCATTTTCCCTCTATTTCTGTAAAGTTTCCATTTATCATTGTTATGAAATTAATAACTTTACCCTATCTTCATTGGTATTGGTATCTTGCTCTTTCTTTTTTCAATCCCTATCTCTCACTTTATTTTCTCTCCTTGTCTCTATCTTTCTTCCTATGTGTTTACTTTTTCTTAGTCCTTTCTTTCACATTATTTCTGTCTTTTCTCTCTCATCCTTTCACTTTCTGTTTTAGTCTCTGTCTATCTCTGTCCCTTTCACTTGCTCTCTATCTGTATCTCTCGTTCTCTCTCTCTCTCTCTCTCTCTCCATCTGTTTCTTTTGCTGTCCATCTGTATCTTTATATATCTATCTATCCATCTCTCTCTCGATCTCCCTCTCTCTCTATCGATGCATCTCTCTCTCGAGCTCCCTCTCTCTCTATCGAGCTCCCTCTCTCTCTTTCGATCCCCCTCTCTCTCTTTCGATGCCTCTTTCTCTCTTTCTCTCTCTCTCTGCCTCTATCTCTCTATGCCTTTTTCTCTCTCTCTTTCTCTCTCTCTCTTTCTCTTTAGCTCGTTTCTCATCCTTCCTTGGCATTCTCCAATCTTTGTTTCTATTATTGATATCATTCAAAGTCTTCTGCGCTCTCTCTTGAGTTTCTTGGTATATCACATTATCCTAGGTTTCTCTACCTATCTCCGTCTCTATCTCTGGATTATCCTTCCTTGTCTTCGATTTAAACTTGTAATTAACAAATACGATGAATATCTTGTTTAGTCACTAATTACTCAAATATTATTTCACTGAATAACATTTTTTCACATCACCTCTTGCTCGCTCACTCACTCTCTACTCCCCTCTCGCTCCTTTTGACAGCTATGCCGTAATCACTGGACTAATTGGAACGCTGTCGCGCCGCTGCATGAAGGTGCGCGAGTCCATTGAGCAGAACCAGAGCGTCATGTTGAGCCTGTTGACCACGCTGGGCTTCCTCACGCGCTTCATTGATGTTTGTGCGCCCGGTGAGTAAGCGAAGCAGGCGAAGAAGAGGAAGAGTTCGCACCTTGGCCAAGGTAAACAGGACAGGCTAATTAACTTGCTGCCGCTTCCTGTCTTTGCCCCTCTTTCAGGTCCTGGCGATCCGACACGTCTGCTCAGCGCTGCCAAGTCCACCGAGCTGTTCGGCACCGTGGCCATGCTCTCCGGCTGCGTGGTGCCCATAGGTAAGTGCCTGACGGATCTTAAATCTTAAAGAGAACACAAATGGAAACAGTAGCCGTGCCCCGTAGGAGCCGTAGGAGTAGTCGTATGGGGGTGCTAATTGGATTTGTGTGCGGGTTACGTGAGTTTCGTTCGCAGGCGGAAATTAATTTTGATTTTGTGAAATTGTGAAGTTCTCTTTCCATTGTTGTTCTTTTTTATGGCTATATATGTATGTATATATGTATGTATATATGTATCTGGCAATATCCGCTTACTGTATATTGCTACATCTTCTTCTTAACATTCTTCTTCTTGTTGCTTTTTGCAGGTGAATGCATTCCGCCGCGCACGACCGCCTTGGCGGCATCGACTTTTAATCTTTTCGTCTCGCTGGCTTCGGTGGACTCGAACACTTTTCAGGTAAGTTGCTCGGCGGCCCCCAAAGCGCCCCGTGCTACAGCTGTCCAGCTGTAGTCAGCTAGCATTTCTATTGCTCCCCAGCCAGCTTCCGTCCCCTCTACCTCTACCTGCCGCCCTCCCTATCTTTTCCATCAAGTGGACAAATGCCGCTTAAACAAATCACAAAGTCAGCCGTTGAAAATTTCATTATGTGTCGAGTTTTTGCTGTCCATACTCTACCATAGGGTATATTACTAAGCGGAGAGTTAAGTGCAAGATCCGGCTGTAGGCTTACTTGACTTTATAGTATCTTTGGGACTACTTTGAATATATATATATTCTATTCATATATTTCATTATTCAGTATATACTATAAATTCTTGTGGAAATGTACAAGGTTATACCTCAAGAATCTAATATATCTATATATATATATATATATATTAACTACTATATCGTATAGAGCAAAGAATGGTCTCTCCAAAAATTAAAAGATTAAAAATTATAAATAACATATTATTAGATAAAATTATTAATTTATTGTTTTTCTTTTATGATATGAATTGAATAATGAATATTATTTAAATTCTGTTTCAGCCTCAGTTTCAAATTCATAAATCAGCAAATTTTTCAGGGTATTTAGTTTTAGTCTACAGGGAGACAACTTTTTTGGGTGCCTCCAATTTTTTTTTTATTTTTATTTATTTTTTTGTTCTAAGTTTTTTGTTGCTTTTCTTTGCTTTGCACTTGAGAAGTTTGTCGCACGTGAAATCGCCTGAGAAAATTGAGCTAGACCCCAAAAGCAAAGGTAAAGGCAACAACAGCAAATTGTGGCTAAAAGTTAGAATTTTGTTTAGGCAACAGCAGAGAGAACCCGGAAGGAAAATGGGCGACTGTAGCAATGCTCCATATATGCCACGCTCTATCTATCGAGCAAGTTTTGCCTTAGCAGAGATCCATAGAGATCCAATTGTAAAATTTGGTCATTCTCGCAGGCTTAAGCTGTGAGAGATATGAGTTTATCTTGCTCACAGTGAACGTGACACCAATATAATCAATATCAGGGTTTGGTATATAAGGCTTTATATCTGTTATATAGCAAGTCTTTAGCTAGTAAGGGATATAGTATTTACGATTAGTCAGACCCTTAAGGCTTGCATCCTTACAACCATTTTGACTCACATGTCTCTAGCTTTCTGACCAGACGATTGCTTTCCGCTCACTTGAATTTCACACAAAAGCCAATATACCCGCTTGACACTTTCCGAGCGGGCATAAAAAGTTGTCGCCGTTTTGTGAATTCGCGCGTTTTCGCAGTTTTTCTGTCATTGAGTGGTAGCAGAATTTGCATATTGGCAAAATGTCATGAATGCCGCCGCCTTGTCAGGTGACATTTAGTTGTCAACAGATGGGCGGTGGTGCGGTGGTGCGTTGGAGGAGGCGTTGCTGCTGCATGACATTTGCTTAACTGCCAGCGCCAAATGACAAACAACATCAGCGCCATTGAACCGCAATGGCGGCCCCAACTGACATTTGGTTGGCTTGGGTGGTGCGCGACTTCTGCTGTGGGGTGTGGTCTGGTGGGGTCGAGGGGTGGCTGCGCAAATATTTCGACACTTTACTTAGACGGTGGATGGGCAGGAACATGCAATGCATTTGATATGCGCACGCAGACAAGACAGGTAAACTGCAGGCTGAATGTCAAATGAAACGGCATGTGGAAGCAGTTAATGATTGATTGATGGGATTGATTGACTGCATGAATACTTGACTGATTGATTGGCTGGTTGACTGACTGCCTGCTGCGTGTCTTAGCATTGTGGACAAGTTGATGGGCTAAATAGAGTGGTATACTAGGAGTAGCTCATGATTGATTGACTGATGATAGACTGACTGCTAGGCAGATTGATTTGCATAGACAGGCTCTAAGCGACTTGCAATAGGATTTTAATTAAAAGACAGATTAAGCTGTGCTTAGAATAATTGACAATTGATTGATTGATTGATTTATTGATTGACTTTCTAATTGTGGAACAGAGTGTGCTTTGAGCTCAGATTACTTATTACATGGTAGACGAAAAGAGTTTAAAAATAAATTTTTAATTGAGTGCTTGAATACTTGATTGATTGATTGACTGCTGTATGCATTGTTTGTGATTGATTCACTACTCAGCGACGGATAGCACGAAGTTTGCCTAATGAAAGTTCATATGAGTAAAACTTATATCATTATCTAAGTGTTATCTGATTGACTGATTGATAGAATGATTTATTCGTGATGTTGAATTGAATGAATGATTCGAACACGGCTTGCCAGGAAAGCGCATTGTTCTGGTTGACTGACTAAACTACTAAAATATTGATTGACAGATTGATCAATTAATGATTGATTGACTGCGTGACTTTTAATGCTGCAAATAACTAATTGAGAGAATGTTTTATTGACAGCTTGATTGATTGACTGACCCGTTGATTGTCTGCTTGATATACCACCTCACTGTTAAGACATCTTCGATTTGGTTGCGATTCGACCAGATGAAACGGCATTTGAAGGCTTGACTGACTGACTGATTGAGTGACTGCGGCGCATTCGCTTGTCTACATTTCATTTCCTGCTGCGCTCTGTCAATATTTGTGGCCCTGCAATGCCGCCCCCTCGCCTTCTTCCTCTCCCGCTCATCGCTCTCTCTCTCTGTCGCTCTCTTTTAGAGCTAGCAGTGTATTCCTTGGCGAAACGAAACGCACTTGACAAACTAATTTGTTGCGCAAACAGTCAAAATGAAATGAATGCAGCAGCAGGCAAAGCCCGGCTGGCATTTGGCTAGCGGATTAGGCCAAAGTTTGTGCAAAAACTTGCCAGCCCATTTATTTGCTTTAAATTACCAGAGAAATAGATAAACTCAGGCACTCATCTCTGCGTTGTTTGTGTTGTTTGACTGCGGCGGGTTGGAGAAAACAAAAAATTATGTATATATAACTCTTGGCTGGCAAATAATTTGATTTGGTTTTAATCAGCGAGAGACGCACAACACACACACACACTAACACACATATACAGCGTACACACGCACAACCACAGAGCAGCTCAATTTTCAAGTGCTGCTGCTGCTGCTGCTGCTGCTGCCTCTGCCAGGCAAATATTGACTTTGTAAAATGAAATTTTCAAGTTTAACCCAAGCACAAGGCATACACACACACACACACACAGATAGAGCGAGAGACACGCACAACACACACACACACACACACACACGCACGAGGGGCAGCTACTGCCTGCCTCGGCTGGCTGATTGTTTTTTGAAGGATGCCGCCGCTTTGCTTCGCTTCGCATCGCGCATCGTTTGCTCTCTGAGCCATGCACAAATCCTCGCTCATATCCTGCCTACTACATCCTGCCACTCCCCCCTGTCCTCTGCTGCGCCTTGCCTTCTGCTAGTCAACCAACCAGCCAGGCACGTCAATTGTTTGGCTAAATATTTGCTCAATGCTCGTACAAGTTGCCAGTTTCAGTTTTGGTTTTGCGTTTTGGGTGTTTTTTGTTTTATTTATTTTTATTTTACGCAGCAGCAGCAGCGAGGGTTGTTTCAGCCGTTCCAGTGCAGCAGCAGGTCTCGCTGATTACTGTAGGCACAATATTCAAGTACGTGTGATTAGCATAAATTAAAAGCTACTTAACTTAGAATGCAGCCCAAGCTAGGGGTTGCTAACGCAGCTAATACGAACCGCAAAGGGGTTGCATTCCAATTGCAATCAGATGCGAGATGTATAGCTATATATACATATATATTATATAGATATTATATTCCATTTCTCTTTAGAATTATGAACAATAGCTTATTATCGATTATCGTCATAATTATTCTATGGAATTATTCATTTACTTGAATCAGTTTAAAGGTAATAAATGATTTATCAATGATATCGATAACTTTTTAACATATGTCTATCGATTGAATCTGTCTCAAAAATAATCTTGAATTCATTTGAAATTTTAGAACTTCATAATTTCACTAAGTAAACTAATAATTCATACAGAAAATGTATGATCATTATGATTTTAAATGAGGTCGAATTTATCGATATTTTTGACCATCTATTATATTCATAACATCTCTATTGAATTACACCTCTTATACATCAACTTTTTTCTTTGTGTTGTTAATTTATTATATTAAAATAAAATAAATAATGCAAGTGTAAATATTTAAAAATGATTGATTAACGATATCGATACTTATTTGAAACGATTCATCGCTATAGAGCAGAGGAGGATATTTTATAACAATTGCTCAGAATTTAAGGCTTAACATTCTAATTGTACATCAAAACTGTACAGTGACTGAAGTGTAGGGTTTCTACGTCGATTCTAATATACCATGCATAAAAGATATCGATAAATATATCGATAAACAGAGAAGTACTTGAAATCCTAGTTATATAGCTTTGCTATACACGCGCCGCAGACTTTTTGTGTATTATATTTTAGCTAATCGCAGTAAACTCAAATTACAGGGTATCTCGTAGTCTGTCATGACATAGCTACAAGCGCAAATGTTGATTTTTTCTGCTTTTCATTTTTTGTTTGTGGCTCGGTCCTCGCAGTTGGCCGCACGGCTGCCAAAACAAACAAATTAGAAGCGAGAGCTCATTGTCCGTTCGTCCTGCTGCGTTTCGCTATGCAAATAGATGTATACCACACACACACACACACACACACACACACGTACGCACAACAAACGGTTGAGCACTTCAGCTGCTGCTATAAACAAGTGCCACTCTTTGATATTTGCTTTGACTTAATTAAAACATTTGCTCAGCGATTCCACAATTTATTTTATTTCTATTTTCTTTTTTTGCTGTTTTTGTTTCTGTTTTCATTCGAGTTGTTGCCAATTAAATGAATCTGTTCCCCCGCTGCAGGAGGTGCTGTCCGTGGAGGGTCCTTTGTCGCTGAAGCTGCTGGATGTGATGAGCCTGATACTTAAATATAGCGTAAATCAAACAACTGCCAATACGAGGGCCGAGAGCTCGACGATGCTCATCGATTTGATCGCATCCCTGGCGTTCTTCAGCGTGAACAATCGACGGCATCAGGAGCTGTTGATATCGGAGCCATTTGCGGTGATCTTCAAGAATTTGTCCAAGCTGCCGACGCAGTTTAATCCGGTCATTTATCCATTTTTGGTGACCATGTGCTACAACAATGCCCCGGCCAGGCAGCTCATATCACGCGACTTTGATCTAGGGGTGAGTAGTAAAGAGAGAGATACACACACTCTCCCCTCTCTCTCTGTGTGTGTGCATAGTCTAGTTTATAACAATGGGCTAAGCCCTGTTAACTTTGTAAACCTCTTAACGATCGTTTCATGCAGTTCCTCGATGAATATAGCAGATCGGATGCGGCCAAGCGCAATCGCTTAATACAAATGATGCATGACAAGGGCAACAACAGCAGCAGCAACAAAAACAGCAACAACAACAACCAGCAAAAGTAGTAGTAGCCTTTGCTCTACTCTGCCATCTCACTCAGTGTCTCTGTGTCTGCCGTCAAGTGATATTATTTTCAAAGAAAAACAACTCGAAACATTCGAAACAAGTGGATGAAAACTGCTTGGAAAATGCTAATGGATTTACACATATTTTTACAATAATTTATAATCAATTGATAACTCTCTATAGATATATCTATATATACATCGTATATATTGTATGCTAGTTATATAACACACTCACACACATACACTCATATATCGCACTTCACTCTCACATTCACAAAACAACCAAAACTCGCTTAGTTTTATTACAATTCGTAATTTATGTTAGTTTAAAACAAATGAAAAATAAGTATTAATACATTCATCTTAATTTACACACACACACACACACACATACACATACACTCACACAACTTTTGGCCACGCACCTTTTGCAAAATTCTCCGTTCCTGCTTTTGTTTGTAATTAACTTGAAATATTTTCCGTTCCGCTTTTCCCTCCGAACTTGTATTCACTTTTGAAAGGCAAACTAATGTAATTTTGTTTTCGTTGTTCAGTTTTGAGAGACTCCAACAACAATCCAAATTTTATTTTGTTCCAACCGCATTTTATTATTCATATATAATAAAGACATTTGTGAAAACTCTTTATAAAGCCTATAGATATTTTGATTGTAAATTATTTGTGAACTGCTGTAAGTACGGGAAATGTTTGTAAACTGTGTAGGGTAGGGTGGTTTCCTCAGCTCTCATCTAACTTCTCATATAAATCTCGCACTCTAATTATTAGGAGAGTCCTTTATAGTCTCATTTTTTATTTTTTTAAATATTTCTTTTAAAGATCCTCTTTACAAATTAGGTTTCTCTCTCTCTCTCTCTCTTTCTCTCTTCTTTCCCTTTTTTCTATATATTTATTTTATTTTTATTTTTTTCTCTCTCTTATTCAAATCCTTCTTTCCTACTTATTCTCTTTATTATAAGATTCTCTCGCCTTTTTCTCAATTTAAATTGTTCTCTTAAGCTTCCATCTTATTATACGAATACCTTCAAGTTTCTTTCTCATTCTTTTCACTATAAGTTCCTCTCCTCTTTAGCTTTCCATTAAAAGTTTTAATTATTAAATATTTCCCACATAAGTTTCTCTATCACTCGCTCTGTTCACCTGCTAAGTTTTTTAACATTTATACTTTTTAAGTATAAGCTTCTCTCAACTACTACTTCTACTTCTCTCTACTGCACTCTATAAGCTTCTCTTTTCAGTTGGGTGGCTTCAGCTTGAAAATATGGCCCAAGATAGATTTAATAAAAATATTATCTATATAGCCTCGAGTCCGCTCGCGGATTAGCAAAGCGTGCATAATTTGAGCGTAGGCTGGGTTATGCGAAATTCAGATGGTAAACAATATGTAATATTTCGTAGCCCAAGCTGGGCTGCGTTTCACGTTTGAAGTGCTGCAGACAATGGACGGGCACTGTTTGCAATTTCTTTTGGGGCACACAAATTAAAAACGACAATAATAATGTGCCGAGCAATTTGTGGGCGTGTCCCCGCCTAGATGCAGGGCACAGCAGCAAGAGAAATAAAGAACGAAGTAAACAAAACAAGCGAAACTCATCATCAGACGACAAAGTTGTCGACGTGGAGCGCCTTTTGTCTTGGCTCCTGCTCAGCGTGAGTGTGTGAGTGTGTGTGTGTAAGCGTGTGAGTGCTGGTGTGTGTGGGCGGATGGGCGTGTGCGTTGAGCTGTCCATTGTACCTTTGTCCAACTCGTTGCACCTAACTTGAATTATGTCACACGATGAACAGCGACGGAAGACGAGGAGAAGCAGGAGCAGGAGACGGAGCAGGAGGCGGTTCAGGAGGATTGCCAAAGAGATGGGAGTTGAGGCAGCGACAACGACGACATCTAATTTCTTTGGACATTGTACGTGTGGGTTTTTTAATGCTGCCATATGCACAACCCCTGCCGACGAGGGGGTTGGCAAATTCTAAAAAATACGAAAAAAAAAAGAATACTGAGGAAATTGAAAGGCGGCTCACAATAATAATAATAAAAGACCTCAAGAAACTCTCTGGTGACAGATTGAAGTCACTCAACTCGAAATGAAATGCGACAGCGACGAACAGTTGCACAATCAAACATTGCGAAAGCGTGGACGGGTATATTGGCTAGGCGAGCGGGTTGGCGATGCTACCCATTCATAAAGTGCAAGGGACAGCAGCATATAGAAAGGGACAGCATGATTGAGTAGAACAGAAACTGAATGCTTAAACTGAAATCTGATTTGTTTAGTTAATATAATATATGTATATTGTGTTTATATAATGGAAAACAGGCAAAATTTTCTTTAGGCAATACATATAACTATATCTCTTTTAGAAACAATAAGAAATGAACTGCAAGAATTTTATTTCTGCAGAGTATGAAGAGAGTCGTATATTGTATATAAGAGATTCAAGTCTCTTTTGTTGAAACATTATTTTTAATTTGTAGCGCAAAATCAATGAACAAATTGGTGTTAGCAGAAGCCAAGTGCTTGATGGCAATAGAGGAATGGGGAGGGGGAATGGGGAATGGGAAGGTAAATATACATATAAATATATGTGTCTATATATTGAGTATATGGAGTTTATGGAACTGTATAGGAATAGTTGGGAAGGGGGCAGCTATACGCTGAGCACAAATGACAGTGCGTCAAAGGAAAAACAACCCTTTGCTGGTCTGGCCTGATCCATAAAACCCTAATTGCTATGTAGATGTGTTCCGACTGAGGGGGAGCTGTGAGGGCACTAATTGTCGACCAACAACAACAACAACGAGAACGACACCAACAACAATGAGAGTGTAAAGAAACAAAAAGTTTCGGAGTGACTAAGCAGGCGCGACAGTTCAGCGACAAAGTCAATATATCACAAAATACCAATTTGGGGCCGCATTCGGCTCCTCAATCAAAATTATGACAATACAACAATAGACAGCGAGAGTATACCCCGGGGAGCTGCGTTTTGTGTAGATTAGTGAAGCGTAGGCGAATGCCAATTATAATGAAAAAGTGCTCAGGCCACAGGACATTGCGTGCAAGCAGGACATAAGGCATCCAGAGCTTTACGAGAATTATACTATGCGCACACACACACATATACATATGTACATATATATGCACGATTGCCAGTTGGCATCTGTGTGGGTTGGGTCAACTTGAAGCCACAAAGTTAATTGCAGCTTAAAGCGGCCAGCCACAGAACAAAGAGCAAACTGATTTCAAGGTGTGCTAGCCAAACAAGCCGACGAAGAACAGTTAGACAAACAAATTTCGCGCCTCTTCCGCAGCAGGCGAAACGGAGTGGAAGGAGGAGAACCGAAAAGAAACAAAACCAAAAAATGTAAGGAAAATGTTGACCAAAGCCAAGTAAAACATTGAAGTAGATACTAATGAAGAGCGCCCTTTGCAGTTGGCCAAGACGAATTCACTAATGCTCTACCTGTGGTAGAGTTGCTCTGCGAGAAATTTAGCTCGTTCTTCTTCTACTCAAAGTACGGTAAGTAAATATTTTTGGTTTATAAAATATAAGTAAACTTGAAATAGAATATTCTTATAGATTAATAGGTATTTTTGTTAGCTTCACTCGATCATCAGAAAATCTAGAGTGTAAGTGCCCAAGTTAGCCGTTTTATAGCTAGATTATAAGACAGCTTAAGGTTCTATAGCAGAGTTTTAACAGACATTTATATGCCAAAATATTCTCAAAAACAATTTTGATTTCATATCAAGTTTTTTTTTATGTTCAATTGAAATCTGATTGGAATTCAGAGCTCGTTTGGCTCCGTGATTTAGGCCCAGTTAATGTGTCTCTGGCTAAGTGAATATGCCCATTTGGCCGGACATTTCGAAAGGGAAAGTTGACCGTTCATTTGAGCGCTTTGCTACGTTTTTTTTACAGTTTTGTTTGCTGCGCTGTGCTTGGCCCAAAATTGTGTGGGCAAGTCCGAGTCTTTATTGTCTCTGTGTGTGTGTGTGTGCGCGCAGGACTTCCGGCCAGGATACGCTTCTAATTTGTTTACAAGCGACGGCCGCTGACGTGCTCGGCGCACATTATGCGCGATGCACGGCCTCTGATAAGCAGCTGGACACTAGCTCTGGCCTGGAGGGGTTGGCCAACTCCTCTGACTGCCACCCCCACTCCCACTCCCAGCCCAACTTCAACTGCAGAATGTCGGGCAAGTGACTTTGTGACGTTGTAAAAATGGGCTTCGGCATTGCGTGCGGCCAGCACTGATGACCTTACGATGACACCCAGCTGATTATAGAGAAATAGTCGTATCCTTTGGGCTTGCGTGCGAGCCGCAAATTCAGCGGAAATGTTGCGCAGCAAACGTTAAATTATGTAACTAACACACGAGCCAGCGAATGGCCACTGCAACTGGAACTGGAACTGGCACCGAGAATGGAACTGGAACTGGCCCTGTGGAAAATCAGCGAACCGCATTGGGCTAAGCCGCTGGCATGTCCATGTCGAAGTCCTTAAGCGGCTTTAGCTCGATTCCTTTGCTGCCGCTGCCGCTGCTGCTGCTCATTTGCAGCGAAGCGTCAAGGCTTATGGACTATGGGCTGTGGGACAATGGGACAATGGGACTGTGGCATACGCACTACCACTACAACTACAACTACGACTACGACTATGGCGAGGGCTGTGCCAGCTATGTGCAACTATTTGTGGCCGGGCGCAGTCGCGGGGCTTTGCTTTCAGCTGCGAATTTATGGCCACATAAATAACGCAACAGCGTAAACCAGTGGCAGCAGTCGCAGCACCAGCAAGAAAACCAGAACAACAACAACAAAGTCAATGGTAAAAAAAAAAAAAACAGAGTATAATATAATAAGGCGAATGCAGCTATGCTCTATGAAATGAATAAGTTTTCGGTTTCCATGAGCTGAAGAGATTCTTCTACTTTAATTAGCTGGCATTGCCTAGCTTATACATATGTAAACGTGTAGTTAATTAATAATAATAATAACACATATATCATTATATATAATATATGTTATACAGTATAATATAATACAATTTATTATACAAGTTAACTCTACCTATATAGACAGCTTCCTCAGTCGGACATTCCAGGGGAGCAGGTTCATATTCGGACCAGATGGAGCCTATATCTAACTCATTCAGTATCATCTAAACTATCTCGTTTCATTGAATATCAAGCTAATCGCTAGTGCAGTGACATATATATATATTAGCATAATATAATTAATAATATTATAAACTATTATCGTATATCTCTTTTGGTCAGAGTTCTGTTTTTTAATAACACATAAGTGAACATAATTTTTTTTTTTTATTTAAAAAAAAATAACAAAAACATTTTAAATTAATATATTTTAATGCAATATAAAAAATACATTTATATATAATAATAAATTTTGTTATTATATTAAAAATAATAAGGTATATTTTATCCAATTTTTTTAATTCTTTAAAATAAAAAAAAAAAAAAAAAAAATAAACTTATCCTTTTAAATTTATATTTAGTATATATATTCAATAGTATTTTTAGTCTATGTAATTCTCCAATTGTTTTTGAATTGATTGAAAATAAATAAATAAATAAATAAATAATATAATATATTCCTCGATATTCACATTAAATATATATTCTGCTGCATAATTTCATATAATTCATCTAGTTCAATAAAAAAAAATATATCTCTGAAGTCAGTAAGTTCTAACTGTATGAAACTATTCGCACATTTCTGCAGGGTATTTTGGGTCGTAAAAAACCTGCTGGCATTTCTTAATTTAATATGCATATTTATAGCATAAATAAATAACAAATAATATGGCTATAAATTTGGGCACGCTCTTTGTTTTAATAACAACTAGTCACAGCCTGAGCCGGGTCGAGTCGAAAAGAGAACCCCCTTCGGGTCTCCAAAGCATTCATTTGTTCATTTCAAAGATATTAAATATGCATAAATAACTAGCCAATGCCCAAGTAGTAGTGGATCAAGTGATACTCTGTAATTGTAGTTGATAGCTTTTCTTATGGTAGAGAGCGTAGAGCATATGCAATTAGCTGTTAGCTGTAGTAGACTGAGAAATACCCTGTATTTATGGATGAATATGTATTTAACTAGAGTTAATTATAAGCTGTGTATATATTTACATATCAGTCTTGATGTTGAGAGATGAACTGAAATGGTAGGCAAAAGGATACCCTGTAATATGAATGAATTATTAACATAAGATATACACTTTTACATATCCCAATGTGCATAGAGGAGAGAATAACTATGAATGATTCTCTAAGTGTAAATGTATATAGACAATTGTCAGCCTATATGCCCGCTTTGATTACTGCGCAGAGAGAGTATAGGGTTCAGCTGGAGAATAAAACTAACTAACTAGCTAAACAGCTGTCGTGGCAAGCCTCAGGCATGGGGATACGCACACGAATTCGCTGTATTTGGGGATTTCTACACATAAATCAATGCCAATGGGAGTTGGTCCGCGTTGCCGTTTATCTATCAGACAAATTGCTGACGCGATAAGGATGATAACGGAGGCAGTCACTGAGCTAGTAGCGCTGTATAGCCCCCCGGTGGCAGCCACCAAACGTTGTCTCCGGTCACAGTTATCGCCGAATCATGCACTCGATGAAATTTGCAGTTGAATTAAAGCCATGTAAGCGGTTAATTAAACTCATTGCCAACCAGATACTAAATAATAGCATATGTTCTAGCGCCTCACTCCACCCAGCTGCTGCTGGCCTGCCTCGCCTCGCCGCGCCTCGCCAGCGGAGATAAGATATCTGTGGCGGGCAGGAGGCGGGAGGCAGCATTGCATTGCATTGCCAAAGGGCATTCGGTTATACGGTTCGATTTCGTCTGCTCGGCAGCAAAATGCATCATCAAATATGCAGAGAGCCAACACATATATTTCAACATTTTCATTTTTAAACATTTCATTTTCCTTTATTTACATATATTTTTTATTTTGTATACTTCTGGATACCCTGTAACTAAGTGTACTTGTTGAGCGAGTTGTCGAGCATTGTGGTAGGGTTTGCAAAAGTTTCTGGAGTGAGTTGGACTCAACTCTTTTAAGCTTATGGAAGTACTCCTCGGTATAATATTGTATATAAAATATAAAGTTAGTCGAATTTTACTTTAGTAATTATTGTTTAGTTTTCAATCATTTGTAATCCTTACTGACTTAAATGTAACATGTTTCTATTTGATATGCATATTGTTTATAAAAGATATTCGAAATCAATCAATGCAACAAACTGCACACAGGGTATCTTAGTAGTCGTGCACATTCGCATACGTGGCCATAGTCTTCGGCTAAAGGGCAAACAGCGTTGACAGCTTTTTTGTTCGCAATTTACGAAAGCGAGCAAAAGAGCCATAAGAATCGTTTGCATTTATTTGAGTACTCATGCGAATATGTGAGTACATATTCAAATCATCTACTTACTTATATCCACGTTTTAAGGCATTCAATTTTCATTTTTGTCTGCAGAACAGTTTTTCGGTATCTCTCATGCAAATATTTTCCTTGACTCTCTGCGTGTGTGTGTGTGTGTGTGTGTGTGTGTGTACATATTGCATAAATTATTAATGCCAACTTTTATTTTTTACATATTTTGAAGACAGTTGGCAGTCGACAAATACAAATACAAATACACACACACACACACACGCACAGAGACAGATAGAGAGAGAGAGAGAGAGAGAGAGAGTGCAGAGGGACTGAGAGGGATATACTCGACTGTCGAGCTCGTCGCTCGTCATATTTGCGTGTTTGCATTTAATCATCGAAAATGCTGCAGAAGCTTCACTGCCACGCCCACGCAGTGGTTGTCCGCCCCCTACCTGCGGCCGCGCCTCTGGCAGAGCAACCACAGTCGAGGCAATATTTGCATTTGCATGAAGTTTTTCGTTATCTATTTTGTTTTTACATTTTGTATGCCATGCACATGCAAATATGCATTTAAAGGGTATCTTTACGTTGAGCATATGCATTCATCAGACTTGTTAATATCTAGAAACAGAAATGAACTTATGAGAATATATAGATAGGTAGAGAATATATGAATAAAGGGTTAGAGAAACAGCGAGCTAAGAATATAGCACTATATAAAGAGTTTCATATAAAGATAAATGGATGGATCGATGGTATATATGTATAGATATATTAATGGATCGATGTAAGCACAAAAGCTTATAGGTAATATATATAGATTCACATAATGATAGATAGATAAATAAGTGGATATAAAGCTGAGGAATGGAACTTTATACAGATTCAACTTTAAACAGTTTCGAATGGAGATATAAGGAATGTTAACTAGATGGAGTGATAAATACATATTGCATAAATGTTGATAAATTAGGTAGTTAGATAGATAGAGATAAATTTTTTGCATTAGCTGAATAATTTGTTTCAAATATTGTATTAAATTAGTAAATATATTTTTCTTTTTTGTTTTTTTTTTTTTTTAGCAATTTCCGTGCTTCCACATTGAGCTCCCTTGATTGGGTGTTGGGTAAATAGTTTTTAATTTAGAATAATTGGATATTCTGGTAAAACAAACTGCCAGAGGTTTTATTTGGCATTGTTGCTGTCAGATGTGAATGTCAAGTGATTTAATTGGGCAAACAACAGTTTTTGTGGATTTGTCGAACAGATTGCTCGCCCGATTGCCTCTGCTCCAGATGGAGCTTATCAGCTTGGCCCGGCCAAGTGGGCCAATGCTGCCATCAATAATCATATTGAGCGATTGACTGGCAACAGTTGCAGCTGTTGCTAACAACTACAGCAGCAGCAGCAGCAACAACAACAACAACAACAGCAACAACAACAACTCTGTCAATTAGTTATCATGTTCGTTGTCAGCATATTTCGATTAGTATTTCGATTTGGACTTTGATTGAATTTCAGGCCAACTGGCTGGCTGGCCAACTGATTAGGCCCGATGTTATCCATTTGACATGCAGGTAAATGCAGGTGATAGCTCGACGCGTTGCTAATCAAATATGCTGACCGAAAAACAGTTTCAATAATCACTCACTGTGGCACTGCCAATTGTTTGTGTGACAGCCAAACAGATTTACCACAATTTCTCTGCATGTCCTGACAAATTGCGACGAATTTGCGTGTTTATAAAAAATTTAAAAATCTCTCTCTCTCTCTCTCTCTATCTGTATATATCTATGTGTGTGTGTACATAGATCTCTCGACTGCATCGTGGACCAGCAGCATGCCACGCCCATGCCCACAGAGCAAAGTCCGGGCTATATTTTGATTAAACTTGGCTTTTACAATGTTGCCGCATTGTTGATGCTCACTGCTGCTGCTGTTGTTGTTGTTGTTGTTGTTGTTGTTGCTTTTGTTGTGCGGTGCTCAACGCGCAGCGCGAACGCATGCTGCATTTGAATACACATTCGCATTTTCACAGTTCTTTTTCATACACTATCTCCAATGGGGTATAGAGTGCCTTTTAAAGCAACAATTATAAAGCAGATTTAAAAAAAAAAAAAAGAATAATATTCATATAATTCTTGTAGTTTCTAGTCAAATTTATATCTTAGCTTAGCTGCTTGAAGTATTTTTGGCATATCCAAAAAATTCCAAAATTTTCATAAATATCTTGCTTTCAATAAATTATAAAAAATTTCTTATTAAATTTAATAAAGTAAAAAAAAAATATAAGTTCAAATAAAAGTTTATAGTAATAAAAATATATTTTCTATATTTAATTATTTTATTTTTATCTTATATATTATTTTATATATCTTATATATTATTTTTTATTGCTTCAATTTTAAACAAATAATTAAAAATGTTCATTTAACATTAAATGTTTGAGTATTGCTTAATTTTGCTTTATAATTAAAAAATTAAAAATTATATGAAATGAACATTGTTAATTTTTTGTTGTCCACTAATTGCATATAATATTTTAATATTTTATACATATTTAATTAATATTAATACATTTAAGCAACAGAATTTTTTTTTATAACATTCAAAAATCCTTTTTTTTTTTTAACAAATTAAAAATGTTCATTTAATATTAAATGTTAAATTATTATATGATTTTTTTTCTATTAATTTGTATATTAAATGAACATTTTTAATTTTCTGTTAACCATCAAATTGCATATATTCACTTAATATTTTATACATAGTTAATTAATGTATTTTTTTATTTGCATAACAAGCATTTACAGTGTATTTATTATTGTTTATAATCCTTGTGAGTATATGTTTTTATAAATGATAAAATACAGTTTATTAAATGGATTATGAGAACACATATTGTTTAAACATAATCTAGAGGCGCTTTTTATATGCATTTATTTAAAAAGCATTTCCAAGTCGCCTTGCCGAAAAAAATGCATAAAATATTGCTCACAGTTTTTCCTTTTGTTGTTGCCATTTGCTTTTATTGCATATTTGCATTTTGCATTGTTATTGGCCATGGCATACAGTTGGGGGCGTAGGCGTGGGCGTGGCAGCACTGGCAGTGGCTGCCCAAAAAGGGGTAGGCGTTATGGTGGGGCGTGGGGCGTGTGGCGTGTGGCGTTGCGTTGGCTATTTACATTTTGTGGCCAACTGAAGCGTTCTGTATGTGTGTGTGTGCCGAAGTGGAAACTGTGGAAAAGCTGCGGAAAATGGGCAAAGTACTATATTTATATTATTGCTGGTAGCAGGCGGCGGCATTGTTTGGCCGGCAGAGTTCGCGGTTGCGAAATTCGCATTTTGTTTCTCTTCTCATTGTTGGAACTTCTTTTAGGCTTTGTTGCTGGCTTTTAGCTATTATTGCAACAATAAGTTGATATATGCTTTATTTTTGCGCTCTCTGTGTTTGTTTGTGTTTCTGTGTGCTCTTCTTCTTCTTCTTCTTTTTTTTTTGGGGCAACATTAACATTAAATATGCAGCATACAGAGTAACAAAATTGACGATGTTGCAGCTGCGAAATGCATAAATAATGCCAACAACAGCAAATCCATTTGGCAAACAAAAAACTTTACATTCACGTACATATGTACATGCATACATACATACATATGTGTGTGTGCGTGCATGTAGTAGGCCTATAAGCCGCACAGCTTCGCCGGGCCATCAAAGCCAAAGCCAAAGCCATTTTAATCAGTTATACGTTGAGGCTTAAGCGATTTGCTTTCTCGCGCAATTTTGCGGTGCATTTCAAATGTCCAAGCAAAGTGTCAACCGAAGCCCAGCCGAAAACCCAACTGCAAAGCCCAACTGGAATCCAGTTGGAAGCCACTCGGCAGCTGTCGCCGCTTTGAATGCAAATCCCCTTTTGACACTTGACCAGTTGACCAGCGCCAGCAACTCCACTCCACCCCACCCCACTCCACTCCGCCGTCTTCCACTCGGCTCATTTGGCTGATGGCATCGGCGTGTCATAATTTGTAATCCTTGAACGCTGCTGCTGCTGCTGCTGCTGCTGACGCTGCCTGTTTAATTTTCACACCTTTGTTCTTTACGCTCGAGCGCCCCGATCAACTGGCCAACGCACACGACCTGGCTTAAGCGGCCTTTGCTCAGTCCAAGAGACCGGACCGGCCACCGAGCGAAAGGACGAACCACTGTGCCACTTGAACTCACGTCAAAAAGGACAAAACACTTTCGTAATCAGAAACAAAATGTTGATTAGTTTGCTAGAGCTTAAAACAAATATTTGATAATATTCAGATATGCTTTGCAAATATCAATTACATTAATTAAATATATAATTAATACTTTTCAATAATTATACAATTTTAATTCTAAAATATTAATCAAATATTTTGTATACATTCAATTTGATTTTGAAATTTTCTATAAGTATGATCTATATGGGACTTGTAGGACTTTTACATAGATACTTCTCATTCTTGGCTGCTGTAGTTCCCCCTCCCTCGCTCCGCCAGTCGGCGCTGCATTCCATTATCCAATTCAAATGCCAAGTGTTGCCGTCAGCTGCCCCTGCTGCTGCCTGTCTGCCTTGTCCAATGTCAAGCAGCAACTTGCAACCAGCAACCAGCAACTGGCAACTGGCAACTTGCAACTTGGCAACTGGTTGTCGGGGTTTCTTTTTTGAGCCTGGCGCTCGCCATCAAGTTGGCGTGTTTATGGGCCAAGCGGCACAATTAACATGTCGCGGCTTTTAGCAGCGAGCGACTGCCTCTGCCGCTACCCCCGCCCCTGCCCCTGCCACTCTGACACTCTCTCAAGAGCAGCAGCGACTTGCACAAAATGACATATGAGGCGCATAATTGAAACTTCAAAGGAGACGAAGGCGCAGTCGGGGCATAAATTAGGCGGCTGATCGCAGACGTTGCCCCAGCCCCAAGGTGAGGCTAAACAGTTGCCACAGATAATAATGGCAAGATGGAGAGAGAGAGCGAGAGAGCGAGAGAGAGAAAGTTTGAGAACTAGATAGACGGAGAGCGAAAAAGAGTGAGATATACAAGCGACAGAGCAAGAGAGTGAGAGCGAGTTTTAGAGAGCAAGGCAGAGAACGAGCAAGAGGAAAAGAGAGGGGAAGCGAAATGGAGAGAGAAAGCAAAGTGAGAGATGCACGGAATACAAGAAAATGAGTAACAGAAATAGAGAGGCAGATAGTGATAGAGAGAGAGAGAGGGGGAAGAGAGAAAAAGAGAGAAGAGAGAAAAAGAGAGATGAGGCAGATGGCGCCTAAGCAGATGCTCTAGCCCAGGGAGTTAGAGAGAAAGTGAGAGAGAGGGCGTGAAAAATAGAGATCACAGATAAAGAGAAAGAGAGTGCGGTGCGAAGAAGAGAGCAGAGAGTGAGTGACAGCTAAGGGGGAAGGCGAGGCCGAGATGATGCTGATGCAGAAGCTGATGGAGATGGAGATTGAAGATGGAGATGGAGACCAAGTGCTAGACGTCGCGTCATCTTTCCATTAGCGTCGTGTGGCTGGCGGCGGGGCAACGGTAGCGCCTACTCCAACGCATGTGTCCGCCCTCAGCGCCCTTCCATTAGCGGAACATGCATAATGCAACAACAGCAACAACAGCAACAACAGCTGAGTTGCCACAGATTTTCGAGTGTTGTTGCTACATGAAAATCAATAAAAATGCGCGTGTGCGGCAGATCAGATGGATCGCTCGCATTATGCGGCTGCATCCAAGTTCAAGATGAAAATGGATAAAAGTATTTGAGTGCGGGCGAATGAGAAATGTTGCCTCATTGTCGGCATTTGTGTTTGGCGACGTTTTCCATATTTTACGCCATAAATTAAGCACTTGAGGCTCCACTTAGGAAATCGTGTAAAATATACATATATGTATAAATATATATATATATATGCATATATATGTATGTATGTATATCTCAATATATGCACTTGTAAGTGCAGTTGGGCACATGGAAAGCGCAGCTGTTTGATAAGGCTAGAAAGTTTCCGTTTAATAAGCGGAAATGCCCGGCCAGAACTGTGGGAAAATTTCCGAGCTCGAACCAAATCAAAGGCAGGCAAAGGCGGCACGAAATGAGCCCGAAAACCGATGCGCTGCAAACACGCAACAAATCTGACGTTTACTCCCGTTTCTGATTTCGATTAACCAGAGCAGCTCATACAGAAGGAGACACCTTCCAGGCGAGCTGGAAGAGGTGGCGGGGGCGGATGCGGGGGTAAGGCAGAGGCTGGCATTCAGCTAAAGCACCGCCAGACACGCCAATGGCAACAAAGTCAATAGCCAGACAAATGAAAAGCTCAGCGTCTGCAGCGAGAGACAGCTATAGCTACAGAAAATGGCAGCTACAAAATGGGAGAGTCCGAGGCGAGCGAAAAACACGAAACTGAAGACAGTTGCAATGCGAATGCCCTAACCAGATAGAGCCGGAGAATCAGATCAGAGAGGGAGTGGAGAAAGCGCTTGGGGAAGATTCACGGGGATGAAGAAGATATTCAAGAAATGAGTTGATGGCTGAGATTTTGAGTGAAAGGGATAGAGAGATGTACATAGAGGGAATCAGAAGAAGTGAGAGAAACAGCAGAATGAAAGTAACTGACAGAGACAGAGAGAGTGAGCGAGATGGACAAGATCAAACAGATAAGCAGACTGATGTAGACTGTATAGAAAGAGGGAGAGAGAGACGAAGGGGGATACGAAGAGAGATGGAACGATAGATGGAGAGAGAGTGGAGAAAATATAAGACACAGAACGTCAAGAAAAACAGAGAGAACAAGTAAAGAGACAGCGAAAGAGACAGAAAAAGAGGAGAGAAACAAATATATAGAGGGATATTGAAGTGATAAAACAGAGAGAGATAGAGAATGAGATATCAAGGTAGATACGGATAAAGCCATGGATAGGGACAGTGAGTTTAAGAGAGAGGGAGTGTAGGGGAGAAGGAACATGTGAGGGAGACAGAGAGAAAAATCAGGGATAATCACAAAGATTGGGAGACATTCAAAAGTAAAATGTTATCGATAGATATAAGAAGGTATCTGAAGAGGGAGAGAGAAAGAAAGACTGTAAGAATGAGAGGAGTAGGCAAACAGAGTGAACGAGAGGCAGAGTGAAAGAGACAGGAAGAGTAAGAAACAGAGAGAGACAAGATAAATATGAGAGTTTGTAATTAATAAAATAATAATGATAGTGATCAATTTACTTGTACTTTATTTAATTTTACTCTGTAGTCATTATTTTGAGCAATCTTTGATAATTTCATGTGGAACAGAGAGCATCCGTTGATAAAGCGGACTCGCTGTCACATAGTTGTAATGCCCTCTAAAAGAGCATAAAACGACGCATTCCGCACGAATGGCTCTGCAGAAAACGTTTTGAGGAGGGGGAGTAGGAGGAGGAGGCAGGCAACAGAAGGAAGCAAAGGCAACCAAAAATGGAACCAAAAACGGAACCCAAGGAAACCCAAGCGAAGCGTAAACATTTTACACTCTTGTGTGTGCAATGAAAGCGACGCCATTTCAATGCTTGAGCCATAAGAGTGTGTGTGTGTGTGTGTGCCATATGGGTGTATGTGTGTGTGTGTGTGTGGGCCATACGTGTGTTAAGCGACTGCTGCGGACTTAAGAAAAGATTCTAACGTCTGAGCCCGTAGGACTTGAGTATTGTGTAAGCAACTGAAGAGTGTACGTGTGTGTGTGTGAATCTATGTGTGTGTGTGTGTGCGTGTGTGAATCGTAAAATCATTTGAGCTACGCGCATGGCTGCAGCAACAACAAATGTGTTCATAAATTTTTTACTGCGTCGATTGGCCAGAAAAATTGCATTGGCCAAAAACGAAGAAGAAGAAGAAGACGTGAACTGGGAATAGTTTTCGTTGGAGTATGCCATCTAGGAATACGGAATCGGAACATGCGGAACGTGTGGCAATGCACAGTAACGCAAAATGGTTGCTGCTGCACGCCTTTCACTTTCTTATCGCGAATGTGTCGCGTAATTTGTCATAAATTTGCCAAGTTATTGGCGAAACCCTCGTTAAGTCCTATGAAATATGCGAGCGAAGCAATTTGCTGTTGCTACTTGTTGTTGTTGTTGTTGCTGTTGTTGTTTAGATAGCAACTAAGTGCGGCAACGGCTGCATCCTTTGCATCGCATCGTCGTCGTCGTAAGCCAAAATGCAAATGTAACGCAACACCTAGCAAACCGCTTCATGCCATGCCACGCCCCTGCACGCCCACCTAGCCACGCAAAACATTTGCATTAATCATGTTTGCATTGCATTATGCAGCACAGCATACGGCAGCATGCCACGCCCTCCTCCCAGGCCGCCTTCTCGCCATGTGTTAAGTGCTGCGCCCTCTTTTGCCTACGAGACAACAACAACACCAAGAGAAGTGTGTATCCAAATGTGGGCATGGCTTTAACGCCCATCAAAACACAAACATAGACACACACAGACTAAGACTCATGCATAAATATTTTTTGCATAAACAAAAGTGTTGAAAATGCAATTTGCAAGGCCTTGTGGGCACGTGGGGGAGGGGAAGGGGGCCAAAGGGGAGCCTGCCATATGTTGCCTAACGCTTAGCACGAGGTCAAACCAGCAAAAAGAGGGGCATATCCACAAAACTTACAGAGAGAGAGAGAGAGAGAGAGAGAGAGAGAGAGGCGCTTGTCGCCTAAACAAAGCTCTCGGGCATGAGAGATTGTGAAGGGAGGTGGGGTAGGGTGAGGTAAAGGAAACAGTAAATATTTGAAATATTTACGTTTGCTGACAAATTAATGTCAGAGGGTGTTACAAAAATTATAATGCAATTTTTTATACAATTTTTAATTGAATATTTTTTTTTACAAAACATAAACAAAAGCAAAAGTTTGAAGAGCATAAAATTTTGCATATGAGACATTTTTTTGTTTATTTAAAAATAGGCATAAATAAATGAAAATAGAGTTTATACAGTCTTATATGATATCTAAGATCACATATGTATAGAATGTATATAAATATATAAACATGCATTTATATATGTATATAAAAACATCAAAAATAGTCGACCTCGAGTAAGAGCCATGAAAAGCTTTGCAATAAATTGTTAAAAATTGATAGATAATATAAAAAGGCTAATATAAGGCAAATGTATTATGATCATATAACATTGTAAAGTGTTGGAAAGTTTATATAAACATCAACAAAATAGATAATATTGAAATAATATAATAATCTATATATATAAAAGAAAGTTGTGTAAAAGTGTTACGACACTTAGAACTTGATATGTGCTGGACCAATTTTTATGGTTTTTGAATTGTTGGATTTGTCTCCGCCACGAGTAGGATAGTAGATCTTAAAAATACTGAAAAAATTGGACGAATACTTGAAAAACGCGGCTTTTTCCCCATTAGCTAGAAAACCTCAGCATTAAAATAAGAATCAAATTTTGTAGTGTTCATATATGTATATGACCTCAAGCAGTTGTGACTTTTGAAGATCAAACATAATTCAGGCAGAGTTATAATGACTTACACTCTAAATAAGAATTGTATAAAATGGCTATGCAAGAGCTTCAGCTTTGCTATCGCTCTCAAAATATAAATTAGCCAATTTATCAGTTAATAGCATAGCAGTTAGCCGCAAAACTGCAACTGGAGTAAATGTGAAGTGCGTTCGACTAATATATAGAAATACATACAAACAGTTATTTCAATGCACACACATGACCAACTCCGTCGTAATGCCGTCTACGGCGTAAAAAGCGGAAAGTGATGTAGCTTGACTCGATTTTGACCCGTCTAGTTGGGAGGCGGCGACGGCCTACGCGGCGTATGCGTGCTTACATTATGTATACGTGCATAGAAACGAGAAAGAGCAAGAGAGCGGCAGGGAGAGTGTGAGGAGGCGAGAGAGGCTCACATTTCTATGGCAAACTGTTTTTAATGCTTTTAATGCGCCAAAGTGTTGTTTCATTTTCATTATTTGCACAAGCTGCCACACATTTAAATGCCAGCAGACCAGAGACCAGAGACCAGGGCGGGGCAGGAGGTAGGGTCCTGGCCAGGCCAACAGCCAGTCAGCCAGTCAGCTGGGCCAGGCCAACAGGCAGCCCATTCGGTATGCAGCTGTTGAGCTATAATCATAATTTCATAAAGCACATTTTCACAAAAGCTTTCAGCACCCTAAACTGCATTGTAATTACAGCGTTGGGGCTAGCGACAGGGGGTTCAGGGGTGGTGGGGCGTGGCAGCCGTAGCTAAAGGATAAAACAAGCGCGAGCGCATTTCGTTGCGCCAGTCAAGGCGAAAGGATAACGATAACCAACATGTTGGCTCGTTGGTTGCCAGCAACAGCGCACTGTGTATGCAAGAGAGAGAGAGAGATGGAGAGTGAGTGAGCGAGAGAGAGAGAGGGGGGGGGGTGTGTACTTACAACTGGGTGGCAATTGTAGTTGCTGCTGTTTGCGGGGCTTTCGACTGGCATTTGCCGAGTGTTGCGTGTTGATTTCAACGCATAAATATTGCAAAAGGTTCAAACAAAATGGCGTCGACGCGCAATAAATACCGTTACAGACACACGCAGACACACACACATACGCATGTATATATGAATAAATATGTATTTATTTGTAGTGCTCTTCAGCATATATTACATACATATATACATATATATATGTATGTATTTGTCGCATTGTAATAAAAGTGAATTTATGCAATATTTCTGCGCCTTTGTGCAAATATTCATTTGTAATTCAGCAAAAGGATAACAACAACAACAACAACAGTAGCTGGGTGTTAAGTGTCCCGTCCGTTTGTTATGCTAATGAGCAGCCAAAAAAGGCGTAAATGTTCAAGTGCTCAAACAAATGAAGAGTATTTATTCACAGATAGAGAGAGAGATAAGTACATTTACACATATAGAGAGAAAGATATAGATAGAGAGTCAGCCTTCAAACCAAAAACAAATTTCGTATCTATGAAATAATTATTAACATTTGTCGCATTCGCCAGCGCCAAATGAATGAAATGAAATTTGACGAATAAGTGCAGGCAATTTATTCATGTCCAAACGGACGACCCAAATGGGGGCCCAAGCGGGGGCCAGCAGCAGTCGAAAAGCTTGCTGATGGGGTCACAGTTGAAGGCTGTGTGTATAAATTGCATACATTATTCATGCGTTGGCCTTTCGCATTCAAATTCAGCTTTCCTTCCACTGTTACTCTCCATTTGTCTCTGTTACACACATGTCTCCTTCTCTGTATGTCTCTATCTCTATATGTAACTTTCTCAATATCTCCATGTACCTCACTATCCCTCTGCGTATCTTTAGAGATGTGGCGATCTGGCATCACAATAATTCTCGATCGATACTATCGATAAAACACGATCTCTCATTTTACCATCATTAGTAATAAGAATACATATACACACTTCTTAAGCTTCAACGCGTCACATCACATGTACATATTACATCAAACTTAATCAATACAATATTAGCAAATCATAGCTGTGTTCTACTTTAATGCAAATAAATAGTGACGCATACATTCTCCACAAAAACCAACAAACAATATTTTCATAAATGGGAATCCCCACATTCACATACATTCAGCAACAATTCCCATAATTGGTGACCCCGAGTTCAAACACGCGCCGTTGGTTTTTCACTAAATGAGCTTCTTGATCAGCAACACACGCTGACGATCACTTCGGTAGCAAACATTTTAGCTACTTATTTTTACATTACCAGTGATCCCAAAAAGCTTTATCAACAAAGAAGTGCAACAATTTCACAATTCGTCGCAGCCGTCTCGACATACACACACATAGCCAACACGCGCTATTTCACAACGAAGCGACGCGCAAAAAACTAACTGCGCAACAAGATGGCCGACGAAGAAAATTCAACCGATGCGGAATTACCTACAGAAAATGCTTCCAACATGAATGCCATTTTAAGCAAATTACCATTCCCTCAACTAAATTCAACAACATCTATCGAAATGTTTTTCACCAAACTCGAAGGCTGGTTTGAGCTGCAGGGCATCGGTACGCGTAAAGAGCACGAGAAGTACACTGCCGTTATAACCTACGCAGATCCAAAATATCTGGAGCAAGTGCATGATCTAGTAGTGAACGAGCCAACTTCAAATCCATACACCACGCTGAAACAATCAATTCTCGCCAAATTCGCAGAGTCTGAAATGGTTCGTCTTGATAAGCTCGCAACTGGTATTCAACTCGGCGATGGACGCCCTAGCCACCTGTTAAGTCAACTACAGCAAACTAATGCCACTAATGACGAATCTGTTGTTCGACGTTATTGGATCAAACGATTACCACCTTCAGCTCGAGCTGTCATCGTTGGAATTCTTCAAAGTGCACCAAACACCCCACTCAGCCAACTTGCTACCACAGCTGATGCTGTCATAGATTCGCTCAATTACTCAGGTGACAACATCCAAGCAGTGACGTCTATCAACTCTGAGGACACGTCACTGGCGACTCGCATGAGTCGTTTAGAGAAACGAATCGACGACCAAGATAAGTGTCTCCAGGAGATAAGCAAAAAGCTTTCACAAAGCCTTAACAACAACAACAATCGTCGATCTCGCAGCCGCTCATCAAGCAATCAACGCAATACTTCACAACAGAGCAACGCGAATCAATATTGCTGGTACCACAACAAGTACGGTAGCAGCGCTCAACATTGTCAAGCTCCATGCAACTTCAAGTCAAACAACAACGGGACAAAAAACTAATCACCCCCATCGAGGTTTCAAAAGGCAGCGTCGATGGGCAACCCCAACACGCCTTTCAAAATAGCCCAAAACTTAAGGTTGAAGTACATAGCATTTCCACTTCTAATCGTTTGTTTATTCCAGACGCTAAGTCTGGTCGAAAATTCCTCATCGACACAGGAGCAGACATATCTGTAATACCCACCTCAACAATAAACCGACGATTAAATAACTGCAAGGAGAATCCACTATTTGCAGCCAACGGATCCACAATCAACACATACGGCACAACTCGCCTTACACTCGACCTTGGCCTGCGTCGTCCGTTCACATGGAACTTCATCATAGCAGACACCACTATACCAATCCTAGGATCAGATTTCTTGCAGCACTTCAACTTACTCGTCGACATTAAGCAAGGAAAGTTAATCGACGCGCAAACACTACTTGCACGCAGCGGCATCTGCAGTCTACAATCGCCGTCCTCTGTCAAAACGTTTGACACATCATGTCAATTCGCCAAGCTTTTGGAAGAATTCAAGGACATCACTCAACTCAACTTTGCAGCACCCAAGCCCACAACATCGGATGTCACACACTGCATCGACACCCGAGGGCCTCCCACTTTTGCAAAGCCACGTCGACTAACTCCAGACAAATTTAAAGCAGCAAAAGCTGAATTCGAATATCTGCTCAAAATCGGCGTTTGCCGACCATCAAAAAGTTCATATGCATCTCCCTTACATATGGTACGCAAACCCTCAGGCGATTGGCGACCATGTGGCGACTACAGAGCTTTAAACGCACAGACAATTCCTGATCGGTATCCGTTACCTCATATACAAGACTGCACCCATATTTTCTATGGCAAGAAAATATTCTCAAAAATAGATCTCAACCGTGCCTTTCATCAAATTCCAATAGAACCTGGCGACATCCCTAAAACAGCTATCACAACACCTTTCGGTTTATTCGAATTTACATATATGACGTTTGGATTATGCAACGCTGCCCAAACATTCCAACGTTACATGGACACCGCATTCAGAGACATGGATTTTGTTTTCGTCTACATTGATGACATTGCTGTAGCATCCGCCAGCGAAGAACAACACAAACTTCATCTCAAACAAGTTTTCGAACGACTTCGACGCTATCACCTTACAATCAATCCTGGTAAATGTAGTTTTGGTCAAACCTCAATCAAATTTCTGGGACACAACGTTGACTCCAATGGCATAGCACCTCTGCCTGATAAAGTCAAGACAATCATTGATTTCCCGTTGCCCAAAGTAGCAAAGGAACTTCGACGCTTTCTGGCAATGATCAACTTTTACAGAAGATTCTTGCCCAAGGCCATCATACATCAAGCACCGCTGGTACAGCTCATCCCGGGAAATAAGAAGAACGATTCTTCGCCTATATCCTGGACCGAAGATACCATCAAACATTTTGAGGAGTGCAAACAGTCATTAGCCACTGCAACTTTACTGGTACATCCATCACCAGACGCTAGTCTCTCACTCAGCACGGACGCAAGTGACACAGCAGTTGGCGCTGTCCTTCATCAAATCATCAACGAAGAACGCCAGCCATTGGGATTCTTCAGCATTAAACTTACTGATGCACAACGCAAATACAGCACGTACGACCGTGAATTGCTAGCCATCTATCTCAGCATTAAACACTTTCGCTACATGTTAGAAGGACGAATATTCGATGTGCGCCCAGATCACAAGCCACTAGTTTTCGCTTTTACGCAAAAGCCCGAAAAAGCTTCACCTCGTCAACTTCGTCAGTTGGACTTCATAAGTCAATTCACAACATCAATTCAACACATAGCTGGAACTGAGAACACTACAGCAGATACATTATCTCGCATATCAACAGTAGATTCAAATATAATCGACTACAACAAAATCGCTCAAGCGCAAATCAACTGTTCTGAACTGAAGACGATTCTCAAAGATAAGACTACAACTCTACAACTCAAGTCAATAAGCTTACCTCACTCTTCAACTCCAATCATATGTGATTTCTCCACTGGCACTGTACGCCCATTCATCCCTCAGCCATTGAGAAGTACAATCATCAGCAAAATGCACAACATTGCTCATGGAGGCGTTAAATCAACACTTCACATTATCAAACAACGTTTTGTTTGGCCCTCCATGCACACCGATGTCAAAAACTTTGTTAAACATTGCATACCATGTCAAAAATCAAAAGTTACACGTCATGTCCACTCCCCACTTCAACAATACGCACTCACATCTCAACGATTCGAACATATCAACTTGGATCTGATTGGACCACTACCCCAATCAGGACAATACAGATACTGCCTCACTATCATCGATCGCTACACCAAGTGGCCAGAAGCCGTACCTATCGAAGATATACAAGCAGAGACAGTTGCAGCAGCATTAATCAACACTTGGATCTCTCGTTTTGGAGTTCCAGCCCGTATAACTACAGATCAAGGTAGACAGTTCGAATCTAAACTTTTCAACGAACTATCGCAACTCCTTGGCATTAACCACCTACGCACAACAGCCTACCATCCACAAGCAAACGGAATCATCGAACGTTGGCATCGTACTCTCAAAGCTTCAATTATGTGCCAAAATAGGAGCGGGTGGCCCAACAAGTTGCCAATCATATTGCTCGGACTACGATCAGCATACAAGCCTGATATTCAAACCACAGCCTCACAACTTGTCTATGGCACAACGCTACGCCTGCCAGGAGAATTTTTCCACATAAATAGACAGTTTCAACCACAAACAGAGTTCGCACAAGAGCTAACAAGGATCATGAGTGATCTACGACCAATTCCAACAGCCAACCATGACACTACTAAGCCATTCGTTTTCAAGGATTTAGCAGAGTCGACACACGTTTTTCTACGCAATGATATGGTACGCGAGTCATTGCAACCACCATACGATGGTCCATTTGAAGTTAAAAGCAAGCACCCAAAATTCTTCAACATCATCATCAAGGGACGAGACACTAAGGTTTCTATCGACCGTCTCAAGCCTGCCTACATTGAATCAGAAAGACAACTCACACCTACCATCGCAATCACGCCATCATCATCACCTCTACCACAGCCAGTTCCTCAACATATGCCAAATCAACCAACTGGAAGACCTCGCCGCACAATTAGACTTCCCGTTCGCTTCACAACTTGAAGTCTAGGAGGGAGTACTGTGGCGATCTGGCATCACAATAATTCTCGATCGATACTATCGATAAAACACGATCTCTCATTTTACCATCATTAGTAATAAGAATACATATACACACTTCTTAAGCTTCAACGCGTCACATCACATGTACATATTACATCAAACTTAATCAATACAATATTAGCAAATCATAGCTGTGTTCTACTTTAATGCAAATAAATAGTGACGCATACATTCTCCACAAAAACCAACAAACAATATTTTCATAAATGGGAATCCCCACATTCACATACATTCAGCAACAATTCCCATAGAGATCTATTTATCTACCTTCCTCTCTATGTATCTATAATCTTTCTCTCTCTCTCTCTTTCTCTGTCTATGTATTTCTCAATATATAGCTCTCTATCTGTCTTTCTCTTTCTCTCGCTCTCTGTCTATCTTTGGATTTCTCAGCGTAAATCTCTCTAACTCTTTCTCTCTCTCTCTCTCTCTCCCTCTTTCTATACGGAATATTCTCTTTATTCGCCTTAACATATGTATATCCCTGACTCTTTATCTCTTTATAACCCTATCGCGTTCTCTCTCTCTATCCCTATCTCTCTCTTTCACTCTATCTTTATTGCGCAGATTCTCTCTTTCTGTCTTCCTCTTTAATATTTATTTTTTTTAATTTCTCTCTTTCTCTTACACTTATCATTATCACTTTCTGTCTTCATTTCATTCTTTCAGCTCTTCTATTATTTCTTACTCTCACTGTCTTCATTCTGTGTGTCTCTCTCTTTTCCCTTCTTCTTCCTCTCACTCTGCCTTTCACCGTTTCACTTCTATTCTTTCTCGAACTCGTTTCCATTCTCTTTTCCTTACTTTCTTTCTCTTTCGCTCTCTCTCTATATCTCTTTTTCCTTTCACTTAAATGATTCTTCTTAAAGTCCTCTGCATCATAAACAATTACAGTTAAATGCAACTGTTTTCCCGGCTGATTCAATTATTCAAATAGATTTGACGAAATAGTTGCCATAACAATTATCGTAGGCCCTATTTAAAGAGTCTGAAACCAGCTGCCACAGCTGTGCAGGCTGCACAAACTTTAGGCAGATTCCAAGCCAAAAACATGGCTTAGCGCTTCGTTATAGGCACATCAGCTGTGTGTGTGTGTGTCAAGGCAAAACTTTCTGCACACACACATTGGGTAGATGGGCGATGTCTTCGAGGTGCACAGAACCACAAACAACAACAACAACAACAACAACAACAACAGCCACCTGGTCCCTGGAACGTGCAAAACAATAGACTGAGCTCAATATACAAAATGCTGCAGTCATTCAGTCAAGCTGCATGTGTGTGTGTGTGCGTGTGTGTGTGTTGGCCAACAGTTGCACAACAATGAGCTGGCTCATCAACCGCACCACAGAGCAACTCAGCCCCTAGGTGGTTTACCCACAGCAGAGAGCAACAAACCGCTTACAAGTGTACAAAAAGCCTCGCGATACTTGAGAACTGAGGCGTCTGAGAGACTTACAGAGCCACAGAGCAAGAGAGATGGGTGAGAGAGGGTGAGGTCGGAGAGGAGGCGTGGCAAGAGCCAGAGGCCTACAAATGTCATTCAAGCGCTTTTGCTGCAATTTTCATGCGGGACTCGGACAGAGAGAGAGAGAGAGGGCAACAGCTTTCGTGAGTGTGTGGGGGGGGAGTGTGGCGGGAGAGACTTGAGAACTGCTCAAGTGGCAATGCTTTTCCGCCTTGGCTAACGGAAATCCATTAGGTTGCCTTTTGCAGTTTGCATTTGTGTGAGGTTTCCGTTTGACATGGCCCATGGAAGCCCCCCCACTCCAATCCCCGCTCCAACTCGAACTCCAACTTGAACTGAAAGCCCAAATACTGTCCAGAGACGCCTCGCGCATTCACCTGGCCGAGTCACCTGCTGATGAGGGCCTCGCAATCAAGCGAACGTTTTGCATACGTTCAGCCTGAAGTTTGGTTTATGCGTTTCGATTAGCATAAATCAAATCTATGGCACGTATTTTAAATAGATATACGCACAAAAAACAAAGCCAACAAAAAAAGCAATAATAAAACATTTGTAGTACAAATAGAGGAACTGCTTTGGAAACACCTTTCGCCAAAAAAAAAAAACAAAAAAAACAAAAAAATACATAAATAAATAAAAATAAAAACGAACAAAATCAAACTTGATACTGAAACTGAAACCAGACGCGAGTTATTCCGCCTGATGAAAACATTAACATTATACACAACATTTTATGGCTACTACAATGCTTATACACTACCCGAAAGCAGGCATATTAGTTGCTAGTTGAAGTGGGTTGGTAGTAGGAAAGAGTTCGTGAAAGGCTTGAGTGAATGCATACTTAAATAAATATTTTAGATTTATTATTCCTACTCAGAGTTATACCTGCCTTCTATATATGTTTGAATGAACATTCATTTTAATTATTATAGTTATTCAATTTTTAATAGAAATATTCTAGATTAGTTTAATATTTAATTATTAATTTTATTATTTTATTATTATTTATTTTATTTTTATTTTTATTTTTATTTTTTTATTACTCTTTTTTTGCTAATAATTTGAAATATTTCATTTAAATAAAAATTGAAAATATAAAAATATATTTATATATTTTATTTTTAATTTATATATTTGTCATATATTTGGTTTTTATTTATTTATTTTGAATTTTGTATTATTATTTATTTTATTTTTATTTTTATTTTTTTTCTTACTCTTTTTTGCTAATAATTTGAAATATTTCATTTAAATAAAAATAAAAAATTGAAAATATAAAAATATATTTATATATTTTTTTTTTATTTTTCATATATTTGTCATATATTTGGTTTTTATTTATTTATTTTGAATTTAGTTTTATTAATTTTGTTTTTAGTTATTTTCTTTACGTAAGGCTTACCTTAAGAAGTAAATTTAAAAAAATTTGTTTTATGTTTTTTTTTAAATAATATATGTTTGCCCATATTTTTGCAATTAATATTTCTTAGATTCGATGTATAATACAATTTATAATGTAACAAACAAATTTTTCATTGAAAGTATTTACATATATATGTATTGGCTTATGAACTTGGCCTTGCTATAAAGCGTTTGCCAAGCCAAGACTTTTCTACCCAATTAATTTTTACTCCAGTTGACTATGAACTGAAGTCGTTTAAGTTTCGATCAAGCGCTTTGGGTTTTATTTGAATTTTAATCTCAATTTTGTTTATATTAATTTGTATCTCAATTTGGCTAATTACAAAATATCTTGAGCAAAGTGTGTTAAGAGTTCGTGGATCGCAAGTAGCTCTGACTTTCTTGTTTTGTATTTTTTTATGACTTTTGATGGAGTATGCGCATGCGAATGTACCATAAAATTGTTGAATATTCGCCAAGCTCGAATGCGACAGTCGTAAAAAATAAATAATAAAAAAAAAAATAAGAAAACAAAAGTCAAATCTTTAATGACGGTTTTTGTGCGGTTTTAATTGCTCGAGCGTTTGACAAGCTGACAAAGTCAGCTTGATGAATTCGCGACGCCCGCATCGGTCAACAACCAGCTAGGGAAAGGGAGAGGGGGAGAGAGAGAGAGAGAGGGAAAGAGAGTGTGTGCTCACCTGTTCGGTTGCAGGAAATGCAGTCGACGTTCGTCAATGTCAAAGTCAGCGTATTATGGAAATATCTACAGCTCAATCTCAATCTCCGACTCAGATCTTAAAAGCAGTGGAGAAAAATGTTAACGTCAGAGTCTCGCGGCTGGCGGCTGGCGGCTGGCGTCTGAGCGGATCATGATGCAGCAATAAATATACCATATATACATATATATATAAATGTATATATGTATATACAAATTGGCCCGATCGCAGACGCCGCCTCGAAAATTTGTGGCTCGATGCGAAATCGATTCGAGACGAAAGATTGAAATGAGTTGGCAGCTTTCCTCTACTTAGTGAACGACAAACGAACTGCGAACAAATTCGTTTTCCTTTCTTTTCATTTCTGTGTAAGGGAACATGTGGCACAATTATGCGGCTGACAGCAATGTGTTAAGGAAAGTGGAAAGGCGGCAAAATCCATATGAAAATGTGGAAAATGTGGCATAGGCTCTCCGACTATCTGTCCCACTGTCTGACTGTCTGACTGCCTGACTGTCTGACTGACGGTAGCCAAAGGCCAAAGACACAGCATTGCAGCATTTATCATGTGCGACTCGACGCGCTTGCACTATATTTAGACGGGGGCTAATGGATGCCAGGGCAGCCAGCCGAGGGCCCACTGTGCCGGGTCGGTCCACACTTTCAAATTCATATTTATTGTCTAGGCTGAGCGGGCTGAGTGCATTTTTATATATATGGCAGTCCATTTGCTCGCTGCCAACGCCAACGCTAACCAAAATAAACAATAATTCGAACAGGGGGCAGCGCAGCCAAGGAAGTAAAAGTAGGCGGCCATGTGTCGTGGGTGGGGCAAGGGCAGGGACAGGGGCAGGGGCAGGGGCAGGGGGCAGTAGTAGTGGCAATGGCAGCGGCAGGGTAACCTGTAAAATGCCTGGCATTTTAAAAGGTTCCACATTTTAATTTTTGCTTTTCCATGCGTTTTCTTTTATTTCGATTTGGGGGTCAGAGCAACAGCAGCCGGCGGCAGAGCTAATTGCATTGATTAGCTGACGGCGCGTTTTGGTGCGCATCAAAGTCGGAGTAGGGGCAGGAGACACGGAGCACGGAGCACGTAGCACGGAGCACGGGACACGGGGCAGGCAGCTGTCAGTCAAGTGGCGACATGTTTACTTTGGTAGTCAATCCATGGCCACAAAACATGGCACAAACAGACAACACCAAAAAAAAAAGAAAAAGTACCACAAAAAAATAAAAACCCTTTCGAAATTCCCAAAACGTTTGAGTCGTGCCGCAAAATACACAGATGAGGCCAAAGATGAGGCAGAAGAAGCAGACGAAGGGCAAGGGCAGAAGAGGAAGAAGAAGACAATACATACACAGCCATTTGTTTGCATTCATATTTCAATATTATTTTTATTTTTTTCTGATCAAGCAGCCGCCCGATCAGTGCGAGATCAAAGGTGTTCAAAGGTGAGCGCCAAATTGACATAATGTGGCGTTTAACAATTTTCCTGCCATCCATCAAGAATCGAATAGTTTAGCCGAAAGGCAGAAGAAGATGAAGAGTCACGATGGGAGATTAGAGATGCGCTATCTAGGGAAATTAGTGGGAAAAATCGTTATGAAAATTGAACCGAGTTGAATTGGCGGCAACTGTAGAAGGACAATTATGTGAAACATCGTATACCAAATTCAATTTTGAACAAGATTTAAGTAAAGTTGTAAATGAAACAATTTGAAGGTGAACACCATGGGAGTGAATGTTAATAATACATAAATATAAATGCAAAAGTAAAGAAGAGGAGGAGTACGGAAATTGATAGTGACTGACTGATTGATCTCAGGATTAACATGAACAGTTGCAGCAGTTGAGCTATGGCTGACAGAGCTAAAGTACATATGTCGACAGTATTTTAGTGTTTTAGTATTTTCAATATATAAGTATTTGAATTTGATAGTATTTTCATATTTTAGCATTTAAATGTTTTAATATGTTAGCAATTTAATATTTAAGTATTTGAACTTTTTAGTATCTTAGTATTTCAAGCATTTATATATATATATATTTAAATACAATATTTATATATATTAGCATTTAAGTACTTTAGTATTTTAGTATTATGGCTTCTCAATATCTTGGCATATTTGTCTTTCGTATTGTATTACTACTTTAATACACCAAATAAAATATTATTCTTGTTTCTTATTTAGTATATATTACTTAGAATATTTTATATTATAGTATATTAGCTGTAAAGAGAGTCCGCTGCCCTTCCCTCTCCTTGCACGATCTTTTCACTTCTCTCGGCGCATCAGCTTCCTCTTGTTAGACTTTCTAAGTTCGAGCTAACTGTTAACTGCGTGCTTCTACGTGGTTCTCATGCATATTCACGTAAAGACCTAAAGATTGCGTCGCTTCGATTACTGTTCTTTCCACAGCATAGTTGTGGAGTCTATCATCTTTAAAGGCTGACATGATGATCTCTTGACATAAATATGATGATAATAGAATAGAGATCAAGATTTCTCTGCTTCTTTTTTGGCAAAGGTAACATTCATATCTTGATTGAAACAAAATATTCGTGCATTTCTAAGTTATGCCCAAAGTTAAATACGGAAATTGAATACCAAAACAGCTTTTCACCATCTTTTCTTGATTCTCTGTTGCAAGGCATCAAGCCGTGAGAGATCATCGCAACCCCGAGGCATATCGAGAGACAATTGAGTCATAGCCCAGAGACGAGACTCGGCCTGGTCTCTATTCCAGCTGCAACTGCAGTCTGATCTGGGCGAGGCGATAAGGCCTGAGGGAGAGATAAGGAGAGGGAGCGGGAGATAGAGACAGAGAAGAAGGTGTAGAAAAAGAGGCAAATGACATAATGCAGCATCATCATTGAAGATCAGCTCGGGGCATTAGGCTAATCGGATAGTCGGATATTTGAGAGGCTCTTGGCTGTCTTTTTCTTCTTTCTCTTAGTTTTTTTTTTTTTTGTTTTTTCGTTTGGATTTTTTTTATCTTGTGTGCAAAGGAAATTTCGCCGCCTTTTCACGCCTACTGCGAAGAGCGACTGAGCGACTGAGCGGCTTTTGCGGCTTTGTGTTTGCCCAAGACGCGTTAAATGTGAACTAAGCTGCTTAGCTGAAGAGCCTCGAGCAGGCTCACGCAAAGAGCGACAGAGAGAGATAGAGAGAGAGAGAGAGAGAGAGAGAGAGCTAGCGAGCGCCAATTCGATTTGCATTTGTGGCAGGCTTTGGCCTAATGCGTTAATCACTTTTCGCAAATGGCGTCAATTGAATGTCGCGTGCCGCGGCAGGAACTTTGCAATTTGGCTGGCGCAGCTGCTGCGACGACTCCTGCTGCTGCTGCTGCTGCTACTGCTGCTGCGACATTGATCTAAATCTACAAATCAACTGCTCTAATAAATTGTCCACCCACAGGCTTGTGGGTCATGGGTGTTGTCGTCCTTGGCAACGCCTTGCACTTGTCCTGCCCGCTCGCAATGGCCGACACGTGTCCGCCCAATTGTTGTTTATACTAACAATTTGTCCCCTCTGCCCGTTCGCTCTCTCTCTCTCCCTCTCCACTCGCACTCGCACTCGCACCACAGCGCCTTCCTGATTGCCCGACGTTCATCAATTTTGGTGCCTATTGTTTTTCGAGCCACGCGACTCGACGCCAACGTCCGCACGCTGTCCACGTGCCTGACTTCGACTTCCCGAAACGGATGCTCGTCCCTGGGGAGGACACTCCATGGCATATACGTATATTTATACACTTCTGCGCTTCGTTCCTGTTTTCATTATGGCTGCACGTGCAGCTCCCGCTGCTCCTTTCAGTGCCGCCTGCACAGAGAGTTGTCATTGGTTAATTCTCAGGCGTTGATCCTTTGACTTTATGCGCAACACTTTCGCCTGGGAAATTGTTTTCTCAGTCTGTGTGTTTTTTTTACGGACGCGTGCAACACCGCCCGCCTCCACCCCCTTCATTCCGCAACGCCTATGATTTCCAGTTTTTTATGCGGGGCGTGTTTTGTGGCTAATATTTTTCCGTCTGCATGGCGTGTAGCATGGCAAAAATTTGCTCATTAACGGCTTGTCGCACAGCGGTGACACAGGACGAAGGACCCTCGCACAGGACACGGCCGTGGCTCACATGCGGCGCACTTGCAACGCTTCATCATTGCCCCCTGATTGAGGGGGAGGAGTGCCTGAATTGCTGCCGCACAGGTTGGGAAATCACAATAAAAAGGAACGCAGAGTGAGTGAGGAAGGGGGAGGGGGAGCGAGAGCAGGAGCAGGAGCAGGAGAATGAAATGCTCAAACAGTTTTTGGTGGTTGGCTTATGACTCTATTATGATTGTCCATTACAACGCGACCTTTTCGCAACGATTGGCACAACAATCGTAATTATGATGAACTAAGTGATTTCAACTGTTTTTTTTTTTTTTTTTTTTTACCCCTGCGAAGCTGCACAACTAATCCCATTGTCCATTCGAGTTGGGGGACAGGCGCTTATGTGTGTTGGCATCACTAAAAGATTAGCGTGGATATTATATACATACATGTATGTATATAAATGCAGATATTTGCTGTTCCGTCTTGTATATGATTTTAAAACTAATAGAATATGTCAATTAGAAATTCTTTTTTCAACTAAAAGGGTCTCTAGAGTTAAGGGGTTCTATTTAGAGCACTTCACGGGGGAAGTACTAATGGATTGCATTAGAATTTCTTCAAAATAAATATTTTTTTTTAAATAGATTTAAAATAAATGGTAAAAATATATAATTAGATAGCATAAAAATATAAATATTTACAAATTAAATTTAAAATAAATAGAGTTTCGATTAAATAATAAAATATTAAATAATACAAATAAAAATCAAAAATAAAAAAAAATAGATTTGAAATTAATGAATTGAAAAGATAAATATATACATAAAAAATAAATAAATAAATAAAAATAAAAATAAAATGATATGAAGATAAAATTAATATGAAATTTATGAATTATAAATATATACAAGTAAAAAAAAGTAAATTCGACAGCAATTAAACAATTTTATAAAAACGTAAAATAAAATAAGAAAATATTTAAATTTTAATTTAATATATTTAGTACATTATATTATACTATATTCAATATACTAATGAAAAATAATAAAAAATACTACAATCAATTAATTTAAAAAATAAACAAACTGTAATTTAAAACATGAAAATATTATAAAAAAAAATAAAAGACTCGTTTAAAAATGTTATAATAGATTGACAAAAATTATTAAAGTTTCCTCTAACTTGAACGTTAACTCGAATATTTATCTTTATATATGTATACATATATACATATTTATTTTGTATTTTTGAGTAATTTTTCTTTCAATCGACCGAACAGCAATTTACACTTATGCAAATCTCTTTCGCCAGCAGCTCTCAGTTTTTCCCATATCGAAAACACTTTTGGCTTTTCCGCCCGCATCAACAGATGAATCAGATGAATCATCCGTCTCTCGCTCAATCTTTGCCAGCTGGCGATCCGGGCCCAACACTTTCGAAGAGTCGCCTCCAATGAGTGGCATTTGGAATGCCAATGCCGACTGCTATATCATTTTCAATTCCTATTCACAGTGCCCATTCAGACTGCCCTGGCCATAGCCCATTAAACTGTCTCTCTCTCGTTGGAAACTCGGATCGGGGAATGTGGGGGCTTTCGCATGTTTTAGGCGGCCATCAGCTGCATGGTTTGGCTATTTTTTTCCCCCTTTTTGCGGCTCTAACTACCCAAACACTCGAAAAGTAGTGAATGAAACTGGGAACAAAACTACTTGGAAGCCACTCGACACAGGGGTTACAAAATTTATGATCCTAGTCGCAGTGAACGAAAATGACGACGAACTTTTTGCTGCTGTCGCTGTCTGGCGGAGAAGGGGTGTGCCTCTGTGTGTGCGCGTATGTGTGCGCGTGTGTGTGTGTGTGTGAGGGTGAGGCTGAGGCTGAGGGATGAGCCGAGTTTGGCTTGCTGCCCTTTGACTGCCAGCGAAGTGGCGTGTGCGGCAAGTAGCGAAGTATCATCTGCTTAATCACCAAAATAGCCACCATATGGCATATGCAGGACGCATGTCCTGTGGCCGTGTCCGTATACCGTTCCAGAGGGTTGTCCCGGCTTTGGTTACAGCTCCCGCTCCCGCTCCCACTCCGCCGCCTACTACCACTCCCACAGCGCCCACCAGTTACTTGGCAGACTTCAAAGGCAAAACGCATTGCCAACTGTGGCTTTGCCTCTTGGCTTGGCGCTTTACTTTTTGCACGCACTGTTCTACCATGTGATGTGCGTGTAAGTGTATGTGTGTGTGTGTGTGTGTGTGTGTGTGGGCCAATAATTTATTCATATGCGCTTACAAGTCACTAATGTTGTTGTTGCTGTTACCACAGACAATTTATGCACGCTTTTGGCAGCAGCCGCAAACGCCGCATTTCCACATTCGCATTTTCTTTCCAGAGTTTTTCTGCGTCTGACTTAAAGGCTCAAATTTAAGAGTGAAAGAAATCTTAATTGTAAATTGGTGTGCACTAAATTTAGCTCTTATATACTAAAAAAAAAAAAAAATAAAAAAATAAATTAAACAAAATGTTTCTATCTAATCATTTTATTTTAAACAATTTTTATATATATATAATATAATATAATTTTTTTTATGTTTAAATTTATTATTAAAATGCTAAACATTAATACAAAATTCATTTATAGTCTATTTAATTTTCTTATGCTTAAATTTATTTTGTTTTTACTAAACAAGAATTACAAAATACTTCTACATATTGATTTTCTTTTATTTTATTTTTTAAAATTATATTTGTTTAATTTTTTACTTAGTTTAAAAATTTCTTCACACTTTTTTATATTTAAATAAAGATTTTTTTTTTTATATTTTACAGATTTTTTTTTTATTATATATATATATTTATTTATAATATTCTGACTACTTCCTCATCTATCTCACTCGCACTGCGGTTACCCACACCCATTTCCATTTCTATTCCAATACAAAGTCTCGCTCCGTCTCGCTCCATCTCACTTCTGCTTTTATCATAAGCGCATCAAGCTTAAGTGGAGACAACAAACTATATACAGCTGCCAGCTGGCGGAGACTTATGAACTCTCCACGACGTTTGGGCAGCGCTGGAGCCTTAAGCCGCTTAGGCATAGCGCCGTGGAGACTTTTGTCGATAAGCGTAAGGAAAAGGCAATAGAGAACGAGAACGAGAACGAGAACGAAAACGTCGACGTCGACGGCGACAAACGCACACGCAGCCAATAAATCATAAGGCGAAGCGTTCAAGCGTCGCGACGGCAACGTCGCTGCCAGCGTCGACGGCGCTAATGTGCTTAAGGAACGCTTAAGGTTGTCCGCACGTCAGGAATTCGCGTTGCAGCTGATAAGGGGCAGCGCTTACCTGCGCCTGCCTGCCCGTCGCAGACACGCAATACCAGAAGCCCGAAATCAATTGCGTATTTATTGGCCACAATCAATACGGCGCGACAACGACGACGATTCTCTGCCCTTAGGCAGTCCAGTCAGCCAGTCAGCCAGTCAGTCATTCAGTCCGTCCAGCCTAACCTAATGATCGCCCACATCGTCGTCGCTGGCGAGTCAACCGCAATAAGCCGCTGGCGTCGGCGTCGGCGTCGGCGTCAACTGCGCTGCGCCCATTTGATTATGAGCCCATTTTTTATTTGACTGAGGATCGCCTCAGTTGTCGCTCAAGCGATCCTTCCACTGTCACTGGTTGCGTCATGCGTCATCGCTCCGGTATGCCGTGTCGACTCGGATCGCCTCGCCTCGCCTCGCCTCGCTTCGCCACGACTCGGTCGTGTCGCCTGCCTACCTGTACCGTCCGCACTTTGCGGCTGTCTGCGCGTAATCAGTTATAAATCACTCATCTAGGAAGTGCACACAGCATGTCACCGTTTCCTGTGCCCAAAGTTGTTTTGTAAACAGAGAAATCAAGGATCTGCTGATTCGGGAAAAAAAGAGTTGGACTGAATAGGTAAATATTATAATTATTTGCTACATAAATAAAATATAAACATAATATAACTAATAATTATAATATAAATTTATAATTATATTTATTGAAAGTATCGAAATAAGTCACAATTGAGTAACTGTGCTTCTTTTAAAATTCATGAAAAATTCAAACTTTAAAGTAGATTTAAATCAATTTTAGTTTATCAATTAAGGATTTTTAAATGTTTTTGAAATTCGGGGTTCTTTTTCAAAAGATCTAAACAACATAGATAAGTAGCGTAAAGAGTTCTCAAAAATTTGCATAGTTTATTGTAATGTCATGACAATTAATATCGATACCGATTTATTCAGACATAATAATCGCATGCATTTGGCTCATATTACAATATTCCGAGGCATCTCTCGCACCCTCCCCGCGCCTCTAGGCCCACCTTTGGCCGCCTGTGCGGCAGCTGCAATGGATCTGCGCGTAGCATTTGGCTGGCAACCCTTTACGGGAGGGGGGAGGGGTGGAGTTAACAAAAAGAATTATGAAGTGGGATGACAACAAGAGCGCGTCCACTTGAAATCCATTAAATATTTGTAGAAAACCAATAAAAGCGATACGCAGTCGAAATGTGCTCAATGTACTCAATCTGGCAGAGATCGAGAGGGAGAGTGAGAGTGAGTGAGGGAGAGGGGGACTGAGAGAGACGCAAAAACAGCAACTGTATTTCGAGTGCTGGCTCTGTGGCACAGCCACTCGAAGGACAACAACACGCGACTCATTCGACTCATTCGATGGCCATCCTTTACAAAATCAAAAGTGTGGAAATTTTTTCAACAATTCAAGCAATAAACATTGAAATATGCTGCAGTTTACACTTGCAAACCCAAACCCAAACCCAACCCCTAAGAGTGCCCCCACCCCTATGCAGATGGAGACGTGTGCCACAGCAGCAGCAGCAGCAGCAGCAGCTGCTGCTGTCCATGTTGTTGGTCAGCTGCTGCTGTTGCTACAAAGCGTTTCATATTTCGCGGCGCCTCGATAGAGTCTTCTTGCTGCTTCTCTGCCCTCTGCAGCTCCCTCTTCCATCTTTTGACCCCTTCGAAAATGTCAACATTTGTTTCATATTCCACATTTTCCATATAATTTCCATGCATAATTCTATTTACAGCTCTAATCTTATCAATCAGGCCACAACACACACGCACACACGCACACACATAGCCGAATCTAATCACTGCCACGCACACACGCACACACACACACACTTGGACAGCCTGTAATGATTATAGTGCTTAATACAGTGAGGCCTCCTTATAGAGTTTTCGCATTCGTTGTAACTGTTGCTTGTGCTGCTTTGGCCCATTAATCAAACTATTAGCTGCAACATTCGCTGTGCACTTTTTGCGGCCACACCCCTTTTTTTCGGTCAGAGACGGCCTCTACGAGATTTTATTCAATTTTCTGCGGCCCGGCTCGAAATGTATTTATGAGCCCTATGCGCACTCTTGGCGATAATCACGATAATGCGTCCTGTAATCAACTAATAAGGCTCATGTCCCAAGTACACCCCCGCAACGAATCGAGAGTGTGAGTGAGAGTGAGAGAGAGAGAGAGACGACCCCTCTGCTTTGCATCTGTGGGGGTTGCGCTGAAAATTGAATTTAACGCGCAATATTTTGTGCATTTTCCGAGTTGCTCTCGTTGTTGTTGTTGTTGCTGTTGTTGTTGTTGTTTGTTTGCTGGGGTGTTGCCGAAAATGCAATTCATGTGTTCAGCACGCAGCAGCAGTGAAATTTATGACTTTGGCTTCTGGGCTTTCGCCTCTCGCCTCTCGCCCCTTGCCCCTCGCCCCTCACCCTTTGCCAAAGGGGCTGCTCGCTGCGGCCAGCCTCAGCGCAAAGTAGTTGTTGAGCCTGCTTTTTGGGCCAGGACGGGTCGGGGGAGGGGGGTTACGCTATCAGCGGCGAACACATGTCACGAAAAACAAGCGTGTCCTTAGCCCTTACAGATACCTCCGACTACGACTACGAGTCCTGTGAGTCCTCCTCCTCCCCATAGAACATGCCTAAGTGCGTGTCGAGCGTAAAGCTGTAAGCTGTAATTAAGCCATCCTTATCGGCCTTGTAAAAATATTGTAGCATATTGGATTACAATGCAGATCGCACTGCTTCCAGATCCGAGGCAGATAAGTTTAACAGGCAGACCTATAAAATACTTTAGCTAGTCTCTTGAACAGTCTATCCCTCTCTTTAGCTATTGACTTTTACCTTGGACTATAGTTAGTCCTTTAACTAACATAAGCGACACTAGACAGATATAAGGGTGTATACTCTCTTTGTTGACATAGGTATGTGTAACAGAGGAAGGCATATCCATAGCATACCCTAGCTATGGGGTTATTGGCTATTGACCTTCAGGAGGAAACTCTTCTCTTTACTCTTACTGTGCATTGTCTTCATTGCTTCAGTTTTCCTGAACCCTTATCCCACCAGTTCCAGACGCTCTTTAGCTTTTCACTTTGGTTATATTGGGATCTCTACTCTCTACTCTCCACTTGGCCGACTGACTGTCTCGCTTCTTCTGTCTCGCTTTCCATATACAAAGAAGAATATAATTTATTTTAATCTCTAGCATATCTCCAATTGCTAACAAGTCCTACTTGGCTGGCATCTGCTTGGAATCCTTGGGGAATTCTATGTAGAATCTTTACGCTCTTTCCTCCATGCCAACTACTTGTTGTATCTTAAGACATTTCCAGCCCCCAGGCATCTCATCCTAGCTATATTCCAGAGATCTCCTCCTAAAATCAACCTCTAAATTTAGCCATCTTTAAAGAGTCATTAATTTGTATTATTAAATAGTTGTATATAAAACTTAAATACTAGCTTAAACAGAATCTTATAGAAAAAACTTTAAATACTATTCACCTGACCTTATCGAATCATGTTTGAGTTTTTTCGGGCATTAAATTCTTGAAAATTATATGAGCTGGCTTTTAATTAGTCATTTAAAATCAATTAAGTTTTGGCTGTAAAAATTTTGCTTGTAAAAAGTTTGATAATTTGTTTTTATTTTTATGGCTAAACAACTAAATTATTCAAGCAGCGACAAGTTCAAAAATTACATATAATAATAATAAAAGATAAAAAACTTCAAAAAAAAAAAAAAAAATACAAAATTAAAGGTCAGGAAAATAATAAACAAAAAATGTATGCATATGGAGAAATGTATGTATGTATATACATATGTATATATAGGTGCAGACTTTCTTTGCCTATCACCCGACAACATGCATAACTTTCCACAAAAACGAACAAAAATAAAGAAAAACTAATTATTGGCCGCCCTGGCTTCGCCTTGGCCTGTTACATTTACATTGGCTCGCTTATCAAAACGAAAATTTGTACGCTGATAAGAGCTACAAGCTGCAGCAACAGCAACAGCAACAGCAACAGTGCAGCCGGCCGTCGTCTACCTTAGACGCAGCCATTGCAGCGACTATTCAAATGAGCGCCAGCCGCCGGTCGGGCCGGGTCCAGAAATTAGAAAAGGTATTAAGATAAAGAAAAGACCGACTGTCGGGCGGTAACAAAATGAAAATAAGAAAACGACAAGCTAAAGAGGAAAGAAAGAAAGAAGCAACAGAACACACACACACACACACACAGGCACGCACACAGCTATAAAACACGCCTTGAAATGGCGACCTCAACATTGGGTTTGGCTCTGCAGCTGAAGCTGAAGCTGACTGTGTGTGTGTGTGTGTGCGTGTGTGTGTGCCGTCGATTGCATTGGCGCCATGTTTATCTAATTTGGGGACATTTATGCATGGCATTCCGCGCGGTTGTTTATAGGTTCGGTTAAACCTGCACTGATAACAGCCGAGCCCGCTCGACTGGCCCCAGCGCGGTTCGAGGTTCGAGCCTCGAGGCGCCCGATCGAGGCTAGCCGATCCAGGGACCGGTCCGCGCCGCTAAAGCTGACTCAGCGTTGGCAACGACGACGACGACGACGACGACGACGACGGCGACGGCGACGTCAACTGCGACTGCGCAGCGGTCAACAACAATAAAATGAAACGCAGCGCAACGACAATTAAAGCCAGCCGTCGTTCGTCGTCATTTTCGTCTTGCTTTGGGGGTTTTTTATACAAATACTATATAAGCAGATACCCATTGGAAAGGGCTAGAGTGGGTATATTGGCATGTGGTCTATATGTCTATATGTCTATATGTCTATATGTCTATATGTCTATATGTCTATATGTCTATATGTCTATATGTCTATATGTCTATATGTCTATATGTCTATATGTCTATATGTCTATATGTCTATATGTCTATATGTCTATATGTCTATATGTCTATATGTCTATATGTCTATATGTCTATATGTCTATATGTCTATATGTCTATATGTCTATATGTCTCTCTCTCTCTCACATACACACACACACTCTTTTGCCTTTCCTGTATCTATCATATTTTCTTATGTGCCTCTCCTTTAAGAACTTCTCTTTTATGGAAAGCTTTAATATTTTATATACAATTCTCTAGTTATATATTTTGTATACATATATTCTTCTTCTTCTCACCAAGCGAATTTCTGTGCTCACATAGCTATCGTCATATAGGGTATTCTCTAGTGCTGCACAACCAACTAGGGCATACTCATTCGCTTGCCAGCGTTTTTATTGAGGCATTTTGTGAGCCAAAGCAAAGTCTGGAGTGTGTCATGCGGCCCAATCCTGCGCTGCTTATCTCTGGAATGTAACTTAAACTTTAAGGATTATTGCCTACAATAAATTTGCGTAGCAAAGGGAAAGACGTCGACGTTTTGACTTCGACTTCGATTTCGATTTCGACTCCGACTCGGCTTTTAGCTGAGGTAAGTCAATACCTGGCACCGCAGCCGCCTGCGCGTTTTGTCTTTCATCATTAGCGCTAATTAAAAGTGTATAAACTTTCACTTGGCAGCCTTCTAGGCACTGCGGGCCACGAGCCACGTGCCACAGGTTGCTGAGCCGAGCCCACCTGCAGCACTAATGAGCCAAAGAAGCTTCAAAACTTGGCCAACATTTTTGGCCAGTTGCTGCTGCTGCCTCGGCTGCTGTCAAGCGAAGCGTGATTTATGACAGACAGCAGCAGCAGCAACAACAACGACAACAACAACAGCTCAACCAAGTGGAAGCTGTGCACACACTTGACTGGACGCTGACCCTCGCCCAGAAGCTAGACGGAGCTGCGCAGAGCTTCTCTTGAAGGGAATCGCAACAGCCGCGCCAAGGCAACGCCCACTCGACTCAGTGAGGCATGGCTGATGTGGCAACACCTACATCATCTCTATCCGTGTGTGTGTGTGTGTGTGTGTGTGTGTGCGTGCGTGCGTGTGTGTGTGGTTGTCAAAAATATAATTTTATTGCCACCAAAATGACAACACTTAGCACACTCCACTCATATTCTCTCCCCTCTCTACCTTTCTCGCTCTGTCATCCCTTTCCACTTCATTCAAATCTTCCGCTTGATTAGGCGCCAATTCGCACATAAAAAACTGAGAGGAACAGCAAGTCAAAGTAAAGAAGTGAGAATGCAAAATGTGGGCGTAGCCGCGCCCAGCAATTATGTAATGTTTGACTGCGACTAAGGGCTTTGGACATCAAGGCTTCGCCTCGGGGTTGCACCACCGCACCGCACCGCCTGCCACTTGAGCGCATTCAGTTCCGAGCCGAGCGGAAATCCAGCTTCAAGCGTATTTAAACGCCAGCACGCGTTCCGCTGCGCTCAGCTTCCAGTAAATTTGACAGAATCGTTACATTTGTCAGCCGCATTAAACTTAATGACAATATGGCTCAAATCATATGGCCTCTACCTCAGTCCATGCAGTCCCTGGCAAGGGTTACGACTGCCAAAGGGTTCGTTAGCGAAGGTTCTGGACGATAAACCGAAGGACAGTTTCAGATAGACGCCTCTTGATCCAGATCAAGGAATATATATGCCTTATAGGTTGGTTCTGCCACACCGACTTCTGCTGACTACCCTAAGATATATCAGAGCCTCAGCAGAAACACAGACAGGGCTCTGCCACGCCTCCTGCTGCCTGTAAAATCCAAGGTATGGCTGTAGCCTGGGGGCCACCCAAACGGCTTATCGCAGCATTATGTTTTGCTTCAACTTGCCGTCAGCTTAACGCGCGTTTTTCATACATTTTCTTTTGGCCAGGTGCCTCGAGCCACCACTCCCCCCACCCACAGCTAGCAAAGTTTTCCTTTCGCTTCGGCCACAAGTTTCTTGTATCCTTTGCTCATCATATTTGATAAAAAGTTGGGAGTTCCCCGAATAAGGTTTGCTTGGCTTATATGAAAGGTTAGGAGCAGCAGCTCAAGGTGATATAGAAAGTTTATTATATTGGATATAGAGTTCAAAATATTTCCATATTAACAAAAATTGTAAAATACCTATAATTAGGAAACTATCTAAAATATCAAAAGTATTTATTTATTTAATTTGTATTTTGTTAACTAAATATCAAATTTATAAGCAAAAACTTGTATAATAATTTATATATGTAAGCATATTTAAGCTATATATTTTTTAAATTAAATTATTTAATTTTAATTTTATTTTTTATATAATTTCTTTACTTGACTTGATAAGTTTTATTACTATGTATCTTTTAAGATTTTTCACAATTTCATTCATTCAATATTTTATAGAGTAATCTTAATTCTAAATAAAACTTATCTTCAATTAAAAACTTTTCATTTCGGGCTCTCTACAATTTAATGTTTGACCTTAATTCGATTTATCTATAAGTGAAAGTCATAAAATTGCATTTTATAGCCTCATTAAATTCGACGATAATTTAAATTATTTTCAGCACATAAAATTTTATCATTGTTTCATTATGTATAATCTATGCAAGCTTTTAAGTGCATATATCAACAATTAAATCATTATCTGAATATATCAGTATATGAAATGAACTTTGCTCTTTCATACTCTGAAAAGCTTAGATACATGTCTTTGAGCTAAAATTAGTATTATTAAATATAAAAATAATATAATCAAAATTTCAGTTATGCTGAATATATAATTATTTTAATTATAAAATAATAATTCAATTTCTATTCACATTTTCGCTCTGTAGCGCATTGCTTGGATCATTGAAGCTGATCTAAACCAATTTTAAGTTGCTCTTTGTTCTTATAGCAATTATTATTGTTGTTGTTGATGCTGTAGTCACTATTGTTGTTGTTGTTGTTGCTTAGCATATTTTGCTTTTGCTATATCTGCATAAATTTCCCCTCAAGAATTATCGCTGTGAACAGACTTTTTGGTTAGGCCAAGGCATTGGTGTTGGGTGTTTAGCTTTGCTGATGTCTCTCTCTCTCCCTCTCTCTGTCTCTCTCGCACACTACTTTAGCGCTGCTTGGGGCGACAACGCGCCGAGTCGCAGGTGCTGGGCAACAATATTCGAAAGGGTAGCAAAACAGCGACAAGTGCCAAGGGGTTGACTCTGTGCGGGCTGTGGGCTGTGGGTGGGCTACGGTTCATAGGGTTGACCAAAAAAAGGGGGCGGCAGGCAAGTTGCAACAGCAACGGCGGCGGAGATGGAGGCGGAGGCGGAGGTGGAGGTGGAGGCGGCTGCCGCAGCGTTTGTTATGTGTTTTGCCTGACAACAAGCAAAAGCGCTTGCCGCCATTTTTAATATGGCGCACGACACACACACACACACACACACACACACGCAGTTGCACCTTAGCTTAAAGGTAGAAAACTGCAAACCCCTTCAGATTTTCACAGCCATACAGCTCCCCCTCGCCCCCTCCCTTCCCCTACACTGCTGCCTTTTACTTTTATGGCTCTGCCTCATTTTTGCTGCTGCTCAACTTTGGCAGCGACTCCTCTGCCTGGATTTGCATATAAAACATTTGCAAATGTATGCGCGCGCACACACACAAAAGCACACACACACGCGCACATAGAGCTCCATATTGGAGCTGTGGGGCCCGTGGAGCGCTCTGTGTGCGCTTTACCGTCATATAAATTTTCGATTGATATGCAAACTTAAAAGGAACCGCAAAAATTATGCTCCAGTGAGCTGGTTGGACTACGAAGCGCCACACAACAAACACACACACACATAGATGTATATATATATGTGTGCACCGCTATAGAAGAACAAATCGCGGGCAAGGGCGGTTTTTTGCTTTCTTGTTGCGATTTATTCAGTATATCTAAATAGACAGGTGAAATATTGTAACGGATGAGTCAGGAGAGCGTCCTCTGTCTCTCTCTGTGTCTTAATATATTTTAAATTTTATCAAATCTATAATATATTTTAGTATATCGAACTACAACTTCAAGTCCTAATATGCTGAAGAAGATCTGTGGATATAATATATTAACAGGGTTATCAATGTTCATCGACTTTCGGTTATTATCAATTTAAAAACAAAAAGTTATTAAATATATAATTTATATATTTAAATTATGTATATAAAATAATAATAGGTTCACATTTTATCGTTATTAATCAGAGAATTAACTCAAATTATAGACCACTCAAGAACTTTTGCTCTTTTTCCAAAAGCTGTAGCTCTATAAATCGCATTAGGTTATAGCTTAGCTAGAATAGGGCAAGTGGAAGACTAGGAACAGCAGGCGAGAGTCCAGTCTGTTATCTGAAAGTTCTCGAAGTATAATGATAGGTAAACAACATATGATGTCATAAATAAATATTAATTGATTAATAACTGAATTTATACATATATTGTAAGATTTATACTACACATTTATAATCATGAATTCTTGATAAGCTCAGGGCTTAAACCAGCTACTCTCTGATCTGCAATAAGGACAGCTCAGCTGATATAGAATACTGAATTAAAATACAATATATAAATAAATAGTAGTAATTCTAGTAAGGAAAACGTATCAAAGTGAGTTTAAGTTGACTTAATTATTATATATTTGTTTTATAGTATATATATAGTATATTTTATGTTTCATCTGTATTTTTCTTTCTACTCCTCCTCCGCTGTTTACCAAATTTGATATATATAACGGGTTTAATTCCTATTATCCTTTACTCTGATAGCTGTAAACTAATAGAACGACTCTCGCCTGTGCGCTTAGCTCTAACAAAAAACTATGTAAGTTTACACACACACACATGTGAGTGTGTGTGATTGTGTGTGTGTCTATGCTTGTGTGTGGCCACGTTATAAAAATTCAACGAGCTAGGTCTGCTAAGTCTGCCCGCCAGTGGGGCAGCTTAGTCCAAATGCTATACAAATAGCTCTGCTCTGAGCGTTTTGGAGCGAGGCTAAAAGAGGAAGAGTAGCAGCATGGGGCGGAGAGGGGCCGTGGTTGCAAAGGGGGTGTGGACTGTGGACTGTGGCTGTGGGTAGACATTGAAGTTCGTGCGCAGCTAAAGCTTTGCTTAAAAATTTAACAAACTGCAGGCCAAAAGCTGCACAGGCCGCGTTTGACTGACGTTTGACTGATTGTTGTAGCATGTTGTTGTTGTTGCTGCATATATGTATATGTATCTTTATATATGTATATGTATATGTATATGTATATGTATATGTATATGTATATGTATATGTATATGTATATGTATATGTATATGTATATGTATATGTATATGTATATGTATATGTATATGTACATTCGCATAGATGAATGCAATGCAAATGTGAAGCGAAACCAATGAAATTTATATTCAATCAAATTGAAATGCAAACAAGTCGTTGTTATTGCAACTGCAGCTGAGTTTGTGGCAAGTGGCATGTGGTATGTAGAGCTGCTGCCAGGTAGCAGACTATGGGATATTCGTTTGCCGAAAAACCAATTGGAATTGAACAAAAAATCATGATAACAGCAGCAGAAATTGCACGCTGTATGACTTTGAATGACAGATGAGCTGCTGCTGCTGTTGCTGTTGCTGCTGCTGCTGCTGCTGCTGCAGTTGCAGCAACAATGACAGCAACTGCAACAGTAACAACCGAGCACAACTGCTGCAAAGCGCCAACAATGAAAATGTCGCGTTTGCGCTTGCCAAAAAAGCAAACAAAGTTCGAATATAAAACAAAAACACGAAAAACAATGACAGCTGCAAAATGACAACAACAACAACAACAATTGATGTGTGCGGGCGTCTGCTCTGACTGGAAACCTAATTCAAAATCAACAAAATGTGAACTGACAACAACAATGAAATGGAACAAATGACAAATACAAATTCACTGCTCAAAAAGAGAGCTAAGTTCTTGCCATATACCATATACCATATACCATATACCATATACCATATACCATATACCATATACCATATACCATATACCATATACCATATACCATATACCATATACCATATACCATATACCATATACCATATACCATATACCATATACCATATACCATATACCATATACCATATACCATATACCATATACCATATACCATATACCATATACCATATACCATATACCATATACCATATACCATATACCATATACCATATACCATATACCATATACCATATACCATATACCATATACCATATACCATATACCATATACCATATACCATATACCATATACCATATACCATATACCATATACCATATACCATATACCATATACCATATACCATATACCATATACCATATACCATATACCATATACCATATACCATATACCATATACCATATACCATATACCATATACCATATACCATATACCATATACCATATACCATATACCATATACCATATACCATATACCATATACCATATACCATATACCATATACCATATACCATATACCATATACCATATACCATATACCATATACCATATACCATATACCATATACCATATACCATATACCATATACCATATACCATATACCATATACCATATACCATATACCATATACCATATACCATATACCATATACCATATACCATATACCATATACCATATACCATATACCATATACCATATACCATATACCATATACCATATACCATATACCATATACCATATACCATATACCATATACCATATACCATATACCATATACCATATACCATATACCATATACCATATACCATATACCATATACCATATACCATATACCATATACCATATACCATATACCATATACCATATACCATATACCATATACCATATACCATATACCATATACCATATACCATATACCATATACCATATACCATATACCATATACCATATACCATATACCATATACCATATACCATATACCATATACCATATACCATATACCATATACCATATACCATATACCATATACCATATACCATATACCATATACCATATACCATATACCATATACCATATACCATATACCATATACCATATACCATATACCATATACCATATACCATATACCATATACCATATACCATATACCATATACCATATACCATATACCATATACCATATACCATATACCATATACCATATACCATATACCATATACCATATACCATATACCATATACCATATACCATATACCATATACCATATACCATATACCATATACCATATACCATATACCATATACCATATACCATATACCATATACCATATACCATATACCATATACCATATACCATATACCATATACCATATACCATATACCATATACCATATACCATATACCATATACCATATACCATATACCATATACCATATACCATATACCATATACCATATACCATATACCATATACCATATACCATATACCATATACCATATACCATATACCATATACCATATACCATATACCATATACCATATACCATATACCATATACCATATACCATATACCATATACCATATACCATATACCATATACCATATACCATATACCATATACCATATACCATATACCATATACCATATACCATATACCATATACCATATACCATATACCATATACCATATACCATATACCATATACCATATACCATATACCATATACCATATACCATATACCATATACCATATACCATATACCATATACCATATACCATATACCATATACCATATACCATATACCATATACCATATACCATATACCATATACCATATACCATATACCATATACCATATACCATATACCATATACCATATACCATATACCATATACCATATACCATATACCATATACCATATACCATATACCATATACCATATACCATATACCATATACCATATACCATATACCATATACCATATACCATATACCATATACCATATACCATATACCATATACCATATACCATATACCATATACCATATACCATATACCATATACCATATACCATATACCATATACCATATACCATATACCATATACCATATACCATATACCATATACCATATACCATATACCATATACCATATACCATATACCATATACCATATACCATATACCATATACCATATACCATATACCATATACCATATACCATATACCATATACCATATACCATATACCATATACCATATACCATATACCATATACCATATACCATATACCATATACCATATACCATATACCATATACCATATACCATATACCATATACCATATACCATATACCATATACCATATACCATTTACCATATACCATATACCATATACCATATACCATATACCATCACCTGTGGATATATAATTACCGTTAACCTAGACGGAAACGGAAATGGCTCGCGACAAATGGCGGTCGCTAGCGCGTTGAACGCATGCATGATTGACACAATTGACGGACTGACTGACTGACTGATAGACAGACTGGGCGCTGTTGGCGGCCTTTTTTAGTGGGGTTGGTGGACTGCCTGACTGCTTGACTGCCTGACTGCCTGGCTGACTAACTAACTGACTGACTGACTGCTGCTTCCGCTTTTTACGTTCATTGCCTCTGCCACAATTTTAATTTTCCTAATGGATATCGATCCCAGTCGACGCTCGCCCAACAACAACAACAACAACAACAACAACAGCGTCGTCGTCGCTGGCAAAAAGGATAATAGACTTCTTTATTGTGCATGCGACTCTATAAAAGTCAACTCTGGACTTTGTTGTGTATGTGTGGGTGTGTGTGTGTGTGTGCGTGTGTGTGCGGCGGCGTAGGATTGCGGACTCGGCCTGACACACAAACTGTAGCATAGACACACACGCACACCTAAACACATACAGCACACCTCAACAACCTCACACAATAAATAAACTGCTACGTCATGCAGCCAAAACATTTGCCAACTCTCTCCCACTCATACCCCTGATACTCTCTCTCACTCGCTCTCTCTCTCTCTCGCCATCTGCGCTTGCCTTTAAAGCTCTTTGAAATTTGTTTTGCCCATGTAAGGCCTATAAAATTTCGCTTGACCATATGAGTTGAACTAAACGTAGACTTTTAGCTCTATCTAGCCTTTCATTTCCATTCTCTCCCTCTCTCTTTCCCTCTCTCTTGCTGTCTCTTTCTCTACTCTTTACATTTGCCTAAACATTTGGCAATTTTAGCCTTTGCTGCTGTGCTCCGCCAAGTGCGAAAATTAAATGAACCGCAAGTCTTTGCCCAGCCCTGCTGCCACGCCCCCCTTGCCCTCGCCTCGTGACGCCTCTCGCATGCTCTGGGGCCAAGCTGACTGTTTGCGTAGGTGTTTTGCGTGTTGCTATTTGCATAAATTTTTTACTATTTGCCTTCGACTGGAGCCAGCGCAGCAGCAGCAGCAGCAGCAGCTGCTCTGTGTCTGTGCTAGGGAGGTCACACTGTAGCATGTATCACCCGCAGCATGTATCACGAGCAGCCAGCAGCAAGCGTGCGCCTTTGAAATTAAAATTGAAATTCGAAATTTACATTCAGCTTCGGCGAAATAAAAATCTAGTTTCAATTTGCTTGCGATTCTGTTTGGCTATCAAAAGCGGACGTAATTTTATGCCAAATATGCAAGCAGACAAAGAGGGAATGTAATGCTAGTAATAAACAGTATTTGTGTATAAATAATAATATATATATTAACAGTTAACTATCAAGTGCAACTCCTCTTTAAAGCTCTCTGCAAACGGCAGCAATTGCAAGAGTAGTTCAATGCAGCATCTCTGCCAGCTTTGCTCTCGCTCCAATGGCATGGAGCAGGTCTTCAGTCATTTCTATTATCCTGCTAGCAGACATCTGACACAGTTACCGAATTGGCTACTGATTGCAGCTGTAACAGTGCTTTAAGAGGGCCGAGCAATCAAATAACGGAATGCAAACAATATTTGTTGGGAATTGAGGGGGGCTTGGGGATATGAGTTGGAGCCAGTTCAAGTTAGTTCACACTTACATTCAAAATGGGGCGCCACACGCACACACAAACACACACACACACACACACTAAATGTTAGCTCTGCTCCAACATTTCTAATTAACTAGTTAAGAGCCCTCACCTGCATGGATGCTGTCCGTCGAGCAAGCAAGCAAATTGCTCTATAGAGCGAAATATTAAAAAAAAAAGCTTTGAGAAAACAGTATTTCCATACTATAATTTTCCTTGTGGGAATCAGGTAAAAAGTTAATAAATTGGACACCAATTTTTAGTAGAATTATATTAAAAAAAGGAAATATTACAGGACTTAAGTTTAATAGGAGATATCCTTCTTACTTTGCTTAAGCTGAGCAGCTAGAAAAAATATTTCATTAAAAATGTATTTTCTATATCAATTTCGCCATTTGTACTAAAATAAAATACTTTTACAGAAATATAAATTATAAATTATAAAGTTTATAGAAATTTAAATAATGAAATATACAAAAATGTCTATAAATATGTTATACACTCAACTAAAATAGAAAATAAAATGAATACAATTTAATGAAATACAATTCAACAAACAAATGTAATACAACAGCTAAGTCGTTTCCAGTTAAATCATTAACCGCAATTCAATGGGGAAACAATAATTGAGAATGTAATCGAGAATTGGCAAATCGATGCTCAATTCTCTGTTTCTTAAACATCAATGAATAGCAACAATGATAAGGATAATGCTGCGCTGCTAGGACGAGGCGAAGAACAACAAGTTGGAAAACATTTCATTTGCTGTTGAAGAGGGGGCGGCAAGATGGGAGAGGGGGCGGCAAGATGGGAGAGGGGGCGGGTGGCTGGGTCAGTTAGCATTGCTTGAGTGACATGTCCTAAATTTTGTAAGCGTTGCTGCTGTTGTTGTTGCTGCTGCTGCTGCTGCTGCTCGCCAGACTTTTACCGGCATTTCAATTAACCCAATTAATGGACGGGACCTAATTAAATTTTGAAATCATGCTGCCAGCCAGCACGCACACACACCCTCACACACACAACCAGGCAGGCAGGCAGGCAGGCAGACACACAGACAGACAAATCAGTCAGCTGTTTTTGCCAGCTGCATGTGTGTGTGTGTGTGTGTGAAGGAGATGGCGCGAAAGCTTTTACAGTTGTAGCATTACATGTTCTGTATACATATACATGTGTGTGTGTGTGTGTGTGTGTGTGTGTGCATATACTAATGTCAGCGTCTGGCTAACTGCGACGGGCTATGAGTGAGCGTAGTGGCCCAATCGGAGCGGAGCTGATGACCTTGATTACAGCATGACGAGCAGCAGCAACTCACCCCCTCATCGTTCGTCGGCGGAAGCAGCGGCAAATAAAAACGGTAAAAATAACGGCAAACTGTGTGGCAACTGGGGATTCAGGCAGCAGACTGCCAACTGGCAGCTAAAACAAATCATCCGAGCAGGCGGAACTGGGTGCCAAGTCAACGAACTGGCTAACCGCAACAACAACACACACACACACAAGCACATATAGTAAGGGGGCAGGCGTGGCACATGTCATTAAAATTGCAACAGAGCCTTGAACAGTAAAACGGTAAACGAGACACAAGCCCAAAATCAAAAGATCAATAATTATTATGATGTTAGCTACGAGGCCAAAAGACGTTGCCACAGCCGCAACAGCAACGGCAACGGCAGCAGCAGCAGCAGCAGCAGCAACGGCAACGTCAGTGGCAATGGCAGCCGCAGCCAAGAGTCAAGACAAGGTGCGGCTGCGGCTGCCAAAAACTTCGACAAGCGCATTACACAGCCAACAATTGCAGCCAAACACGATAGAGCGAGAGCGGACGAGGGAGGGTATTAGGTGGGAGCAGACTAGCGGCATTTGCTTACAAGTGCAACCATTTTGTAGTACAAACTTCGAAAACCAAAAGCGAAATTGGCAAAACAAAGGCAAAAGGCAGCAAAAAGGAAGAGCAACGAACACACAAAAACACACACACACGCACACATGAACAGACAGATTCGAAAAAAAGAAGAAGCAAAGCAAAGCGAAGCGAAGCGAGATGGGGTTGACTGCCTCCATTGCCTGTAGATTGTGGCTGAAGTTAGCGACGGCAATTGCAACTCAGCTGTGCCGCCCGCCAGTGGGGCGACTCATGCGCAGTGGCGCCAACCGATTGGCCCGCTTGGACGCCATTTAGAAAACGTGCGAAGCGAGACGGCAAGCGTCGCGTGCGAGCAGCACAGCCAAACACCTGTTCCTGTTGCCCGTTTTCGAACAGCGAGCGAGACGCGCCCCAGACCCGAAAACGAACGAAACCGGTTGCAGCTGCTGCAGGCAGCCAACGTAGTCAGCACACTAGCTGTGCTGCTCTAACCAAGCGCTGGAGCGGCTGCTGTGCGAACAGTGCCGAGCTGTGGCCAGCCAACGAGGGGTTAGCTGTGACGTCGGCGTCGACGGCGACAGCAACAGCAACAGCGACAGCGACGCAGGGCACGAGCGCGAACGCAATAGACGAGGAGAGACGAAGCGCGACGAAACGAAGCGAGCGTCTCTGTAAGTTTTGCCTTTGTGAATCCGAAAGACACACACGGTCAGCCGGTTTAGTCGTTCAGCAGTCGCAGCGCCGTCAGCATCGTGTGGTTCGCGCGTCGTTTTCGTAAATATTTCTCTCTATTATTGTTGTTGTTGTTGCTGTGCTGTGCGCGTTACGTTTAGGGAAAGAACAACAACAACAACAGCAGCAGCAGCAGCAGCAATATCAAGCAACGAACGTACGCACCCCAAAACAAATTCGCCGTCGTTCGCCGTCGCCTTTCGCCGTCGTCGCCTTTGGATACGAGAATACGAAACTCTGCGCTTCCTCGACCTATGGCGTTATTACATTTACCTGTTCGCGTGTGTTACCAACTGTGACAACAACAACAACAACAACAAGAGCAGTCCACAGCCAAAGAGCCCAAAGAGTGCGTGAAAAAGTTCAGATACGAAAAATTATCTTTGCCCAACTAAACTGTACAAAAAGTGCCTTAAAACGCAGCAGTTAAACAAAAATATTGCTAAAACTTCGATACACACACGTATACACCTACACACCCACGCATACACATACACACACACACACACACAACACTTGATGCTCAATGTGGAAAATCGTGTTCGAATTTTGAGTTGCGCTTTCTTTTCGCTCATCATTTCTATAAAAGATCTGAAGTGTATTTTGGTTGGTTGCCGGTCTATAAGCCAAATATATGGTAATGGCAGAGATTGGTGGCCATTTGGCTCACCAGCTACCATTGCACAATCATAATCACAATCACAATCACAATCACAGTCACAGCCAAACTGGATTACAGCCATCGCTGGTGATGAATCATCACCTGGATTTGGATTGTCACGGCCACGATGTGATAAGTAAGTAAACCCATATACAACAATCTATCATACATCTACTATTTACATACATATATTGCTCACTGATGAATGCAAACTAGAAATCGGTCCATGAATCAACCAACTTTAGCAGCCGTCGGTAAACCAGTTTGCCGAATCGAATCTCAGTAGCTGGCGAATTTCTATCACAATTTGTATGCACAAAACCTTTCAAGGTTCTGAGCACTTGTGCTTTACTTCTTCTTGCTCTTCCTCTTGCTGCCTTCAGATTAGTTGTTATAAACAAATGTTTTTGTTAATAACTATGATGGATTGAAATGTTCTTTGAATGCAAATGATTCGCGTGCGGAAAATATGCTTCAAAGGCTTTTGACATATTCGCTTTGTTGCTCTACGAAATTTATAGAATATTTTTGATGAATTCGTTAGTATAAGACAATACACATTGTCTTTAGGTATAGTTTTGCAGTTGTTATCTTTATCTTTATCAATAAGTTAATTAGGTCATTCTAACATTTGTATTTTATATCTTCATTTTCGATGAGGAAAGATTTAAACTTCTTCTTGCTCCAACAATTCTTTCAATCTTTGCTTTTTCCATTACTCTTAGCTCAACTTTCTTACATTTGCAATGTTTCAATTTAATCTTTCTTCAATCTATTCTTCAATTTTCCATTTCATCTTTTCTTCAATCTTGTCATCAGGTTTTCCTCTTGAATATCCCTCTTTACTGTCAAACCAATTCGTTCCACTTGTTTTCTCAATTACAAACTACATTTAATCCTCTATACATTTAAACCAATAATTTGATAAATAGTTCAACTAGTTAATCTAACAAAGTACATTAAACTAGCCCAATTATCGTCACACCCGATGCCCAAAGCTTCTGTTCCGAGGAATCAGTGCCCAGAACCCATTCCGTAGCATTAGCCAACAACATATCATATGCGACTAATAAAGCTATTTAAGCGCGTTAATGACTTATTTATGGCCAATGTCGCACTCAAATACAAATTATAAACAAAACAACGCAAAATTTGCAAATTAAATTGTCATTAACCTTTTGCCACAAAAACGCGGACATTAGTTCTGAAATAAATTAAACAAAAACAAACAGCTAATTTGTGCTTTAAATAAAAAAAAAAAAAGGATTTCAGAATTGATCAATAATTGGTATAAAATTGCAATTAAATAGTAGATAAAAGAAACTCGGAGATAAGGAATATAGGAATATAGGAATATACAAATATTAATAAATAATATATAGTAATATATCTTAGCTATATATTCTGCAAACATTCTTGAATACTTACATTCCATTTAAATAAATGGAATTATTATAATTTAAAATATTTTATATACATATTTCGAGATGAAACAGCTTATTAGCACAGGATATATATTACGTCCTCTTCTGCTTGTAACTGAAAGCTAATAAACCCAATTTTACTGTTTATGATTTATTTTGATGTCTTACAACTTTGAAAGAGTTATTCAATTGCTTAATAAATGTTGAATGCTCTGACGTTTAAGGTTTGGAACCTTGCACCCATTGCTCTGGAAAGGCAGTTTGTTGATGTTGAAGGAAAAATATGACTGAAGGCATATAACATTTACCTTTAGCATCAATTTTTAGATGAGATGCAATATTGCTCAGTTCACGAGTTCAAAAGCTCAAGATCAGTTTATTACTGTTTAGGTTAGCACCGTACGGGTAGGTTCAATTGGCTTCAGTAAGTTCAGTAGAGCTTCATTTGCATAGACAATTCGTATTAAATATATTCCAAAATGAACTCTGTCTTTGTTTGGGTCCACTCTATATATTAAATATATTGTTTGATATGATGAAGAAGAAGAATGAGCAAAGACAGGAAGCTTTTATAAGACTTACCATCCATATGTATAACTCAAAAGTTAAAAGAAATCCATGAGTCGATTAACATACTAAATCATTTGGTAATATTTCGTTTTATATTCAACATGTATAATTGCATAAATAAATTTTTGTTTAAATATATTGGCATTGCACTTGGATTAAAATTATTGAAATTAAATGTTGATAACAATAAAATGTTGTTGATGGAAATATTGTTAATTAATGCAACAAATTAAAATTTGCAATTAAAGGAAGTTTGTTTAATAAAAATATATATGTATATATGTATATATCGTGTGCATATATGTATATATATTTGCATATGGAATATATGTATTTAAACTCGTTTAGGAAGTTAGTATAGAAAACATTTTGAAACAGTTGAACTATAGCAGAGTCTACCAAATATTTTGTAGAAGCTTTCAAGGCTGTTGAAAATAGATGAAGATGGTTTTCTGGTTCTGTTTATAAACAAACTACATATTATTATAGTTTGAAATAGTTCAATCTCGAATAGGATAAGCTGCTCTTAGTAACCGCCTATTGGTTATGGCCTAATCAGCTGTAACTGCTTTAGTCAATCGTTGTATTCATTGCTCTTAAGCACAACTTAAGAAACTCATTTGTGACTCTTACTCTGTGGAAAGGCTTCAAGGCCATCTGGAGCTATCTGGAGCCACTCATCTGTTAATTGCCAGCGAAACGATTTAGTCTGAGTCGCACAGCGCAAGTGTTTGTAATTGTTTTTCATTTATATATGAATTTAGTATATCTGTATATAGAGAGAAAACACTGGCATTAACTTTTCTGAAATGATGGCTATATATTATTTTAAGTAGAATATAACTTTTGTGCCCCGCCGCCAATTAACGGTTGAATGACATTTTAATGCTTGGCGGCATTTAAAGTGCGATTGCAGCAGCCGCAGCAGCAGCAGCAGCAACAAAATAAAATATAAATAAATAAAAATAAGTATCGCATGCAATAAAATTAAATTCAATGAAAATTTGTCAGCTGACAAATTTGAAAAAAAAAAAATTACAACAAAATTATAATTGCTGACCATATATGAAACATTTTCTATACATACACACGATATATGTATATGTATTGCATTTCTAAATTATATTCATGAATTTTTCAAACGCAGCCAAAAGTGTCATTAAAAAATGCGTGTATATCTGTGTGTGTGTGTGACAAAATATATTTTATTTAAATTTAAATTTGACGCTAAATTGTGACAAATGTTAGCTGCCAATTTTGTAACCAGACAAAAGACCGCAAAAACCAACAGAAAAAACCAAAAACCAAAAAAAAGAACTGAAACAGTTGCAAGCTGTGTATATGTGTGTGTGTGTCAATGTTCTGTGTGCCAAAAAAAAATAAAGTGAAAGAGAAAGAGAAAAAAGTGTCATTAAAAAATGCGTGTATATCTGTGTGTGTGTGTGACAAAATATATTTTATTTAAATTTAAATTTGACGCTAAATTGTGACAAATGTTAGCTGCCAATTTTGTAACCAGACAAAAGACCGCAAAAACCAACAGAAAAAACCAAAAACCAAAAAAAAGAACTGAAACAGTTGCAAGCTGTGTATATGTGTGTGTGTGTCAATGTTCTGTGTGCCAAAAAAAAATAAAGTGAAAGAGAAAGAGAAAAAATAGACGACAAAACTCATAATCATAAACACGTTGGCCCCGTCGAGCGTATTGAATTATAAATGAGCCAACAGCAATGCCAGCAACAAACTAGAAACTAGCTGCAGATACATTTGTATCTCATAGATACATTTGGACGGTTTACAGCGCTAGCGCTTTTCTCAACTTTGCATCACTGAATAATGTAGATAGAACGGGAAAACATATGGAAAAACCGCTAAAGATACATTTGTATCTCAAAGATACACGTTGAAGTCTACAGCTCCCAGTCGAAAATGCAGATGAATTGTAAACGCAATTCTTGTTATGTTTGGAAAGGTAGATGCCAGCTATAAGCTATAAAACTAGTTGGAGATAAAGGGTGCATCTCATAAATGCATTTTATTGTCTATATTTTAATGTTCTATTTTCACTTTCAAATTTTCAAACTTTTTCCCTAGGGTTGAGTAAAGCCACCATCTATTGACCAGCTGCAGTTTCTTATCTCATTTGAATCTCATAGATAGATTTAAAGCCAAACGATAGACTAACCTCATGCACACATTTGTATCTGGATATGGAATAGATACATTTACAGTCTCCTCAACCTAACTGCAATTGGCATTTAGAATAGCTTAACAAAGCTTCAGTTACAAGCTCATATACACGTGCATCTGTAAGATACTTTTGTGTCTTATAGTCTGGCCTTATATTATCATTAAGCCATCCAGAAGTCCATTGCAAAATAAAATCTTAGATGCAGATACTTTTGTATCTCATTCCGTTATATCTCAGTCACACATTTGCATCTCATAGATACTTTAGCCAACTTAGAGTCGCATTTTAATTGCAGCTCACAATTGACTGTTTGCTCACGCATTAAATATATGAAAAGCAAATCAAATTTTCATTTCATAAACTTTATTTGCCAAAGCCAGAAAGAGGAAGAAAAACTAGCGACGAGTTTGTCTTTTAAGATATTTGAAAACAATTTCAGTTGCTGTATTTAAGTTTGAGTTTTGTTTTCTGTTTTGTTGCTTTGTTTTCGTTTTTGTGCAGTTTGTTCCTCATATTTATTCGTCGAGTCGCTTTTTCTCGAGTTTTTGTTGATTCAGTGCGCCTGTAAACATTTTAATGAGTTTTTCATGTAGCTGGCCCTCACACACACACACACACTCGCACACACGCTTTTGCTGACTTCTCAAGTAGTCGTCAAATTAATTAAATATAGTAGATGGAAATATATACAAAAAAGAAAAAAAAAAACCGCTCGACTTCGTATTTTGTTTACACAAAAGTGCGACACATATATGTTTTCATATATTTTCTCTCACTTTTCTGTTGCATACCTGGCGGCGCACCAGATTTTCATTTCATTTCTAGTTGCTATAAAAAATACAATATTATCTATACATATATATTTAAATTGATTCTGGCTCATAAAAAATTGACAATTATTTGCGGTCACAGAAAATCAAAACAATTTAAATGAATATTAATTAGTTTTAAATGTTTGAAAGTTAATTGTGAAAAATTGACTGAGCAGAAGCTTAAAAACATTTGTAAATTATTTAAAAACAGGGCATAAAACTTCAGAGAAACAAAAACGTAAAATCAAATGTGTATAAAAATAGAAATGCTTTGGCCATAAAAGCTGGCCAAAGAGCTAAGCCTTAGCCGTGTCATAGATAGATGGATTAACTCCGCTTATATGGACTGCCTGGCAGCAGCAGCTGCTGCTTTTTAGCATTTATAAGCGTGCGACAGTCGTAAAGCTCGTGAAAGGCGTTTTGGCTATTGTTACTCGATGTTCGGCATTCAGTTTTCGGTTGTTTTGTCGTCTGGCCATAAATGTTCTCAACACATCATTAATCGTCTTTCAAATTGGACGGCGTCTCCGAAACCGAAAGTCTTCGGCTAATTAAAAATTAAATGCATAGTGAGCATAACTAGTTAGTTGCGGCTACTCGATTCGAAAGTGCAAAAATTCAAATCAATTATGTTTTTGCCAATGACACCAGCTGAAAGTGAATGATTAATATATGCAAAAGTTTCCTACTTTAATGCGAGTCATAGAGGAAATGCTTGAAAATATCAAAATATAAAATATATATATCAATGAAATGCAATATATTAATAGTTCGTAAACTATACAAACTTCCCTCGTTTATTGGTTTAGTAATTACATCTGATTCTTGCAAGTTCTTAAGTTTCTTTTTCTCAGTCTTAAATAAATTACATTCAAGCAGCAAGGTTTAATGAGCTTAAAGCTCGTTTTGCATAAGCTTTAAGCTTTGAACATCTGTATATGTAATTTTATGCTCAACATTTCTTTCTAAAGTCATTCAAAATCCTTTGATTGATTTCCCTTGAATTGGACCGTGCAGCTTTTACCATCCTTTTAGTTATCTCAGCGCTATTTATAGCTTATGATTAACTACCTCGTCTAACGTTTTTTTCCTCCGATTGATTTCCTAAAATTTTCGCACAACATTTTTATGAACCAAGGCAATAAAAAATCACGCGAATCATCAAAATTTCTTAAAATTGATTTGAAACTGTATTTCAATCCAATTCGCTTCCTCTCTGCAGCAATTTATGGTTTTATGATCGACCCAGAGTTAGAGCTCATTATCATTTTTCGTGGCTAATCAGCAAGGCAAATACGCGAAATGCTTGGAATTTATTTCGAGCGGAAATTCCAGGCATAATTTTCTAATTTCACAAGTCAAACCAGAGCTGTTAATTAAAGACAAGCGAAAATAAAATAAAATATATATAACAAAACCAGCTCTTGAGAGGCAAATTTACCTGCATTCAATTCTAACTCTCTGTTCGATGTTCTCTCTGCCCCGTTCCCCGTTCTTCGTTCTCTGTTCCCTATCCTTCTCTCGGTTTCTCTCAATGTTTCAAATGTGTCAACAGGCGCAGGCGCAGGCGCACAGCTGTCTTTTCAGTTGTTTTCCTTTCTTTTGGGTTTAGGAATCTGCGGCCCGCACAGGTTTCCAGGTCTCCAGGTTGCCCGGCCAGCAGCAGCATATTGATCTAGTGCCAGGGGCCCAAGTGCAAAATCAGATAAGCTCCGCTCTGGGTTTCTCGTTTTGGAATTTATGATTTGCGCCTAAATAACTTTATCACACCGTACGCAGACAGTCCGACAGCCAGACAGCCTTAGAGTGGGAGACTGAAACAGAGCCAGAAACAGAGCCAGAGTCAGACCCAGGAATAACTAATAAAAAGAGTTTGACCGGAAACCCGAAAAAAGCAAACCCATAAAATATAGACGAATTTGTTTCGTATTTATTTTTTGTTTCGTTCGTGTTTTTGTTTTTTAGCGAGTGGCGCATAAATTTTATCAAATCATGTGGGTGTGCCACAGGCTGAACAGCTGAAGGAACTATAAGCCAAAAGGTTTAGGATATATATGCAAATATATATGTATAGTTATACACGTGGATATACATATACAAATGTTATTGATTTTGCATTACATTTGCATTCTAAAAAGAAGAACTAATATTTATATATATATTTTTTAATATTTATATTTAAATATTAATATAAAAAAATGAATTTTTTATATATATTTTGTATTTTTAGTTTTATTAAAAACAATTCATTAAATTATGTTCTTTTAATGCTTTAGGCTTCCTTTAACATTTCCATGTTATTTGCATTACATGTACTTTGCATCACTTAACATTATGCAACGTTGATAAATGTTATTAGCAGAGTATTAGTTGTCACTTAACACCGCTTTAACATTTCTATGTGCTAATTGACTGCGTAGCCAATTTAGAGCAAATGTGAATTGACTTAAGCCAACATTTGCATACGTCAGTAGAAATATTTGTATAGAAATATATATTTTATTTATATCATCGACTATAAATAAATTACGAATATAATAGGCCTAGAGTTTAATTATTAAAGACATGCACGAGTTTCCAGTTTCAGTTCCAGTTTCCTGATCTAGTTTTATGTAATTTTTACACAAACAGTAAACAATGTTTATAGGAATTCTTTGAAATGCTCAAAACGTTCAGGTTGTTAACATAAAATATATCTATATCATAGGAGTGTGAAGTATCTGACAGAAACTTAGTTTTTGTATGTAAAATTATAAAAAATTGTAATAAAAATTTACAAATTTTTAATATTATTTAGTCATGCATATGTATATTTTGTGCTGCTCCAAGTAATCCCCAATAGAAAATCGTATGAAAAATCCAATTGCTTATTTCCAGTACTGACTAAAATCTCTCAGTTGCCCTTCAATGAGAACTAAGACTTCGGGGAAAACCATTTATTTTAGCCCAATGAGAGCCTAGCTCTAAAGTACCCAAAGCCTGTCAAGTGTTGCATATGACGAGTGCTTACTGTATTTGCATATAGCTGCATAGAGACAAATATATATTCTTTCCTTAAATGTTTATAGAATCGGCTCTGCTCTATCTCTCTCGCTCCCATTCACATTATATGTTCTCGCTGTAAAAATATTAACAATTCTCTGATGACATCATAGTAGCTGCAGCTTAAAGCGAACTGAGCTTCGCGTGGCCAGCAGCGAGCAAACGTGGCTATGTGGAGTGTGGAGTGTGGAGTGCGCTGCACTCGGCGTCATTTAAAGAGCAAATGGCCATTTTTTTGTTGGCCTAATTACTGGCCAGTGGAGCCCTCGACACCGCTGACCCGGGCGCACTGCGGGCATATTAAAGCGGCGGCCAGCTATTAAAGTGCAATTAAAAGAAGACGAGGGAAGCCGAAAATTGTGTTGTAGATCTCAAGTTCAGTCAAGGTGTCAGCGCTTGTCAAGGCGGCAGCGGCTACCGAAATTAATATTAAATTTCCACAAAAAGTAAAAAGAAGGAATTTCAAAGAGTGAAAGAGATGGGGACGAGAGAAGACAAAGAGAGAGAGAGAGAGGGAGAGGATAGCGAGTTGCACATAAATCAACTGATAAATAATGCCAAAATTTCTGCTGCCACGCCCGTTTATCGCGTGAGTGTATGCGTATGTGTATGTGTGTGTGTGTGTGTGTGTGTGTGTGTGTGTGTGTGTGGCAAGCAGCAACTAAAGTTCCGCTCGTGCCGCTCTCCAGGCGCTCATTAAACGGCGCCTGGTCCGCTGGGATTTCTGCTGGCGCTCAGCTTAGTTTTGGGCTGCGCAGAACACCCGCTGCGCCATATGACACCTCAAAAGGTACACACACACACACACACACAGGAGAGACAGTCTCATGTGCCTGTGTGTGTGTGTGCTCAGGTGCATTCGCCTGGCTGCGCGTGCTGCATGCAATGTGCGGCACGTAGCGCGCTTTAATGGCGTTGCTTTTAAAGCTCTTTAGAGGCGGCAGCAGCAGCAGCTGTTGCTCTCTCGCTCGCACGCTATTTACATGTAGCCAACTCCCTCTAGCATTGCCTTTTTTTTACGAGTGTCACTTTTATGTGCGGCGGCGGTCGCCCCCCTATTTTAATGACTAATTAACCAGAGCTCCATAAAAAAACGAACAGAGAGAGAGAGAGAGAGAGAACGGGAGAGAGGGAAGATGTTGGCTCAACAGGATGCAACAACTGAGATTTGGTTACATCAAATAAGTAGACGCCGCTGCAACTCACAGCTCTTCACTCCAGACACAATTCGTGGCGTCAGCAAGTACTCCGACGAGTCTGAAAGATCTCAAATCAAACTCGAAGCGACACTTGAGGCAGCAGCAGCAATTGCAACGACAGCAACGACAGCAACGACAGCAGCAGCAGCAGCAGTCGCCTGTTATATAACCTCTGGCTCAGTTTATATATCGCATTACAAGAACTACTTTAACGCTTCACTTAGTGGGACTTAGAGAGAGGGGTAGGGGGGTAGCGCCAGTGGCTTGATTTGTATTGAGAGAGCTCTCAATCTCAAGTAGCGTCTGTTGCGGCTATCAACAGGTTGGCCACGCCTACCCATACGCCTCTGTCCCGCTCTCTCCCTCTCCCTCTCCCTCTGTGGACCCCTCGCTGTGCGCGCGCCGCGGGGCAACTCATTCAGAAATTAGAGGCAGACGACCACGGACACGGACGGCTTAGGTTACGATTACGCTCAGCAGTCGGGCAGACGGTAGCCTAGTCGCCTAATTACCGTTACCTGCTAAAATACGAAAATATATTTTGACTCTATACACACATATGTACATAGATCGATCGATGTCTGGCCAGCCTACCAGCCTACCTGCCATGAAAATTGTGGCCAAACACGTTTAAGACTCTCCACGGATGTTCATTGATTTGCTTCACGTGGAAAGCGGAACCAGAATCTGACTGACCAGAGAAATTGCCAACAAGATTATAGATCTGCTAATGCAATAGATCAATAGACGACACTCTAAACAAAGACCCAGACTTTGTTCTATGTCAATTGTTGTTGTGTTATTATTAATTTACAGCAATATCTGAAGTTAAGTCTGCTAACAAAATGGAAATTCTGTGCTCTTGCTTTTCAGATTTTTTTCGGTTTAAATTGGATTTTTATATTTATTTATTTAACATTTATTAATATTTAGTTTTTTTTTATATATATTTTTTCTGCGTTAAATTATCAATTTGATTACGCTTTGGGAAAAGGAAGTATTTATATACATTTAAATATGCATTCTATACATTATATACATATGAATATTGAAATATATATTTTATACATAAAATACAGTAGAATCCACTTATAACGGTCTCCATACGAACTCCTTTTGATTATAGGGTCTTCCGGGTATAACGACGTAAAATCTTCGGCTCCTTGAGTTTCGTTATAAACGAATTCTACTGCTCATTATATATATATATATATATATATATATATATATATATCATATCATATATATATATATATCATATATTGTATGTAAATACAAGTTAAATAAAGAAAATATTTATGATAAATTAAAATACTCTGCTATATAAGCAAATGGAGCAAAAAGTATTTATTTCAAAATAATTCAAAACAGAGCTAATAATAATTTGAATAACAAAGAAATACACATATAAATATCTGAACAAATCTCACGCCTTAACATAAATCAATTCTAGAAGATGAACAAATATCGTCTAGATGAATAGAGAAATTCTGCTTGTTGATGTTATTTCTTTGACATATTGAATCAAAGTTTCTCTCTTCCTCCCTGTCTCTCTCTGTATCTGTCTCACTGCTTGGCTCAACTTGGGGCTAGTTGAATTGACTTAAAAAATGATATAACCCACAATGAAGTTGCTCTGTATTGATTTATGCGAGTGTGTTGAGGCTGTTGTTGCTGTTGTCGTTGTCAGTTGGCAACCCTCGCTGTTTCTAGTTAGGTAGCCTAAGCAGTATGTGGTAATGCCTACTGGTAACAAAATGTGGCTCATTATGTCAAATTGAAATGTTGCCAGCGAGGTGAGAAAACTCGCTAAACAAGTTGCAGACATTGCAGATCGACTTGAAGAAAACAACCAGATGAAGATGCAGATGGAGATGGAGATGGAGATGGAGATGGAGATGGCGATCAAGAAGAAGCAGATGAAAAGAACGTCTCATCTTTATTGTGGTGCGCAGAGCCAGAGAAGCGACAGCGTTTTGTCGCCTAAGTGGGCAGCAATAAGTCTTCCCAGACAACACGAGGAACAACAACGATGATTGCGACCACACAGCGCCAATGAATCATAGCAACAGCTACTTTGCTCCCTCTCTCCCTGTCTCTCTCTCTCTCTCGCTCTCTCACTCAGTCCGTGTAGCTGGACGAAGCTGGATCTGAACTGCAAAGCCCATAAAGCAGGCCTACTTAAAACGCCATAAAACCAGCAATTTATATGCCTTCATTGGCCAAGACTGGAGGAGAATCGGACTGGCTGAGAGTTCGATCTAGACTCGAGCTGGACTTCAGTTCCACACCGCGTGGCAATCAACGCGGTCCGAACATGCCGCAGCGGTGCAATGCTCCTTTGAAATTCAAATTTTATGAAGCTCATTAAATATAAATTTGTCGTCCCCGATGCGGAGAGAGAAGCGCAGCAAGGTGAACACAGTGAGCGCGGCAGAGAGACAGCGAGAGGGAGAGAGGGACCTGAGTGAGAGAAGTCACAACAAAATTGAAAATTCAATAAGCAAACACGACTGCAGAATACCCGTTCCCAATGCAAAACTAGAGTAAAGATTAAGATAAGCACACAGATTAAGCATGAAGCTGAAGAACTGCCTCTATCGGCCGTTTATGGAACTATCATCTTATAAGATATATAAATTTTATAATTTGAAATTTTATAATTTTCAATCTTAAATGAAATTCTTTTTGAACTTATAGATTAAAGGGAGATATAGTTGGATAATAATAAAAAAGAAGATATAGTATATAGTATATATGGTATCTAGGAGATATAAAATAGTTTTCGATACCATGATTGTAATGAACATAGTTATATGAAGCTGACATTCAATATGGGCGATCTAAAAATCTATCAATAAGCCGATTTACTTGATTTATATAAATGTTTAAACTATTATCATATAAAACAGCTTTTTATAAGCATATGCGACTCAATCAAGTCTATAACTTCAACAGTCTTAGCCCACAGTTTCTACTTCAAAAACCCAATATACTCTCTTCAAATTTCTGAATGAGTAGAGACGCAATCAGACAGAGAGCGAGAGAGCGAGAGAGTGAGAAGGCACATCTACAGGCTTGTCAACGATCGCCGCTTGTATACGACACCCAAATAAAATAATATAAATTAATTAACAAAACGAAGCCGAAATGAAGTTAAAATTTGCATGAACAACGCGCAGCCTTTGGCGGCTGCTGCTCACAAAATAAAATAAAAATTAAAAAAATAAAAAATAAAAACAAAACAGAAACCTGGCTAAATGCAGTTCGGCCCTTGCGTGCGCGTAATCGAACAACCTCCACACACACACACACACACACACAAAGAGTCATATATATGACCATATATATATACTTGCATTTAGTTCTTTTAAGCATCTCTTATAAAAGGACCACAACGAGGCTCGTAAGACGGCGTTAAATGTTCAACTCTACCTCGCTCGCTCGCTCGCTCGCTCTTTGCCAGCCATAAAGCAGCGGCGGCCTCTTTTAATGAGGTCTTAAGTTTTTATAACGGTGCTTACATACACACGCACACAGACACACACTTATGCACCAAGTGCATCCAGCTTAGGAATGTGGCAGCCAGGGCACACCCAGTTCAAGCTGCTTAGCTAGAGATGAACTCTTGCCCAAGGCACAGGCCAGCAACAAGGGCTTCCTTTTTACTTAGTGCTCAATAAACTCAATTATGCATTAAAGTGGACGACCAAAAGAGAGAAAGAGTGAGCGACAGCGAAAGAGAGGGACTCTATAGTTGAGGGCTGCTCTTGAATGGCGAATTGAAGTATGGCAGCGGAAGAGCTAAAATAAATCTTATAAATCATGACAGCAAAATGGGATTAACAAAAATACATATTTAAAAGAAATTTTGATAACTGTTTATTGTCAATTTTCTATAACAAAATACAAATATAATATATATATGAGATTTATAAATAATAAATTATAATTAAAGTAAATATATATATGAAATTTATATATAAACTAAAAAATATGAATATGAAAAAATTAATGATACATTCTTATATATAAATGACAAAATATATATTAATATTTTTTTATTTAAATATAATACATTTTGCTGTTGTTTAATTAGGATTTATTTTCAAAACTAAAAACAATTCATATTCATATTTTATTGAAAATAATAAATACTTTTTTGTATGCATCTTTTATGCATATAAATTCATTAAAAAATTAATAAAACTTTTTAACATTTAATTAAGAAAATAAAATGTCTTAAAATATATATAACTCAATAAAAATATAAAAAAAATTAAAATTTTTTTTTTTACAAATTTTTAGTATTATGAATATTATATAAATTTTAGCAATCTACAAATAAAACCATCCATTTTAAATGGGTTCAGGGTATAATTATAAATAAATAGAGAAATTTTGCTTAACTAATAATAATACTAAAAAATCGTCTTTTAGATACTTGTGAGTTTCTTAAAGCTTTATAATATCCTTTCCCTGTATATAAATATATATCTGCATGCATGTATATACTTATAATTCTTTGCTCGCTTGACTCCTCTCTAGTTGGATCTGTTTGTAGAATTGTAGAATTCGCACCATCGCAACTGATATTTAGCCGACTCCAGAAAGTATGTTGCTAACGCATGTTGCATGCCGGCCAAGTAACAAGGCAACAATAGCAACAACAACAACAGCAACAGGAAAGCAACATTCACAATGCTCAAGTGCAAAAGGTGCGCATGCGCAGCAACAACAACAACAACAGCTACAACAACAACAACGGAAAATGCAAACAAGGCAGCTTCGTTGTATGAAAATAAAAAGAAGAGGCACTCAATAAAAGAGCGTATGAGAGAGTGAGAGAGAGAGAGGGAGGGGTAGGAGGGGTAGAGTCGGAAAGAGGGAGACGGAGCAAGCTGAGATGAGATGAGGTGCTGTGCTTGGTCTGTTCGTGTTTGCGCAATATTTGCGACAAATAAAGCATAAAAACTGTTAAAGTTCACACGCGTCGGGTCAAATATTTACACAAGCCAACTGCCAGCGAAGGCAAAAGGCAACAGGCAACAACAACAGACAACAACAACAACAACAACAGCAACAACAACAGCAACAATTGAATGCAACAATGTGGTCAATTTTATTTTGACCAAAAACGCTCTGACTTTGGCTAATTAGACAGGCGAAAAAAACACCAAATGCCAAAAGCAAAAATTTATGATAAATACAAAAAAAAACTAAAAAATAGATAAAAAATGCGAAAAAAAATTTATTGGCTGTCTGTCAGCATTTGCAACATGTTGCATTGACCATAAAAAGTTTCAACTGCATTTTGATTGCGTTTAACGTATTTTTTTTTTTTTAAATTTTTTTTTGATGAATTTTCGATTTGTTGTTGAGCTTTAATTGATGTGGTGTGTGTGTGTGTGTGGGGCATGCCACATGCGGCTGGCAAGCTGACATTAATTTGACACTTTTTCGACTCATTACTGACGTTGAGCTGTCAGATTTGTATATAAGAGAAGAGGCAGCAGAAGCGGAAGAAAAGGGTTTTGATACCCTCGAGCCGGCTTTCACCTTTGCTCTAAGCTGGCAGGCGGGGCGCCCTTGGCCATTGGCGACACTTGTGCGTTAAAGCAACATAAATAAATGTCGCGCTTATCTGACACACACACACACAAACACACACACACACACACATGTATGCTATATATGTATGTATTGATTCGATCCTGCGTCGGCGTTTGTTGTTTTTGTTGTTTTTTTTTTGGCCAAGACAAATGCGTTGTCAACGCAACCTGCCTAATAACCCATCATGATCATCACTTAGCCCGCTTGTTGCCACGGCCAAGCCATGTTTTGAGAAGTCGCCTGTCTCTGGGACACTATCGCGTCTTGTCATCTGTCTGCGCGCCAAGCAACACACGCAGCATCCGAAGCCAGAGCCAAAGCCAGAGGCAGAGCCAGCGCGTCGGCATTTTGTTGCACAAAAAAAAGGTCATTTCCGTTGCAGCAGTGCAGCGATATGTGTGCGTGTGTGTGTGTGTGTGTGTGTGTGTTTGTTGGCTGGCATAAATTGTGTGTTGCAGGCCCATGTCCATTTTGAGTCCAGGCACTCTTTGATGTCGCGCCATTGGCAGCTTCTGCCTCGACGTCTGCTGCTGCTGCTGCGGTTGCTGTGGCGGCTGCCTTGGCTGCATGTCTCGTATTCAAATTTGGCTTCAATAAAACGACAGCCAACAACTACAACAACAACAACAACAACAACCACAGCAACAACAATGAGGCAAATCAAACACTTCAAAGCAACTGCAGGCGGCGGCTTCTTTTGGAGCTTCAGTTTGTTGTCGTCTTTTTTCTCCCAACTCTTTCCCCTTCCCTATTTCGTCTTCTTCGTCGTTGGCTCAATCCAATCGAAAATCGAACTGTTTGATTCAGAGTTCTGTTATATTTATATTGACTGCGCTTCAGCTTACACTCAAAATCGCTTCGCTGCGTGAAGAGACGAGACGAGACGAAGCTGAGCGCGTGACACGATCAATTCTTTGTCCACTGTCCACTTCACTGAACAATGGAATCAATCAAAGTGGGAGTCAGAGACAGAGTCAGAGTCAGAGTCAGAGTCAGGGTAAGAAAAGAAAACAAATTTAGAAATAAATGCGGCTACAGCTGAAAGACATGTGGAAGAAGGCGAACGAACAAATTGCTGCTAAACTTTGAAAACTTAAACAAAAGGCCAGGAACAGTGAAGCGAGTGAGAGTGAGAGTGAGAGAGAGAGAGAGAGAGAGAGGTGTGGGTGGCTGAAAGAAAGAAATCAGTCAAAAATATAGAAAAGAAACAAATTCAAAATTATGTACATTTAATTTCAAAGATTTTATGTAAAGTATAGAGAAAATAGACAGCAAAATATGAAGAAAAAAAATTTACAATAAGCGCAAACGAACATAGAGCATGTTAGAAAGAAGAAGAAAAGATATAGTAAAATAGGAAATATATCAAGAGAAAATTGTTTGGAAAAGGGACGAAAAATCAGGCAACATAATAGAAAATTATTTTTATATCAATTTTTAAAAATTAAATATCTGTTGAAAAATAAATTAAAATTGCATATAAATAAAGCATTACAATTGTGTTGAAATCTCACAAAAACTTAAACTAGGAGAGGAAATTGTATAACTTGTAGAGAAAGGTTTTCAACTACACACATATATATATCTATATCAATATATGTACATATGTATATATTCTCTACTTAAGCTGCTCTAATAAACTGAATACAAACGCTTCACCCTCTTTCACTCCACTCTCTCAGTCTCTCTCCCTCTCTCTCGTTCTGCTTCTATTTCAACTCGCCTCGTCCCAATCGCCAGACTCACGCTACCATCTCTAGTTGATGCTTAAACCGTTCTCTTGCTGCGCATCTTTCGGTGAGATTTTTGCCCCCAATCGAAATGCTCTTTGGTGTTTTGTGTAATTAATTAGGCAAATTTATATATTGTATACAAATACAGGCAAATAAAAGATATAGATATGCATGGCTGTGTTTATGTGTGCGTGTGCGTGTGTGTGTGTGTCGAGGCGGTACAATGTTTTTGATGTGGCTTACAGCTAAATGAAGATTACGTTGTCATTGTCAAAGCAACTGCACTTAATTAAGCCAACTTAAGGCAGACAATCAAAGCGCAGAAAGCACCAAAATTGCAGCACAGACAGACTAAAAGAGTGAGGGGGCATGAGAGGGAGAGAGAGACAGAGATACAAGTCGGTTGAGGGCACATAATTGATAGGATCCCAGCGAGCGGAGGCAGACAAACAAATCAAAAACCACAAAAGCTTCCTACCAGCTGGACAGACACTGGCAAAGGAGACACAGTTGGAGGAGGAGGAGGAGGAGGAGGAGTAGTAGGAGGGAAAGAGTGCGGTCATCCCTGCCCACGCAGCGCTCAAAACAATGACCAGCGAATGTTGCCTAATCAGTGAAAGGGTAGCAGAGCAGAGCAGCGCAGAGCAGTGAGAGAGACGGAGAGAGAGAGAGAGAGGGAGATGGGGAGATGGGGCTGCCTGGCTGGCAGGCTGACTGCCTGCAGGATGAGCGCTCGTTACGTATCTACAAAATTGATGAGTCTGTCAAAATGTGAATGCGAGAAATCGAAAAGAACGAAAAGCGAAGCGAAAATCGACAAACGATGCACAGATACAGCTGCGGCACGTGTTTGCCCAGCGCTGTCATCATTAATTTTTTAAAGCGGCCAGGTAGAAAATATAAAAACAAAAATCAAAATAAAAAATAAAAGCAAAAAATAACAAGCTAAAACAACTTGGCGTTTATTCCTGGAAAAATGACAAATTTTCGTAGAAGTCACGCGGCCCTTGTGGGAGTCGTCTCCAACTACTACTGAATCCGACTGCGACTGCGACTCCGACTGCGACTCGATTTTTATGGCCATGTGAAATTCCTAGTTTCGGCGGCACTTGCTTTTCAACTGTCAGTGGCTGCGCTTTGTATGGCCATTCAAGCAGCCATAAATCAAACAAATCAACACAAAATATATACACAAATATGTATATAAACATGCATACATACATATTCATGCATATACATACATATGTATATGTATAAGGCAGCTCTGAAACAGTAGTTGATTTGGAAATCGCGCGCATATCCGTAAGAGAGCTTCCATAATTTGGTGTCTGGCTGAGTCTGTGGCTTACACTCGCGTCTATCTTATCGATGCTTTGCATTTTGCATGTCGACAACAACACGAAATGATGCTGCCAGCAGCAGCAGCAGCAGCAGGAGTTGCTGTCTGAGGTGCTCCTCCAGGCAGGCAGGCAGCCATTGCCAATGCATTGCAACAAAAACTGGTTGCAGCAAACACAATTTTTGTGCCCAAGTTCGATTTGTGGCTCCTTTGAAAGATTGCCGACAGCTGATAAGCAGCTGCTGCTGCCGCGGCTACTCCTGCTGCTGCTGCTGCTGCTGCTTAGAGCTTCGCATTGCAATGGATGCTGGGCTTTCGTTATTTGCCTTTGATATGTTTATTGGCCTCCGAGACAGTTCCTCAAATGCTCATAGAGTGAACTCTAAGCGAAGCTATCCATCAAGCTGTAGCAGTTTGTTGCCTCAACTCCAGCTCCAGCTCCATCCTCTTCTCCAGCTGTACACGAGCGAAACGCGTGTAATTAGATAAAAACGCTTAAACGCGCAAGATACTCCAGCCAGATACGTATTGCTCAGCTCTGTGCTGTAAAGCACGCAAATTGGCGAGTTTTACGTTATTTTATTTGTCAGCTTTAGCTTCGTCTTTCAGATTACTTTACATTTTATCTAGAAACAAGCTGCAGATCGGCGGCAAGTCGAGGCTTTGCATACACTAGGCAAATTAAATGTGAATTGTGAAATTAAATAAATTGAGGAACAAATATTTGAAATATTTGTAGCTATTTTTATTTGTATTATATTATAAAACTAAAATAAAATGAATTAATTAATAATAAGAATACGTTAATCTTAAACAAAAATAATAATAATTATTATAAATATATAATATAAGAAACATTAGTTTAGTTTCTGTAGTTTGTCATAGACTTTTTCGCTTAGTGTATTCATATCAAATGGTGCTAGAAGGAAAGGTTCAAGAACAGGCAGCAGCCAAAAGGTGCGGCCATTAAAAATTTAAGCACTGCCAAATAAAACTTGAAGTTGAAGCCATGATCATAGCAACGGCAGCAAATTCAACGACTACAACAACAACATTAACAACAACACTATTTGAACGTTGTCTGTTTATGTTGCTGCTGCGCGTTGTCAGTTGTTTAATTGAAAAATTTATAGCCGAAATGAAAGAAATAAGAATTTATAGTATATATCTGTACATATACAATATATAAGTAAATACAACAGCAAAATGGAATGACATGCAAAAATGACACGCAGCGTGCAAATGCGGCAAAATGTTCAAAATGTTGCAAATGCTGCGAAACGTTGCTCGTTAAAAGTGAAAAAGCCGCAGCAGCCGCATGTGCTGCCACACCTCCGCAGCACCTCGCCTCACCTCGGCTCACCTGAGTTCAGCTAGCCTAGCCGCAGCTGAAAATTCCTAGACGACAAACACGAGACTAAAAATTGCATTTGTCCCATTCCATTCCATTTTGCCCCTACCACTCACCCTCTCCCTCCTCTAGCACTCTTGTGCAACCCCAAAGTGTGCCGCAAAAAGCGCCGAAAAACGAAAAATCGTGCAGACCACGGCGCGCCAAATGCCAAAGCCAGCCTCAGCCCCCAGCCCGACCCAGTCGCTAGTCCCGGCCACCAGCAACCCTCAAAAAGGCGCGCACACACACACACACATTTTCGAGGGGGCGGTTTGGGCAACATGCAAAAGATACGCCACAAAAGCGGAAAGACCCCCAACAAAACCCCCAAACCAACAACAACAAAAAATGATACAAGCGCAGGAGTTGCGCTTAAATTCCCATTACGAGTCGTAATGGCTGCGGTGTGTCTATGTGCGTGAGTGTGTGTGTGTGTGTGAAGAAAAATGAAAACGCACTGCGCAGGATCATTAAGGCAGACAAACACCTACACACACACCACCCAAACACACACATACAGAGAGCAACAAACAATGAATGCGAAATGTCAGTCAGCAAAAGATACGCAGCCTGGAAATTTATACAAAAGAAGCTGTCCAAAAGCGACAACAACAACAGCAACAGCAACGAGAAGAAAAATGGTGGCCACGCACACACAACAACAATAGCAACACGAACAACAACTGCTACAGCTACAGCTTTAGCTACAGCTACATGACTGACTATATAGGGTAGCTTTGTGCGCAAGCGAGACAGCTGAGGCAGCGCGCACAAGTGCGACAGAGAGGCGGGCAGAAAAAAGCGCACATGCTACACAGAAGACAAAAAAAAAAGAAAAAAGTAAAGGCAAAAGCAAAGGCAAAGGCTGAGGCTGAGCCTTCAAGCTGCGCTGAAGGCCGATCCAAGCATAGCTTGTGCGGGAGAAGGGGAGAGGGAGAGAGAGCAGAGCACAGCACATGGAAGTAAATGCTGGCGTCTGAAGTGCTTCAAGCATGAAAGCAACAAATACAAATACAAGGCAAACGCGAAAACCAGGCGAAAAAAAGCGCAGGCCAAAAAAAAAATGAATAAAAATAAATACAGAAGAAAGAAAGAAAGACGGCAACAACAACAAAAGGCACAGCGAACGTGCAACGGCAGCAACTTGTCTGCTCCGCCTTTATAAATAATTCATGTGCAGAGGCTGCGAGTGCGAAAGATACGCAATATACAAACACACGACACGCATACAAGTGCACACACATAAACCGTTGCTACGCAGCTACGTTTAAAGACACAAAGAGGAAGCAGCCACAGAGCTTCGTGTGTGTCGCTCGCGCTCGCTCTATGCGAGATGTGTGTGTTCGCATACATACATATGTATATATGTATATATATGATTGTGTGTGAGTACGCGAAACATTTAAAACGTGCTAAACGCGCGTCAAAGTTTTTCTTAATTTTTCAACAAGCAAAAAGTTTTTCCTGTTGCAAAAGTTTCTTTTTTTTTCGCTGAGCTGCCAAGGATTACAGCATACACATACATACTATATATGTACATACAGTACGTAGAGTGGCAACGCTGGCACTCATACATAATGTGGCAATGATTGCATTGATTTTTTCTGCTATTTCTTTTTTTTTCCTGACTGTTTTTGGCACCCAAACCTTCGGCGGCGCAAACTTTTGGCTCGAACTTTTGGGCCAACTTAAATACTTGAAAATTGTGTGCAGATTTATGAATTTTTCAAATGTTTCTCCGACAAAAAGTTTTATTTTGGGGCGGCACAGTCGCAGACAAGCTGGCAATCGAGAGGCCAGCTTTATTTGATAACAATTTGTTAATTAGCGCCATCTTTGTTTTGCGACTTACTTATTTTTGTTTACAACATTGCGAGGCGCATAATTGGCTAAAAGTGCAGCGCCAGCTTCATGTAAAACACATCAGGAGATTAAATAAACTGAAAAGTGATTTACCGACGCTGCCAACTGCCGACGGCAAAAGCTAAAAGCCATTGAAATCGCAGCATTTAAAGTGCATTCCATTGAGTTCTGTAAGTTTACAGTGCGGCTGTAGCTAACAGTTGAAGCTGCTGTTAAGTGATTGTCGCTTGCAGTTTTGGCTTTCCTCTGTGAGTGTCATAGCAGTCAGCTATACTATTGCCATTTGAATAGCATTGGATTTAAATATTGTATTGATTTTAATTGTTTGCCTCTTTTTGATCTTACAGAAAAACAACGCTTGTCACATTGCGTCGGCTGCGGCGGCCAGATACACGATCAGTATATATTGCGCGTCGCACCCGACCTGGAATGGCATGCGGCGTGCCTAAAGTGCCAGGAGTGCAGGCAATTCCTGGACGAGAGCTGTACGTGTTTTGTTCGCGATGGCAAAACCTATTGCAAGCGTGATTATGTTAGGTAAGTTGACTGACTGATCGATGGCAAATACTTGTAGATAAGTTATGCAGAAATTGGTCAAAGGAAAAGACAAGCTAAGAAGCTCTTCAAGAAAACAGAAAACTGTTTCAATATGAAATATATATTTGTAAGTGAATGCACATGAATAGTATAGATAGTACATAGTTTGAGCTTAGCAGTTCAATCGAATCCAAAAATATCCATATGACTTCTATAAGGAGGCATATAGTTCACATAAAACAAGTTTTCACGGATTGCCGTTTTCACCTGCTTCACTATTAACGAATCTCTAAACGAATCTCGAAAACCATTTGACTTTGGCTAATTGTGAAAATTGGTTAGCTGACAGCTGAGATTAGCCGCTGATACCCTGTAAATTTGGGGGCTGTCACATGGCCCACTCGCTGGCCAGGCAACAATTGTAGCAGCTCGACACTTGTTAGCCATGTTAATTAGATGAAGCTTGCCAACTGGAATCTTGTTTTGGGGCTAGCAGCTTGCTAACTGCGGCTAGCTCACAGATTTCATCATCATCATCACCGTCATCGTCATCAACAGCAGCAGCAGCAACAGCAGCAGCAGCTGTTGAGCTGAGGGGGAGGCTGGAGTCTGCCGACTATTTGCCATGCAAATCTTTGAATAATTGATTAGCACGTGCAAAGCTATAAATTAACACCTGACTTGCACAAATGATTGATGTTCGAGGCGGCGACGGCCACAAAAGACGGCGCTGCGTTTACTTTACTCTTTATGCGCTTATTTATTCAACTCTTCTTCTTTTTGCCAGTTTTTTTCTTTTTTGATTCTGAATACCCTAAGATCATAAAACGTAAAGCTTAGACAGCAGCTGCGACTTTGTTGAGATTATGGATGCAGTTAGCATAGAGCACATCTATAAAGAGAAATATTTATATATATGTACATATGTATATAGCATATACTACTACTATTGTATGTATATATATATATATATACGTTTCTATTGTATATATATACATATATATATGTATATAGTATAGCACATTTGCATTGTACACATGTATATAGTATGTACTTAACATTATGTTAACTAACATTTCTCTGTTAAATTGCCTACTAATTAACAGAATTCTCTTATGCTGAGATTAGCTTGAGCAGCATTTTACGGGGCATCTGTGAGTCGAGCTTACACTCCGTTTTACACTTGTTTGTTATTTATTTTCATTTGATTTAAAATTGATTTTTTTTCGTTATTTGTTTGTTGAAAAGCCATAAAGAAGCATTTTTGGTGGGCGCACTTGAACGCCCCCAAGGCTATTTACATACACATCACATTTTTCACATTTATTCACATTTATCTCTAATCATGAAACGCCCCAACTCATCAACTGCTCTTCTTCTTCTCGACTCATTTCACAGGTTATTTGGTACAAAATGTGATAAATGCGGTAACTCCTTTAGCAAAAATGATTTTGTGATGCGAGCCAAGACGAAAATCTTTCACATCGAGTGTTTTCGTTGCTCCGCGTGTGCTCGACAATTGCTGCCAGGTGAGTTATCTCCCTCTCTCTCCCTCTCTCTCTCACTCTCTATCTGTATTTACTTAATCATAATAATGTTGTTTTTGTTTACCCCACTCGTTCGTCAGGCGATGAGTTCGCGTTACGCGATGCGGGCGCCCTCTACTGCAAGGAGGATCACGACGTCCTGGAGAAGTCCTCGCAGAGCAGCCTCACGTCCTCGTCCGTGGAGAGCAACAACAACATTAGCAGTAGTAACAACAACAATACAAACCTTAGCAATAATAACCATTCCAGCGAACTGGGCTCAATGTCGGGTAAGTGCCTCAATCTTTTCTAATTGACTTTCGTCTTTGAATGACTCTATCAGTGAGGCGGTCGAATGGATGTAAGGGGTTGCTCTTACTGGTAGCATAGCGCCTAGAGCCTAGAATAGAGAGAGAGATAGAGAGGTTTTTACTCTCAAATTCTCCTACTCTTTCTGTCTTTTTTTCTCATTTGGTCGGCATTCCTTCGCTCTACTTCGTCCTCTCCGTCTTTAACTGTTTTCGCCATCTCTCTTTTCTCAATCTATTTTCTTCTGTCTCCCAAGGGAAGAAAGAACTTTTTCTTTCTCCCTGATTTTGTTCCTCTATTTAATTTTCGCTCCCTTTTGTGACCCACTTATTGGGGACTTATCTTATACAAATAACTTTCAATTCTCTCAACTTACCCAATTATGACAATTGCAAAATGCAGTTTTGTTTCGCACCTGGGACACCTGAAGCACCTGGGCTGGCGGCCAACTCAATTAGCCCGAATTGCAATAGACTAAATGATTTTTCGCGTAGTTCGCGAATGCGTTTATCGACTGCTCCACTTATTCGCATAGATTGAAAGCTCTAGCCCAATTAGGCTAAATAGTGGTGTTACAGAGAGAGAGAGAGAGAGGGGGAGAGAGGGGGAGATGGGCTCGATTGAGTGGGTCGGCAAGCACAAAGGTTTGTTTTATTCTTAGAAAGACAGCGTTACATCCTTGTAACGCGATAAAGTGTCAATAGAAATCGGCAAACGTCAAACAATGTTCGACAATTGTCAAACCATATCGTCAACATAATCTTTCATTGTTTAAACTGAAAGAAGGGGAAGAGCGACAGCGCGAGAGGGAGAGAGGGAGTGGGGTAGAGCGAGAGAGCGGGATACTAGACCTTATCAACATGCGGCGGTGTTGTCAAAGTCTAGGCAAGCTCGTGTGCGGGCTAAACAGAAAGACACAGATAGATAGAGAGAGGGAGAGGGACAGTGAAAGAGAGAGAGAGAGAGAGACAGAGCCAGATCGTCTCTAATAGTTGGGGAATTTGCGAATGAAGCTTGGCTTGACGTGACTCGACTTGGCTTGGCTGCTGCGACAAACAAAGTCTTCAACTTGCATTCAAGCATTCAGGCAGGCAAACACAGTATCTCCCTCTCCCTCTCTCTCTCTCTGTCTGTCTCTCTCCCTCTCCGCCACCTGCTACATCTTTGATTCAGCGTCCATTCATAGTTCCACTCGTTGTATTTGCGCTCAACTCGAATAAGGCACGCAGCAGCTTCAAGTGTTTGCCATATGTCGGCGCTTTGATCTCTGCTCGCAGTCACAGCTCACAGTCACAGTCACAGTCACAGTCACAGTTCGCAGTCAGTCACAGTCACAGTCACAGTCGGTGGCCGCTTTAATTTGTATAAAAGTATTTTTCTTTTTGCCAAAAACTTTTTCGCTGTTTGTCTTCAATTTGTTTTGTGTTTCGCATCAAACGAAACGCCGCTGATCGATTGTAGCGCTTGGTTCATTCATCGATGCGATCGTTATCGAAATTAGATAACGATAACAACTTGTTTGGCTGTTGTGAAACACGACTTAATTACGAACCACGCACCAAGACCAAGAACTCATCTCCCTCTGCCTTATGCCCCTGCCCCTACCTCTATCTCTGCCTCTACCTCCGCCGCTACCTCTACTTCTGCCTCTATCTCTGCTCGTGCCATGGACATCTTTTTGGCCCGTACACAGCCTCCTCTTTGATCTTGAGCGGAGAGAGGGGCGCACGAGCAGTTTGACTCAGGGTCGCCAACTGCTGCTATTTTTGGCTGTTTCTTGCGGTCTATTGGAATTCGTCTTTCTCTCCCTCTCTCTCTCTCTCTCTCTCTCTTTCTCTTTTCTTCGTGGCCATGCAATTTATCAACGCGTAGTTCAAAGCGATTGCAAAAATAGCAAAATGATTGCGAATTGACAAACGATATGGGTGAAACACATCTCGACAGAGATCATTTCGAGATAAGAGACCCTTCTGTAGTATATATAAAAATGTAGGTCGTACATTGGTTTGTAATAAGAGACTAATTCAGAGTCAGTCTAATTCATAGTAGAGAGAGAGACCAGGAAGGGTGATATAATGGGGCGTGCACGACTAGGATATACCCTGAGACTGAAATTTCGATGTCAACTCAGTTGTATCAACTCGATTAGACTTTTGAAGGGTTCTGCCCTGCCTACTGCTGCCTGTAACAATATCGAACATTTGCTTCAATGTTTCTCGCCTAGCCTTGACTCAGATCAGAAACAACACAACTCCCGACACATAAACACCTCAAACAGTTTAATATTTTATTATAAATAATGTTGTAAAATATAACACAAATCTCTTCTCTGTCGTATTCCAGATTCTGGCAGCGAATCGGGCTCCCATAAAAGTATTAGGGACAAACGTCCATCGGGTCCCTCGGACGGCAAGCCCACGCGAGTGCGAACGGTGCTCAACGAGAAGCAGCTGCATACCTTGAGGTGAGCATGCGCCCAGCTCTGGCCCCGCCCATCAATGCTAAATCTCGAATCACTCAATCTTTTGTAGAACCTGCTACAATGCTAATCCGCGACCTGATGCGCTAATGAAGGAGCAGCTGGTTGAGATGACGGGCTTGTCGCCGCGTGTCATTCGCGTCTGGTTCCAGAACAAGCGCTGCAAGGACAAGAAGAAGACGATTCAAATGAAGCTGCAAATGCAACAGGAGAAGGTAGCACTCTCTCTCTCTCTCTCTCTGCTCTCTCTCTACTCTTTCTCTGTAGACATTTCTCACATGTGACTTTGCTTTACTTTGCAGGAGGGCCGCAAGCTGGGCTACGGCGCCATGCAGGGCATTCCCATGATTGCCAGCTCACCTGTGCGGCACGACTCACCGCTGAATCTGCAGGGACTCGATGTGCAGACATATCAACCGCCATGGAAAGCCTTAAGCGACTTTGCCCTGCACGCCGATCTGGACAGCAATGGGGCCATCAATACGCACACGCCCGCATTTCAGCAGCTCGTCAACCAGGTGAGCTGAGTCATGAAACTGAACTAGTTATAAACCAATTGGGAACTAGTTCCTCATTAGAGAGTATTTTACTATATTATTAATCTCGTCTCTTTCTCTCTCTTGTAGATGCACGGCTATGACTTGAATGGAATGCCCGTGCTGCCGCCACATCCGCCTCAGGGACCGCATCCCCCGCCGCCGGGCCAGCAAATGAACGGGCCGCCCGGCGGGAGCAGCCTGGACTCGGGCATCACGTCGCACCACCACCCGGACAGCACCGATTCGTATGTGACGTACCTGGAGAGCGATGACAGTATGCAAGGCAGTCCATAGACAAAACGTACCGAATCTAATCTCAGCTTCTTTTGTTGCTCCAGAATCCAAGCTGGCGCTGACGCCATCCTCCTCGTCGTCGGCATCGGCGGCCACATCGATCTCATCGCCGCCGTCGTCCGCAGTGGTGGGTGGGGCTGGTGCCAATCTTGTGGGCGTAGGCGTGGGCGTGGGCATAGGTGTGGGCATGGCCGAGGGCGGCAATCAATCGGCCACCGAGCAGCTGATGCAAATGCTACAGAAAGTTACCGGCTCGCCGGCATCAGTTCTCTGAGCTTAGGAGCGAGGCGGCTGCGATGGCGAGGTTGAGGAGGCAAAAACAAATGCAGTTGCTATTGCTGCTGCTGCTGCTGCTGCTGCTGCTGTCAAACAGCGCAAACAGCTCGCGGGCTTGTGCAATGTGGCTGATGAAGCCGTTGCGCCTCGTCTCAGTTTTTGATTCGGTGCCAAAAACTAGTCTCTGGGCCAATTCGCTGGCATTCGGAAGTGGGTCCCCAGGCTCCCTCTCTCCCCCTGTCTCTCTAGCTCCTTCTCCTTATCCATTTTTCACTATCTCCATTTTCTTCTCTATTCCATTTGCTTAACTCTCTAACACTACCTCTCAGACTTTGCCACGGTTGCGGGTGCGGGTTTCGGTACACAGAAAAAAGAAAAAGAAAAAAAAAAAAAAACAGAAATGTGGAGACGATTTCAAGTTTCAACTTTCATTTCATCGTTTCTTTGTTATGTAATATACGTAATATTTTTGTTGTTCTTTAAATTAATAATAACGCAAAAAAAAAAAAATATAAAAAGAAATATATAAAGAAAAAAAAAAAAAAAAAAAAAAGAAATGCTCATACACTTGAAAAGTTTTAACAATAATTTCGCATTAAAAAACAGGCTCGTCAAGTAGGGAATTTCATTAAACACACACCACACAAATTGTAAATAATTTTTTATATATATACATATATATTTTCATTAAAAATGCAAAAAAAAAAAAATACAAAAACAAAATCGAAATTCATATGCGTACATTAAAAGCCCAAAATGGAAATGCGAAACGAGAAATTGACTATAAAAAATGAAAACAAAACAAAACAAGAACCTCGTGTGTATTATATGAGTATATACATATATATAAACTGCAAAGTAAACTAAACTCTAACGAATTCAAAAACAAATTGCACTTGGCCAGTTGTAAATCGAATTAACAAAAAAACAAAAGCTACGTTAAGTTCATTAAATTGTATTAAAAGAAAATGAAAATTGAAGGAAAGAATATGATGGAAACGTATGTAAGTGAGAAACTGTAACTAAATCTAGACTTATTTGTTAGTTTATATAATATATATACACAACATATATATATTTCCATTAATACACAAAAAACGAATGCAAACTGTAAGGCAGCGAACGTACCAAGGATGTTTAATACATTGTTTCGTGAAACAACTAATGTATTTTCAATAATATTTAAATAATATTAATAATAAACAGAGCATAAGTAATTTTAGTAACTATAGAAAATGTTTAAATGAAATTACAAACGAAAATAAATAACAAAAATCAGCATAAATTCAATTCTGGTATTCTTTTGGGACTTTAAATTTTAATTTATGCGCTATTATTTTACTGTTAAGGCAAAATTTGCTTTGAATTTTAAATTGAAAAGTGCGCGCGCGCCTATTTGACTACTGCTAAAGCAGGAGGGTAATTGAGTTGTGTTGGCAGCACTGCCGAAGCGCAACCAACTTCAAGTATGTGCTCATTGAGCTCAATGCTGCGTGCAGCCAACTTCATGTGAGCACAGTATTGCGCACAGCCAACTTCGTGTGAGCAGCACGTAAATAAGCTGGGAGGAGGCTGTTTCTTATTCTGTTTTTAAATAATACTGTAAATAGTAAATATTCATAGCAATGTCTATCGCTAAGCGTGTGCAGGTTTGTATTGGTGTTATGTGGGGCTTGTACATTATAATCGAGCATATTGTTCACAGCAATGGGCGACATTTGCGCGTACCTGGCACATTTACGATTGCACCTGGCAGAATCCTTTCGAGTCCGCTCAGCTGGTTAAAACACATTTGATGGGCCTGCACAAGCCCATTTACCATCCAATGAGTAAGTACAATGCAGCAATGATATGATTTATTATAGTTTTAAGTGAAAACGTGTGAAAAATCAAACCGCGAATTGCTGTGCGCTTCGTTACGTCACAAGCGCCTGCAGTGTTTTTGTGAAGCATTTGCCGGTTGAACGAAGAATTTTATGAAGCATTGTGCATCCCGTGGTCAGTTCTAGGTTAGCTTTATACTACTATGCTCCAAACCAAACTTAATCGACATTGTTTTTGTAGATGACTGCGGCGACCATGTGGTACTGATTAATACAAAAGAAATAGCGCTGCCCGGCGATGAGTGGGTGAAGCGTGTCTATTTCCACCACACCGGCTATCCAGGTGGTGCGTCCTGGACGCTGGCTTGGCAGCTGCATGAGAAGGATCCCACGATGGTTATGAAAAAGGCTGTATACAATTCCATGAGGGGCAATCTGCAGCGCAGGCACACAATGCAGCGATTGCACCTGTTCCCTGATGACCAGGTGCCAGAGGAGATTCTCACGAATGTGACAAACCAAATACGCACACCGCGCACAGTGCCCCAGCGATTGGATCATATTGATAAGGAAACGCTGGAGAATTTCCCTGCCATTGTGGATTATCCCAAGGACTATGTGTTGCGATAAGACGAATACTAAGGGTATTGTTAAGCAAAATATAATATTGTTATTTACAAATTTAAGCGTTGGATTTTATTGTATGGCCAGAGCAGATAGAGCATAATTTTCTCCAAGAATAACTTTGGTTTTCAGCAACGCATTATATGTGTATTTCTCATATTTTTAAGCTAAATATGTATTTTTTATTTTTCTGCCCAATTTGAATGGCAGCTTAGAGGCAACGATATAGATTTCTGCGTATCGATATTTATGATATCGATAGCGTCTATGAAGCCCTGGTTTATCTGTTTTCTTCTGCCGGCAGTCAGCAGTGAATTGCATTAATACTCAATTTTTAAGGAACGCCCACTCAATTTTTAACTGGTGTGATCATCAATAATTGCGTTTTAAGTCTTCCGCAAGCGCAACAGCTGGTGAGAGTTGAATTAAATCTCGCTGTGCCATACCTTATCGCACTTTTCGAGCACTTGTTTAAGGCTTACCATTTTATCATCCTCTCTCATTCTCTGTTGTTTTGCTTGCAGTCGCCAAACGAACCTTGTGCACAACACATCTGCAGAGAGAGTCTCAGAGCTCGCAGCTTTTACCCATTTATCAGGTGAGAAAACGTAATATGGGTCGTTTGAGTAGTGTCGATCCCAGCTCCTACTCCGAGCCGGAGAAGATTACCACCGAGCACACCGCTATCCACTGGAATGTGGATTTCGAGGCAACGAAGCTGCGCGGCAGTGTACTGCACAAATTCAAGGTGCTGTCCAGCAACCTGGAGAACATTGTAAGTAACTTGGCACGAAAACTAAATAGCTTATCTAATTGGATATTTTTTAACTAGCTTCTGGATGTACGTGACATTGACGTGAAGAATGCCACGTTGCTTGCTGGTGGGTCGGAGCTGCCTATCAATTACTTCATCAGCGATCCCGTGCCTGATGTGGGCCAGAAACTTACACTGGAGTTGCCAGCCGGCACAGCGAAGGGCAGGTAGGGGAGCACTCGATAAGCCTGCTAGCGCGCTAATCTATATGGCAGCTGTAAATAATGCCCACTTATAATCGTATCTGTATCGTGCAGTCTTAACGTACGCATTGATTACGAGACGGCTAGCAACGCGAGTGGGCTGCAGTGGCTGAACCCCAACCAGACTTTGGGCAAGCAGCATCCGTACATGTTCTCGCAATGCCAGGCTATACACGCTCGCTCCGTGATGCCCTGCCAGGACACACCGGCTGTGAAGTTCACCTACGATGCCGTTGTGGAGCATCCCAAGGAGTTGACCGCGTTGATGAGTGCTCTCATCGATAAGAACGAGCCGGGCAAGACGTACTTTAAGCAGGAAGTACCCATACCAGCGTATCTGGTTGCCATTGCCATTGGCAAACTTGTGTCACGCCGTTTGGGCGAGAACTCGAACGTGTGGGCCGAGGAGGCTATCGTTGATGCCTGCGCCGAGGAGTTCTCGGAAACATCTACTATGCTGAAGACCGCCTCCGATTTGTGTGGACCATACGTGTGGAAGCAGTACGATTTGCTTGTGATGCCGCCCTCATTTCCATTTGGCGGCATGGAGAATCCTTGTTTGACCTTCGTCACGCCAACTCTGCTAGCGGGCGATAAGTCCCTGGCTAATGTCGTTGCCCATGAGATCGCACACAGCTGGACGGGGAATCTTGTGACCAACAAGAACTTTGAGCATTTCTGGCTAAACGAGGGCTTCACTGTGTTCGTCGAGTCCAAGATTGTGGGCCGCATGCAGGGCGCCAAGGAGCTGGACTTCCGCATGCTCAGCAACCTCACCGAGCTGCAGGAGTGTGTAAGTAGCTACTACCATATATATTTTAAAATCTATTATGAACCATGCACTTCTGTTCTGCAGCTACGCACTCAATTGGCTGGTACACCGGAGCTCACACGACTCGTGGTTGATTTGAGCAACTGTGGACCGGATGATGCGTTTTCGTCTGTACCTTACATCAAGGGCTCGACATTCCTGCGCTATTTGGAGGATTTGTTGGGTGGTCCCACTGTCTTTGAGCCCTTCCTGCGCGACTATCTGAAGAAGTTTGCTTACAAGTCGATTGTCACAGATGATTTTAAGGGCGCCTTGTACGACTATTTCAAGGATTCGGAGCAGAAGGATAAACTAGGTCTGGTTGACTGGGAATTGTGGCTGAAGTGCGAGGGCATGCCGCCCATTATACCGAAGTACGTAGCGCAGATTTTGTGACAGAATTGAAATAGTTAATATTAAATATTATTTTCAGATTCGATGAGTCCCTTGCAAATGTGACAAAGAACCTTGCCAGCCAGTGGAGCACAAAGACTGTCGATGAACTGGCCAAGAGCACGGACATTAACCAGCCCATTTCCATACACCAGTTGATTGAGTTCCTGGGCAAACTGATCGAGTGCAAGGACATTGTGGAGCTAAACGAACGCAAAATCGAGCTACTGGAAAACACATACAATCTAAAGAAGTCAAAGAATGCCGAAGTGCGCTTCCGTCTCAATCGCTTGATCATACGTGCTCGCCTTATCAAGCGCCTGGACGAGATTATCGAGTTTGCCAATTCGAACTTCCGCATGAAGTTCTGCCGTCCCATTTATCGGGACTTGGCCGCATGGCCAGAGGCCAAGCCGCGGGCAGTGGACAATTTCCTGAATGTCAAGGACCAAATGATGGCCGTCTGCTCGCACACCATCGAAAAGGATCTGGGCCTGAAGTAAAACCAAATTGCATTTAATAAAGTTCAACTTGAAGCTGTTTTCGAAAAACAATGAAAAGACTAAAAAATTAACAAAAAATTACAGTATACTATATTATTTTCTGGCTTTTCTTGAATTATTGTTTTTATTAAAAAATAAGCAAAACTACGTTTATAACAAGTTGATTTTCCATTCCATGCTCAACGTATGCGACTCTTTTAAATGTATTTTGTCATCTCTCAAATTGAATTTTTTGCATGCCGAAATTGTCGTAAAATTTTGTGTTTTATTTAACCATTTTTTGTGCAATTGGCCCAAAGCATTGCCAATTTGTTGTGGGATATTTCTCTCAATTGTTGTAATCCGTTTCGGCTAACATTAAATTTTGTACAACTAACCAAATGTTGCTCGAGTTTTCGGGTCCTATGCGACAATGATACTTTGAATGCCTTTTAACTTAGTTATATTCTTTTGTTATATTTTTTGTTGTTCGTCTTGATTTAAATTCTTTAAAGTTCTGCTCGTAAATACACACACACACACAGATATTAAATTTATTATTGTTTTTGCTTGCATTTTGTTTTTCAACTTTACGAGTTTTGCTTTTACCTTTTTTTTTTAAACTAATCAACAATTTGTTTTTATTTATTTTTTTGTTTGTTCTCTCTTTTGTTTTGTTTTGTTTTGTTTGTTTTACATTGACCAAAATGCAACCTCAACATTATTGTTGTGGACAAAGTGTTTGTTATATAAATTTGTTGTTGCTGTTGTCGTTGAGGAATAAAAACTATCACGCACTAGAATTATCATTGGAACGGGATGTGGATGGACCGGCACCCAGATCATCTCCCACAACGAACGTGGGACTCTGGCGGGACGTGGACGTGGCAACCGGCTGGTAGTGATAGCCCTCGCGATAACGCTGATTCGGTTTTATCCGTGCGGTTTGTGTGTGACCCAATGTCGGACGCTGATTGAGCTCATTGGGTCGTTTGGCTGCAAGCGAGAGAGGGCGAGACGAGAGTCCGATTAGATTAAGATTTAGATTACATACATATGTATGTAAATTGGAATTTTGGGTTTCTAGACTTGGTCACATTAATGTGAATATGCATTCTTGTGCTATTAGATTTGCATATCTGTCAAGTCCAGCTCAAGCAACAACTCACCAGGTATATAAGGCTTTTGATTATAGGACGATTGTTGTTGTTGTTGGTTGTATGCATCGGGCGCCGTTGCATTGCCATTGGTCTGGCTGCTGTGCTGATAGGGCGCCAGATTGTGGCCAGTGTCTGGCTGTAGCTGGAGATCGGTGCTGTTGATGGGGCTCATCGGCGTCATTTCGCGATCTTCGATAAACAGTTCGCTGGCATCGTCGGGCACCTGGCGATACTGCGACCAGGGCCAGGAGGCGATGCCCGACAAGAGGAGCGCCTCCAAGGCGCAAATGTAGCCAATTAGCTAAGGGAAGTAAACGGAAATTAAGATGATTCCTTAATGGATGTTCGAGCTGCTTACGCCTGTGGCTAGTAATGTGTCCTTGGAGTGCTTGGATACCCAGGTGTACTCGGTCGCATAGAGCACCATGTGGACGAGCAGCGTGGAGCTCAAAATAAATATTAAACCAATGCTCAGGTACATCCACGTGTTCTACAGGATGAATAGAATGATTAGAGAGAGGGAGGCAGAGAGAGAGAGGGAGAGAGGGAGTACGCATACGCACCACCTTCGTCCAGTTGAATGGGAACATTAGCGCTATGTGCGATATATCGAGAAAGATCATGAGGCATGTGATGAGTAGCGAGAAGAGCGCACAGAAGACCATCAGCCTGAGGCGCCCGATGAGTGGCAGTAGAAAGAGGCCCACCTGTACGGTGCCCGCGGAGCACTCGCAGGCAAGGCAGACGGCCGAGGATAACTGCGCGAGGATAACAGCACAGGATAATAAATAAACTGATTAGGAACTGCTCAGACGAACTCGGCTTACCACCAGTAGTATGCGCACAATCCCTGTAGGCGTTTTCAAGTGTTGCGGATCACAGTGTAGGGCGACGCCCCATGGCAGCGGCGTTTGTTGTTGCTGTTTGTAGTTGGCGTGCGAGTCCCAGGAGGTGCACGTGCCCAGCGGCGATTCGAGTGAGAGCGAGAGCTCGCCGGCTCTGCTGCCAGCTATTTCAAAGTCCTGCTCATCGTCCAGCTGACAGCAGACCGGCTCCAGCTCCAGCTCACGAATCTCGTCCAGCAGCAGTTCTATCTCGTCCGTGCCATATAGATCAGATACAGACGGTATATAACGTTGGGGTTGTTGCATTGCCCGTTGCGGGATGTGTCCCACATCACCGTTGCGTGGCCTGGGCGTACAAAATTGGATGCCTGCGGCGCCGTTCTATCGCGTCCACGACTGGCTCGCCTCTGCTCAAACTTTTGCCTATTAGTCTAGCTCTGCGCGTAGCCGTTGCCTGTGCCTGCGAAGGAATGACAGTCGGTTATGCATCGGCTATATTGATTGCAGTAAGGTTATAAGATACAAGCTGCTTCTGTGCGTGTTACTCATGCGCCGTGTTGGCCATTCCAAGAATAGTGAGAGCGGGAAAGCAAGCAGGACATAAGAGTCTATTATGAAAAGCTTGCTTGAGCGCAATCAGGCCAAGAGCGTGTTGTAGTACATCTCAAAATACTTTCGATAACAATCAACAATAAATATTGCATTGTCTAAGTAATGCCAAGAGTTATTTTTTGATATTTTTTGTTAAAAAGCCTTAAAGCTGTATTCTTAGAGTAACAGTATCAACTTCATTAGGTATTTTATTAAATTATTATGTTGAGCTTGAGCTCAAGATTACAAAATGTTTTGCATCAACTAATATAATAATTTATTTGATTTAGCTGACTCAGTTATTCCATATTTAATGTGGCCTTCACAAAGCAAACATTATATAAAATCAACTAAATTTTAAATATACACATTTTTATTTAATTGTATAAATAAATATATTAATAATATATTTTGCTGCACACTGAGCAACATTTGTAATTCATGAGGCTGTCCATAGGCTTTACCCGTGCCAAGATTTTCTCATTTGCCTCAACATGTCTGTCGAGCATTCCGATTCCATGCTGTTGCATATTTAATTGGCAATTATAACAAATACTAGCATATTGCACATGGAAGGAAACTAATATGCTGGCATATTTAGCACATTTGATAGTATTTTGGTATCTGGCAGCACTGTTGCGGAGTTCAGCTCCGCATGTTCGCTGAACGGAAACGATTTCCATTTAGAAATATTTCGCTGGAATTGAGTCATAGATAATCATCAGTGAATACCATGAGCCACGCAAGAGCATTTAAGTGCCGACCTCGGCTCTGCAAAGCCACATAGGGTTTATTGGATGTTGTCTGATTTTTATTGTGATACGAGCCGAGTTGTGTCAGCTGGCTCAGTTGGCTGCCAACTCGAAATGAAATCAAATTGAATTTCGACCTGGCCCCTGCGCGTATGCATGTGTTTTTTTTTTTTTATGTCACACACCCAGGCAATTAACACAGATGCAAAGCATATACATATGTGTGTGTGTGGGTGTGTAAGTGTGATGTGATGTGCTGTGACGCCTGCATGAAAGCAACTCCATGGAGAATTTTGGTACATATCAGGCCCTGCCAAAAGCTGACTGCCTGGCTGGCCGCATTTCCTTGAGTTGTCATAATCAGGACACAAATGAAGGTAGCTTGTCATTGCTGTTGTTGCAGCACAAGGACTCGCTGCTGGCAGCGGGACACCAAAAAGTGGGCAGCTGCAGCTGGCTGGCCAGTCAACCTGCTGCTGAGGATGCCACAGGCAGCTGCCTGCCCGACTGCCTGCTGCACATATGCGATACTGTGGCTGCTCGTGTGCCCCTCTGTAAGTGTGTGTGTGTGTGTGTGCGAGAGTCGACAGGCAATGTAACCATTTGTGCTCTCGTTCGTTGTTTGAACGTGAAGTTGTTGTCGCTGCTGTGGCGGCTGCTGCCACCGTTGTCCTTGCTCCAGTTTAAGCATCGGCATCAGCCTCTGCCCGTCTCCAGCACTCTCTCAGCTGCTCTGCCAGCTGCTCGGCCTGCTTATCTGTGCCCTGTTATCGCTGCAGATATGCAGTGACTGCATCAAGAGCCTAATGAGTGCGCGCTCGCCTTTCATCACATCTCTCATCCCCATCATCATCATCCTCGCCATCTTCATCTTCATCTTCATCTTCATTTACAGACGTGCTCTATCTATTGAGGCAATGCGCTTATAACATTAAGCTCTTCAGCCATAGACAATGAAGCGCGCCCTTCAACCGCTCGCCTACCCCATCCAATGTCTGTCAGGCTTTTTTTGCACAATTTGAAATCAATTATGCTCATCTGCATATAAACTGACTTGCTTGGGCTCGGGGCAAGGGCTTCTGTCTATAAACTGACAAAGTTTAGCTGGAAGTGTGGGGGGGAGGGGGTTGTCTCGCCTGCAGCGCCACCTAGCGGAAGTGCTTTGCATGCAAATTTATTGTCAAAGCTTCATTCGCTTCGACTTCGACTTTGCTTCGCTTCGACTCTGGACAGCAAATGGGCGGGGCTGCAATAGCAGTTGGGGCCACAATTGGGGATTGGGGGTTCATTTGAGGTGCCAACGCTGCTGCATTTCTTATTTATGAACGTGCATAGACAATGCTCGGCCTTTGTTTGAGTTTGTGCTCATATTACGAGTAGACCTCATATAACATTTTCTACATATATGTACATATACATACGTATAGGCATGACTGTGTGTGTATGTACGTATGTGTGTGTATATACATATGTATGTCTGCTCGAGCCAGTCAGCCTTTGTCGCATTCAATGGACCGAAAGTTGCACCGTAAATAACTTTTAATAGAATTTCTAATGGGCTGCTATTTGGGCGTGGGGCCAAGCCACACACACACACACACACACACACACGCACGCATACACTGACATAAATCGGATTTTTTGTTGACTATTTTTAACATAGCAATAATATGCGGATATGTTTGTGCAATCAATCAAGTTAGGCTTTAATATTTATTTAATTGATTTTTTTTTTTGGTTCAATGGATATGTGTATATGGGAAAATCTAGTCTTCTTTAGACAATTTCTCTTGCATTGTTTTATTGTATGAATTGTGACATTTGAGCTTAGTTTTTGTAGACGAGCTCCTTGTCACTTAAGCTGGCTTAAATTTGACGTGAAAGCTCAGCTGAGCTGATGTGAAAACAAAGTACTTTTATTCTGTCACAAGAGATATACTTATATAATATACATACATGAAGTGCTCTTGCATTTAGCAAGAGATATTCTTTGTTAAGTTTAATCAATTGTCAGCAATGTGCGATATTTATTTTGTCATGGATTCAGCACTTAATAATAATATTCAAAATATATCAGAGATTCCAAATGGAATAGTAATGATGTATATGACCTTTGACAAACAAAAACTCTATGGATTTATATTTTATATTATGTCAATAAATCGTCAGCTCAACTCCATTCAGTACAGAAATACTCGAACGGCAGCCGCAGTCCTGAGCTCTGCAGCAATGCTTAAATTTTGTTCGCATTTTTAGCGGTTTACCATTTATACAAGGTTCATTGAATGAAACTTTATTATTTATAGTAAATATATTCAAATTTGTTGGGGATAACAATGTTAGCTGTCCTTTATGATAATATCAATGAACCGAGTTGACCTGTGGCAACTGCTCCACTTATCACCATACCACCATACGCCGTGTGTGCGATGAGGCAGCATCAAATGCTGTGGAGCAGCGCGATTTATGCATTCAGTCGGCGACTCTGAAACCTCGAATCGCGTATAAATTTTAGCTGAAATATGGCCATTTTTGTCTACTACGAACTCTAAACTTTCGACTTGTGGACGGTGCTGGCCTGTGGCCTGGCCTCTGTAATGCCGCGCAGACAACAAGACTCTCGGCCCAAATTCTCAATGGCGACGCTCAATGCGGAAGATACATACATATAAACACACACTTATATATATGTGTGTCTCTGAGTGTGTGTGTGTGTAGGGGTCGCCGGACGGCGGGCTGATCGGCAAGGGGTAGGCGATACGACGGCTTAGCTAGCAGTTGCTGTCGGATTGGCGCTGCCTGCCTTATTATGCCGCTGCGCTGCCCTCGCCCGCAGCCCCCTCCCTTTGCGGAATTATCGATTACGAATGAATATTTCATTAGCAGACGTGCAGCACAGACCGAAGCAGTAGGAGCAGCGGCAACAGCGGCAGCGCGGGCCATTGGGGCACCGTCAGCGTCTACGTAGCTAACGCTTATGCTGACTTCATTGGCTTCCGTTTCCGTAGTCGTTGAGGATTCCGGGTCTCCTCGTTTGCGGCGTTCAATTAAAATGCAGCGTACTATGCAGCTGCCAACTCTTCTCGCCTAAAACATAATGCATAATGATTTTTTCGTTTCTGCATTTCAGACTTTACATAATTATTCCCACTGGGTAATTAATGCAGCGCTGCAGCGCTGCAGCGTAGGAGGAGCATCTACCAAATGAGTCTCGGGACGACTTGACTTGGGTAGGTAGAAGTGGAGCTTAAGTGTATTCCATTGAGGTTAATAGAAGGCTTCATTGGCAGCATTAAAAGTAGCCTCTGCACTTTTAATGGAAATTAGTTTTTACTGCATTTTGTTGAATTTTCATTCAGCGTGTAAAATGCAAAATAAAGCTTTTAAGTTGAAAACAAACATTTGTATTTTTGTTGACCATTAACAACAGAGTTGAGCAATGTAGACATACAATTAACATTTTGTGCGACTGCACAGTTTATATACATTATATATTCCACACAAATTTGATATTGATAACTAATATGTGTTTTTTATATATTTTTCAGTGATCCAATGGAGTTCGTTACACCACTAACGTCGCAGTGGCAGCGCATCCAAGGCAATCTGCTCACCAACCAAAGCTAACATTCTCTGGACCGCTGGGAAGTCTGATGAGCTTGCCATTTTTAGAACACAAATAAATATATTGGCTTACAGGGACAATGACTAGTTAAGATTTAAATGCTTTATAATCAAACAGCATATATTTATGTGTATAAGATATATAACTAATCATATTCTACTTTAACTATTGTAACACATGTTTAATATAATACCTCAAAATTGCCAAATAAAGCATGTTAAATTATAAATAAAACATGGTCTTCTTATTTACGGGGGGAGCAAAGAATTAGCGTGGGAAAATGCTCGTTGCACTGCTACAAAGAGTAAATAAACGCCACGTGTTGCGTGTAAAATACCAGGCGATCAGCAATGAGTAGTAGCAGTAGGAGAGAGCGCAAAATGAGAAATGCTCGTTTACAGAACGATCACAGAGTGCTGTTATGCTGCTGTTAGGTTAACAGAAAACTGTTAATTAACATAAAGTTAATAATTTGTTAACATAAAGTTAACATTTTGTTAATAGAACTATGTTAACTAATAGAAAATTTGCAAGTCATCACTGACAAACAATTTTTGGCGCGCACGATGGCCATTAAGGGGTATATTTTAGCGCCACATTTTGCCATAGTACCAGGCGATCAGAAATCAATAGCAGGCTGAAAAATGTTAATTAACAGTGAACTGTTAACTTAACAGCTGGTTAACATAATTCTGTTAATTAACAGTTTTATGTTAATTTTCTGTTAAGTAACAGAAGCGTAACAGTGCACTGTTAGTGTACTGTTAATGGCAATTTTTCACCCTACTACTGATTTCTGATCGCCTGGTACTATGGCAAAATGTGGAGCTTAAATACGCTCCTCAACGGCCCCTGTGGCCGGCCACCAACAATTGTTTGTCAATGATGACTTGCAATTTTTCTATTGGTTAACATTATTCTTTTAACAAAATGTTAACAAATTATGAACTTTATGTTAATTAACATTTTTACTTCTTTAGCACTTTCAGCCAAAAAGTATGCAAAATGAAGTTAGTAAAAGTATGCAATGAATGTTTTCCCGCTTGATATTTATACCCTTAGGCCACTGAAAATGGAAATTCAGGGTATAATGGTTATGTTTAAATGTATTTAACAAGCAAAGGGAGGCGTGGCAGACCCCATATTGCATTATTGTAAGAATAAAAGGTTTCTTTATACAGTCCGTAGTGTAGACCTTTAAACACAAAATTTGTTTCTGCTTGAAATTGAAAATTGAAATGCCAATTATATGGTTCTGGTTAAGCTCCTGCTAAACTCGTTATACAAATAAAAACCTATAGTAAATATAGTGTAGCCAACAAATCTATTTACGTATATACCAATAGATTTGCGTATAAAAGGTAAAACCTTCAAAATGCTCGACCCAGACGTTAAGAGAGACTAATGAAATATTTAAATGAATTAATTGTCTCTCATTTATTTGATCGTTTGGGTCGCTTTAATGGGAATCCGGGCATCCAGCAAAGGGTACAGCGGTATTATTTACCACGCCTCTACTGTGCCAATCGGGTAAAGTTGGGAACGAAGTATATATACATATGTACTATATATATACTATATATACATAATATTTAAAATTTCAGGCATCTACCGATTATTGTAGATTGCCTTTAGCTATAAAATGTGATACAACTATAGCATTGACTCTATAAATTGAAGGTAGCAACGATTACAAGCGCCTAGCTTTGATTTGCGGTTAGCTTCGTGAGTGGGCCCCAAGACCCTCTCTAGCCCACCTCTTGGCCATGTTTCGTGCTCAGTTGATGGCCATAATTGCGAATGTTAATAAATAATCAATTACCTTGGCAAATAGCTGCTTAGTAAACAAGGCAATAAATTAAATATAAATAATAATTACAGCAATAAAATAATTATTCCCAAAAAAAGAGAAGAGAGAAAAACAAATACAAAGTAGGCTCTGAGAACCCACTCGGCCGAGCTGTACGTGTGTAAGCCCCAATACTTTCATAGTCAGAGTTCAACACTCGCTTTTCCGGACAACACTTCTACTTTTCCTTTAAAATCCAAAAATATTTTCAGAGCTGAAAATTTCAATCTTTTTTTTTTTTCTTCAGTTTAAGTTTTACAAATTTTTATTGTACAAAAATTATTAATATACGTTTTTTTTTTTTTTTTTGTATCTTCTCGAAATGAATATGCAACAGGTAAAGTATATTGAATTAAATAATAAATATATATATAAAGACGCTATATAACCCCAGCAACAGTGTGAATTGTATCCGCGTGTAAGATCCACGGAATATTATCGTACACCCGAGCCGAGAGTTTCGATTCAGAGTCGCAAGGCCGAACATCCCAATGGGGAAAGGGGTTCGCGGAGAACTGCAAATCTTGTGGCACCCCATATCATGCCCGCTCAGACATCGCGTATGCGGGTGCAGCGCGACAGCTACTTTTCCTAGGACAGGCGACTGCAGTTTGGTTGGCTCGCTGTATCGAGTTTTGATAATACGTGTTTTGTATTTGTCTTGCTTTTAAAAATTGATAGTGGCACTTTTTTTTTTCGTACATAATAAAAGTCGTAACGTAAAATCCAAAATGCAAGTGTTTTATTTGCAATAAATGATTATCAGAACTGGGAATCCAAAAGATAAATGTATTCCAGCTTGGTATACTCGTATAATATATTAGGATTTAGCTGTATGTCCGAATATTGCTTTCTAGCTGTAATCTATTAATCAATATCAACTGTCGGCACTTCAAGGGGGCCAGCAACTGTTTTTAGTAGAATTTTCCCATATCAAATATTACAGATATTTGAAGTCCAAACAAATGTCGTGTGAAAGGTGTTGTAATAAAAGTTGTATACAGTTTTAAGAATCACATTGAGAGGTAGGTAAGGGAGTTGTTGCTGAAGTCTGTTTAGCAGTCATTATATATCATAAAAGAATTATTATATTCCATTTGTAGCATATAAACATGCATAAATTAACACAAAATGAGTTCAACAAAGGAACAAACACCCCAAGAATAGTTAATTAATCCCATTTTAATCAAAGTTTGAGATCTACGTACAAGTTGCACGTATTTTATTCATATTCGTAATATCCTTTGGGTAATATATTATTTGAAATATATCAGACAATTAAATACGCGCTACTAAACGGGATGTGAAGGATATTCATATGTGTACTTGTGTGCGTATGGAAGGACGCTCTTGACAGATCTATTAGGGACTCATTAGGCTGGCGCCTCGGCAAGCCGTTGCCGGCACTTGTTAATTCCCGAAAAAAGGTACTCGACACTAATGATAGGCAGCTGCTGCTCTGCCGCTCTGCTGCTTACGTAAGCTCCTAACGGGATATTTAGTGAGCTGTGTGTGAGTGCTTTACTGTGTGCATGAGTGTGTGTGTGTGTGTGTTATGCATATCATTGGTTTATATGTGTTTATGCTCGTCTCGCTGAAATGAACACCGCTGTGGCTGTTAGCTGTTGGTTGTTGGCTGTTGTTTGGGGCACACCTGTCACGTGAGCTCCATAACGGAGGCCTCGACATGTCATGGACGAAAATGCCGCGACACGCAAGCCCCAAGTCCCAAAGCGAGCCCAAGCGAACGTTTTCACTTTCGCCACACAAATCTTCGTTTGGCTTTTTGTTTAATGCGGGCATTAGATTAAGAGTGGGATGCCCTCAATCTTCGTCTCTCTCTCTACCTCTTCCTCTGCCTCTGTCGTGTACGCTCTTCCCTGCCTTGGTGGTCGGTGCAACAACCTCGTTTAGCTATTTGATTGCTGCATGTGGCTCGCGCACGACCTTGAACCACTTTTGATTTCTAATTTTGGGGGCCAGACGACTTGGAGCGCAACTTGGAATAACTTTGGCTGTCATCGCATGTAACTGCCAAGCAAGCGCCTACTCTATTAATAATGACCGAAAGCCTAACTGCAACTTAATTGCACACACAAGTGGCTGGGGCTATACAATCAGTGAGTGGGAGGGCCTATGTGTGTGTGTGTGTAGCTACTATGACAGCAACTAAAAATAAACAAATGAGCCAAGCACCCAAAAGCTGTAACATGAGCAGAAAAAGCACTGTGAGAGTGTGAGAGAGCGCGCAGTGGACGCAAAGCGAATTGACATGAGCGAATTGAAATGAGCGAATTAAAACGAGCGACTGCGTACAGAGCGAAGAGAGAGCAGAGCGGGAGAGCATGTGAGCCATGTCATGACTGACGCAGCAAAACTATGCGAGTATGAGTGGCAGAGAGAGCATCAGAGTGAGTATAAAATTGAGTGTGAGTTGTTGTTGCTGTTGGGCCAATGGATTTCAAGGAAGTGAAATTGCTGCAGACAGGAGTTTGCCTAAGCACACCCGTCGACCCGCCTGTCGCTTCCTGTAAGTGTGTAAGTGTGAGTGTGTATGCATGTGCGTGCGTATGCGTCTGTGAACATTTTGTTGTTTGTTGGAAGAACACGTTGGGCTTGCCTATGTACAACACACACACAGTTTTCTGCTCACCTCTTCTTTCCCCTCTCCTCTCTCTCACTCATTCTTCTGTTCAGTGGCTCCACTTAAAAGTGTTATATTGACATTTGGCTACAATTTGAGCTGTCCAAAGCTTTATGATTTATGCTGCGCTGCATATGTAAATGTGTAATGTGTAATGTGTGCATATGCATATGAGTGTGTGCTTGTTTGTGTGAGTGTGCGTATGTGTGTGTGTGCTGTAATCGTTTGCTCTATTTTTGGGGCTTAGTTGAACAACAGCAGCGCGCTGCAAAGCGTGCTTTGAATTTTTGTTGTGGGCGGCTACATTTCGTGTATACAACTAGTTAAATAAAGTGAAATTTTTCTTCTGTATTATTTTTTTTTTGCACTTGACCCACCTTTGTTTGGTGTTTTTTTTTTGCTAGATTGGATTTTTGTATTGTATTTTATTTGTTATATTTTATTTGATTTGCAGCTGATGCTGCTTTTTCATGTGGCAAATGCGCGGCACGTTTCAACTAGGAAGTTTCTATTTCGATTTCTCTTACTTTGACAAGGGCACGCAAAAATCTACGAAAATTGCCTTTTTATATGCTTTTAAATGTCGCGCGATTGTGTGTGTGTTTATATATATATATATGTATGAGTATGAGTGTGTATTATGCTCGTCAAGTTTTATGCCAGTTCATTCATCGGCCAAAATGTTGGGCATAGGACGCAGGTTGTTGTCGCCACTGCATGTGTGTGTGTGAGTGTGAGTCAGTGTGTGTGTGTGCGAGCGTGTGTATGTGTGCGTGTGCTGCGTGCTCCTGCCAATGTCAGATTTGTATTTCAGCGTCGATTTCGTTTTGGGTGCCTTCATATTTTTGCTCTCCAGTTCGATTCTTTTCTGTTTCTTTTCCTTTTTTCCGCTTCGTGTTGTTTCTGTGTCTGTCGCTTTGTCACTTTTTAATGGATTTCAATTCGGGATTTTCCAGCTGATTTTCAATAGGCATTCTGCATTTCATTTCGACACACGCAAAAATCATTATTCGGTGCGTTCGCAAGTATGCAACGTTTTTTTGCGCTGTCTTTGCGGGACATGCTGCTGCCTTCAACACACACGCACACACACATTCACATACATGGGCGAGCAGAGAGATAGGCTAGGCCAGGCTGGGCTAGGAGACACACGCGTTCGCGGCACGTTTGCGAACTGGTCGACAAGGGGGCGCGGCAGGGGGGCGAGCGACGTGCAACGCAAAGTAGCAGCAGCAGCAGCAACAACAACAGCAACAACGGCAACAATAGCAACAACAACGACCACGGAATAGCCTAAAATAATGGCAGTCAACAACGACAACGGCGACGGCGACGACGACGACGACAGCGACAACCGACAACGTTGAAAGTCAGCAAAAGACTGGAGAGCCCAAAGGCTGCGGAGCCACAGTCTGCAAAAGGCGAATAGTGGCACAGCACAGAGAGCAGAGCGCACTAAGTGTCTCTCTTACGAGAATGGGAGAGAGTGCGAGTGAGAGAGCTACAGCGCTGCAAATCCTGTGCAGAAGCTCAACTGATTCCGGAACTTGTTAAGCGTTTGCCACATGGGAAACAGCTTAAAAGTTAGTTTGACGCCCATAATAATGATTATGATGATGATGATGATGTAATGTAATGATGATACTAATTAGCTAGCCAATTGTGTTTATATTAGACAATCAGATTAGAGGAAATTTACATTGAAGGCATATCAAGAAACAAAGCGATAAATATTGATACGAAGCCAGATTTAATGGGAATCGTAGTCTATTATATATGTGCATAGCGATTTATCGAATATACTTGGATGGTTTCTTTATTATACCATGAACCCATTCAGCATGGAGGGTTCAGGGTATCTCCTAGTTGAGCAGTCTCGACTAGAGTCTTCTTACTTGTTGTTTTTTGTAGAATATTTTCAAAATAAAAACAAAAATTTATATTCTACCTTCAACGTCTGCGTTAAATTATATATTTTCCTGTATATGTATGTATTTCCATTTTTTTTTTTTTTTGTATATGGTGTGCCTTGAAGTTTTGGATCACTCTGGAATTTGAAGCTCCATTTCAATTCACACTTCAACTGCTAAATTGAATGGGTTTCCTTATAAAACAAGCATATATGTATATATTTCGTGAGAGATTGATATACTCTGAGAGGAATGGAATCCTATAATAAGTACCACAAGACCTACCACAACTACCCGGCCAACCCGACGGTATGCTACAATTGCACTTAATTGGAGTCCATGTCTAATGACTCCTTTTCATCTGCTAGAATACAAGTACTCAAATCAATGAGCCAAAATACAGGAAGCAATTGGATCACTATGCTGTGTGCAATCACAAGGAATCGCTGCAGTGCAAGCAGAAGGCGGCTCGACCCAAGGAGCTGGTGCAAAAAGCAACACAGACTTGCCTACGTCACAATCACCAGAAACAGAAGCAGCAGAAGCAGCAGCAGCAGCAGCAACAACATCAACAACAACAACAACAACAACAACAGCAGCAGCAACAGCAGCAGCAACAGCAACATCAACAACAACAGCAGCAGCAACAGCAACAGCAGCAACAGCAGCAACAACAGCTACAGCTGAAGCAGCAACAACAGCTGAAGCAGCAACAGCAGCTGCAGAAAGAGCAACAAAAGCTGCAGAAAGAGCAACAGCTACAGAAAGAGCAACAGCAACAGCGCCAGCACCATCATCATCAGCATCAACATCGTCATCATCTGCATCAGTCGAATCAATATCAGCATAAGCTACATCAGCTGCATAAGCCGATAATGGAAACTCTTGTGAATCAACCTCAGACCAGATCGAAGATTGAACCCCGACCCCGCTACGAGAAGTCGAAGTCATTTTTCAATGCGGATTATGTGCCTCAGTCCAGAGGCGCCTATCGCCTGCCTTCCTTGCGCTCGGAGGACAAGCCGGACCGCGAGGGCGCCGACGGAGACCGTTTGCTGTATAAGAACTCAAAGTTTGGCAAGGATTCGGCGTTTATTCACAGCGAACATAGCGATCACAGCGAGCAACTGCTCTCCATTCCGCCAGACCACTCGCCAATGAAGCTAAAGACTTCGACTTCCATGCTGGAGTCGACACGCGAACGTTGCAGACTAGCCACAGCCCAGTTCAATGCCAAATATGGGGCCACAGAGAGCCCCTCCTCGAAATCGGCCAGAACTGTGATCACTACCAAGAGTGGCGAGAACTTGCGCTCTGTCGTGCAGTCGGAGATTGAGATGCAGGAGCGAATGGAGAAGTCGGCTAGCAAGAATATGTTGCTGGCCTCAGTTGGCTTGTCGGAGGAAACCGACTGTGCTCCGGTCGAGGATGAGGAAAAGTTCAAAATTCCTAAAAGTGTGTCAAAAGAAAAGTCTGTTTCAATCCCCGCTAATGCGGATAATCGTAAATTCGATTTCTGTGTCGAGGACATAGTCAGCTCCAAGGTTATTGCGCCCATGATGCGACGTGTGCAGCGCATGTATCTTAACAATCTCCAAGAGGAAATGAAGCTAATGGAAGATCTGGAACGCGTGCCGTGTATGGTTGGCGAGGTCTACAGATCGGTAGAGTCAGCGTTTGGGCCAAACATATCGAAGAAAAAGCCAAAGAATACATTTTAGTTTATTGTTCCATATATATTTTCTAATGATTTGTATCAACACACAAAGCGCCCAAAAAGAACAAGAGTTTTCAAAATATAGCGCCATTCATACGATAACAGTGTGACCAGCTCTGCTAGCTGTATAAATACAGGCAGCATTCGTATTGTAATCGCCTATCGATAATGAGTCACATTGGCAATCGTAGTTGTCTGTCAGCTTACAAAAGTAGTCTTCTAAGCTTTTGGTAAAATATACAAAATTTATAACTGAAATTTCATTATTTACGCATGCGAATAAAACAGCGCGCTGTTAATAACAGTGGTAATGTTATTTAGTATCAGCACGCAGCCCTGGTTTCAAAAGGAGGGGGGCGCTCGCATTCCCAAACATTGATTTTTCGTAGTGGACGCCATCGAATGCTGCCAAATTAACTCCGTTCGCACATTTGTTGGGAAGTGTAGCAATTTAGCTGTTACAAAATGAGTGGTAAGCTACTATTAAAGTTGTTCAGTTGGCTAATTAACGTTTGCTTGCTGCGGCTGCTGCAATTGGCGCTTGAGACGGGTTTGTCTATCGGCGTGCATTGCAATTCGCAGTCTACTTTTGAGGGTGGGCACAGCGCCACCCTCTGCCTCAGCACCTGCCATTGCACAGACGATGACTTCATCAGTGTTTACACGCCCCTGGTCACACTGCTCTCCTCTCTCCCCCTGTCTTTTGCAGGCGACGAGAGCTGCAGCGAAAAGCAGACGCTAGACCTATCCAAGCAGCAGCTGAAGAAGGTGCCAAAACAGGACGATGCCCAGAATATACGCAAGCTGATACTGGACGAGAATGAGTTGCAGAAAATCGACAATATTGATTCATATCTGAAGATCGAAACGGTGACGATATAGATAATAAATAATACATACATACGAAAATCCAATATTCTCATGAATGAATTTCTAATGAATGTCCTTTAACCTTTTCAGCTGTCGTTGGCCAAAAATCAATTGCTGCGCATGTATGGTGTCTGTCGACTCCATTGCCTACGCGAGCTGAACCTCTCCTTCAATGGAATACTCTCGATTGAGGGTCTGAAGGAATGCGTTCATCTGCGTGTGCTCAATCTGGAGGGCAACAACATCAAGACCATCGAGCATCTCAATACGAATGTGAATCTGGAATACTTGAATCTGGCAGACAACAGCATTGGTAGCATATCGGATATGTCCTACCTTCGCTCCTTGCGCGAACTCCATTTGCAGGGCAATCGCCTGACCCATCTGCGACAGTGCGACAAGTACTTACCCGTCTCTCTGGAAACCTTGAACCTGGCGAAGAATAACATAAACGATCTGAATGAGATTTGCACGCTGTCGCATCTGTCGAATCTGCTGAGCATCTCCATAACTGAGAATCCATGCGTGATCATGACAATGGGAGCGAATAGCACGGAGTGAGTAAAGCTTGTAAAGGGCTCAGCTGTGCTCATACCATTGTATGTCCTTCCTCCTTAGCGGCTTTGATTACCGTCCTTTTGTGCTGAACTGGTGCATGAGTCTGAAATACATCGATGGCTACGTGGTGGATCCCATTGAGAGCCTCAAGGCTGAGTGGCTCTACAGTCAGGGTCGAGGTCGTCAGTTCCGTGTGGGCGAGCAGGCTGCTCTGGCCAAGTACCTAAGCTCGGCCTGCCCGCTGGTGGGCAAGGCACTGGAGAAGGAAAACGATCGTAAGTTGCGCTTGATCTTGAGCAAAGCGCAGCATCATCAGCGTCAGCTGCAGGAGGAAATAATGGACAATGCAAATGCGAGTTCGGCTAGCACATCGCCCTCGTCGCATCGCAAGAAGCCTACAAGTCGCATCCAGTCGCCGCGCTGTGAGCTCTTCATAAATATCCCATTTATTAACTAATTTGTAATTGATATACTCCTCATAGTTTCCCGTCTGAGCGGGCGCCAAGGCTCGCCGGAGTCCATGGCGAACAGCTACCATGGCAACAGCTGCAACAACAGCATCAGCAGCGACAACGGCATCTCGAGCCACCACTCGCTGCAGATGAGCACCTCGCTGATAGAGAACATCCGCAATGAGGGCGACAACTACTCGCTGGCCAGCCTGTCCGGCATGTCCAGCAGCGTGACCACCAAGACGTACAACTCGACGGAGTCAACGCCTCGCAACATAACGCCGAATCCCTACAATGGTAGTACGCCTCGCACTCCCAATCTTGTCCAGCCCTAATTGCTGCTCCTCTCCCATTGCATTGCAGAGCAACCGTATGTGGGTCAAACGCCTGTCGGCGGGCCATTGGCTGCTGCCTCTAAAATGGTGCCTGTGCCGGAGACCCTGATGAGTCCCGATGTCTGTCCCGCCGTCGTTGCTCAACGAGCCACAGTGACAGCGCTCAACGCGCAGCTGCACAAAAGCAAAGGCAACAAGAACAAAGGTAGCCGAGTCTAGCTCTCTGTCTCTCCTCAATTCGAATGTTTATTCAAATTTATATTTCAACATGTACTCAACGTCAGACAACAAACTAAATTTGCCGCGCGTGCGCAGTCCACAACAGCGACGCATGCAGAGCCCCACAAGCAGTCCACGCAAGACGGAACGACTACAGCAGCAGCAGCACCAGCAGCAGCAGCAGCAACTGAATTCGTCTTCAATCAGCACAACAGACGCCGGCGGCTTCAGCACCGATGAGGATGGCGAGCTCATCAACGTGGAAAAGCTAAGGACCATACGCAAAATGGCAGCTGAGCGGGCGCAGCAGCAACAGCAGCTGGACAACAACTTGAACTGCGCCGATCGCCTGATAGAGCACGTGACTGAGTCCTCCGCTGTGACCATACAGAAGATGTGGCGGGGCTACCACACGCGCAAGAAAACCAAGGACATTGCCGAGAAGCTGCACAAACAGCGCACGCACGAATACATAGAGTAGGCATCGATATATCTACTCCATATATAAATATACATACTACATTCTCTCTCTTTCCCTGTGTCCATAGCAAACTCAACAAGGACATGCTAATGACCAAGGTGCAGCTGCAGAACGAGCGCAAGATACAACAGCTGCAAATGCAGGCCATCAATGCGCTGTGGAAGAAGGTGTCCACCATGCAGGTGGACCCGAAGGCTGGCGGCGAGCACTGCACGAATTCGGAGGATGCGAGCAGCAGCAACAACAGCAGCAGCAATCAGTCGCATGTGTGCCTCGATCAGAACTCGGCGGCTGTTGTCAACGATTTGGCTAAGCGTTGCACAATGCTTACCGATCAGGTGCAACAGCTGCAGAGCTCGATCGGCACCATTGTCAATTGCCTGACCATGGTCTGCAATTTGCCGCAGGACGCGCTGAAGAAGCACGTCAGCAACAGAAGCAACTGCTCCGACAGCGAGGACATCGAATATAACAGCTTTGAGCCACGTGATACGAGCTCCACGCAAACGGATTTGATTGCTGTGCACACGCCGCAGTTCGAGGATCTCAGCAATTTCCCGTTTACCAAGCCCCGGCCATCGACATTGGCGCTGGAGTCCAAGCATGATGCAGCGCAGCCGCAGCCGCAGTCGCAACCGCAGCAGCAGCAGCAGCATCAGCCGCCGACAAAGCCGGAAGAGACTGAGGACGATGAACAGAAGGAGAACGTTGAAATTTGTGATGCACAGGAGTAGGAGGAGTTGGAGTTGGAGTTGGAGCGCTGGAGAGCAACCCACTTCGCACGCTTTATAGGGCACAGAGATCTCTAGCTTTTTAGCTTTTTGCAAGCATCGCAGTGGACGCAGCCGCAGCAAACGTAACAACAATTAAAGCAAACCATTTATGTATATTATTTTATTTTGTTATTATTTTGTTCGGCCTATGTACGTGCGTATAGTAAACTAATTTATTTGCTTACTAGTTTCTTTAATTTATTTTATACTTTTTTTTTACGTTCATACACAGTGAACGCTTATTATCATACATATATTTTGTTACTATTTTTCTTATTCACTGTTTTTTGGATCTGTTATGTGCGTACATAATTTAATTTGTTGTTACAACAATTGCGAGAGGAAAATAATTCGTTATAAAATATACATTAGCTAAACTTTTTGTAATGCACAATCAAATGCATAATCCAAATTCATTCTTCAGTCTTCGGCGCTGCTCTCCTCCGTATCCGTTTCATCCTCCTCGTCATCATCCATATTCACGGGTCGATTTGTGTTGGGCGGCAGCGAGTCATCGCTATCGGAACCAGAAGCGCCGGAATGTTCGGCTTTGCTGCTTGGCGTCGTCGGCTTCTTGGCAAAGCGTTCCGGCCATATGCCAGCCTTTGTGTACTCCTTGATGTGCTCGGGAGTTAGGATTTTGCTTATTTCCGCCTTTACTTTGTCGCCCTCCTCGATGGGTTCGACCAATATGTAATCGCCGCGCTTTACCCACACATTCTTGCGAAATTTGTTGGGCATGGAGACTGCAAGGAATATCATCGATAATAGCATCAAAGAGTACGTCTAGATATGGTTAGTCCTGATCTCACCCAGAAAATTCTCAGCTGTCGCCGCCTCCACCTCGTGCAGATTGTTGCCTCGGCTGCTGACAACACGGACGATCTGCTGCTGTTCCGTGGGCAGAGAGTAGTCATCCTCCATCATCTCCTTGAGGACATGTTTGCGCCGCGTTGTGTTTGGATGTGACATGCTTGAAATATAATTGAGTTCCTTCTTCTACGGAGCGCCAGATTTTTGTTTACTCAATTTGGTTGAACGTTAAAATGTGTTGGCGATGGTGGTGGTGGTCGCCCGATAGCTCCAATTTAGATAACTTAGCTGCTGTTATTGTTGACTCCATGTGCACCGGCTGTGGCGGCCGGCGATAACTTCAATTTAGATAACTATGCAAACTGTTATCGTTTTAGCGCTTCTGTGTTGCAAAATTGCTTATAATTTGGCGCCAGTATTTTTGGTATTTTCATATTGCGTGTCAAATTTAAAATTGAATAAGTTGTTGGGTAGTTTTGAATGGTGCGAGGAGTTTTCTGATTTGTTTATTGTTAAGCTTATACGAAATGTACGGCTAATTTTGGACTAACAACTAGTTTTTGCTGCGTCTCACGCGAGCTTTGCACGAAGTGCGATCCCTAGTGGAGCTATCGCGGCGGTTTTCCACCGCCAATTGCTTCGGCTTTTTGATACTAAAAATAGACAGAAAAGAGAAAGAAAATAGCCGTTAGCTGCGAATCTCACGCAGAGTCTTGTTGTAATTGACTTACATTTCGTTTCTGAGAATAGTAATTTCTTTTTTCCATATATCCTTAAAATCATTGGTAAAATTCGTCCAATAACCAAAGAACTGGTCGGGCGTGCATTGGGACAAGGTCAGGGTGCAGCCCTTGGGGGAGAAGTGGTAGAAGCGCATGGTTTCCAGAAAGAGTTCCCGGCACTCCTGAATCAGCTGATGGAGCTTGGCAACTGACTTCTCGGCGCTGGCCGTAAACTCCTCCATTTTGGACTTGAAGGGCTCGCGATGTTCACTGGATGCGCTCAGCACCAAAGCCGTAGTCTGTTTACAAGCTGCAAGGAGCAGGAGGAAGAGGAGGAATTAGTTGCCGTAGATATTCCTAGAGTCCGTATTCAACCTACCCGTTAGCTTTCTGTTTAGATCGTTGATCTGCTGCTGCACCTCGTCAAAGTCCAGCTGGGCAGCTCGCTCCACATCCGAGGGCTCGGGTATGGGCAGCGTTATCTCGTGCAGGGTCATCTCCTTGCGTCGCTGAGCAATGTAGGTGCGCACAATGAAGTGCAGGAGGGTCGTGTGCGACTCCTTGGACTTGACATCCTTGAGCTTGCCCAGAATGTCCAGATTGAAGCCATCCGCCTGGCCGCGCTGTCGATTGCCCCCGTTCATATAGTTGCCCAGCGTTAAAATTATGGAAAAGACCAGCTTGAGATCCTCGCTCTCGATCAGCTGCTGCGACAGCTGGGACACCGTCTCCAGCTTGCGCACGAGCAGCGTGACAGACTCCTCAAACTCCGCCTGGAAGACAATGCACGAGATGCGCTCGCTGGCCATGGATATGAGCGATATGTCGCGCAGGAACTGCTCCGGATGATCGAGTGGTATATCGCCGCCATCGGCCTCCCGGATGCGCTGCAGCTCCTCATCCGTGGCGCGCATGAAGCTGATCTGCTGCAGCGTCTCCAGGCTAATCACTGACGTGTCCACATGGTAAATGGCGTGCTCAATCTCGCTGGCGGGCACGTGCAGGCTTCTCGAGAAGATGCCCACATTGCGCGACCGCTTCGGGTCGAGCACCTTGATGGACTTCTCACGCTTCGGCTTCAGCTCCTTGGGCTTGCTGACTGGCGCAATGGCTTGGCGCGAGAAGAGCTCCGTAAACTCGTCTATATTGTCCAGCGGCGTCTCATCAATCTCCGTCCATATCTCCTTGCAGGGTGGAGGAACTGGCGGCAGAGCAGCCGGCACTGGCAAATCCTCCGGCGAGCTAGTGCTGTTATCCGCACTATCCGTCGAATTGGCCACCGACGGAGGACGTGGCACGGGCGGAGCAGAGGTAACGATTCGCGTCCAGTACAGCGGACGCATCGGCTTGGGCGGATTGACGGCGCTCTTGCGCTGAACTGGAAAGGGTTAAAGGGTTAGTTAGAGAGTCCATCTGCTGGCTGAGTATGCTGGAGCACTTACCGCATGTGCGCAGGAACCAATTTCCCTCGGCGGGATCTGGCAGTGGTGCAGGCGCCAGCGACGAGCCCGACTTGGACGTGCTTAGGGGTGGTGGAGGAGGCGGTATACTGCCGGCACTTGGTGCACCTGGTGGTGGTGGTGGCGGCGGACCAGCACTGCCGGGCGGCGGAGGCGGCGGTGGCGGTGGTGCAACGCCACCTGCATTACCAGGCGGAGGAGGAGGCGGCGGAGGTGGCGGAGGCGGCGGCGGTGGTGGTGCAACGGTTGTTGTTGCCTCTGCTGCACCTGTCGCTGCTCCTGCAGAGATTCCCCCACACTTGCACGAGCCCTGGCACAGCAGCTCCTCCTCCGTCTGGCTGCCTGCATCCGCAAAGCTCTTGCTCTCCGTGGGCCTGTTGTACTCGTAGATGGTCGCCTCGCTGGCATTGAGCAGCTCGGTCAGGTTGATGCAGCGCTTGGAGGGTCGGCGCGGCGGCTCATCGACGCTGCTCAGCAGCTCATTGACCACCGCATGCACCTCGGCCAGGGTGGCGCAGTTGAGCAGACGCTTGCGCAGGATCTGCTGCAGCGTCTTCTGGCTGTCCGTTTGCGCCGAGCTGCCCTCGTAGTGCGCCTTCTGCACCGAGGGTGTGCTCGAGAAGGGCCAGGCGGTCACCTTGTCCAGCTTGCCAGGTGTGAGCGGCAGCGAGGTGGTGGGCTGCTCCGTATGCGTCCACTGGTACATCTCGTATGGCTGCACCAAGAGAGAGAGAGAGAGAGAGCGAGATAGAGCAAATAAAAACAAAGCAGAAAACTTGGAATATAAATAAGCGTAGAAAAGCTGGCAAAAAGCAGATCATCTTGCATTAGCCCATTGACTTCTAATTGCAGCTCGAGTGCAATTCTCCCTCTCGCTCTCTCCTTTTCTTTCTCTTTCTCTACTTTTTTCATCTGCCTCTCAAGAGCTTAAAAGCCAGCTACCCCAACACCCAGTCACACACACACACACACACACACACTCACACACATACATTTCAAGTGCTGAAGTGTCTAAAGCTCATCTCTTCAAAATATGTGCACATGTCATTGTGTTGCCACGCCCCTTCTCTGCCTTACGCCCACTTGGGTCTGTTGGGACCACAGGTTGACAGTTATTTTTTTATACCTTTTCAAATAACTAAGCAATGCAGTTCAGTTCGCTCGAGTCGCTTGGACTTGCCTGGCTAGCTGGCGGCCAACTAGCTGGCAAATACTTTATCTTGCTGACAAAATTTGCTGTCAAGAGCTTTAATACTTTCTGTTTTGCAAGCAGCTTTGTCTCAATCTGATTCGTTATACGTTAATAAATATATATATATATATAAATAATATTTTTGGTCAATTTTCTTAAATATATAAAATTATTAATTCTTGATTTTTCATGACGTGCTTTGCAAGCAAAGCAATAAATTTATAAAAATTATAAAAATTTAAAAGCCAAAGCTAGAAATGTGTGAACGAACTATGTTTCGACTATTTAAAAATGTACTTGTATGTAACAAATATTTTGTAGCTATTTGAAAAGTCATGTCATATTAATTGTTATATTTATATTGAGTTCTATCGAGTGAAATATAGTCAAATCTGTTTATTATATTATCTAATATTCAAATGCTGTGAAGGCACATAGATAAAAGACATATACATATAGACGAGATCGGGGTTTTCTGTCCTTCCGTGGTCTAAGTATATTCCATTGAAATTTTTTGAAATATCTAGATATCCAGAAGTAAAAATCTATAAAAATGTCGCCTAAAGATATAGGAACTTCAACGAATTTTCGTCGCATTTCAAACTGCTCTCAATATTTAATTATTTTGTACAATTGCTTTTCTCTTTCATAACTGGGAAAGCGCATTCAAAATTCGTTGTTGCCCCACATCGTTTTGTTATGCATTTGCCTCTGTTTTATTGCTACACTCTTTGCATCTTTTAGCTATTTTGCATTGTCATGCGTGAGATTTTCAGTTGGGTTTTAGCTTGAGATTAGAATTGTAGCCAACAGCGAAGAGAGCTCTGGAGAGCTCTGAAGCAGCGAGCAAAGTTGAACAGGGATAGGGACTGGGATTTGGATTGGGATTGGCAGTGGGCTTAGGTGAGGGGATTGGGGATTGGGCATTGGCTTGAAATGCGACAGCATGCAAATTGTTTGGCACCGCCAAAGTGCAAACACTTGAGCAAATGGCGTCAAGTGCGATAACGTGACCACGGCCCTGAGCCCACAGAGGGCGAGAGGGAGGGAGAGAGAGAGAGAGAGAGAGAGCTTCAGCTGCGGCACTTTGCATGCATGCGTCATCCCAATTGGTTGCCCCATCAGCTCTAAATGATTAGCGGAGATTGTGTGCGACTGAGTGTGTGAGTGTCTGTACGAGTGAGCATGTGTGTGTGTGTGTGTGTGTGCGTGTGTGTGACTGTGAAATGACGCCACATAATTGAATTTCAATTTTTAATTGCATTTCGTGGCATTAAGCCAAGTGTCTGGTGCGACTCGAAGGAGCTGATGCTTTTGCTTACAAATTTAGTTTTTTTTATACACAATTTAAATATTATTTAATATATCTTGGCTTTAGCATAAGAGAGTGAGACAGAGATGGAAAATGTCCGTATATATCTGATGCTTCCAAAGGAGACCTGAAGAAACTATGAGCATGGATAGACGGACAAATTAACAGACGGACGGATCCACAGACAGATGACAGACAAACAAACGGAGGCTGATCGTCAAATATACAATCGATCGAACGAGCAACTATAGATACGATCGGATAGAGATGCGCGGGAGCGGGAAAAACGGACGTACGCCGGTATATACTGACGGATAGACGGGCAGACAGACGGACGACTGAATAGTGGGCAGGTGGAATAAGCAAACAGACAGATGGACAGACCAAAGAACGAGCAGGAGACGGAGAAGGAATAAACGGACGGACGGAAGGATACAGACAGATTTGCGGAGGATCAGACGGACGTAGGGACAGACAAATGAACCAGCAGACAGAGGCAGAGGCGGACGAAGGTCAGACGGACGGATGAGTAATCAGGCAGAGGGGCAGATGGACGTAAAGACAGACAGATGGACGGACATATAGGCATATAAGTATATACTCTCTGACTTTTGCCGCGCCTCCTTCTGCCTACACTTTCCCACAAACAATAAATGCTTCCCTAAATTCCCATTTTCAATGGGCTGCTGGCATGAAAATGCATAAACTTGCATTAAATTGAAAATGCGATGCTTATGCTGAAGTCGCTCGAGCAAAAGCAAAGTCCCAGGCAAATCTCTAAATGAGTTTTCTAATCAGTTATCAACTTGGTTGCTCCCTGAAGCGGAGCAGATCACAGCTAATACCCTGTAATGCAAACTATTTACGTTTGGCTGCGCTTAAAAGTGCCGCCGGGGTAGCTCAAGTTGCCGCTTGCTGCTTGCCTCGTGCCTCGTGCCTCGTGCCACTTGGCGATGCGCCACACAAACACAAAAGAATAATAAACGCCGAACTTGTCACAAAGTAATAAAAACGCACGAAACTTTCAATGAGCTGCAACGGCGAGGGGCAGACTGAGTGAGAGAGAGAGAGAAGGGGAAAAGGGAGTGAGAGAGAGGAAGTTAAACAAAAATCTGGCTTAAGCTGGGAAGCTGTTTCTGGCCTGTTGCCCAAAAACTTGATGACGCGCGCATTGACAACGGACACGCAGGACACCGGACACGCCTCGATATACGCCGGGACACGCCAGGACATGCGGCGCAAGGAAATTTGTGATATCATAATCTATGGAGCTCAAGTATCATCACATAGAAAATCACTTAACGCTGTTGTCCGTCTACCCCCCCCCCCCTCCACGCCCCTCACAGCGTCTGCTTTGAGGGATTTTGAGGTTAAGCTGCTGTGGCTAAAACTTTTTCTTGTTATTGTTGTTTTTTGCTTGTTTTTGGCCTAAACTAATTTTTGGAGCACACGGACGAGTGCTTGATTAGTTGTTAGTATAATTCTCCCTCTCCCTCTCTCTCTCTGTCTGTCTCTCTCTTTCCACTTGACATTTTTTCATTGCAGCACGCTGGGGGCGTGTCCTTTTGGTTAACCAGCAATTAAAGCTTTTGAGCTGTTGCTCTCTTTCCATGCCCAGCGTTGGCCGAAAAAACCAAACGTATTACATAGTCCATTAGTCAGCCGCACGTTTAGCGTGAGGCAAACGCTCAGCTGCAATTGCAGGACACGCCCCTAAAACGCCTCCGCCTGCCCACGCCAAGCCCCGAGGGCAGTCAACTCTTTGGATTTCATAATTCAGCAGGAAAAAAGTTGTTGATTTTTGTTTAGCTGTGCTTAGTGATTAACGCCATACTCTATTTCCAGAGAGAAATTGTTGCTAAACTGTTCTAAAGTTTTAGAGTAATACAGAGATATATAGAAATATATAGATATATGTATATACATATACATAGTTAAGGATTAGTCCACCTCATCTCGTAGAAATGTTTAAAATGTTGCACGAAGCGTTAAGCAATCTGTTATACGAATTGTTATACTGGCTAAACATTAATGCGCATCGTTTGAAATGCTTATATTGAGCTAGTGCTATGGAAAGTGCTATACGAACTGTTATACGAGCTGTTATACAAACTGTTATACTAGTTGCAAGTGATGGTTGGGTTTCCGCTATATCTTAGTCTAACATAATTTATAGATTTTCTACAGTTGCTATAGGCTACTTATGTATCTGTATATATCTAGTTTAAGATTTAAATTCAATATAATATTCTACATATATATAGCTATAAGCTCTCTCCGTATTGCTCCTAAATAGTGTATATAAAAGGCTCGAAGGCTCCGCTGTGCTGCTGGGCAGTTCAAAGACAAGAGAGAGAGATATAGAGTGCGAGAGAGATGGTAGAGGCTGAGAGCTGAAAAGTTGACGGCGAAGTTTTAACAAGTTCTGACACTTGCAGGCTCGTCAGCTGAGAGGTAGGGGCAGAGGCAGGCGCTGGGGCCAGGGCCGAGGCACAGCTGGAGCGACAGGTGAGGGGTAGGTGGGACCATGTTGAGGGTGCAGCAGTAGCAGGAGCAGCAGCTGCTGCTGATGCAGCTGACATGTACAGCTAGGCAAGCAAAGGCTAAAATGAAAGTGCATTGCGATTTGCACTGGCAATGGAATTGCTAATTTCCGGGCAACTTTGCGGCTCATTTTTGCAGTCAAGTTTTAGAGCAAAGAATTTTTAGAATATGCATAAGAGAACAAAGTGGGAAGTGAGAGTGGGGAGTGAGAAAGAGAGAGAGTGTGGGAGAGATGGGAGGCAGCCAGAGAGCAGTTGGCTCAACTTGAGCTGCTGCCTCATAGCTTATCAATAGCTAATGACTTGGACCAACTAAGTTACACAAGCGATGTAGGCGGCATGGGCGTGGGCGTGGCACGGAGGCTGTCTATCTATTTCCGTTAGCACGGCGTGACAACTTCCGTTCGCTGACCAATTTCCCGTTCAGCCAGAGACAGGGAGAGAGAGAGAGAGAGAGAGAGAGAGAGAGCGAGTGAGAGGGGGAGCAATTTGGGTTCATTGAACTTACGCTGAAGCCGGACGGCGCATCCTGCTGCTGCTGCTCATTGGAGATCTGCTTCAAAACGCCCACATATTTGAGATTTTGACAGAACTGCAGCGTCATCGCATTCAGAGATTCCTGGCCCAAAGTGCCCAAGGCAGCGCTGCTCTGCAGCGTTGATATTAACCATTTGATCAGCATTTGACCTGCAACGAAACGAAAGGCAGAGAAGTGTCATTAAATATTTAAGATAATTAAAGGAATCAACTAAGGCTTCAGGTTTTCCTGGATTTTCGTTTAAATAATATTCAAACTACAGATTTCTTATATATGTATTTATCATGTTTTATATATATAAATATTCATATTCATTATAATTGACGTATAAGAAAACAATTATCCTTTGGTTTGCAAACAATATATCAATATGTATATCCAGTATATCAAAATGAACATATTTTATACCAATTTATCCGCTTCTCTAAATACATGAAAAATATATTAAAATAATATTGCTTGAATTTGGCAGCTTCATCCCACAGGTATTCCTAGAACTGTTTTCCTTTACTCATTTCGTATAGGTACATATATATTTTCCATGTAACACAAAATAATTTAATACAATGGACGCTAAACTGATTAAGTTCGAAATTTGTGGGAGTTAAAGACTTGACTCGGTCTATTGTGCGTACTATCAGCGCCAAGGGGTCGGGTCGGGGGCCGACGGCTCCCCATATAAACTTTGCACACAGCTGCGGCTCGAAGCCCCATGTTGAGGCCGAGACACAATGATTTATGCGTGTGTGCGTTAGCAGAAAAAGTCGAAAAATGAAGAGGAAGAAGAGGGAGAGGAAGAGGAAGAGGGTCAGTCTAGAGGAGGGTGTGCGAGTGCGTGGTTGGGCTGGGTTGGGTTGGGTGGTTTGCTTGCAGACGTGTTGGCTACCAAAAATATTAGGCATAAATAAATTTAACTATTGCCCAATGAAATGGCCAAACGAAACACAAATTAATGACCGAATACTCTACATTTGCTTATCACTCATTCAATGCGAATGTGGGACAATTGATAGGAAAGTAAAGAAATTGCAGTAGGTAAATACTTTCAGGTGAGTATGAATATTATTAATTATATACACAGTTAAGAATGAATATTATTATATTATATATACACTTAAGTATGGATATTAGTTTGGCTTTCATTGAAGCTTATGACTGTCAGCCACTTGAAATTATATTGAAGGCTGTACAATCAGCCGATCGATCATATCATTATACTATATAAATATAAAGAAATATTCACTTTTTGAATAGTCTGTGTTATAACAGTCTTTAGGGTAAATAAAACATATCGCATACCAAACTTTAAATATATAAATTTCACAAATGTTCTTTCCACTAATTTGCAAACATTTTCTCTTAGGCTTATCAAGTTTTGAGAGCTATAAAATAATCAAAATGTGCGATTAAATTGATAAGCATATATAAATCATATTTACTTCGAAATGAATCAACACTTGATTTAATTTTGACCCAGAAAAGGACTATGGAATTAATAATAAATAGGTATAACAAATTCCCATTTATACATAGATGATTCCTAACACAAACCTCGCAGCATACAACATACCCTAATTATGTTGTTGAGTGTAGCACAAAAATAAAACTTACGCTGGCAGTAAGCGCGTGTAGCTGAGGAGAGAGCGCTATTAGGAGCGGAAACAGTAGCGGGAACTGGAACTTGAGCTGGCACGTGAACTGGAACTGGTAGGGGCAGAGGCCCCGCCACTGCCAGCTGAGGATAAAGCGCGTGTGGGTCAAACCGAACGCTGACAATGTGAACACTAATGCTAAGCGAACGACTCTGGCGGGCAGCCGGCGCAGCCTTAACGGCGCCTGGCGCCGCTGCCTCTGGCCGATAGAGGGCGACACCAGGTGTCGGCTGGGGCTTAGAGCGTGCGAGCTGCACGCGCTTGCCCGCCATTGACATTAGCTGCAGATAATGGTCGGGCGCTGCCTGGCCAGAGCTGAAAGCTTCTTCCTCATCCGGCTGATGCCACATAATGCCACAATCTGGCACACTAATTGGCACGTGATACTCCGGTGGTGGTGGCGACTCCTGCGGCTGCTGCTGCTCCTCCATTTGTGAAACATGTCTGGCTAGCAGCGGACACCAGACGTTGCTCAAACCCGGCTTGATGCCCGGGCTGCTGGACATGCTGCTGCTAAGAGAGAGGGGGGAACTATTTACAACTGAAGCGCGCTGTTGACTGTCAACTGTTGAGTGCTGAGCTCGCAATTTAGTCATTCACTACTTTGCGCCCGGACAAAATTAAAAGTGTCGACACTTATCAAATATTATCAACAACAAGTTGTGCGAGTCAACGCTCGAGCTTCGGTTTGTTTTCGCTGTTGATAAGCGACAGCTGCTGTGCGGCACCCTTCGCTGCTCTACCTACAATGTATTTCTGTGTCGCTAGACCTGAGGGAATCGTATATAGCGGCTAGGGAAGTGCAGTTGCCGAACGCCCTAGCAAGGTCGCTCGCTTATCAGTCACGGTCTGATAACAACAACTGCAAATTTGGGTCTTTAGTTTCTCTATACCCTGTAGTTTTGAAAAGTGATTGCAATCAAGTATTACAAGAGGTATATACGTCTAGACTACTTCTACTTCAAATCGATTTAAATCGTTTGGCAATTGAGCCACTTTTAATACATATCAAAATCGATATTTATATCGATTGACAAATGAATCTAACATAGCTCATTTCCAGTTACTCCAAGCTGAAAACTTTCTACTACTTCTGATCGACTGATCCACTGACAGCTCAGATCACATACATATCAAACATAGATTCATTTGAAATCGATATCTATCGGTTCACAAGTAACAAATAATTATACAGGATATCTGCCGTGTCTAACCCGTTCTCTTACACTAATATTCTCAATTCTATTAGTAATTCAATCATGTGCCTAAATTTGTGGGTCATGTCTATTATTGATTTGCAATTTCGTCCAGACCTCAACGAAAATGCGTCAGAACTCGTTCATGGAACTGACTCATTCACAAATGAACTCTGGGCCCACGCAAATAAACGAGTGATAATCTAAGAAAACAGGTTTCGATAATGAATTCAATAATATTCAATGATTTGGTCTAATTTTCTGCTTTCAAAATTCGCACAAACTAAAAGAGTTCGAATTAAAAATGCGTTGCAAATCAATTGAAATGGTTTATGATATTTTGACTTTTGATTAATCAGTTAATATTCTCGCCATTTTGAAATGTTTAGCTATTACGTATTGTAACTGATAGTACACTTGATATAACAGTCCAGATACTACGCTAGTCGATTCGAATCAAAAGCCGATGAGAATGGAAGGAAGAGAAAGAGAGAGAGAGCAAGCGATAGAGAGAGAGAGAGAGCTTGCACTAAGCGTAAATGTCAAAGATAAATGAGAAATCAAATCCTTATCAAAATGGCCCAAGACAAATGACGATGATATAGCTAAAAATATATTTGGAACAAGTCGTATGAACGAACAAATTCATTTAATTTACTAACGAGCTAGCAAATTGAAATTATATTTTCATAGTATATAAACAATTTAATATTAGAGTTGTTTCGTTTATATTTTTACATTATTTTATTTTTAATAAATTGTAAAATAAATCATTCAGAAACAAACTACTTATATGAACTAGTTCATTTTGATATTTTTCATTTTGAATATTAATATTTTTTAACGAAATTCTCAAAAGCTGAGACTATTTTTAGGAGCTAGTTTACTACTAATTTCATTTGATTGTTACTAGGAAGAACTATATCAAATTGATCGTTATCTTGAATTATAACAAAGCATTTATCATCAAAAAGAATAATTGCAAACGAAATGCGACTTGATAGAACTAGTTCATTTGATAAATTTGGAATATTCTTTATTTCCCCTTCTACCACATTTGCGATTTTCTCGTGAACTAGTTCCAGGCAAAACAAATTTTACGGCGCAGCTCAAATCAAAAAGCAATAAATCCAACCCCAAAACCGTCATCAAAGCCCTGGAAAAACCGCACACTGATCATTAGGCTCATGTAATCAAAACTGATAAGCGGACGCCAATGATATGCGTGCCGAGACGAGGCAAGTCCGGGAGGGGCGGGGCACAAGGTAGACCTCAGTGGCCAGAGGGTGAAGTAGAGGGCTGTGCCATGGGGTAGATGTGTCGTCGCCAGCGTTTGGCAACTTTTGATGAAACCGCGTAAAGCGTTGGCCAACAAATTTGCATAACTGCTTCGTTCGTCCCGGCCAAGTGGACAGCGAGTGCAGGGGGCGTGCCATGATTGCGGCTGGTAGGGGAGGCGTGACGCTGCACGCATGCATGCGCTGCATTCATCAACGGACAAACGCGTCCACGTCGACGGCGACGGCGACTGCGACGCTGGCGCTAGCGTCGCAATGCGAGCACAGACAGCCCAAACACTTTCGCCCCAAACAACGGACAACAAAGCGCTGAAAATGAAACGTTGCACACAGGAGACCACAAAGCACTGGCAAGAGCAAGAGCAGAGCAACAGCATGCAAAGCAGCAGCACGACTAGCAGATACCCTGGGGTAAATATTCTATATTCCCTGCAGAGCTACACGTAATAAGATGATTCAAAGGTTAAGATACGAAGAAAACATGTTATCGATATATGTATATCGATGTATGTAAAACTGATAGGTATACGATGATTATCGATATATAATATATAAGCTGCCCGACATCGATTTGTGATGTTTATCAATTACATTTTCATTCGATTTTCATGAATTGTGTCATCTTTGACACAAGTTCATCATGACCCACATATATATACAGTATACAGGGTATCCATCCAGTAGTTGCAACCGCATCTCTAGCCCTTCATTCGCTTAAGCCGAAACCAGCCAACTTGAGAGCGCTATATCCGTCTACCAAAATATTGTTTCATTACGCGTTGCCCAAACATTGTTGAGGAGCCACCGGATGCGGATGCGGGTGTGGGTGCGGGTGTGGGTGCGGGTGCGGACGTGGTTGCGGATGCGGTTGCGAATAGCAGTCACTATTCGCTAGTTGCAGCAGCAGGAACAGGAGCAGCGCCAGCGGCAGCTGCTCGTGGTGGCAAACGTGACGTTGCCGGGCATATAAATCAGATTTTTGGGGGCCGCGACAAAAACGACAGCAAAGGATGAATTGATGGCCACTTCAGACAAACTGACAAGCGCGAGGAGCAGCAGCAGGAGTCGCAAGAGGAGCAAGTAGCTGCCAGCTCAAAGATGCGAAGGACAGCAAATTGCGTTGGATTTCAATGCAACGAGAGACGAGAGCCAGAGGCAGCAGCAGCGGCAGAAGCAGCGGCAGAGGCAGCGGCAGAGGCAAAGCCGGAACGCTTTGTTGTTTGTGCAGCGAGGCGTTAAAATGTTTGTTTGCATTAATTTGCGGCAGACGTTGATGCGACTCGTGATGTGGCAAACTGCAGTGGCAAACAGCAGCAGCAGGAGTGGCAGCAGCAGACGGCCAGCAACTTGCAACCAATTAGTGTGCCACACGCGCAATAACAAAAACTGACGCCTAACGGGCCACAAAAATTCCGTTAACTATTTGGGAAAAGGGGGCGCGGCAGACGCCCGTTTGCTGCACGTCCCAGAATGACTCGGAAAATTCGATTTTAAAGCCGCCGCCCAAAAGTATGCAACAAAATCTGAAAATTTTAATAAAATACGCGACAATCGACTGGGTTTGGGGCAATGGCCGGTGGGTGTGGCGGCGGACAAAATGTTATGCCCGTGGGGCCGAACGTAGGCGCGCAGCTCAAGGAATTTACATAGCCGTAAGCTATAAGCGCTGTCAGCCGCAGCCAAGCAGCGAGAACTTACGACCAAAATAAACGTAAATAGAAGTCGAACAAATTCTTGAAATAAATGAAGAGTGGAACAAATTGCCGAGAAGTTGACGAAAATGTGCGGCAAATAGAAAAGTATTTGAAGTGAGTAAAGAAAATGTTTGAAATTTTACAAAAATATCAACAAAATTATGAGATTAACATATTTCATTAGATAAAAATAAATGAATATATAAAATATATAAGTAAATATATACATAAAGATTTAAAAATATTTTTAAGTTTGAATTTATGAATTTATATACTTTCTTATAATTTTTTATCAATTTATATACTACTATTTACTTGATTGTTGATTTTATAAATTATTAAATTTTATTCCGTTATTAATTTTAATTTTTATTGTAAATTTTTAAATATTCGTATATATAAAGAAGTCAATGTTTGATATTATGCAATTCTTATTGATAAATTTAATATTTGTTCACCTTTCTTTTCGTTCAGCTATTTATATATGCATTTACTTTATATTTTCATTGCCATTTCGTTTGATAATGATGCTTATCAATGAATTTATTTATGAATTACTTTTAGTTAGAAAGAGAGAGAGTGAAGAATTTTTGCACATAAAATGCTATTCAAATCTCATTGAGTAAAATGAAAGAAAAAAGCCCTACGCTTATAATGACAATCAAGCAGCGCAGTGTCCATACACCTTCGATAGCTCAGTTGGTAGAGCGGTGGACTGTAGAGAGACATGCAATATGTAGAAATCCATAGGTCGCTGGTTCAAATCCGGCTCGAAGGATGTTGGTAAATTATTTTTTAAATTTTTTAAAATATCAATAAAAAGATTTGCGATAATATTTTTCTATTATTTTGCACAGATTCTCAAATATGAGCTATAAATCTTTTCAATTGCATGGGTATAATGTGCAAACACACAGTTGTTCAAGCAAATGCTTAACAATTCTGTGCAATTACAACACATTCAAATTCAGAAACAATCTGAAATACACAAATTGCGAATAATTTACAAAATTATCCCTTAAGTGGCTTTTAAAGAGCACTTTAAAGTTGAACTGAAAGCAGATAAACATAATTCGCAGCAACGTTCGCCCATAGATGGCGCCAGTAATGGTTTGTTGTTTTTACCGTTTGTTACAATAACTCAACTAATGATTCACTCAAGTGGCGCATTGTCTTCTGATTGGTTAACTGATTTCTGTTTTCCCAAGGGATTGCAGAGTAGAAGTGAGTGAGAGTGAGAGTGAGAGATGGAGAGGGAGTGGGAGTGAGAGGGCAACTAATTGTTAACTTTGGGCTAACAACGAAACGCAATCAAACGTAGCGCAAAAATTTGCCAAGCTCAACGTAAAAGCCAAACAGCAAAGCGCACAAAAATCATCAAAATTTATATACATACAGCTTGGGCTGCGCTTGAGTTGTGCAGAGGGATGAGTGAGTGCGTGGGGGCATGGGTAGAGGGTAGGTAGAGAGGTAGGCAAATGTTTATTTTGCTAGACTTACCTTCGAACTTTTCATATGCAGCGAAGCTTAACTTTTCCGGCACAAAAGACGAACCGCGCCGCGACCCTGCGCCGGCAGCAAGGCTCTGTTCCAGCTGCGCTGCTGTCAGTGTTGTCTCCCTCTCGTCGACAGATGGCGCTGCCATCGCTAACGCTGGCGACTGAGCGCTAGGCGCGCTGCTGCTATTGCAGCTACTGCTCGTCGACGTCGATCTCTCGACCGAGAAGCTGGCCACCTTCTTGAGCACATTGCTCGACAGAAGGGGATTGGTGGGCGTGCCATAGCCAGGCGGAGGCGGCACCAGCGACGCCGCATCAGCATCCAACTGCTTAGCGTCGTCCCCCGGCAGCAGCGCCTCCCCAGCAGCGCTGCTGTCAGTGGGCGAGGCTGAGCGTTGAGCTGAGGCAGGTGTTTGAGATGATTTAAACGAAATTATAACAGTTGACTGCGTTTCCAGCGGAGTGGTCGCTGCCGAAATCGAAATCGAAGTCGGAGTCGGAGTCGGGGTCGAAGTTGGAGTTGGAGCTGGGGTCGGAGTCGATGTAGTTGCTGCAGCTGAAACGAAACGAAACGAAACGGAATGGAAATCAAATGAAACGAACTGAGCCAGGCCGCATTAGCAGCCCAAATTGATGCAGCGAGAGCACAGGAAATGCGCAGAGCTGGAGAAAAGCTATCTATAAGTGATTTATCAATCAAAATAGTCAGGGGAGACAAAAGAAAGGCTAAGAATAATGCAGATTTTTCTACAGCTAAAAGCCGTCCAATCATCTTAAGCTGCTGCCATTGAATGGAACACATGACAATTGGGTCCACTGCAGTTTCACTTAGTGTTTCATTCCAGTGTTCCACTTTAGTGTTACATCTCAGTGTGTTCTTCTAGTGTTACTCTTATATGATTCACTTCACATTCAATCGAATTTTCATTAAGGCAAATTCAGCTTTCATTCACTTTTCCTATTTTGCTCAACTGCAAATATTGAAAAGCTTCCCAGTTAATGTTCAGTAGGCTCCATTAAGAGCAGCCCCTAAAATGCATATAAAAATATCTTCGGTAATCGCTTTACGAGCAAATCGTGAGCAAATTATATAATTTAGGAGGCGCAGCATCCAATTTTTATTATATTTATATTTATATATACAGCAGGAGAGCTGCGTTATTAAATCTCTTGTGCTGTCCATGAGGAGCTCAGTGGACGTCCTAGATGAGTCTTAGGCGTGGCAGTGGCAGTGGCAGTGGCAGTGGCCAAAGCTCGGAGAACACCCAGTGGAGCGCTTATCGCGGCCATCATCATTGACTGTAAGCCCAAGTGGCTGCCACGCCCCCCACCCCAACGGGTGCCCATTGCTCCCACGTGCATCATTTCGTACAACATGATTTAATTAAAATTTAAACTTTATTTTGCTCTCTTTTCTTTTTGCTCTCGCAACAATGGGGAATCGAAAATGGGCGCCCATTTTCCCCGTTTTCCGTGTTTCCCCAGTTTTCCCTGTTTCCGGCCGACATTTTGTAAACAATGAAGACGTGTTTGCAATTTTTAAGTTTTTTACAAATGTTTTTGGCGTGCTGGGTCACAATATACCCAGCCACGCCCTCCGCCCTTCACTCAGCGCCTCCCATCTCTCTGATGGCCGTTCACAGAGTAAAGAGGGCATATTACTTATATGGAATAGTCGACTCATTATAGATGTGGAGTGCGGCAGATATAGTCAAGTGAGAGCGTGTCTGATCAGAATATTAGAAGACTTTCAAGAGGTCCTATAGACGGAGTTAGAACTGGTATCTCAATTTAAATGCAATACTCAGATTTTACATATGTACATATGTATATTCATTGTGCAGTATATAAAACTCCCCCAGTGAAATGAACATGAGTTGGTGAGTTAGGATCTGCTATAAAGGAATCGAAATCCACTAATACTTATATGCCCCTTTCATTTCGCTGTGCGCGAGTATCGTACAGTCAGTCAGGCGCGATTTCCACAATTTTTACTTGTTTTGCTTGGGCTCTGTTTGTTAGCCAAGCGACGGACGCGCAATTAGACGGGCATTAGATGCCAAAAAGGGGAGTGGCACAGTGAGGCTGGGGGATTGGAGTTAAAACTTAAGGGTATGCTGGGGATTTTATATATAAATTTAGCTGGCAATTATATACATATATATGACTGTGTATACATATATATTTAAATGTATTTAAAATATCATGTGCGAGCACAGCACGAGCGCGAGCCTTTGCATAAATGTGCCAATAATTACTTTCGCATACCCTTTTCTGCGGAGACTAACGTGATTTTGTTATCGAGAATGTAACAGAGAAGGAAAATATATGATATATACATATATTGTTGATATATTTATTTTACAATGAAGCCACAGCAAGCGGCATTGCAGGGTATATGGGCTTTGTGAAAACTTTGAAATAGATCTGTTAGAACATCTCTCCTATGAACGCAGCGATCTCGTAATTCACTACAGCTTAACATTTGAAATTTGAATTATACGCCATTCTAACTAATTTACTCATTTTGTATTATAATATATTCCTTATACCATACGCAGTACTGGGTTTTATATAAATACTAAAAGTTTACTTGGAAGATTTCTGTGATGAATACAATGATTTCGTAAGGCATGGATTGTGAAGAGCAAGAATCGTCTTAGAGTGAGTTTCCTGCTTGCTAATTGCTGAAATCATCATACTATAACTCAAGATCATTACAAAGAATTGCCAAAAAATGAGTCTAGTCTTTTTTCAAGATCTTTAAAGTAATTTTGTGATTCTACATTAGATGACTAACAAATCTATTATCTATTAGCTCATTGAAATGTCTAATTGTATGACAATTATTTTTTTTAGTTCCAATGATATCATTAAGTCTTTCAATTGTGGTCTATTTCCATATGTAAATTAAACCAATATTCCATTTCCATAGTCTTTACATTTATATACTTTACTATCTGCATCTAGGCCTAGAGCATACAATTTTCACTATTTCTTTTTCTCCATTTTTTTCGTTTCAATTTTAACTTTATATATTTATATTTCCTTTAAGCGCGTATTTTTATGCGCCTCACAGATCTCATCAGTTGTAAAAAATAACAAAAACAATAGGCTTTTCTAGAACAGGCCGAAAAGTACAAAAAAAAAAGAGGAGGGCAAAGCGACACGAGTTAATTAAAAAACTTGAAACAAATTTTTATTCAAATAGCCGGGAGAGTAAAAATGGGTTGACTTTATTTTCAAGGAGGCGCAATTGAAGCGATCTTATGGAAAAGGAGGAACTAGGGGACGTATCAAAATAAAATAAAAATCAATGCAAACGAAATTAAATTCAATAAAGAAATAACAAATAACAGAATCAAAAGAAGATAGAATTGGAATATATTTAGGAACTCTTTTAAAACTGATGCTCATTAGAAGTAAATACATATTTTTATTTCTTTTCAATTGACATATATTTTTCTATTAATTTATATATCATTTGCAAATTTTCTCTTCTATTTACATACTAAAATAAAAGGGTATTTTTATTACCTGAGCTTGACCTTTCCACTTTAGATTTATATTAAAATACCTGGACCTTTGCTATCTATTTATGTATTCGATCTACTTCTTATATTTCTTTTAATACCTTCCTTTCTCCTTTTCTAACTAAATCTTTTTCCTTTACTTTTTAATTTTATTGTTTTCTTTGGTTTTTTAGTTTTTATTTATTTTTATTTTATTACTTTTTTTTTAAATTTATTTATTTTTTCTCTTTAGTTTTAAGAACTATTTTTAATTATTAATTTATTATGTTAAATATAGTTAATTAAACCTACATTTAATTTATTTTTTTAAGCTTTCTTACTAACACTTTCTTTTCATAGCTTCAATAGTATCACTGACCATAATTGGCTGTGAGACGTGGGCATAGCTGGCCGGACTGGCAAATAAAATACCCCCATCGGGTTGGTGTTACTATTGAAATCATATCCTGTACTTTGTATAGGCTTTTTTAAATTAAAATTGACTCTCGTTTTTGTCAATAGCTTTAAGAAATAAATAAATAAATAAATAAATACTTCATTACTTCTGCATGAACTTTGCCATACAAACACGAAATTTTCATTTATATTTCGGTTCCACCTTTGGGCTTTGAGCTGCTGCTTCTCAAACTTTAAAGTTTGGCAAGCACTCCGCGCAGATGCTTTACCAATGTTTACCAATGGAATTGGCGTCGAGCGGCAGACCAAGAGAAAACAAGCAAAACAAAATTCTACAAAATTTAGAGTGTGAACGACTGAGCAATGCTCTGCTGTTGGGTAAAATTGATATGAACGAGGAAGTGGGATAACTTACTTGAATAAAAAAGAAATAAAATTTGAATAAACTAAAGCATAGTCACTTAAATAATGAAATAATTGCAATTTGTATTCAGTTAATTTTCAAGCAATTCTATTTCGAGCAGTAGCTTCTGGGTAAGACCTTTGCCTGGCAAGCAAGTTGTAGGTAGCTGTTGGTGGTTCGAATCTTGTTGCCGACTGCATATATCTATCAACATATTATATATACGTAACAAAATCAGTCATTAGCTAATTGCAAATGAAAGCTCCATTTAGCTTAGCTAGCTAAAGCTCAGACATTTTTTTTGCATAATAACTCTGCCTGGCATGCAAGAGGTTCTTGGTTCGAATCCTGCTGGAAACTTATATGATTGCCTATTAATTGAGCTATTATTTTTTAAATAAATGGCGAGTAGCTATCAGAGAGTGGCCTAGATGGACAAACGAGTTCCAGTCGAACATATATAATTAGTTAACACTATTATTATTGACGAAGTAATTTGTTATTTGTAAGTGTAAGCTAAAATTAGCTTGTGCAGGATTTTGCGTGCCAGGCGTGAGGCCCCTGGTTCGAATCCTGTTGTGAATATAAATTTGATTTTTATTTATTTATTCTTTGATGGTGCCACTTATTATAAAGTGAAAGCTAATTTCAAGTTCGGAGGCAGTGGCGCCCTGAGAAGCACTCTGCACGGCATGCGAAAGGTTCGCGGTTCAAATGCCGCTGAATGCATAAATAATTATTATTTAAAAAAACTTTTTTTTTTTTTTTTTAATTTGCCCAAATTGAAATTCTAAAAGTTAATATACTCGCATTCCTTACTCAATTTACAGTGTATCGAAAGGGACAAGGCTTTTAGTTATTCTCATTTTCATTTTCAATTTTTTTGCCACTTCGTTGTTATTTTCGGACACAAGGGCCACACACTTGAGCATACACATGGCGCTTCAAGTGCTCCCCAACAACAACAACAACTACAACAACCCGATGAACAGGGCAAACAGGAAGAATCGTGTTTTATGCCGCGCGCTTCGTTTGATTTGCGAGCGGGTGGCCAAGTGGGAATTTGAATAATTCCCGCATATCGCCAAAAGGCACATGCTCTGGTATCAGACACACCCCCCATCCTACCGCCCTACCTTGCGCCCATTCCGGCTAATACGTTTGTAATGGGGAAACCGGAGATGAGGCGACCCTCACGTGACTTTAAATGCCGCCAGCTCTCGGCGCGGAATGTGAATGTGAAATGGGCAAATAAATGCGCGAAGGCCAAATGGGGGACTCACCTGTCGCTGCCACGCCCACATCTGTTAGATTTGTGGGCGTCGAGGCTGGGCTGACGGCGGCCGTGAAACGTGACGACAGATTCTGCAGCTCCACTTTCTTGGCCTTGGCTATGTTGAACAGCTCGCCCCCATTGCCCAAGGGCGAATCGACACGGGGCGTGGAAATCGCAACAGATCCCGCTGCCACGCCCACGGGCATCATATTGGCTTCCGCGAGCGAGCCGGGGGGCGTGGGCGTGGGCGAGGCCGAGCTGCTGCCCAGCACCTGGGCGAGCTTCTTGCCCAGCTGCAATGCCATCCGCTCATCCGGCGAACTCTCCGGCGTAATCAACAGCTCCGTATGCAACAGCCCCGCTTCGAGCGCCTGCTCCGGATCTGGCTCCGATTCATGGGCGATGCTCAGGTACGTGATGCGACTCAAGCTCAAGCCGGCGATCTTATCAGCGCGACAACGACGCTTCAGCTCTATTAACTCCTTATTGTTGAGATCTAAAATAGGTAAATCGAATCTGTTAGTAAATGTATATATGGTTATTATCAAATAACATAGAAGTAATTTTTAATGAGATACAATTCAATTTTGTTCCAATATGAAGAGAATACAATTAAGGCAGTTCCAATTTGAATCCCTATAAGATTCTTGTAAGCAGATATAATCTAATTCGATTATTCAATTAGTAGTTGATTCGTCGATTGTCTCATACGAACTGCTTATAAGAATACTTTTGGAATATCGAATAAGACTAAGGATCATTAGATTTACATACATACATACATATGTATATGGTCAGTTACAATAAGAAAACAATTTAAACTCAATTAGAATCACAATTCGTAGAACTAAAGACAATCCAATTAAAAGTCTTATTAGTAACTGTTGATCACTTCACAACCATTCTAACAAGACTGATTCTCTTAGCAGGCATGCGCAAGTCAAATAAGAATTAAGACTCATGTATGCTTAGTTACCAAAGAGCGAGTCAGAATCATTGCTGGAAGATGAAGAAGTAGAAGCAGATGTAGAAGAAGTCATGGAAAGGGAGTGCAGACGCTGTCGCTGCTGCTGCTGCGCCGCTGACTGTGACTGTGACTGTGACGCTGAATGCTCTGCTGGCTGCGTCAATGTGTTGGTCGATGCATAGCAGCAATCGTCGCTGCTGCAGTTGTGAAACTCTGTGGAGTCGCTGTTGTAGTCCAGGCTGACGACGTCATCTGGCAGCACAGAAGAAGAAGCAAAAGAGAGATAGAGAGAGAGAGAGATGAGCTAAGTGCTCAAAAATATTTCAATTGAAATAGCAAAGAAATTAATTTATATATATGTATGTATATAGAAAAAAGTGCCGTTGATTTATGGCTTGCGGCTCATTGAGAAACCCGCGACATGTGTAAAATATAACAAAAATAAATAAAAGTAAATTGAAACAAGGCGCCACTGGAAGGCGTCACAAGAGAGACTGAAAGAGCGGGTGAGATTGAGAGAGCGGCGAGTGCGTGCTCTCATTGGAATAGGCCAAACAAAACGTAAACTGTAAACCATAACGCAAAAAGATTTATGAAAATCCATATGGAAAATGAACTCAAACGCGAAAGGTTACACATAATGACAAATGAGCAGAAAGAAAAACCAAAAAAGAATGGGAAAAGTAAAAAGTAAAGCAAACAAAAACAAAACAAAAGCGAGGGGCACAGCTCGAAAACTGGTTTTTGGTTATGGCTGAGCAGGCGGAGGGGCGGTTGGAGGTAGGGAAGTTTCGGGAATGGCAACGGGAATGCCAAAAGACGGCGTCACTTTTCTTTCATTTCATTTCATTTGTGTTTTTATTGTTGTTGTTGCCAGAAATTTGTTGTTTGATTTGTTAAGCAAAACAAAGACATACAAAAGCAGCAACGGTAAACCATAAACTGTTTCATTTATCACTCACTCTTCTCGATTTTTGGCCTTCGCCCTTTCGCGTTCACTTTCGCGTTCGAGTATCAATTTTCGTTTGTTATTGCAAAATAAAACACTTTACGCGTCGATTCTAACACAACTTTTCACTTTTCATACACACATTTTTCCAATTAGCCGCGGCGACAACAACAGCGGCGACGACGTTGCTGACTTCGACTCGAACGATCTGCGCGGCAGCAAGTGCAAAGCGTTACTAACAACAACAAGAGCAACTGGTTTCTAGGGGCCAGCACATGTGAGCGTAGCCTGGAAGTCGAAGCCGAGCTGACGCGTGAGAGCGTGTAAAGCGTGAGCGAGTGAGACCGAACGAGCGGTTGAGCGCGCTAGCGTGAGAGCGATTTCGGGGGCTTGTTGTTGGCGGCTTAAAGCTGTAATTTAAACGGTGCACGAAATGAACAAAAGACTTCAAAGGCAAACAAAAGCAACTGGATTCAATACAAGAAAAAAGATACATACATATGTATATGAATCAATGAGTTGTGCGAAGTGTTATAATCTGTTATAATTTAAATAAGCAGGAAGCGCTGTTTGTATTGAATTGGAACAGGAGAGCCGTGAGAGGGAAACGAGCTTACATTGGAGTCAAGCTCGTATTGTGAGCTGGTTCGTTTCTCTTTACTGAAAAGAACCAGTGAATGAAGAGCTTTAGTTTAAATCTGATTGTTGATAATGAACGATGCTAATCTAGTTACCTTACAAAAAAGTAATACATGCAAAGCAAAACTGATCAGCGTTGCATACTTTTTGACATCTGTTTCGAATTTTCATTGAGAATCTTACAATTATTTGGTAATTGCCTAGTTTTAGGGGGCTTACGAAAATGTAGAACTTTTGAGTGCCATCTGGAAAGCAAATTATTATATATTGATTATATTTACTTCAAAATGTATTGACCTTGACATTGGTATCATCATTATCTTTTGCATTAGTACTCGCATTGGAATTAATTTATTAACAAAACATTAACAGAGATTATCTTGTGCATTGACAGAAGTATCAGCATTAGCACGAGCTCGACCATTAATGATCATTGTCATTGTCATCATTCAAGTATGAATTATAATAATTCATAAATATATATATTCATCAAAAGCACTATCTCTACTAACATTATCATAATCTTTGCTAGGCTCATCATCATGCCCGTTTTCATTAAGCTTATCATTATTATCATCTTGATAATCACCATCTTTGCAAATTATTCATATGCCAAAAATAACTTTCGCAAATTTCTATCAAAATGGCGCCCAGAAACTTTCCGTAGGAGGAAAACCCTAGCGAAATTGTTGTCTGAAATTAAATTCCATAGCACACACACACAAATAATTATTGTTAACAACATTAAGCCGTTGTTAAAACTCCGCAACGAGCTGGCTGAGTGAGACGCATACAGAGAGGAAGAGGGAGAGAGAGATAGAGCATGGAGTTTACAAGGAAAACTATTAAAACTAATTGCCATAAATATTAGCGGCCCGCCGCCACGTGCCAGGCCCAACTTTTTATACACAACATAATGTGTGCGTGCATTAGTGTGTGTGTGTTGGTGTGTGTATAGGCTCTTAATTGAGCACGTCGCCAGCTGTTGTTGTTGTTGTTGTTGTTTTGGTTGCAGTTGGCGCCAAAAACTAAGCCACAGTGAACTGAACGCATTTTGACCCTCCTCTCGCCACCTCCCTCTCCCCGCTCACAACTTCCCTAGACCCCACCACCCCCCTCTCTCACTTCTCAGCTGCTTTTTATATATTTTCGCAAATGGAGGCTTGCTCTGCCGAGTTTCGCTTGGGGCCGCATATGAATTATGAATTTATGCATTGAAAGAGGCTCCCGAAAAATGCGAAGAAGAAGAAGCAGCAGCAGCAAAACGAGGCGAATTTTTGTTGTGTGTATGTGAAATGAATGCGGAACAGGGGGAGGGGTGCGGCAGGCGGTTCTCTGTCTGAGTGGGCGTGCCAGCTCAGCTATCTCACGCTATAAAGAGAATTTTTGATAGCCGTTCGCTATCTACTCTCCCCCCACATTCACTGTCACCCTCTCTCTCTCTCTCTCTCTCTCCCTCTCACTCTCTCAGTGAATCGCGCCTTGGCACGTTTAGAATTTTTCGTTGATTTGATTTTGGACTTTGGAGTCGCTGCAATGGCAGCCATGCAGCCGCCTTTTCAATTGCTTTTTGATATAGAGCCCCTAACAGCCTGCCAAGCCATCCTCCTCCCAATCCCCATCCCCATCCCCCACTCGACAGCCTTTCGAAATTCCCGCGATCTGGCAGCCTTTCTCTCCAGCTGAAAACGCGACTCTTTGTAAACAGCCAAAAGCAGCGCCACAGAATGCTCGACGAGCGCTTTGGGCATCAATTTCTATGCCCTATAATGTGAGCTTGAGTGGCTAGGGCAAGTGTTTTGTAACAGTGCAGTTGCTGGCAATGCGCCCCAAGAAAACATTTTCCTAATGATTTTCTTTTATTAACGAAGAGAAGCCTTCTTTATGTGCTTTGATTACATTCAGATAGATTGAAAGAAGAAATAAAAACAAATTAATTTTATAAAGAATATAAGAAGTGAAGGGGAGAGAGGGGAAGAGACAATTCTCTAAAGGGGAAGATTTACATATTATTGCTGATTTGTTGAAAATGTCGACAAATTATATTTTTTTAAATCTCAAAAAAATTTAAAGAAATTCCAAAGTAATTATTAATTCATAGATATATTTTAATAACAATTTCAAGCTAAAATTCAAAATATTTTGAAGAATTATGTTTTGATGATTTTTTCAGGATTCCCAAAATGTTTTCTTATAAATAGTGAAAATGAATTTCTCTGGTAAAATTAATCTCAAACTTTGAGCTCGTCAAAACTAGATTTGAGCTAAAGGGAATTTCAATTGAATTTAATGCAATGGAACCCTCACCCATTAAGAGCATTAGAGCTTCGACTCGATAAGGATACTTCGCTTATATTTCAATTTGTTTGTGACTCGTCGAAGGATGCGAGGCTTTAGAACAGCTTGCAGCTTCTGCATCTTCTTCTGCGACTTCTCTTTTTAAGTCAGCGAGTTTTTATTTTTGTTTTTTGTTCCGCTCTTGTTCTTAATAGACAGAGTCGACTTTTTGAAGTGGGTCGCTGCACTGACTGTGTGAGAGCGACAACGAGAGGGACAAAGAGAGAGAGAGAGGGAGAGCGAGGGTCATGTGTGTGAGTTATGATTGAGAACGTGGCCCGCTTTGTAGTGCAGAGTCAAAAGTCATGCTCATATATTTTGCACTTACTTTCACATATACATTTATGTACATATATACATATATGGTATATATGTGTGTGCGTGTGTTTTTTAAAGTCAGCATCTCTTAAAGATTTCACATGAATAACTAAAATCTATAAATTTTTGATTTCACTTTGGCTGCTGGGAGAACAGACGCAAGTGAAGATATTATTTGTGCCAGCCAAAATGCCAATAAGTTACGAGTGCCAACAGGCTGTAGGGAACTCAAAAAGTTACTCAAGAGAGGCAGAGCGTGTGTGTGTGTGCGAGCGAGAGGTCAGATATGTGTATATTCAAGTACTGTAAGCCATGGCAGAAACAAACAACGGCAGCGGAAAAGTAAAGCTCAGAGAAATTTCTAACAGTCAAGAGAGCTGGCGAAACAACAAAAGCGGATTGCCAGCTGGCGGGATTTTCGGGGAGTAGAGGGCGGGATATATCTGGTATGAACAAAACAAGAAAAAAACGAGAAGGGTGCAGAAAATTTCATAATACTTCAATGAAAAGTTTTGGGCCTTGTTCTTCGTTCGTTTTTTCTATTTTCGAAAAAACTTGCACGAAAATTCTTATTTAAACTACGCTTAAATTGCAATAAGTCGACGGGTTGAGAACGTGAAAGGGACGGAAATAGTATGTGGAACGGAGAAAGAGAGTGAGGAGAGACATAGCGCGATTTATAGAAAAGTGCACAGCGAACTGTGTAATAGAACAAAAGTCGAAAAAATTTAAAACTAAAAATGACAATGACAATGACAATGACAATGACAATGACAATGACAATGACAATGACAATGACAATGACAATGACAATGACAATGACAATGACAATGACAATGACAATGACAATGACAATGACAATGACAATGACAATGACAATGACAATGACAATGACAATGACAATGACAATGACAATGACAATGACAATGACAATGACAATGACAATGACAATGACAATGACAATGACAATGACAATGACAATGACAATGACAATGACAATGACAATGACAATGACAATGACAATGACAATGACAATGACAATGACAATGACAATGACAATGACAATGACAATGATTTTATTAATGATTTTATCAATGAATATAATATAAGACCCATTATTCATGAATAACTGTATCAGCTAATAAGTAAAAATCAGTTTGTATAACAGTAGAATTTTTTATACTGTAGCATAGCTTAAAGGCAAGCTGTTATACGCTAGTCAGCCTTAGGTGCGGGTATAAGAACAGTCTTGATTTGCCTGGATTGGCAATTGAAATAGTCGCTCAAAAATAAAGCAAAAATTGAAATAAAATTTGCGGGCAAACTGAATTCGAGCAACGACATAAAATAGAGGAAGAGGAGCAAAAGAAGAAGAAGGAGTCGAGTAATAACAATAAAAAGCAAAAACAAAAAAACAAAAACAACAAACTGAAAAAAATCTGAACAAATATTGTTGGTGAACTTTGAAATTGACTTACGAAAATCCATTTGTTCGGCACTGGCATTCAATTGTCCGTGGCCCACATCCGGCGGAGTCCAGTCCGTTAGCGGCGAGGCGGGCAGCGATGCGGGCGACACCGGCGGAGTGGCCTGCAGGAATACATCCCGTTTCTGCTTGACAAAACGGCTAAAAACTCGCGCCTGCTGATGGCTGCTGTTGCTGCTGCTGCGTCTGTCCTCCAGCGCCGCCAGAGGTGGCATGCAGCCGGGTCCGTGGCGTCCGCCCGCCGCCAGCCGTAGCAAGCTGCCCGTTGCCTGCGGCGAGCTGCCGCTGCCTGCTGCGCGATTCTGGCCATGTGCATTGCCCATTGGAGCTGGCTCTAAAAGATTGGGTTGACTCTGACTCGAAGTAGCACTTGGCGGACACAACTGCAAAAAGAGAGAGAGAGAGAGACAGAGAGGGAGAGTGAGCAAGGAAGAGAAGTTTTGCAAAAATCAATTAAAAAAGTTTTCAATCAGCCGCATTGTTTGGGTTGATTTTCTACTTTTTCCTTTATTTTTTTTTTTTCTTTTTTGGCTGTTGCTACAAAAACTTTTCTGCTGCAGAAATATGAAATGAATTAGTTCAGGTAAGGCAAAAGTTCATATATATATGACTACTTTTTGGCTGGCGGCCACCGCAGCGTCGCTGCTGTGGCAACTTGCAGCACGCAGCTCGGAACTTGCAACAAGCTGCAAATTGAACTTTTACTTTTAACAACTGTGGCGTCCTTTGCAGCAACGACTCCTCAATAATGATCATTAAACAACAATCGAATGCTCATTCGTAAATGGCCAAAGCCAAAGCGACAAATTTTGAAGCTTTTCAGTTTTCAGTTTTCCGTTTTCAGTTTTGTTTGAGCACATTTCAAGGGCTTCCGCCATAATGAACGTTGAACCTAATAGAAATTTTTTCGAAATGCATTTTAGAAATTGAAAATTGAAAAGCTCTTAAAGCCATAAGAAATGTATGGAACATATGTATATTAAATGAAATAGTTGCTTAGTAAAGCTTCAGATAAAGTAGAAAATGCATATTGTATTTATTTTTTGTTAGAAATTCCATCATCAAAAAAATAACTTTAACTGGAAATATAGTAGTATTGAAATGAAACATCATGAAGTCAATAGAATTTTTATCATCCAACATAATAAAAAATACTATTAATCATATTAAGGGAAGGCGTTCATTGAACTGAAATATATGTACGTATACATATAGATATACAATATACATATACATATACATATACATATACATATACACATATACATAGATACAAAAAAGAAATCAGTTTAAAAATATCTTTCCCATAATTTATCGGTAGCAGATAAGACTCTAAACTTTTTGTTTATGAACAACATTAACAAAACTTTTCTGCAATAAAGCAAAAAAAAATATAAAAATAAAAATAAAAAAATAAATAAAATAAAATAAAATAAATAAATAAATAAATAAAATAAGTAAATAAAAGAAATGATAATTAAAGAATATATATTCACTTTTGTATATTTTTATACCCTGAACCCATTGAAAATGGGAAATCAGGGTATAATGGTTTTGTTAAAAGTATGTAACAGGGAGAAGGAGGCGTGGCAGACCCAACAAAGTATATATATTCTTGATCAGGGCGACGAACTGAGTCTATTTAGCCCTGTCCGTCTGTCTGTCCGTCCGTCCGTCCGTCCGTCCGTCCGTATGTATGAACGCGTCGATTTCAGAAGATATAGAAGCTAGAGACTTCAACTTTTTTTTAAAATGACCGTTAATACAGCGCGCATATCGAGTTTATCACCAAAAATCGATAACTCGTCCCATTATTTTTTTATCGATCAAAAACCTTATCGAAATGCAGTTATAAAATTATATCTCCTACATCTTTAGAGCTAGAGTATCCAAATTTTAAATGTAGATTGATATGTACGTTATAGAATTTCGATTTTTGTTCAATTTCACCCCCCACCCCTATATCCACCCCCTTACCCTCATCTCTGTAAAAGGCGTATTTCAAATACTAGAGACTTGAGCTTTGGCAAATATACGCATAGTAATGATAAAACCACAATCTAAAAGTTTCATGAAGAACGTACGTCCAGAAAAAAAGTTATTAAACAATTAAGTTCCCATAGTAAGCCCACACTGCAGCCCATGCGTGCGCGCCTATGTATGGCTATGTATGTGTGTGTTTGTGTAAGCAGAGACACCCTAAAAATTATTGAAATGGCTGTTGCTTGAAGGGTTCAGGGGATCTCGTAGTCGAGCAGTCTCGACTAGAGCTTTCTTACTTGTTTTTTTTAGTAATATCAAAAAATAAAGAATAAGATATTGGTGCAAACTAATAATAATAACGAATGCCTTTTACAAAAGTATGTATAAAAGTTAACCTAATATATAGATTAATTAGACTTGGGATTGTATCCTAATGAAACAACAATAAAAACACATTTGTGAAATGTAACTCAAGTATTCGCCAATAAAATTTCTACTAATTGAAGCTAATTTTTAAAGAACACGTTTCACGTTCTTCTTAGAAGTATTCACTATGCTTCTGTTTCTCTCGCTCGCTCTCGCTTTTTTGCACGGCGTCAACATAAATCACAATAATAAAACAAATTAGCAACAATATTTTTTATCGCCCAAGTATATATATATTTTTTTCATACTAATTGAAATACTTGGGCAGGGCGGCATAGGGCGTGGCATGGCGCGGCGTCTGTTCAAAAATTTTGTAGCTTAAAATTAATTGTTGGCCATAAATTTGTTTTTGTTGGTTGTCCTGGACACGGCAACAAAAATGGACGGGCGGCAAGGATCGCCCACAGTGAGTCACGCGCGCTGCATAATGAGAGGCATATTTGTGTATATATGTGTGTGTGAGTGTGTTCTTTGCCTAAATCAGTTTTCAATTATAACAAAAGAGTGAGAGAGCGGGAGGGAGGACGGAAGAGAGTGAGAAATAATGACGCAAACACTTGAGCTAAATTGTGTCAAAAGCGCAATTCAGTGCAATTTGCTGTAACGAAAGCGACAGTGAAAGCACACACTCACACTCATTCATACACACACACGTCTCTCTCTAACATTCACTCACTCACACACAAACATAAGCTGGCTGTTACAAACCTCAGTCGCACTTCCGCTGCAATTTATACAAATCTGTTTCTCTGTTTCGCCTTCTTATTGCTCCTTCTCTCTTAATTGCTTTTGTTATTGTTATAGTCGTTGTTGCGTTTTGCTTTGTGCTAATGCGGCAAGTTCGTGACAGCCTCAATTTCCGCTCTCACGCGCACTTTCTCACTCTCTCACACACTCACTCATTGCCACAACGCCTTGCTTAAATGCATAGAGCTTTGATTTGATTTCTGTTTATCACGACGCGTTTTTCTCTACAGTTGCGTTTTCGCATTGCAAAACACCAGGAAATTGTTTAATAAATTTGCAACAAAATGCGGCACACAAGAGAAATTAAAACCGAATTGCAACTGCAACCGCTGCAGCTGTCAGAAACGTGGCGTTTGTGTCAAATGCATCACGTAAACAACACGAAGCGCGCCCTCGTTCACTGCGTTACGTTAGCCGAAGCGGCGCAGCGGCAGCCGAAGTCGAAGTTTTCGCCGCCGTCAGCTGCTCTTTGGCCTAGGACAACAAGTAAGGCGATGCGGCGAGCAGCGAATTTGTCCAAGCGGCGAGTGGAAAAATCGATGGCACACTGAGCAGGCAAATCAAGCTGCTGGCAAATCGCCGTGAACGCAGCGAATTGCGAAACGAAAATGCTGAGAGCGCAGCATAACAAGAGAGAGGGAGAGCGTAAGCGATAACAGCTGAGCGTTTGTTATGGAACGTTTGTGCTTAAGCTGTTATAATCTTTAAATGCGCTGTACTTCAAATGTGAAGCAGCAAATATGAAGATGCACTAGAAAACATTATGATTTAAACTTAAAGTTTGCTAACTTATGATTTGATTTTATTAAAAATGCAATTGAAATATTAATATTTTTTTAATATACATGTGATATGCTCAGTGTAGCGCAACTTCTAGTCTATATAGCCCATGCATGCAGCTAATTAGCATTTAGAGCTTTGGACTTCACCTCAGGCTAAGTGTTATACGCTTTAAATGACTCATTGTCCAGTCACAAACCCAAACACAAACACAGTCATAAAAACCATCGCAAACGTTTTTTTATGAGCTCTCCTCAGACCTTAACATAGTCGAACCCAAGTCTTATCAGTAAGGGACGAAGTGATAGGAGAGGGGGGGCTTGGACGAATTGTCAAATGCAAATAGGCACGAAGAGTACATAATATAAAAATAAAATCCCATTTACCCATTGCTTAAGTGATGATAAAATGTTTAAGCACATGGCACAATCATTGTTGCTGCTCTTTGTTTTTTTCTCTCGCGATTCTCTCTTTGTTCTAGTGGTCAGCTTGATTGGAAGGTTTTTTTTTATGTTTATCGAATTGATAAAAATGGGGGAATAAAAAAGTTTGTGAATAACCGACGATTGTAAGCGCTATAAATAAAACGAGGGTCATATGGAAATTATCGGGTGGATTACACTGTCTGTGAATGTGTGAAATATTGTTGGAACGATTGAATGAATTTTAACAATGTTATAAAAAACTGTGATAATTCTATTATATTTACTTGTAAGCTATTAGCTGACTTCTCTCTTAAAGTTTAATATCTTTACTTATTGATTGAATGACTGATAAACAACGTTATACAACACTGTTTTAAAATTTATGAAAATAGTGCAAGGAGCTGTATTGATTGATTGCTTTGTTGATGATCTATGTATGTTATATAACCTTGTTGTAGTTTATAAGACTCCCATTATATTTAAGATAAGAGTTTTTTCTTATCTCTTTATATGCAGAAGTGAAAGTTGTTTTATTGATAAGCAATGTGGTACAATAGTCGTCATATAGATCCGCTGAGCGAATTTAGATAAGTTTTGCGTTGACGTTGAATAGAATATAACAATATATTTAAACAGAAATCAGTTTAAATAAAAAGGAAAAAATTTGATTGATTGATTTATAATGAATTTTTTCACGTATTATAGATGAAGAATAAAATATTGGTTGAGTTGATTGGTGGGCTGGGTTACCTGATTTATTTATTGAAAAAATGTTAAAGTTATTTATTAATTATCTAACTATAGCTTACATAATTAAGTCATTGACTGATTGAGGGAATGATCCAAATTACAGAAGTGGGATACATTTCGAACCTGTTGTTTAAGAATTAGTTATACTATATAGAAAAGTTATAGATTTCATTTACTGTATTGTAAATATTATTCCTAATCGAAACTCTTTGTAGTGTATTTTAGTAGTCTGCTTTACACTCTTCTCTTTTTGCTCTTTAGCGAGTGCTAATTTTTTGGACTCTCCGATTTGGGTCTCAATTTGATAATTGTTTATTTTTTCGCACTTTTTTTTGCGAGAGCCAGAGCTTGTTTGCTCTTTGTGGGTCACGAGTGCGTCAATTGAGTGTATGAAATGTTGTTGTTGTTGTTGTTGCTGCTGCTGTTGTTGGTCGCTTGATAAGCCGTTTATGGCACTGATAAGGCGAGCGACGCGACTCGACTCGAATTGCGGGTGCAGTTTCTTCATTTGATTCTTTTTGGGGGGAACTTTGACGAGTTCATGTGGGATTAGCTCGCGAAGAGGGAGTAGGAGGAGCAGGAGGAGGAGGAGGAGCAGCCAGTTGATGTATATGCGTCTCGTGGCACGTAGCACAGTTGTAAAGTAAAGCGTGTGACTCATTTGAAACGAGGCAGACTAACAAGTGGCTTAATTAGCCAAGCGCCGGGAGATTTTCATATTAATTTGTCTAATGCAAAATGCATGCAAAATCCACACAAAAGTTGAAAGTCATTTAATTAATGTGCAACACGCAGTCAGTTGAGGTAGAGGCATGGCGGAAGATGGAGGGGCAGGGGGTGGCTCTGAAGCCATGTGACACATTGTTTGACAAATTGCAAGACGCACGATAAACTGCCAGCAAAGTTAACAAAATCATCAGAGCTGCAACAGCAGCTGGAGGAGGAGGAGGCGCAGAAGGAGCAGCAGCAGCACATACAAAGTTTAATGCCAGAAGGCAGCTAAAGCTGCTAAGCTCGGCTACAACACGTGCGCGTGCTGCACAGGTGCAACAAAAACCGATAGAGTATTTGAGTGGGCAATAACCGACTAGCAGATGCCACGCAGAGCACGTTGAAAGCGGGGATAAACTTTCGGAATTCTTCGAAACGAAATATAGAGACTTTGTTTTGTTTCTGCCGTATTATTGACTCGTTCATTTATGAATGAAATACGCAAATAATCCAAATTCCATGAGTATATACTCTAGAAATGTTTCCATTTAAAGGTATATTCAAAGTAAAATAGTCTCATTTCTCTATTAACACATTCGGAGGTCTTCGGAGTTTCATTTTGATATACAAACATTCCTAGTTTTCGTAATGCTGCCATTCGCCTTTTGCAATCATTACAGGGTATCATAGGCAACAATGTTTCACACGAGCCTCGCTGTATCCTGCGGGCGTAGCAAGCAAATGCTGTTGCTGCTTTTGCTGCTGCTGCTTTTGCTGCTGTTGCTGCTGTTGATGACAACGCGAAAAACGCGGCCACGGGAGCTGCCAGACGACAACAACAGCAACAACAACAGCAACAACAACAGCAACAACAACATGCAACAACAAACAGGAAACATGGCCAAACAGCTGCTGTAGCATCGTCTACGCTGCTGAATGGCTATCCTTTCCGCCCCCCGCATAGCCCCATCCCTCTTGCTCCACTGCGTCTTCGCCTTCAGCTTCGGGGATATACAATGACAAAGTCAGTTATGGTCAATAAAATGCAATGTGCAAAGCGACAATGACGACAACAGCAACAGCAGCAACAACAACAACTGCAGTAAATACAACAACTAAAACAACAACATCTGCAAAACAGCGCCTCAGCGTGCAGCCAACAGATGGCGCTCGAGTCGCCCGTCGGCCATTACAGCAAACTATTGATGAGCGCGTGAGCGTTTAACGCACCCATAGCTTAACTATCGCATGCAGTTGAGTATGCTAATATAATATATAATATACATATATAAATGATTTTCTTGCATTAAAAGTTTTCTAATGCAGCGTGACTTGACTCTCTATCAGCTATCAGCTCTATCAGCTCTTTCAATCGCCCGCTCAGCCAATAAGTTAGTGGGCAGCACGCGCCCATCTCTAAGCGCTGCGCTTTATAGTTTTACTACATTGGGCGTTATGGGCGTGACCAATGGCTGACTATCCACGCGGTTAATATCGTTAAAACAAACAACGGGCTAGCTGATGCGAGCCGAACGCGCTCCAGGGACTTGCGACAGCTGACGGCCGGCCGTTGGTCGCTGCAGCGATGCTTAGAGCGCTTAAAAGTGGGCGTGGCAAACGCCCAGATACACAGTGAACTTTGCCGTTATGGCGTGTAACGAATAGAGAAAATACAAAATATTGGAGGACAGAGAACGAGAGAGAGAGGGAGATGTGGTTAAGATTTAATACTCTAACTTCCATCAAAAATAGAGAAGTTAGAGAGAGAGAGAGGGAGAGAAAGAAATAGATAGCGAGAAATGAAACGTTCAGAGGGAGAGCAAGATAGACAGAGCGAGAAAGAGAGCGCAAGTGAGAAAGACAGAGAGCAATGGAGCTAGGGAGAGCAACTATGAGATGGAGAGAGAAAGAGGAGTGGGACAGAGAGAGAGAGCGATGTAAACAGAAGGAGAGAGAGACAGAGTTCATCAAATGGGAGTGACAAAGTGAGTTATATCTAGCAATACACAAGGTAGAGGACTTTCTTAAGAAGGTAGAGTCAACATCCTTTCAAAATAATCCTAGATAAAAAGACTAACTGATTTGTCTTATATTTATATATTTTAGATGCAATATTTCATAGTACCTTAGGTACTACTTTGTTTATCAATATCTTATAGATTCAAAGATAGAGTGAAATAAATTGATCAATTAGTTTCAGTAGTCTGTGCAGAAAAGTAGATACGCTCTTTACAGGGTATATGATAATCGTATTGGAATTGTTTGCATTGCAAATGCATTGCCTGCTTTGAGGCGAACGGCACGCATATGCCGAAAAAATACAAAACAAAACGCAAACAAATAAATTCGAAATATAGATGGAAAACGAGAAATGTAAAAACTGAAACTGAAATTGAAACAGAAATGAAACGAAAAAAAAGGAAATAAAGCAGCGAGCAGCTCGCGTTTGCTGGCAATTTGAAATTGTTTTAAATTATGACTGTGGCTGAGCATTTGCGGCATTGCAGCCGCATTTTAGCCCCAATATGCCACCAGCAGCAACTGGTTGGGGCATGCAGCATGCAGCATGTGGCAAGGGGCAAGGGGCAAGAGACATGGGGCCCAGTTTGTGCAAATTATTTGGCCACATGCATTGTAATTTGTATGCAGACTCCCCAAAAAAAGGTTTAAATACCCGCTCGGTCGGTGCGATGGGGCATATCGGGATTGATTACTTCTGAATGCAAAGTGTTGGCATTTTCTATCTCTCTCTTTCTGTCTGTTCCTGTGTTAATCTTTATTCTCTATCTATCTTCGTCTAATATTCAACTATATATGTCGCATTTCTCTTATTAATTCTCTCTCTCTCTCTCTCTCTATCTATCTTTATTTTTGTTCGTCTCTCTCTCTCTCTTTTGTATCCTTGCAACCTCTGTGACTCTTTATTTCTCAATCTCTCTTTTTCGATTTAATTCAGGGTTGAAATTCTTGTTCTCTTTTGCATTTCTTTTTTGATTTTCCCTCCATCTCAATCTCATTCTCACTTCTCACTTCTCACTTCTCACTCCCACTCTCCCTCTGTCTCTGTCTCAGTCTCAGTCTCACTCCTTGAGCATGTATTACATTGTTGGGTACGCCCAGCAGGTGCAAAGATATTAAAGAAAAAAACATTTTTTTTGAAGGACACAATTTTTTCTGTTGTGTGAAAATTAATTAAAACGCGTCGCATTTGTTGGCCAAATTGAGCGAATGCAGAAAACGCGTAAATCAACGGTAAATTTTCGTGCAAATGTGAAGTGTATTTATTGACCATCACACTCACACAGACACAGACGCGCACACACACAGTCAGACTAGCACAGTCGCGCACTCGTACAGTCGATTTGAGTGGTTCACACCGTTCGTCCGTTTGGCAACTTTAATTGCTTTGGTGGTTTGGGCCAAATTAGATTTTGCGGGTTTGTCGCGTCGCTCTACGCCAATTGCCAATCCAGTGTGGGGGCGTGGAGTGGCGGAGGAGGAGCGGTAAGGAGAATAGAGAAGCGAGCAGGGGTGGAGGGGCATTTTCATCTTGGCTCTTCGCGTGCTTAGAAAACTGCATGCAAATACGCGTCTGAAGCTGACGCCTCATCAATTTAAGTTGTCATTGGCGGAAGCAAAAGCCGTGAAGAAGAAGAGAAAGACAGAGAAGTGGGGAAGCGAAGAAAGTAAAGAAGAGAAGGGAGAGAAACTTATCGCTTGGAATGTTAAATGCAGTCGAAATTTCAATTTACTGAATTATTGTTTAACACCAAATGAACTGAGATTTTACTGAAAGTATCTGTATCTGTATCTGTATCTGTATCTGTATCTGTATCTGTATCTGTATCTGTATCTGTATCTGTATCTGTATCTGTATCTGTATCTGTATCTGTATCTGTATCTGTATCTGTATCTGTATCTGTATCTGTATCTGTATCTGTATCTGTATCTGTATCTGTATCTGTATCTGTATCTGTATCTGTATCTGTATCTGTATCTGTATCTGTATCTGTATCTGTATCTGTATCTGTATCTGTATCTGTATCTGTATCTGTATCTGTATCTGTATCTGTATCTGTATCTGTATCTGTATCTGTATCTGTATCTGTATCTGTATCTGTATCTGTATCTGTATCTGTATCTGTATCTGTATCTGTATCTGTATCTGTATCTGTATCTGTATCTGTATCTGTATCTGTATCTGTATCTGTATCTGTATCTGTATCTGTATCTGTATCTGTATCTGTATCTGTATCTGTATCTGTATCTGTATCTGTATCTGTATCTGTATCTGTATCTGTATCTGTATCTGTATCTGTATCTGTATCTGTATCTGTATCTGTATCTGTATCTGTATCTGTATCTGTATCTGTATCTGTATCTGTATCTGTATCTGTATCTGTATCTGTATCTGTATCTGTATCTGTATCTGTATCTGTATCTGTATCTGTATCTGTATCTGTATCTGTATCTGTATCTGTATCTGTATCTGTATCTGTATCTGTATCTGTATCTGTATCTGTATCTGTATCTGTATCTGTATCTGTATCTGTATCTGTATCTGTATCTGTATCTGTATCTGTATCTGTATCTGTATCTGTATCTGTATCTGTATCTGTATCTGTATCTGTATCTGTATCTGTATCTGTATCTGTATCTGTATCTGTATCTGTATCTGTATCTGTATCTGTATCTGTATCTGTATCTGTATCTGTATCTGTATCTGTATCTGTATCTGTATCTGTATCTGTATCTGTATCTGTATCTGTATCTGTATCTGTATCTGTATCTGTATCTGTATCTGTATCTGTATCTGTATCTGTATCTGTATCTGTATCTGTATCTGTATCTGTATCTGTATCTGTATCTGTATCTGTATCTGTATCTGTATCTGTATCTGTATCTGTATCTGTATCTGTATCTGTATCTGTATCTGTATCTGTATCTGTATCTGTATCTGTATCTGTATCTGTATCTGTATCTGTATCTGTATCTGTATCTGTATCTGTATCTGTATCTGTATCTGTATCTGTATCTGTATCTGTATCTGTATCTGTATCTGTATCTGTATCTGTATCTGTATCTGTATCTGTATCTGTATCTGTATCTGTATCTGTATCTGTATCTGTATCTGTATCTGTATCTGTATCTGTATCTGTATCTGTATCTGTATCTGTATCTGTATCTGTATCTGTATCTGTATCTGTATCTGTATCTGTATCTGTATCTGTATCTGTATCTGTATCTGTATCTGTATCTGTATCTGTATCTGTATCTGTATCTGTATCTGTATCTGTATCTGTATCTGTATCTGTATCTGTATCTGTATCTGTATCTGTATCTGTATCTGTATCTGTATCTGTATCTGTATCTGTATCTGTATCTGTATCTGTATCTGTATCTGTATCTGTATCTGTATCTGTATCTGTATCTGTATCTGTATCTGTATCTGTATCTGTATCTGTATCTGTATCTGTATCTGTATCTGTATCTGTATCTGTATCTGTATCTGTATCTGTATCTGTATCTGTATCTGTATCTGTATCTGTATCTGTATCTGTATCTGTATCTGTATCTGTATCTGTATCTGTATCTGTATCTGTATCTGTATCTGTATCTGTATCTGTATCTGTATCTGTATCTGTATCTGTATCTGTATCTGTATCTGTATCTGTATCTGTATCTGTATCTGTATCTGTATCTGTATCTGTATCTGTATCTGTATCTGTATCTGTATCTGTATCTGTATCTGTATCTGTATCTGTATCTGTATCTGTATCTGTATCTGTATCTGTATCTGTATCTGTATCTGTATCTGTATCTGTATCTGTATCTGTATCTGTATCTGTATCTGTATCTGTATCTGTATCTGTATCTGTATCTGTATCTGTATCTGTATCTGTATCTGTATCTGTATCTGTATCTGTATCTGTATCTGTATCTGTATCTGTATCTGTATCTGTATCTGTATCTGTATCTGTATCTGTATCTGTATCTGTATCTGTATCTGTATCTGTATTTGTTTTTTTTTGTTATCCTGAAAGTATTTCACCTTGCCTCGGGCTATTGTCAGTTAAATGGTGTCGCTGTGAATCTGATCCCCACACTTCCTCTTTGCTGTTGCTGTTACGCACCATAAAGTTGATTTACTTGTGTAAAGTTTTCGCAGGTTCCCCACAAATATACCCCGGATTCAGCATAACTTTCCGTCTCTCTATTTGCTTTGCCCTGTCTCTGGCCAGTTGGCCTTCAGCTGCAAATTTGTAAGCCTAATCCTAATACTCTCTAATTACATTGGCGGCGCCCGTCGGGGCCTTGACTGCTGCTAACTGCTAGGCAACTGCCGCTGACCACTTGTTCGTTGCCTACTTTAGGGCTACTTATCACATTTTTGCTGTAGCCCGTGCTAGCTCGAATTGCTTGCTCGAGCTTAGGCCAAAGACACGCCTAATTATTTGCCCGCTGGCCCATTCTGCGCGAGGACTCGGGGATTATTGAACTCTGCACTCACACACACACACACACGCACACACAATGCGATAGTCCAGGACAACTGAAAATGGAGCCACCTACGGGCACAATTAGAGCACGCCAAAGCAGAAAGCTACATATTCTAGAATTTAGAGCAGCTTGTCAACATATCTAAGCGTTCTGCTTATGTGTGTGTGTGTGTGTGTTGGTGTGTGTGTGGGGTTAGCTGAGAGCTTAACGCAGATGTAGTTGGAGAATGTCATTTAAAATTGCAGAGAAAGCTCCAGAAATCGTTGCCTAAGGCATTTATAGTTGGGTAAACATTGCACAGACAGAGATAGAGAAAGAGCGAAGTCTTTGATCTATAAGCTCTAATTTCTCAACTCAGCTTCGATGAGGTCATGTCGGCTACAATTGAAAAATGATGAAAGCGACCTTTGGCCGCTGCTAAAAATAGCTAGCGAAATGTCGAAACTCTGTCTCGCTCTATCTATAGCCACTCCCCCTGCTGTTCTCCTCGTCTTCTTCTTGTTTTTGCTACTTTAGTGGCTTATCAACACACGCAACGTCCTCTGGGACATTTGATTTACTATCGAAAATAGCCTTGACATCAATGCCATTAGAAGGAGCTGGGAGCTGGGAGCTGTGAACTGGCCTTAAACAGCATTGCCCACACATACTCACATATACATACGAACAGTAAATATTTCAATGAAAAACAAGGTATGAGAGCAACGCCCATGCAATAGAAATTTTGACCTTTATCGAATGACAAACACATGACAATCTCTGCTGTCATAACAAAGTCATATCTGTGTGTATATCGTTTGATATAACGATAGATAAATTTAAAATATGTGCTACTTCGAATACCCTGTAAGGCATATGTGACTGGGCATAAGCACTTTATAATGATTACTGAGTTATACGAAAAAATAGACAAAAATCTGGGAATAAAACACTAAATTAAAGGTTAAATAAATATTACAAAAGTTAAATAATAAATAAAAAGAATACTTTTCTAAATACGTTTTAAGTATTAATTCAATTTAGAAATTATTCTAAATATAATTAACTATTATAAAAAAAGAAAATACTAAACAATACATCAATAATTATATAACAAAATAAACTATCTACAATAAACTGTTAGAGAAATAAAATACTAAAATACTCATAAGACAATTTTTGTTTTCAAAATTTTCCATAAAGTAAAAAAATTCCTAAGGATATTATTTTAAATACAATTAATAAGTATGAAAAGAAAATACTAACTAATACAAATATTTAGTTATTATAAATAAAATGAACACTTATTGGAATAAAATACTAAATTAAAATTCTTCAACTTTTCCATGTAATATAATAATTTAGTATTAAAAATAAAATACTAAAAAATATATTAAAAATTGATCTAGTTATTAATCTAAATGAACTTAAATTCAAATTACAATTATTGAAAGATTATACAACATAAAATAAATATAAAGAGACGGAAAAAATACTAAATGAAAAATGTTCTTGTATAAATATGTAAAATTATTCTAAATACAATTGGTTATTACTCAAAGAAAACTACAAATAAAATACCAAAAAATACATTAAAAATAATCTAAAAGTTATCTTTCAATTCAATTATATTAAGCCAAATCAGAATCTCATATGAATACCGATTGCCGGGATAGGCTCAAAGCATCTCCTAAACAAACACATTCACGGAAAGAGAGAGAGGGGAAGAAGAGACAGAGAGAGAGAGAGAGTGAGAGAGAGAGAACCGCAACTCAACTAGAGCGCATTTGCTTGTTGTTGTTTTTATACCCTGAACCCATTGAAAATGGGAAATCAGGGTATAATGGTTTTGTTAAAAGTATGTAACAGGGAGAAGGAGGCGTGGCAGACCCCATAAAATATATATATTCTTGATCAGGGCGACGAACTGAGTCGATTTAGCCCTGTCCGTCTGTCTGTCCGTCCGTCCGTCCGTCCGTCCGTCCGTCCGTCCGTCCGTCCGTCCGTCCGTCCGTATGTATGAACGCGTCGATTTCAGAAGATATAAGAGCTAGAGACTTGAACTTTTTTTTAAAATGACCGTATATACAGCGCGCATATCGAGTTTATCACTAAAAATCGATAACTCATCCCGTTATTTTTTTATCGATCAAAAACCTTATCGAAATGCAGTTATAAGATTATATCTCCTACATCTTTAGAGCTAGAGTATCCAAATTTTAAATGTAGATTGATATGTACGTTATAGAATTTCGATTTTTGTTCAATTTCACCCCCCACCCTTATATCCACCCCCTCACCCATAAGTTTGTAAAAGGCGTATTTCAAATACTAGAGACTTGAGCTTTGGCAATTATACGCATAGTAATGATAAAACCACAATCTGAAAGTTTCATGGAGAACGTACGTCCAGAAAAAAAGTAATTAAACAATTAAGTTCCCATAGTAAGCCCACACTGCAGCCCATGTGTGCGCGCCTATGGGTGTCTATGTATGTGTGTTTGCGTGTGTATGTGTGTGTTTGTGTAAGCAGAGAGACGCTAAAAATGATTGAAATGGCTGTTGCTTGAAGGGTTCAGGGGATCTCGTAGTCGAGCACTCTCGACTAGAGTTTTCTTACTTGTTATACCCTGAACCCATTGAAAATGGGAAATCAGGGTATAATGGTTTTGTTAAAAGTATGTAACAGGGAGAAGGAGGCGTGGCAGACCCCACAAAGTATATATATTCTTGATCAGGGCGACAAACTGAATCGATTTAGCCATGTCCGCTGTCCGTCTGTCCGTCTGTCCGTCTGTCCGTCTGTCCGTATGTATGAACGCGTCGATTTCCGAAGATATAGAAGCTAGAGACTTCAACTTTTTTTTAAAATGCTCGTATATAGCGCGCGCATATCGAGTTTATCACAAAAGATCGATAACTCATCCCGTTATTTTTTTATCGATCAAAAACCTTATCGAAAACCAGTTATAAAATTATATCTCCTACACCTTTAGAGCTAAAGTCTCCAAATTTTAAATGTAGACTCGACTACACGTGATAGAATTTCGATTTTTGTTATAATTCACCCCCCACCCCTATATCCACCCCCTTACCCTCATCTCTGTAAAAGGCGTATTTCAAATACTAGAGACTTGAGCTTTGGCAATTATACGCATAGTAATGATAAAACCACAATCTGAAAGTTTCATGAAGAACGTACGTCCAGAAAAAAAGTTATTAAACAATTAATTTCCCATAGTAAGCCCACACTGCAGCCCATGCCTGTTAATGCGTGCGTGCCTATGGGTGTCTATGTATATGTTTGCGTGTGTGTGTGTTTGTTTAAGCTGAATGACACTAAAAATTATTGAAATGGCTGTTGCTCGGAGGGTTCAGGGTATCTCGTAGTCGAGCAGTCTCGACTAGAGCTTTCTTACTTGTTATTTATGTATTTTTTGGGTAAATTTATGATGGGTACTACAAAGTGGCGACCCCTACACTTGACTGCACCCCCCCCCACCCCACACACTGCTATCCACCTACTTCTATTGCCCCCTCCCCTTCCTGCCACCCCCAATTCCTGCTGCTGCTGCTGCTGTTGCCACTTCGTCGAGTGGCTGGCAAAAAGGCAAAGCCGCAGCGCAAACAGCAAGCGAAAATGGCGAGCAATAAAAATAATTGCAAATTTCGAAATTTAAGTGTAGGCGTGTCTGCTACATTTAAGGCACATACAAAGAGGAGGGCGCGAGCCAGCCAGAGAGCACACCTGAACCCTGACCCCCCGGTGCCACAGAGTGCAAACAATGGCCAACGAGGCGAATGCTCAACGTGCTGTAAAATCAGTGCGTCGCGGTTTTTTTTGCTGCTGCTGCTGCTGCTGCTGCCATTATTGTTGCCATTTTTTGTTGTCAGTGTGGCGTCTGTATGTATGTGTGTGTGTGTGTGTGTGTGTATTCTCTCTTTCTCTGTGTGTGTGTGTCTGCGTGTGGTTTACAATCTGTTTCGCAACTCACGTAAAATATAAGGTAATTTGTGGAAATTTGATGTTTATCGTAAATTGTTTTTTATTTGCGCAATGTCACCATTTGCGGTTTGCCAACACACACACATACAGAGAGAGAAGCACATTCTGTGCGCCTTTCTTTTTTTTTTTTTTTTTAATTGTGCCTGCAAAACAATTGGAATACATTTTTTTTTTTTTTCGTTTTCAATTTACCTGCAGAGCAGCAGCTGAAGCAGCAGCAGCAGCAGCAGCAGCATCTCGACTTCTTTTGCTTTTTCTGCGCTTTGTTGATTTGTCAGCTGTTGTTGTTGTTGCCACAGTAGTTGTTGTTGCCACAGTAGTTGTTTCTGTTGAGCTGTAGTACATCGCCACCTGCCGCCGGTTAGCAACCGCCGCTCGCCGCCTCATGATCTTGATGAGCACCTTGTTCGCCTGCCGCAGCAGCACGTAGATCATCAACAGCAGCCAGATGGCTGCCATTTCGGAGAGAAAACTCCACTTCTTGCTGGCCATTTCTTGTGCTACACGTGCATCGAGAGATACATGTATAGATGTATATATCTATATTAATATATATATCTATCTATATATACATATATAAATATATATAATTTATTGTGTTTGTAGCCTAGAAAATAGGCGACTGCCCCGTTACTCGATCAAAACAATCAAAAGCAACTATGAGTGCTCCAGTCGAGACTGCTCGACTAGCAGATGCCCTGGCATAAAAAGGCAGTGAGACGGTGGTGTTTTAGAGTTTTACATTTTCAGTTTATTCATAATAGTTATATCTCATATGCATATAATATCGTATAGATATACATATATATATTTCGTATTTACCAGCTAGTTTATAGTTAAAATTTATTTCAAGTAAAATGCTTGGAGCGCCTGGCGACCAACATCTACGCAAATCGTATATGGTTTTAGTTATGCATATGTATATATGTTTTATTTTTATTTATGTATTTTTCAAATTTCATTTTGTTTAGTTTACAGAGAGAAAAAGAGAAAATTAATTGCACATCAAATCTGTTTGGCTTAAAGAACTACTTACACTGCTTTTGTTGTTGGACTATTTTTGATTCAATTCATTTTCCTTTTTTGTTCATTCTATCGTCTTATCTTAAGGCTAAACACATAGATGCAAGTGCTTATAATAATTATTAGAATATACTTAAATAGAAGTAGGACATAGAAAACACTCGAAGATAGAAAAACCAAAATAATTTGAAATGATTAATATTAAAAAAAAATAAGAATAAAAATTATAGAAAGACATTTAAAACAACAAAAAATTCATTCTCAATTTTAATTTTAAATAACATGGTACAATTAAATAAAATAATTAAAGAACGTTCTTAATGCATTTCAAATTGAATCATACATATTTTTCTATATTTTAATTTATTATATTTATAATTGTTTTTAATTTTTATTTTGCTTACTGAACTCTTAATTAATCAAATATTTGCTACACTATTTATATTGGCTTCCATTTGAGTTTTTCATTTGTTTTTGGTTTATTTATATTTGTGTATTTACATGAATTAATCAATTAAATTGTTGCACATACTACAATACAATAAATCTTGCTTGTTTTTTCTTAATTCATATTTTATTTATTATGATTAATTATGTAAATATTTGATATATATACAAAGTGCTTACAATTATTCTGCAAATATCATTTTATATATTTACTTTTCTTTTTTGTTTATGAATATGGTTAAATTATTGAACATATTTTAATATATATATATATATTTTTTTTTGCTATTATTTAACTATGTTTAATATTAAATGAGCTAAACAGAGAATAAAGTTGACTCGTGTATTTCCTTTGAGAATTCTCTTTAGACATTTAAACACATTTATTCCAAATGAGAAAAGAGAATCATGGAATCAGTTTTATTAGCTATTTGCTCATTTGCTCTTGATAAGAATATCGTTAAGAAAATTAATATATGACCATATGCAAACACATAAAATATAAATTAAAGGGTATCTACATTGTTAGCAGTTATTTCTCATTTATTCTATAAATATATAATTCATTAAATTAATTAATTAATTAATTGTTATGCTTTTTCGCATTTTTTAAGTGATTGTTTGATATCAAAATAAATGCCTCAATTACTCTTTTTGCTGGAATATAAATCATTTTTTTTTTTTTTGTATTTCCTATTTTAAAAGTTTCATTTCTATTTTCCAAAAGTAAGAACAAATTGGTTCAAGTTTTACATAAAGTGCATTCGCAGCTTATATTTCGCACATAGTTTGCAATAGTTTAGCATTTTTATTCGTATATATATATATTCAAATATATAAAAAACTAATTTAGTGTTTTATATTCTTTGGAATTATTTTTTTTTTTTTACAACCTATTTTGTTGCCATAAACACGAAATGAAAATTGCATTTTTACTACTTCATTTTCATTTTGTTTTAATTTTTTGTTTTTTGGCAGAGTAAATGGAGAAATGTGCTTAAAAATTTGGTTTATAGCAATGCGTGCAAAGGTTTAGATTCGCATAGAGGTGGGCTTTATGGCAGGGAGCTGGGTGCATTGACGAGCCTTTGATTGGTATTTTGTGAGCTTAAAATCCTGGTGAGCGAGAGAGAGAGAGAGAGCGAGAGAGAGAGACGAAATGAAAAATGTTAAAAAGCTAATTAGCTGCGCAAATGATTCAAATTGTAGATTGTATATAATGAAAAGGCAGGGAATATACATGAATATCTTATTCAAATAAATATAAATGCATTAGATAAACAAATAGTAATTATTCATAAATTATGCATTTAATTCTAATTTGAAAAGCCTTGCAAAATTAAAACAATTATTAAATAGTCAATTAATATATTGCTTATTATTTTTTTAATTTCATTTAAAAGGAGCAAGACGTGAGCAGCAGCAGCTTCAAATAAAATTGAAATGAAAGCCATTCACAATATAGACTTATATATGAATATATACATATAAATATACATATATAAATTCAAATAAAATTCATTTTATTCGAACAAATAGAATAAATAAAAAAATAAATGCTGTCGACATCTAAATTTGTATATTTCTATTCCCATCATCATTGTTGCTTTCTTCATATTTGTGCTTTATTATAGAATTGATCTATTTATAGCTCACTATGATAATAGCTGAATTGATTTGGAATTTCTTGGGCTTTAAGCGCCTTAATAAATAGTTAGTGAATGGCGTTTGGCTGACCTAGTTAATTACGCATTTGCCAATTAGGGCCGAAGAATGCGGCAAATAAATTGAAATTTTGCGCTTTGATTTTGTCAACGGCAATTTCGGCTCTCGAAATTAATTTACAGCATTTGCGCAATCTAATTTACGTAAAAACGGGCCCTCAATTGTAATTTGTAATTACAATTTTCGTGATTATAAACGACGACAATGCAACAATTGAAATTAGCAGTGCAATTAGTTGTTGATCATCCTTCACCCGCGCATTGTTCGACTCAATAAGCCACTCACACACACTCACACACACACACACGCACACAGTGACACACAAGAGCAAAGGCTAATGAGTGGCCTTTGCCATTTCAATGGGTTTCGATTGTATTTATTTTTTCTATAAATATTTTTTTTTTTTTTATCGCGGCATACTCTATGCAGTGGATGATTTCGCTATGAAATTCTATGCAGAATGGCTGAACTAGGAAAAATTACTATGTCTGACTGCTACTTGAAGCATGTTGCTATCGATAAATAAGCTTATAGTTCATCCCTAATAATCTTAGCATTGCTCTACTCGTTTATGTTAGTTACCGATAAATGTAAATACAACATTTTCATTCATAAGAGCAGCAAATAGACAGATAGACAAATGTTCCGATAGTTATCGATACGAATAGCACACTTTCATTATATTATCCATTATAAGAGCAGCAAATAGATAGACAGTTAGATGTTCCGATAGTTATCGATATACGTGAATAGATTGATGCAGGTTGTTATCAAATATAGAAATAGAATTATTGAAAAGGAAGACTTAAGCAAAATAGTAAATATTATAAACAGGAGAAGCTTATCGAATAGAGAATTTTTAGTCACATATGAAATATTTATTTAATTCGAATTCCACTATTAAATATCGAAAATAATTGCTAAGAATATGTTATCGATAGACAAATCATTTGATAATTATTTATTGATGATTTCAAAAATAGTTTGAACTAACGAAAAATTTTATATACTAAAGTTTGATCCCTAACTTCAGGGTATTTTCTATGCGACTCGCTGGGTCAATCATATCTTTTTTCCTACATATTGTAAATGCAATTAAAATGCGATTTTGTTGTAGTGTAGCATGTGTTTGTGTGTGAGTGTGCGTGTGCGTGTGTTGGTCTGCAATAACTGTTTATTTAATTTTTGCTAAATTTTCCATATTGACCGCACAATTTTTGTATAGATTTTCGCACAATGGCAACCTCAAAGGTGGCTTTTGTGTTTGGCTTTTGGTTTTACAACGAATTCAATCCGAATTTTCTGGCTATTTGCATTTGTCGCACATTTTCAATGCTCGCCCAATGAACAACCAACAATTTGGCCACATTTTATAATTAAATGGCTCACATTCATAGACACATACATGCATGCATATTTGTATAAATAATTATCACAATACGAAATGTTGGTCAAGTGGGCTAATTCGGGCTAAGGGAGTGCGTGATATATGATGTCTGATATGGGATTTGGTGATTTTATTGATGGGAATGGAAAATCAAATCTAACAGATGTAATCTTTTTGTCAATTGAAACGCATCTCTGTATCTTCGATCTGCCATTATATATATCGGAATACGAATTGATTATTTCTTCTCCTGAGTTCCTCTCGGTAGCTAAACAATTCTTTTCTCCGATTCCCTCACAAATTTCATTGCATAATAAAAGATATTTAGATGGAATGTTAAATAAAATGAATTTCTGGGAATATACATATTCGATCTATTCAGACGAGAATTGCTCACATGTCGCATAATCAAAACACATCCACTGCAAGAGCACCGTCTGTAGTGCATTAAATATTTCGTATACTTTTTCAATTCAATGTCATCTAGCTGCTATTTTTGTTTATGCTACAAAACTCAACTAAAGTGCACGCTTTCTTTAAGTTAATATACATACATATATGTATATTTGTTGAGTATTTTTATGGTATTTTTAGTATATTATTTATACACTAGGTATTAAATCTAAGGTTTTTTTTGTTTTTGCATTTGGTCGAAATTTGGTTTTATATTGAACGGATTTCTCGCGTTTTTGCAATAGTGTTGTTGTTGTTTTTTTCTTTACTTTGAATGTTGTTTTTCACACCTATAAAAATTATGTAATGCGTATTTTTTAAATGCCATTTTAATACCTAAAACGGTGCAGAATTTAATTGTAATTTTGCGTTCGTTTTACTTACTTAATCCTAATGTCAAAACGTGTTGTTCATTTTAAATTAAGTTTTATTCTGTAATAATTTTTAATATTTTGTTGTTGTTACTTTGGTTGTTGTTGTTGTTGTTGTTGTTGTTGCTGTCTCTTAACTGGCAATTAGTTTAATTTGCTAAATCCTGTATAATGTCGGCTGCAATGAGAGATAAGAAGTAGAGGAGGACTTGGTAAATCGATATAGTTTAGTGCTCGTTAAGCTCACTAATAAATAATGTTAAAATGGCACAAAAAAAAATTTAAATTAATTAAAAACTCTATTAAAATGCGCTTTAAATTCATATTTAGTTGCCCATTAATTGGGTTTAATGTTGCCCATAGAATATATGACAGAATTTTGTGAGATGAAAGCGAAATGACACCCAGGAAGTACCCTATAAATTATTGTGAAATATAGCTTAAGTATTTTGAAGAATTATTTTGGCAAATATTTTAATGGATAATTAAAGAAAAGTACATAAATTTAGTTTGATATTTATCTTAGAATAAATTTTAATTTGGTGTAATTTCTGGGGAGAGTAAATTCAATAGTTAAATATCGATAGCTGTACAGAAAATTATCGATAATAATTCCTATTGACCTGCGACAGTCTTCACTTGAGGGAACCCAGAGCTAAAGCTAGAACTTCACTCTTATGCCTACCACTCATCCAGTATCTACTGCTCTACATCGATAGAGCCATACAGTGCCAGTCAACAGGGTATTATTATGTCACGCATGTGAGTGCGTAACCCTATTTATTCCACATGCAAATGGGTCAGCAAGTTTTTGAATGCTTTCGGCTAAGCACGCGATTTGAATATAAATACTTGTATTTCTATATGCAAAATATACAAATAAATTATATATGTATATATATATATATATATATATATATATATATATATATATATATATATATATATATATATATATATATATGTATATAAAAATACTCTATGAAAAAATATAGTAGAAATATATTTATATAGATTTTGAATGGATTGCCGCTCCAAATGCATTTGCGTTCAATAAGCGCATCGGGCCATGAATGCAAATCGAGTCGACGAGCAATGCATTCAATATATCATTCAACTATATATATCTAAATAGATATATATATATATGTATATATATCTATCTATATTATGTGACAAAAGCTGCGAAACATAATCAAAACTTGGCGACAGTTCGGCAATGCAAAACTCAATTCAAATACCAAAACACTCAGCTAGGTGCGCCCTGAGCTCGCTCCACAAACAGTCTACCAATAAATGTGTGTGTGTGCGTGTGTTAGGATATTTGAAAAGTCAACGCTTGTCAAAGTTTGCGGTGTTCGTGTGAAAGCATAAGTATATGGGTTTATGCGTTTGCTTTTTTATTTGAATAAGTTTCTGGTGAAAATTGAAAAATAAATATTGAATAACAACTTGAGCTACAAATTGCGCCTGGCTTGGGGAATAAAAACTTACGGATTGTAAAATTCAAATTCCAGAAATTCTAAGATGAGTTATCATATTTCATATATTTCTATTTATTTTTCACATTTAACATTCCGATTTAGACAATCTATAAAATTATTGCAGGGATATCTTAATGAATTAAAATTCATAAAAATAATCACTATTTTTAACTTATTATTTTTTAAATATTTTATAAATTTATTATATTTAATATGTTAATAGGAACTAAAAATATTCAAATTGGTTTGCCAACATAAGTTTTTTATTGTTTATTTTTAATTATTTAATTTAATTTGTATATATTTTATTTAAATTTGAAATCTATGTACAACCATTTGAGGCAAATAGATATACAAGAAATTTATCACAAACAAACTAATCTCATTTTGATGCTAAACATATCACGAACAGCGCCGCATAAACTTGCCACAGTTTGTCTATTTTATATATATCAGTCAGTATGTCTATCTGTGTGTGTGTGTGTGCGAATACTTGTCGTTGATTTCGCGCAACACTTTTGCACTTTGCACCAGCGCTGACAATTGCAACTTTTGCATAAATACATTTTCTGCATTTGCCACGCACACTTCACAACGTGACAGTTGGCCCCCTGCCCCGCCACCTCAGCCCTTGCTTTCTCGCCACTTCACTTGGCTCCCGCTCTGTTCATACTTTAAGTCAAGTGGAAGTGCAAATCGTCGCCTGCGGTTGTGACACGCCTCTCACCGCCCCTCGCAATAATAAAAAATAAACGAAGAAGAAGAAGAAGCACAAAACTTTTGCATACTTTGATGCGCACGCATTGAGAATTTATCAACGCTTCGTGCATTTGTTTGCCAAATGCGTTTGGCAACGGTTTTGGCTTGTGACGATTGATCGACAGAAGAGCGTCGTATATGTAAGCCTCATCTATAACTTTGTGTAGAGTGAAATAATATAAATTGCTAAAATGATATAATTTAATATCGATTTTAATCGATTTCTTGGTCTTGTGATTAAGTGAAATATATTTAATATGATAAGTTGACAAGGAGATAATATATTTTGTAGATCTCTAAGTGTTCTCTGTGCTGGCAGCAATCGCGACAAACTATTGAGCAAGGCCAAGTATAGTTCTTACTCTTTAAGAGGGTGTTCTCTGATTGCTCCAGATATTTTGGTTATTTATATTCCCGAAGGCTAGCTAAAAATACAAAATTTATTTTCAAGCAGTTATTTCTCTATCTCTGACAAGATTTTACAAAATTTTCTTTTATATAATTTATCGATTAAATGTTATCGATAATTTCAAGATTACCTAAACTGCCAAATGCACATCATATCTTTTGGTTTAAGGTAACCAGGCAAGGAAAGGATAAGATTAGCTCAACTCAGTTATAGATCTACATACAGTAGGGGGTATTATTTCATAAGTTACCAAAATTATTCTGTCTCTTACACATTTTGTTCGGTGGAGTACAATTATTATCCTTGTGTTGTTATGGTTCTATTCTTGATGTACAGCTTCTACACTTAATAAATAAAACAAAAAAGTGTACAATTCTACTTAAATTTACAATGCTTCAATTCTACAGATCTCAAGTCTTTAACTCAGATATGATAACAATTATACCCTCCCCAATTTCCCAAGACTTTGTCTACATTTTAGTGAAAGTGAGTTCTCTCTCTGATCGATTTATAAATTTTCATCAGCTGCGTATATTCCGTTTGCCAATTTTCAATTACTTTCGCTCTTCTATATCCACAAAGAAGTCTTCAATAATATTAAAAAATATATATATCGAAATTTGAGCGTCATTGATTCCTTTCCTTTCTGACGCATAATTGACATTATGTGAATGGTCGATGGTTGGCGGACAAAAGAGTTTCCGCTTCAAAAACGCAATTAACGAATTTTGCAATTTTCTTTGCCGTGAAGCGCAACGCAAACAGCGCACGAGCGAACCGAAATGGGGCACAAAGTGCAAAGGCTTCGTTTGAAATTTATGTGCGCAGCGCTTGTTGTTATGTTTCATTACCTAATAAACATTTTATGAGTGGTCAGTCAACAACCGAAATACCCACACACACACACAGTGAGAGACAAAGCGAAATTGGTAAATTGTTTGAATGATGCATAGAACCGATGTCCGGCTGTCGTCTGCCGGCTACCGACCGCCGGATAGTGCTCGCAGTTGGCTCTGCCATAATTAACAAGCTCCAAACCGGGCTACAAACAGACTCCGCACAGGCTGCCTGCTGTTGCGCCATTTGGGGTTACATTGGGTTACATACTCTACCCCAGTGGGGATACTTTAGCAAAGGCATAGGTTCTGGATCCTAAGGGATTGCAAAATATATGATGAGAGCATTCAATTGGCATAGAAGATAGATGAGATAGATAGATAGATGAAAGATAGATGTGGCAATAGATGAAATAGAAACAATATAACATACTTGATAAATGATAAAAAATATTAATAATATCAGATAAAGCAGAAAAGAAGAAGAAGAAACAAAAAGCTAAAATATAACATATAAGATATGATAAATACAAAATACTTTATAAGGAAAGGAAAGGAAAGATTTCTTTGCAATCTATTCAAAGGTCAACAATAACTACAATAATAGATAAAAGACAGAAATAAGTAATAGATTAAATAAAAGAGAAAAGGTACAAAATTGAAGATAAAAGATAATAAAATTGAAAACCAAAGCAAAAATAATAAAAAGAAAAGACAATATAAAGAACGTAATCAATAAAAAATGTCATATAAAATATTTAAGATGATAAAATATAGGAAATAAAACATAAAATAAAGCAAGTTAACAAAGATTCAAATAAATAGCTAGAAGGACGAAGATGATGTATGAAAGATTAAAGAATGGAGATAGAATGCGAAATAACAGAGAAAAAATAAAATGTAATAGCCACAATTTTATTTATATCCTAACGAATACGAATAAGAGCTAACAGTTATATATTACAGAGAAAGATTACTTCAGTACTTATGCAAAAGATTAAAGACGTTCCTCGTAGAGTATGTGCTATATTTTCTATTCCTTTCAAGACCAACTCTTAATAAGCTAAACATATGCACTGCATTTTATATCTGTCTATATCCCTTCTCTCTCTGTCCCACACTATGCCATCCTATATTCTCTATCAGAGAGAAAGAGTACTAGGGTTGTCGCTACCAATCCACTTTCTCAGTTCTTTTCGTTTTGTAGGTGTTGTCGCCTAATGCTCCCTGGTTGGGCAGCTTTAGGTTCGTGGACCCGTTAGCTGGGTGCTGGCTGCTGGCTCATAAAACATGCTTGGCCGCAGGTATTCCGGCGGAGCCTGTGTTGGTCCTCACTCTCTCTCTCTCTCGCTCGCTCGCTCACTCACGCTCCTGTATTTATGTCTATGAATATTTCATTTAATTGAAGCGCATTCATTACCGACCATAGCCACGCCCACGCCCACTTTTTGGCGTTGTAATTAAAATAAATTTATTACGCAAAATGTTTTGCCAAAAAATTTGTCAAAAGTTCCTGCCGCCTCGGCATAAATAATTGCGACCTCTCTGCATAGCTCTTTATATGTGCATATCTTATACGACCTGTGGGAGTGTGTGTGTGTGTGCGTGTGTGTGTGTGTGTGTATTTATTGCCTTTTTGTATGTTTAATGATCTGCTGCTGCAGCTGTTGTGGCCTCCAGTTGTTTAGCTGGAAAATTGATGCGGTTAATGTGCTTCGAATTGTTAAATTTGTATAGCCAGAATTCAAATCGAGAATATTGAATGGAGTTTGCTCGACTGCCAAATGCTCTCTCTTGAGAGGAGTTACATTTTTCTATGTGGAATGTTGAATAGATTCATTACACATTCACAAAGTTACAAGCCACGATTTTTCAACCAGTCAAACAGATCGCTCAACTGCTTAGGCTAATAACTCATACTACGAACAGGCGATATTATTGTTGCCAGCAGCGATTCAATTGAAATTTGTGTGCACTGTTTCAGTCAAGACTCTTATTCTATTCAACTGAAGACCTAATCTGAATTTTAAAATACCTTGACACGTGTTTCATATTGCACAAAAAATATAACAAATTCGCAGAAAGCCAAATACAACTCAAATTTGATAGAATTTAATCAAATTCTGACTTGCTTGAAATTAAGTTTAAATTATTTGTATAAATTTGTATATCATTATTGTTTTCGAATTTAAAATACATCGATTTTCTTGTTAGTAAGTGATATCAAAATTTAATAATAATAATAACTTTTTATCAAATTAGAAAAGTTAGTCTGCATTAGCTTAACTCACAAATCATTTAGTTCTAGCTTTTTGGAAGATAATGATTTTTGTTTTTACCCATTTGATATGTCTCAAAGAAGCATAAGGAAATATTGATATATTTTATATAATTTTATTTTTATTTAATTTATATTTATTAAATGCAATCATAAGTAAAACAACTTCATTCCTTTAGCAACGAAAATTCATGGAATATAATTGTAGAAATAATTAAGTAGTTGAACTACATTGAATATGTTTCCACAAAAATTTACCAACAAAAATTCCACTGAAATGAAATGCAACAAGCGAACTTTAAGAAGGCCTGCAAGATATTTGGCCCAAAGCAAAAGCAAAATGCGGAATGCGCTCAAACAACAGCGGTTTTCTACAAATAGAGAGCTATAGAGAGTGAGAGAGAGGCAAGTGAGATGCTTTGCCTCTGATTGCGCGCTGTCGGACATGAACAGCCGCAAATGCGGCAATTGAATTGCGCAGATCGAGAGCTCAAAAGCATTGCATACTTTGCAGCGCCAATAGAGAGCACTCCCCTCACGCTACCCACAGCCCAGCCCAGCTCGCAGCTACACAACAATTGCATCAAACAATAGCGAAATATTTTCGCTAGCTACGTCAAAAGATGCGCAATGACTAACAACAACTTTTCTACTCACAGTTCGGATTTTCGAGTTCCACTTGCTGCTCAAGTTTACTTTTTATTGTTGTTTCTTGCTTCTTATTTGTTATTGTTGTAAGAGTACAGTAGAGTCGGCGAGGGGAATTGTTGCAGTGGCTGTTGGAATGCTAAAAGCATAAGCACAGAGAGGGAGATAGAGAGAAAGAGTGTGAGAGAGAGAGAGGAAAGAAGCCAAACGGAAATACGAGTGCGCAAAATAAACTGCATAACTAGAATACAGTGCGACGAACATGTGATCGACTAGTAGATGCTCTATATAGAGCATATAGAGAATGATGATCTGTAGAATGATGCTCCTCTATAAGGAGAGCTTTTAGGCAAAATAAACTGCATAGGATTAATGATATAGATCGATTAGTAGGTGTTCTATATAGAGCCCATAGAACAATATGTTCTATATATAGATATATATATGCTCTAAAAGGGGTATAACATATTAAATAACAGCTATCGATGAATAAATATTCTTATAGACTTTAAGTATAGCTCGAAAGTTTCAGGATTTAAGCATAGTAAATCAGATTTTAAATATAAGACTTACTATCTTATCGTTAATAAAGCAAGTCGATTTCCCATACTCTACCCTTTCAATCCTTTTTGTTCTCCAAGTCTCTCTCGCTTACAGATACCATTCACCTTTATCGAACACTAGTGAGAGTATAAAATATCGAGGTGAGGAGTTCTTGGTGCATAAAATATATTGCAAAGAGGTTTTACAGTTAGCTGTTGCGCAATTTCAACAAGCTTATCTCGCTCTCGCTCCCTCTACCTCTCGCTCGCTCTCTGGCTAGCTTCAACTCCTTCTCCTTCGTGCGTCCTGCACAAGCAGCAGAAATCGAAATTGTCCTCTTAGGAGGCGCCTTTTCATTCCGGGCCCAACAGCTGAAGCCAATCAATTCGAGTTTCTTTTATGTCACGAGCTCTGTTTGGGCTTTACTTTCTTATTGTGGCCAAGAAGTGAAGTGAATGGACATGTTTTTCGTACTCGTGCTTGTTGTTCTGCTGCCGCCTGAATGCCGTACTCTGCTGCCGTTGTTTGTGGCCAAAATAAAGAAAATGGGGCACACTCTGTGGCTGCCACAGCTGCTGCAACATCAGCAGCAGCTCTAGACTCTGACTGTTTTGTTTTAATTGAAATGTTTTTGCAATGGAGCTAAGCGGATTAGAAGCAGTTCATAATGCACGAGCATGGTAAATATGAATGGCCAGCAGCAGCAGCAGCAACTGCAGCAACAGCAACAACAACAACAATACAATTTTAAAAAAGAAGAAGACCAAAAAACAACCTCCAGCAGCTGCTTTTGCTCCTGTTGCCTCCTTTTGTCTAGCTAATTGAAGCAGCATTTAGCAGCGGAACCACAAAAAACAAAAGCGAGCCGGAGCAGCCAGGCTGAGTCGACTCAGAGATAGCCTAGCCAAGCGGCTGGAGTTTTATGACCATAAACAAAACGGAAAATGCAGATGAATAGTTTGGTTAAACGGAAATTATCCAAATCCAAATAAATGTTATATTCTGAATTCGAATAGTATATAGCATATAAACAGATTTTAACATAATTTTAGATGTTTGTTAATAATCGCTCGAATATAAACATCTCATATAACACATATAAGATGATATTAAATCTCATTTTAGTGTTATCAATTTTCCAAAGTATTGCACTAGTTAAACTTCAGATATAATTCCAGTACTAAATCTATATCAGATTTACGCTGAATGAATTTAAGAATTCTAGTATTTGAATCCAATGTCAATATTCCTGGTCTACTACGTTTCTAGTTCTTTGAGATTACTGGAATAGTATATAATAGACCAGATATATATATATATACCTTAATATATATATACCTTAAAGTTTCATTTATATTTATATTAGCACAAGCTAGATACAAATTTCCAATTCTCTAGCTCTGCTAGTCTCCCAGTTCCTTGAGTTCATCTTTGCCTTCACTCAATTATTTCTCTTCACAGGGTATTACACCATACATATACATCGGTGTTTCTATGCATATATAACCAGTTCGATTTCTCTACTCTACCTAGTCCTTAAGTGCCTATTCACTGTTTGCTTTCACAGGGTATCACCGTGCGTTTATATGTATCCGTATTTGTCTGCATTCATAAGCAACCCAATCAAAATGGTTTTTATACAATACAATGCACCGTTTGGTTTGTATAGTTTTGTGGCATGAAGTGGTAAAAACTCAAAATGATTGCGGCATATGTTAAGCTTGCCTCGTGAGCTTTTCAACAAAAAATTGCAATCTCTTGTGGTTAGTTAGGTTAGCTGGTTGCCAAGCAAAATATATACATATGTTGAAGGCAATCGAAAAATGTTAAGAATTAGCTAGAACGTGCTTAAAAGCTCTTTTTATTATCATTTTATATTTATTACTAATGCTGAATAAATTGGAATGAAAGCAGTGAAGCAAATTCATAATTGACCATTTCCAATCAGAATTCATGTTAATATATGTATTCGTAGTTACTTTCAACAAGCAACTTTGAAAGCTGTTGAACACTTTTTAAAAGATCCTAAGGAATTCGAATAACAACTCAAGGCTTTTACAATTGCATATAGTTTTACATCTGCGCATTAGTTAGATTATTCATATTTTCATATATAATTTTTTTAAGAAATAGTTCTAAGCCACCTAAAATACCCAAGTCTAATCTAACTCAAGCTAACCTCACATCACTTAGCCCTAGCTTCACTTAACCTCACTTGACTCTACCAAAAACCGACTGTCACTGAAGCACTTTCAACTCAGCTCATTTTACTGCGAATCCATTAAAAGGCGCTTCATGCAACCGTTAGACATCACCTGCTGCTCGATAATAAAAGTGTGAATGATGACTCTGCTAACTAAACGAATCATAAGCGTAAATCGAGTCGTAAATATGGAAATAGCCCCTAGCCAGCAATTGATTTTCGCCCGTTTCTTACGCAGCTTTCCCCCATCTCTCACTCTCTCACTCTCTCTCTCTCTCTCTCTCTGTATCTCTTCTCTTCTACTCTTCCTTTTTTATGGGGCATGTGGCGTTGCATTCTGTTCAGTGATTCACTTCACTTATAGCTCGCAGCGTTGTTTGATTTTGATTTTCTAAAATATTTTGTGCTCGTGCAGATTTTACATTTTTCGTTTGCTGTTGCTTTTACAGTTTGTTTGGGCATTTCTTTCTATCTGGTTGCCTTTTTTTACGTATTTTATCGGTGTTTTCTCTAAGCACCCTGTGGGATTGAGCGATGGCTAAAATGGGGTATTATGAAAGTCGCCAAGTATCGTTATCAAATTTGAATTTTTTTTAAAACAATCTTTGAAGAGGAAGAAATTGATAGTAGAATTCCAATAGAAATTTTAGAAATTATACATTTTTTTTTTTACTCTAATCGATAATTATCGATCAAGAGATTTTTGGTATCCTATCATAATATGCGGAATAGCACAAGTGTAAAATATATAATATTTTGTGAGTTATTGTTTGCTTAGCATATATTTACCCTCCAGTAATGCCAAGCAATATGTGTTTATCGATTTGTCATCGATAGCTATGCATATGGCATCATAGAAAATATGTATGTAGTATGTAAAAATGTGAATTATGTACATGTTGCTGTTTCTTAAGATAACTTCTAGTTGCGTATACCCGACATAACCTACAGCACTTGCTTCCTTTTTGCAGTTATTTCTGTACTTCTATTTCATGTTGGCGTTTAAAGAGGCGCCACAGAGTGCAGCCGCCGCGAGGGACGAGGGGCAACTGCGTTTGTTTAGTCTGAGGCGGGGCAGCAATAGTTGTCGCTGCAAGCGATTTGTTCCCTTTGAGAGAAGGAGGGGGAAGCAAGAGGATTGCAGGAGCAGCAGGAGTAGCAGCCAGAGCTGACTATTTTATGTGCATTTATCTGTTTATACATGTATGTGCGACAGTGTGCGTGTGTGTGTGGGTGTTTGTTTGTGTCTCTGGTGTTTGTGCGCAAGCTGTGCCCGACTCCTGCTCCTGCTCCTGCTCCTGCTGCTGCTGCTGTTGCTCATGCATAAAGGGATACAGATGCAAATTGTACACATCCTAGTGGCTGCCAAGCTACCAGCTCAAGCTGAACATGCAAAATCTATTTTATTTATAAGTGTGCAACAATTTGAGCTGCCAGTCCCAGCCCTGCCACGGCCCCAGCAGCTCAGCAGCCCCATCCCGCTGCCACTTGCAACACTTAGTTGCATTATCAATCAAACTGATTTGCTTGCCATTCATCTCAGCTGCTTATCTGACAAGACAAACGGTCAACACTCACCCAGCTGCTGCTTCTGCTGCTGTTGATCCTTGCGCTGCGGCGGCAGCGGCGGCTGCTTTGATTTCCGCAGCGTTCCATAGCGCTGCGCTGCCTGCAGCATCTCATGCGGCGTCAGCGGCTGCACGCCGACCGACTGCTGCTGCTGCTGCTGCTGCTGCTGTCCGAAGCTCTGCTGGCTCAGCGAGCTGGTCACCGTATTGATGTGCGGATAGCCGGCATAGTCGACCAGGCCGCTGAACGCCGATGGCGGTCGCTGCTCCACGTAGATCTGTTGGCTCTGAGCGGCGGCCAGTTGGAGGCGCCACAGCGCCTCCTGCGACAAATCGCGCGCATTGCTATAGTTGTTCTCCTGGCTGCCTCCGGGCATGTTGTTCGACCCTGCAAAAAGCAAAGCCAAGCATACATTATTGCAGCTGCTACAGATATCCCTCTCCCCCTCTCCTTCACTATTTATGTATACATATATATTCAAAGTGTGCGTCAGGTTGAGTCGAGCAGTTGGAAATGTGAAAGTCACAATGGCTAATTGGAAATATAAAAGATGCCACGTCATGCTCATCAGCCAGCCTGGCAGCCAGGCAGCCAAGCAGCCAAGCAGCTGTCCAAGTGGACCAACGCCTCCGACTTGGGTTACGCTTTTTCGTTTGCCCATCTGCATTTGATATACCCCCGACGTTTTTGCATAATTTAGACTGAAGTTGATGGACAACCCAATTGGATTAAATTACTCGACCCACTCGACACACACACACACACACACACAGATGATTCAAGAAATGTAAAATATTTAACACTAAATAAGGTGATTTACAATATTGTGTGTAGTGATATTTTAAACACTAAGAAATATTTATCGTGCGGATAAACTAAGCATGAGAAATATGTTGCATAGAGAAAATATTGCAGGCAGATAATATGAGAGCATAGTATCACTAGAGTCTGGTAGAAAAAATATGTTCAATTTGAATATGTTTATAAGAATTCTATATAGAAGACTTATTCAAAGATAATATTTATCCTCTAGACAGTTTCAGAAAACGTATTAGATAGTTTGGTTGAAAATGAATGTGATATAAGTATGACAAATATATTATATATGTACATCCTAATAATAAATATAGTTAAATTTTGTTAATTTTTTAAAGGCGACTAACATCTACTTATCCTGAAGATACATAAGAAAAATTCTAGAAAAATAAGATAGATCAATAGAGGAGCATAAATGATGACATATGTGATTTATTTTTAGACATTATATACGTATGCTTATCTTGAGAATATATGTCGCAGTAGATCTGTACAATGAGAGCACTCAGATTGATTTTACATGTAGCTGACCTTATCGGACTAAAGCGCGAGTGACAGATTTATTGGAGGTTTTCTTTTTTTCGAGGGGGGGAACAGTAACTAGAAATTTAAATCAGATATGTGACATACTCAATAGGATAGACATATACACACGTATACATATACATATACACACACATACATACATATATATGCATATACATATATAGATATCGAGTAACTTAAACAAAACGAGAGAGCAAAAACCGATTGAATTGTCATTTTGGGGGCGTGATTCGAATCTGTATTGACATGAGTTCTCTTAGCGCCATTTGCCGAAATCTTTGTTCTTCAGTTTCTGGATCAATTGTATGGTGCCGGCGACCAGCTCCCGGGAGCCAGTCACTAGGACATCCAGCTCATTACGCATGCCGTACCGCTGCTTGCCGTACTTCTCCTTCAGGTGGTCGAAGAACGCCTCTATCGAGATGGACATGTGCGAGTTGTCCCTGGTGCCGTTCTCCTCGCAGAGGGAGCGCCAGTTGCTGGCGTTGCGCCGGGCGCGCTGCAGCTCCTCCATGCTGTGCCAGTTGATGGCGTCCTGGGCCTCCTTATCCTGGCACTCCTCCTGCTCCTCCAGCGCCTCGCCCTCAAAGCGATTCGGACTCGGCACAAAGCCCGCCTCCTCGAACCGCACATTGTGCCGCAGAATAGTGAGCAGATCCTTGGCATTGAACTCGTTCACCTTGCTGAAGAGCAGAATCTTGGGGGAGCGACTGCTGCGGGTGCGCGTATAGAACCACTCGCGGCACATCATCATGCTCTCCAGCGTGTCCGCGCTGTCCAGATAGACATTGAACATGTCGTACTTCATCACCTCGAACTGGCCGCGCTGCTCGAACATCTCGAGGCCGCGCGTGGCGCCCGGCGTCAGCTGGAGGCTGTTGTGCTCCAGGCCAACGACATATTCGGGATTGTGGCGGCGCAGATAGTCGTAGGCCAGCTGGATGGCCAGCGAGCCGTTCAGCTTGACCGTGTAGTTGGCGCCGGACAAGAGCTTCTTGCACTCCATGTTCGCCTCCATGTAGTCGATGTAGTTGGGCACGCGATGCAGCTGGACGCCCACCTGCTTGGCCCGCTGGCTGAGCACCTCGCAGCACTCCGTTTGGCTGGCGCTGGTGTAGACGCTCGCCTCCGGCTTTATGATGGCCGCCTTCGCCCAGGCAATGTCCCGCATCGAGTTGCTCAGGCTGAAGCTCTGCTCCCAGCCCAAGGTGCTGATGCCGATGGTGCGGGCGTGCGCCGTGATGTTGGTGCAGTCGCTGGCACAGCCGCTGCCCACCTCGACAATGGCCACGTCGAGGTGGGCGTTGCGAAAGGCATGGAATGCCATCACAGTGAGCAGCTTCGTGTAGCTGGGCGGCGGCTGCATCTCCGCCAGTTGCTCGTGCAGCTGGTTGAACAGCTGGGTGAACTGCTCCTCTGGCAGCGGCTCGCCGTCGATGCGTATGCGCTCGTTGGTCAGAAAGAGATGCGGGGCGCAGAGTACGCCCGTCCTGACGCCGTGAGCACGTAGAATGGCCTCCACCAGCAGACAGGTGGAGCCGCGACCCTTTGAGCCGGCCACCTGGATCACAGGTATGCGCTCCAGCTGCTCGCGCTCGATGCCCGTCTGGCTGAGGCAGAGCAGCGTATGCTCGATGTTCGGCTCCAGCTTGTCGCTGAGGCTGCTCGACTTCGACTGGGCGCGCCCGGCTGTGGGCTCGTGTATCTGATAGTTGTTGAGCACCTTGACAGCCTCCAGGTAGGCAATGCGTTCCGGCGTCTTTGGCTCTGGTGGCTCCTCCGGCTTCGGCTCGGCAGCTGCGGCCGCAGTCATCGGCATAGCTGCAGCTGGGCTCCTCCAGTGCGGTTTCGGCGGCAAGGGTATCTTTATCTGTTGCAGCTTCTGCTGCTGTATATCGCAGCCAGCCTGCTGCTTGGCCTTCATATCCTTCAGCCATTGGGCCTGCTTCGATTGCTGTGCACCGTGCATGCGATTCACCCAGGAGCTGCGGTCCGCTGACCCTCGGCCCGAGTCCTCGCCGAGCTGCTGCTGCTGCTGCTGCTGCTGTTGCGGCTGCTTCTTCTGGTGCTGCATCTGCATTTGCTGCTGCTGCCAGGCTGGCGGCTGAAATTGCTTGGGAATGCCAAAGTTCTGGGCATTGCCTTCCATATTTAGGTGAGCGGGCATAGGCGAGTGCACTGCTGTCCCCGGTCCCAATCCTGGCTGACCGTGTTTGCCGACACTCGCGTCAGCTGGCGCGTTGGCCTTGCGTTTGCTGCGCTGCAATTGGGGCGACACCTTGGCCATCCATTTGTCGCGCTGGTCCTTGATATTAAAGCTGGGCGGCGGCACCGCCTTCATTTTGGCCAGCTTCGGCTCATTCTCGTCGAGCGGCGTTGGCTGATTCACTGGATTCGTCTCCACTGATTTTTCACGTGCCGTTGCCTTTGCCACCTGCAAGCGCGGAGCACTCTTCACAGCTTTTAGTGGCCATTTGAAGAAATGGTTGCGATATTGAAATGTAATGAATCGATGAGTGAATAGCCCAAGTCGATTGAGCGGTGTCTTAAGCAAGAACATTACAAAAACGGCGTGTACAAATTGTGGCTAAAAAGGTTTAGGTACAGATTCCAAACTAAATTTCCTATGACCGAATTGTGTTCAGTCGTTGGTGTGTATTTATTAATTTATTTATTTATTTTTTTGAATTTTTTATTTTTTTCTGTAATTTTAATCTGCGAGTACATCTGTCAAGCAAACCGACACTTAATGAAAAGGTTACAAGTCGATGGACAATCGATAGATTATATATGTAAGCGCTTGTTTTAAATATCGCTAATGATATATCATAAGATCAAATAGCCGAATCATATTTCTCTCATTTGCATTTCGGCTCAAGTTTGCTGTGATTGGCTGCTGCACTAGTATTAGTGTGAGATTGAGCTGGGAATAAAAGAATATCCGAGTGAGCTTGCGCTTGCCTACGTCAACTCCATGAGCGAGAGAGGGACAACGATAGTTATTGCTGCGAATTGTTGCGGGCATTGCTGAGTGCGAGCGAGATGGCTACTTAGACTTGGGCTGATCGCACGCATCCGCTTTGATTTCAATGGCCGAATAGAACAGTGGAAATTGTTTTTGGAGCGTAATTATAGAAGCATTGATTGGAAAGCAAGATTTCAACCAGTTCGGACACAATATTGAGCATTTTAAATATAATAAAAAGAAAGATAATAAATTATATTTATGGACTGAGCATTTTATATTATTGAATTTAACTACTCTTTGAACTCCGCTCAGCTCATTCAAAGAAATTATTATATTCACAGCGTTTGCCTCTTAAATTTTCTTTCCTTTAAAAGTAAATTTAAATTTCTCAATCTGTTTCCTTACATAATTTACATATAAGTCATGCAGAGCATATTTTAGGCTCATCCGCGCAGCATTATGAAACGTATTTGGTGCATAAAAGTGTTGATAAATGAAAGGTATGCGTGTGGCAGGTGAGCGTAGAAGATGAAGATGAAGATGTGCAACAATAGGTGCATAGGTGCATTAAGATTGAAGCGTGCGTTGCAAGTGTGGCAAGTGGCGTGAGGCAAGAGGCAAGCTTTGGTCGGTGCAAGTTCTTATACAGTTAGTTATTGGCGTCGTGTGTGCATTTTGCGGTGCAAAGTTCAAGTGTGGTGCTGGTGGTGCTGAAGGTGGTGCGCGCTGCACGTCTCTTTAATCCCACAACATTTTCCTGTGCCTTTACCTGAGATGGCGAGCGTCGTTGTTGTTGTTGCGGTTTTGGCATTACGTGATGTTGTTGTAATTGTCGTTGCCAGCGCCGTGGTGGTAGCTGCCGTAGCTGCGGTCACCTGCTGCACCTGCTGCACCAGCTGCCGCCCCCTCACCTGGCCACGCTTCAAGGTGGAGTTGTTGCTGGAGTTGTTGGTGGTGTTTTTGTTGGTGGTGTTGCTGGTGGGGGGGATGGTGGTGCTGGTGGTGTTGGTGTTGGTGGTGGGCTGTTTCGTTAGTTTGGCGGCGCGTGCTGCTGCTGGAACGGTTATCGCCTCAAGTGGTCCTGCTTTGGTTGCAACCGCATGGACCACACACACACATAGACGAGAGAAGAGAGAGGGAGACAGAGGTGTGTGTGTGTGTGTGTGGGTGTGTATCACACGACGTTTTGTTTCCGGTTGGTTGGCGATGCAGCAGGATGTGGGTAAAGAAATAGTAATTAAGTTGGCGTTGGCAACGCGAATTCAAAAGCTGTCCGAAAAAATGAAACCAAGAAGAAGCAGCAGAACACTAAACGTTGGCTTCCTAACGAAAGCAGCCAAAGGCCACACACACACACACACACATACATGCTCAACTCACACACACATTTAAAGTGTATGCTGTGGTGCACATTTTTTGGTCAAATTTGTTAGCAACTGAGGCGGGGCGAGCGCTCGTTCGCTAGTTCGTCCAACGTATTGCAAACATGTTGCCTTTCACTTAGACCCAAAGACACACACACACACACATGCAAACACAACTATTTAAAATAAAAAAATTACTCTGGCTCTGGCGTATACCTGTTCTGTCTGTCTCGGAGGAGGCTACGCAAATGGAAAATAATACGGGAGGGAAAGAAATGAAATGAAATGCAATGAAATAAAATTATAAAAAATATATACAAAAAGCATTTGCTCTAGTTAGAAAAGCATTATGCACTCGGAATATAATTAAAGACTATTTAAGGCCTTTAAGCACGTTGCATTTGGCCAACTGTGACCTTCGTGCGGTTGCCGTTTGACGGCACTTTCATGGCGAAAAGGAAAATTACACATTCATGTGAAACACTTGTTGAGAAATCGCAAGAAAAATGAGATTTCATACAAGAGCTTAATTCGAATTGGGGTTGCCAAATGAATGTGAATGCAATGGCAGGAAATGTGGGGCACTCCAAGACGAGACAGTTCATTAGAGTTCTTAGAGTAACTCTAAAGTGAGCGTTGATGAAGTGAAGATATCTCAGACGTTGATTATAATTAAACCGCTTTGATTCGACTTTAAAAGTACATTAGTTTTGTGTATTGGCATCCAAAATATATTTCTAATTATGCCAGCTAGCATATTGTTAGCTCACTAACAACACTAAATGCAGCTTAAGCGCGTTTCTTCTATCAAAGCTTAAATCTTTAATCTTTTAGCTGCTTTCCGAGCAACTGTTGTCCAATAGCTCGAATTGTGTCTTATGTCCAGCTCTTTGTCAGATTATTTTCAGCTTTGCCTGGTTCCCTTTTTCCATTTTCATTTTCGTTTTCATTAATTTTTATTTTATATACAAGTAGAGTGAGGGGAATGGGGACGAGTCTAGTTAGTAGCTGTCACTCGTGAGTTGTTTAAGCTTCAAGATTTGCAGTTCGCTCGGGCTTGAGCTCATTTGAGTGCGCTTGCTGGCCAAGTGTTGTTTGACGCTAGTTTTATTTCGTTCTTTTGATTGTCGCTGGAACTGGAGCTGGAGCTGGAGCTGGAGCTGGAGTTGGAGCGGGAGTTGGCTCAAGTGACAGGCACTTGAGTGTCGGCGACTTTGTCGAAGGACAGTTTTATGAGTTGCAATCGCACAAACTGTGAAGGAGGCGGCTTAAAGCCAATTAAGAGCACAAAAGAAACGGCTAACGGCTTAATTCTCACTTAATTGGAATTACGCCAAAATGCAGCGAACAGTGCGGATGCTGGACGCTGGATGTTGGACACTGAGTGGACACAGCGAATCGGATAGTCGCCAGATGGATGTCATTTGGTTGCCAAGGAATTTGCATTGCCTGCTGCTTATGCAACGACATTTGCATGATGCGAGGGGGAGAGCGGGTGGAGCAGGTAGCGGAATCTACTAGATTGACATGAAATGCAATTACGCTCCGGCCTGCATCCACCATCCCTCCGAACCAAAGAGGCGTCAAAATGGCCGCCATAAATCTGCGAGAACCCTCGAAAAAAAAAAAAAACATGAGAGAAGGAAATTGCGACGCTTAATGAAGAAGCCATCGTGCCGGGCCCACTCGGCCACGCCCAGCTGCCTACTTACACTCGCCATGGTGTCCGGCGACGGAGGAGGGCAGCACTTGATAGCTGTCGCCATCGATGCCAATGCCACTTGCCACATGATATCCATAGCCATTCGTATGCTGCTGCTGCTGTTGCTGTTGCTGTTGCTGCTGGTAGAGTCCTTGTTGCTGGCATTTGGATTGCGTTTGATATTGCTGCTGCTGCTGCTGTTGCTGCTGTTGCTGCTGCTGCTGCTGCTGTGTGTGCATCTCTCCTTGCTGCATGTTTAGCTGCTCGTCGGGATCATGGAGAGCTGTTAATGTTAGCTCCATGCCACCATCCAGCTGCTTGCTGTCCAGGCTGCCGGTCGGATAGTAGGGCGGAGGAGGCGGCGGCGCCTGCTGTTGCGTGTCTCCAGTTGCGGCCACCAGAGTGCCGCATGTGGCATCCACATCGTAGTCCTTGGCACCACTGCTGGGCGTGGCTGTGGCCGCAGAGGCCGCCGCCTGCTTCTTGGCCGCATGCGTGCGCCGGCAGCGACAGAAAGCGTACAGCAGCGCCAGCAGCAGCACAAACGACAGTCCAGCTATGACGATGGCTACCCAAGCGGAGGTGGTCAGCGAGGAGCTGTGCGGCATGTACGATTTACCAACTGCAACGATAGAGAGCGAGAGGTGGAGAAGGGGAGAGATTAAGATTTATTATGCGTCTGTTTGGCATGCAGGCTGTTTCGAGTGAAAAGAACTAGTTCGGGTTTAGGTTTCTTTAAGCTGAGCGTAGCAGTAGGGATTTAAGTATCTATTTGCTTCAGGGATTACTAAATGTACTCTTTGTACTGGTTCCTTAGAGTGACTACTCAGTGAAAAAAAAACTAGGTCGGGATAAGATATCAATTTGCTTAAGGGATTTCTATATATAAGTCAGTAGGAACTAGTTCCGTGGAGTGACTGCTTTGTTCAATGCTCGCAAATTGTATTTAGTAAAGTATTGGAGGAGTATGAACTGAATTAGTTACAAAAATTATTTCTTATTTCTATTAATGTCTCCCGTGAAATTTATTTATGTAAAAATAACTAGTTCCGCTCTGTGGTTCCATATATCAAGTACATTAGTATGATCAGAGACATTACAAAATTAACAAATACGAACTAGTTCCAAAAGGTAATATCGTACATAAACTTTTACTGTAACTAATGCCCATTGACAATATCTTAAATAGATTGTCTTGGTATGTGAACTAGTTCCGAAGTGAAGGAACTAGTTCATTAGCGTAGTGATGGACTTAGCACATAGATATGTAGCTTTTTAAGAAAATTCTTTCAGCCAGATATAATGTTAATCTTATTTGAAACTACGCCCAACTAGTTTCGGTTCATTTGTATGCTCTCGCTTTGAACTAGTTCAAAGTACTTACTTTCCGCATTGGCATAGGCACCGCAATGCTCGTGATTGGCTATCAGGCAGAGCTTGACACGCACTACCGGACCAGGTCCCGCAGTCTCCGCCAGTGCCATGGTGCGATCCTCGCCGTGGTGGCCGTTGCCCGGACTCAGGCTGCGTCCGGACGTGGTGGCCGTGGTGGCGGTGGTGTAGTGAGCGGTGCGTGCGATCTGATTGATGACAGCCTCCTTGAAGGTGGTCTCGCTGCCCGAGGGCAGCAGAGTGAGCGTCTCGACGATCTCCCACATTGGCACGGTGGCATCCCGTGTGACCAGGGACTCGACGACGGCGATCAGCGAGAGGCACGTGGGGGCCACGTTGATGCCCAGCACATGGGAGTTGGGGTCGTAGCTGACGTGCAGCGGGGGCGGAATCTTGCTCACCTTGGTGGTGGCGAGCACCTCGTTCGAGTAGCCGGACGTGCCCTTCGAATTGATGGCGTACACCTTGAACATGTAGCTCTGGTGCTGATCCAGCGGCGCTAGCTTGCACGGAATCTCGTGGAAGCAGTTGAACTCGATGGACTCGTGGGCGCCCGACTGTGCGGCAGCCGCGCTGCTCACCTGGTAGCTGGCCGTGTATCCGTTGGCCGAGCAGTCCGAGAGCAGCTGCTCACGGGGCGTGGCGACGCGCCGATAGTTGACCAAGTACTTCGTGTTCGATAGGCCGCCATTGAAGCCCGGCTGCCAGCTGAGCACGGCGTAGTTGTGGGCCACCTCCAGCAGCTTGAGGGCCGTCGGCTTCTCCGGCGGGCCCTTCGGCTGCAGCCGAATCTGGGTGCGGACCGTGCTGAGGAAATTGGTGGCGCGACAGGTGTACTCGCCGTAGTCGGAGTGCTGCAGGTGGGCGATGCGCAGGATGGTCGTGTATATGTCGTTGCTCTCCATGCGCGTGCTGATCTCATAGTGGCCATCGGAGGACATGGTCAGCGCCGAAGGATTGTTGCCGAACAGCCACTGGAACTCGGGCTTGGGATACGCCTGCACCTTGCAGACGACCTCCGCCGACTCGCGCAAGTCGTACGCGACTTTGTTGTACGGATGCAGGACGATGGGCTCGTGCTCGATGCGCAGGTGCATCGACGAGTTGGCCGAGTTGACGTCGTTCTCGTAGAGACAGGTGAAGAGGCCACGATCTCCGGGCAGCAGCTGATTGCCGTTGGGTCGCGCCTTGCCGCGGAATCGCAGCACGCTCTGCACATTCACGACTCCGCCGCCGGCGTCGGTGGGCGTGGTGCGTATCTCGTAGAGCCGGCGGGCGGGGAATATCTCGGTGCCGTCCTTGATCCAGCGTATCTGCGGCTTCGGCTTCCCCTTGGCGCTGCACGTCACCGCATAGTCCACGTCGCCCACCCGCCGCGTCATGTGCTGCTGCAGCTTGGCCAGGAACTGCGGCGGCTGGTGCACCTCCAGCGTGATGGTCGCGATCTTGCCGATGCCCAGCTCGTTCACGGCGTGGCAGTGGTAGCGCCCCTCGCTGCCCAGGTGCGCCTTGGGGATCGAGTACTGCGGCCCCTGGGCCAGTATCTTCTGGGTGTTGCCCGCCTCGCCGTCGACGTCGCGGAACCAGCGGTACTGCGGCACCGGCCAGCCCGGCGGATTGGCCGAGCAGCTGAGCGTCACGCCGTTGCCCACGTGCACCACAGGCTTGTTGGGCGTTATGTACGCCTGGCCGGGCCGATGGCGCACCAGCAGCGCCACAGTGGAGTTGCCCACGCCCTCGACGCGGTTCGAGCCGGTCGGCTGCATGAGATTCACCGAGCGGCAGATGTAGTTGCCCGCGTGCTCCGCCCGCACCGAGACCAGGGTCAGCAGCTCGCCAGCGTAGCGGAATTCTGTGGCGCCCTCCTTCAGCCACTCGATGGCCATGGGCGGCGGATTGGCGGTCACGTTGCAGCGGATCAGCACCGTTTCGCCCTCCTCGGCTTCGTGGGTCTTCGACTCGATGGTGACCACCGGCGGATAGAGCACGTCCAATATGATATCCTTCTCGCCCGTCTTGCCCAGTCCGTTGTCCGCGCTGCACGTGTACTTGCCGGCGTGATGCCGGCTCACGCGATAGATCGTATGACTGGGCGTGGCGCTCACGTACTGGCCGTTGCGTGACCAGCGCACATTCGATACTATCGGCTTGGCGTCCACGCGGCACTCCAGCTTGGCAATGTGATCGCGCTCGACGCGCAGCGGGTTCTGCGGCCCCACCTCCACCCGTGGATAATCTGCAAGAGCGAGCGAGAGAGAGAGTGAGTGAGTGAGTGGGGGCTAAAGTGGGTTAATTGCATGGGGCCAAGACCCTAAGGGGGCCTGTAGCATACAAATAGTCAATTAAGGAGCCAGGCTCCGTTCGTCGCTTGAATGGGCCATTAGCTTGCCAATAACCATTTTCAATTACACGACTCTGGCAACAACGACCATGGCTAGTGCCAGTACATTCGGGCCGGGCCCATCGACGAGACGCGTGACCCATCGACATTTTTAAATAATACCAATTTGAGGTATAACAGCCGCAACAACTAGCAAATGGCCAGCTCTTGCTCTTGCCTATTACATTGTTCCAGTGCATTGGCCCAAGGCAACCAACAACAACAGCACAGTGGGCGAAAGTCTATGAAGATGTGATCAAAAATCAAACTAGAAGCTGTTGATAATTACGTCAATATATTACCGACAATATTCAACTCAGCAGACAAAAAAAAAAAAAATGTATATGAATAAGGCAAATAAATTGAGGTAAAAGATTTCTTTTAATTAAATTTATATATAAAATATAATTAATGATTTAATATAATGAAGTTGCGAAATATCTGCTAAGTATTTTATCTTTAAAAATAAAATAATTGTTTGGAAAGCTCTCAATAATTTCTTAAAGTGACAAGACTATATTATTTATAAATTTGTATTTCAAAAATTAAAATAAATTAATTAATATGGTTTGCTATAAAAAATGTCGAAAAATACATTATTTTAGTTAACCAATAAAAATTAGATAATTAATGTTTTTCTAAATTTTTAAAAGTATATTTATTTATCATTTTATTAAATTGTTAATAATTCTGCTAGTTCAATTGAACCACTGTTCGTTCATTGGGCTATTTGGGCTGACTGCATGCTGAGCCGTTAGTTGTTGTTCGTTTGGAAATCGGTTTTAGGGACTAGCTGCGATTCTTGTTGTGGTTGTTGTTGCTGTTGGCCACTTGGCTGGTTAGTCAGGCGTAAGGCTAACAGGTCTTAGCTATTGCTATTGTTATTGTTGTTGTTGTTGTTGTTGTTGTTGTTATTTCATTGGCAATTAACTTTGAAACACTTTAGTTTAATCGTCGACTGACCAAACGCTTAAATGCCCATTGTTGTTGTTGTCATGGTTGTTATTGTTGTTGCTGTTGCTGCTGTCGTTGTTGTCGTTGTTGTCCCACAAATTCCGCACAAAAATGTTCAAAGTCCGCCCTTAAAATCGGGCGCCTAAATACGTAGCGCTCTCCCGGACCCAATTACGAGGCAGCCAACACATTAAAGCCCGCCCATGTGTGTGTGTGTGTGTGTTGGTGTGTGTAATTATAAAATAAAATTTAATGAGCAACGCTTGTCAGCTGGGCACACTCACACACACACACACGCACAGCGGCAAAAAAAAAAAAAGTGAGCAAAAAATGTTCCGTTTTGCATTTCAACACATGCTGCCCAACTGGTCGTAGATGCCCGCTCCATCCCCTTGCCCTTCCCCCATTCCCTTCTCCTTCAGCTGCCCTGCGTGCTGCTCATTTGGCAACCCCCCTTTGGCATTTTCATGCCCAGCCAGCCATGCAGTTTCACGCTGCTGGGTGTTGAGGCCCCCACAGTTCCCCCAGCCACAAGGCAAGAGCTGCAGAAAAACAACAGAGGAAAGGGGAAAAACTTGCTGACATTCGCCATGAAGTTGCCAGCGCAATTTTTCATTTTTCATCCGGTTTTTATATATTTTTATTAAATTTTCTTTTGCTATTTTATTTATGCGCACTCCCGCTGAAGGTATCACGATTTTGACACCTTTTTTGCTAGAGCTCAAGTACCGCCCTTTTTCCAAGCTGTTTCAATTTGTGTATATCTACGAATTTGGTATACAATTTTGATATATATGTAATATATATAAAATATTATATACACACACATCTACACATGTATATATATATGGCCATGTGCCTTCTTTTTTTTTTAAGAGGTCCCACAATAGGCTATCTGTAGAAAGAAGATGAAGGTCATGGGAAATTGTTTTATTTTTAAATCGAGAATGGGCTACAAATTATAGCTTGCATATAAATTCATGAATTAAATTTAATATAATAAAATATAAAAATAGCTTTATTTGCGAGACTTTCTGTACATATTAAAATTTTTCAATTGAATGTATTAATTATATTTATATTTATATTTTCCTGATTTAATGCAGTTTCGTTAAAATGATTGTAGTTCAAGAAGTATATGTATAGTTGGCCTTTTGTATATTTATATTTATATATTATATTTATTTCTATATTTCATATATTTATATTTATTTATGTATTGTTTAATTTTGATTAAAATGTATATACTTACTTATTCATTTAATGTTTATATTACTTTTTTTACTCAACAATAAGTTGAATTCCATATTTCTAAACAGTATTTAACTTTCTCAATATATCGTCTTTAATCCGCTTGCAACTTTATTTTCGTAATTATAAATATTTTCTGCAATATTTTTAAGGGTGTTTTTCTTGCAGCTTGCTAAATATGAAATAGTTTTTTTCTTGCCTCTGCCTTCGTCTGCTTTTTTTTTTTTTTTTTTTTAACAAGTTCGCATTCCCCCGGCGCTCGGCTCGGCATTTCACAGCTGAATGTTCACATGCATGTTGCCACGCCCACGCTGCAACGCATTGTGATTTTATGACTGGCTACATTAGTGCCATGAAATATGCGTCGCCTGCACCTGCACCTGCACCTGCACCTGCGACAGCAGCAGCAGCAGCAACAGCAACAGCAGCGATCCCATCTGCACATACCAGGTGCGACCCCATGTAGACCTACTACGCTTCAGCATTCCAGGTGCTGTTCCTCCTACTCCTCCAGCTGCCACTGCCTTGTAACACGACGAGGCAAACGAGGTCCCGGCTTCCGGTTAGGCGGGCGTTAAATAAAACTGCGCGTTGCTCATACGCCGCGTGGTCGTTACTTATGCCCGTTGGCCATTTTGCAGCCAAATTAAATTATTTAACCCGGAACTGGGCCGAGCCTCGTTCCTGCTGTTGCTGTTGCTGAAAGCAGGATGTATCACATAACTTTGCCTGGAGTAATTTTAATGAGTCGCGCTTGCGTTTGCGTTTGCGCTTGCGTTTGCATTTGCATTTGCATTTGCTTAAAGCTGCATTTACTGCAACTCCGTCCGCTTCCTGTACCGTTACCTGCCATCATCATCTTGGCCAAATTGAAAAGTTACAACAACAATAACAACGACAACGACAACAAGAAGAGCAGCAAACAGCAGATTCTGCTGCAGCTCGCTGACTACAGCTGCTGTCGCGTACGTGTCACACAACACGTCACGTGACTTCCGCTGCGCGTGCTTGCAACACCTCTATAAACACATACACACACACATATATGTATACATACATATACATATATATATATTCATAAGCCCCTTCGATTCTGATGCAGCCCAGCAGCTGAATAAATATTGATATTATATTTCACTGCGTCAGCTTAAATGTTTAAATGAAACTACAATAGACGAAGTAAAACATTCGCAGCTTTCACATTTATTGATATTGTGTAAGATGATAATTATTATAGTCATAATAAGAGGATTATTCTTCTTCATTGAACCGTCAGGCAGCATCATTATGAGCAGATCTGAATCAATCATTCGTTCCAATCATCGTTTTCTCAGAATTCTCTTTAACACATACTTCAAAATGGTAAAATCTTAATTTTCCTCGAAAGGCACTTAGTATGTGTTCTTTTGGCAGTGTTAATGAACTGTACATGAAAGCTTGAAAATTATATATGTATAATTGTTGACTGATTCGCATATTTTTTATCGAACAAATAGTTCAATAGTGTGTTTCATATGCATATGCGTCAAGAAATTCAAATAATATATGAAACAGATTTTGATCTACTGCTAAAATTAGCTATGAAAATATTTCCATAGGTTCTTTTGTCAAATTTAGGCTTGCTTACAGCCTAAATAATTCTTTAACATTCATTAATATTTATATTAGCATTTTCTATCGGAGATATTAGACATATTGATATAATACATTTATACATACTGTTATACCCTGTATTTATTCTATTTATTTATTTTCAATAATTCCTCTAAAATTGCACTGAGTATTTCCCCTAAGTATTTCCTCTTAGTATTTCCTCTTAGTTTTACCTCTTAGTATTACCTCTTAGTATTTCCTCTTAGTATTTTCTCCAAGTCTTAAATGCTTAGCTGAACGATTAGACGCTTCACTTCATTGTGTTGGACTGCACGACTGACCGCCTTCAGGCTGACTGAAGAAATGCTGCAGCTGCTGGCCTTTATATAGGGCTACTCTCACTGAAAGCCTGAGATGCGCTCAAATGCTGTGCCCGATGCCAGGTAGAGATCGTTGCAGTCGAGCATTAAGTGAGCAATGGGAGCACTCTCTGCTGCTGCAGGCATTCTGCCTTCGTTATACTCAAGTATAAATGCGAAATGAATACTGCTGCATACATACAGACAGCTTAAATGATCTACTGTAGCTCTTCTGCATCTCTTGCTCTTCTGAGGCAGACAGATAGAGGAACAGAATGGAATGGAGAGGAATGCAATGGAATGGAGAGGAATGTAATGGAATGGAGAGGAATGCAATGGAATGGAGAGGAATGTAATGGAATGGAGAAGAATGTAATGGAATGGAGAGGAATGTATTGGAATGGAGAGGAATGTAATGGAATGGAGAGGAATGTAATGGAATGGAACGGAGAGGAATGTAATGGAATTAAACGAAGAGTTCGACAGCGAGACAGAGAAAGAGAGAGCGATATGAAGATAAAGAGAGAGATAGATATACAGACAGACATATAATAGGCTAAATCTAGCCTGAAATACGCTAAGCTGGCAACTGCTCTCTAGCTAGCTTCAGATTAGGTTACCCAAAGCATCTGCAAGAGAGCATTTAGTCTATCAAATTATATATAAACTGAAATTCCTAAAGAACTCTGCTAATGGATATATACATACATATGTGAATATATTCACATACACGCACACATAGACGCATTCACCACCCGCTCGCTGATAAGCTTGTATGGAAGCTCTCGCTGCTGTCATTCGTGCATTTCTTTGCTTTTCATTTTGCTATTTTTTGTTTGTTTTGTTTTTTTTTTTTGTGCAATTGTCAGCAACCTTTTTGCCAGTTGCCCGACTGACAGTCACACGCAGCGTCTCCCTCTCTATCTCTCTCTCTTTCTGTTTTTGAGCTGTCAATGTTTATCGTGCGATTGCATTGCTTATGGAAAAAGTGTTGCCTACTTTTTTGGGCCGTTCGATTCGACTCGCTGGGGCGCTGCACTGGGCACTCGTGTGTGCAGTGGTCCATAGGTGTCATATGTATGGCCATTGAAATTAATTGAATTGGCTTTGCGTTGTAGCAGTTGGAGCTACAATAACAACAGCAGCAGCAGCAGCAGCGACAGCGGCAGCAGCTGTTGCAACAACAAAACTTTTATTCGACACTTGCGGTTGCACACACACACACACACACATGCGCACACCCACCCACACATACACACAGCAGTGGGTCGAGCTGCTGCAAGTTAATTGAAAGTGGGCAGCAATTAATTTGCTTTGTCGCAAAAGCTGTTAAGTACGCTCCCACACCCGCAGCAGCTGTTGTAAAGAAAAACATTTTACACAAAGTTTTATAGCAGATAATTTGACTTAAAGCTGCCAGCTGAAATTTCACAATGTTGCATTCATTCAAATTGGCAAAAAAAAGGAAAACATGACTGAGAGCGAGCAAGCGAAAGGTCAAATGAGCTTAAAGTAAACTGGGAGAAGGCCAAAAGAAAGCGCTGCCGGCTCAAATCTTAAAGCACAGCAGCATTTCTTTGTCGGACGTCTATGCAAATGTGCCTAGAATGCAGCCCAGCTTGGCCAGGCAGCAGGAGTAGCAGCAGCAGCAGCAGGATACCAGCACACTGACACTAATTGCAATTGTGTGGAGCATTAGCACGTGTCTGTATCGTTCCCTACGGCTAGCATGCCAGCTCCTCTGGCTCCACCTTCGCCGCCCACTCCATCTTCGTGGCCTGCAAAATGCTTTTTGCGCCCGGATTGTGTCCTTTGGTTTTTTGGCACTTTGCCTTTTGCCTTTGGCAATGGCATAATCAAAAAAGACAAGCCGCAGACCCGCTGTCGGGCTGCACACACAGAGTCTCCGATATTGGCAAGCAATAACAGGGCGACTTGGCAACTGAGACGCCCAGCGACTCCTTGTTGTTGTCTCTGTTGTTGATGTTGTTGTCGTTGTCGTTGTTATAGTTTAGCTGCCTCAAGGATGTAAGCCAAAGAAGAATTTCGTTAGCCAAGGTGTCGTGCAGCGCCTGCTGTACAATGGCATCAAATATTCAAATACAGTGCACAAAATTTCAGCTGTCAATCGGCTTATTGATATAACTAAATCGACTTTGATTCGATTGAATCGATAAGCATATAATCGCAATTGCATAACGGACTAGAGACGAGCACATATTTATGCAAGATGAAAGGGAGAGATTGTGCATGGATAACATCTTCTTGAGCTTTTGATTAACACGAGAAGGGAAACTTTTAGATACTCATAAATAATCGAATGATATCGAATCATAATGATTAAGTTTCGATCTAATATTTGAGTATTAGCTTGTATTTTCCTCGAATGAATCGATTCAATAAACGATAGAGTTTCTATCGATATTTATATAAAGATCTACATGATTTTTTATATAAAATAATGAAGCCTTTGATTGTTTTTTTACATTTCAGTAATTATTCTAGCTATAGTTAACTCATCAATTCATCAATCTCTAATCATAATCGATTTTCATAATATATATCGATTTTTTACCGATAAGCTATCGACATTTTGTGATAATTATCAATCACAATGAATCACTAACATTTCACTGGGCAACAAATCAATTAATATGCAGCATATTTGATCAAGGAATTCAGCTGTGCATACAGAACAATAATCTGACTTTCACATTGTTCGATAATTAATCGCGCGTCGATAGGCATGCGCTTGAAATCGAAATGAAAGCAAGCGTTATGCTAATGTTTGACCAGCGAACACAAATGGAATTTTGCTTGCATTTTGGCTGCTGTCGCATAGCAATTCGTGCCAAGAAATTTCACGCTAATGCGCATTATTGCCAGGGAGAGAGAGAGAGAGAGAGATGGGAGAGAGAAAGAGAGGGAAAGAGAGCGTGCTTGAATTTGCATGCCACCTGAGTGGGTTGACACTGTCAACCAAATCCGCGGGCAGCAACATCAGTGCTCAGGTTTTTTTTGTCAGGTTTTTCCCCCTCATCGTTGTTTCTTATTCAAATTGAAATGTCTTTTCAACGGCTTTGGTTTCCACTTCAGCAGGCCACGACACATGAGTCCTGTTTGTCTACGTCGCCAGACGCATTTTTGCTCCATCTTCTGCTATTTGGCCAAGGACTCGCTCTGCAAATGGAGGCAGGCTCTATTACGTGCGCTGCATGCAGCTGCACAAAAGTCACGCGCTCTGCACAGGCAATCACACCCACAACAACAGCAACGCACGTGCACACACACACACACACTTGCATATTTTTGAATTGCGAGTGCAACTCGCCTTTGCTGCCAACTGAAAATATGTGAAAAAACGTGCCTCGCACGTGCCAGCCGCCAAAGCGCAAAAAACAACCAAAAACTATGCCAAGTTGATGCCACGCGTCGCTTTTCTAGTACTATTTGTTCTTGCTTTCGTGCTGCTGCTGCAGTTTCGCCGGCGGGGCATAATTATTTTGTTATGGCTTGTGTAACGCATGCCAGCGAGAGCTATTTGATAAATATTTATATTTCTCTCGGCACAACAACCGCACCGAATGCTTTCATCTATTTCGTGTATATTTGACTAGCATAAATTGAAAATTGTTTTTTTTTTTTTTTTTTTTTTTTTTTTTATGCATAATGTGTTTGTGTATATTTACAGCTGCAGCCACACATGTGTATATTTCTTGAAATTGCCATAAATGTCAGAGAGCTTATACAGTAAAAGCAGAATATTATATGAAGTCTATCGTCTGTGGTGGATAATGATATAAGGACTTGAGCAAATGTAGAGTGATCATAATTGCGAATGAGCTATGAGAATACGACAGGACTTTCTAGAAGTCTCTGAAGTTGCCTCTCCCAATGTCTATACATTTCATACTCTACTCGTTTGCCAGAGCATTTATGTGATCACACACACAAGTTAGCGGTCTACAAAGTGAGACCGTCTCTCACCTAGCTCTACTTGTTTGTTGTTTTATTGGCTGTGCGCGGCCACGCTGCGTATGCGCAATTCGCCAGTCATATATCGAGCTGAATTCGCAGTGCGCTCAAAAGTATGCAACACTTTTTAATTTGCCAGCTCAGACAGAACAAGAGTGGCGCAACGAGATTCGGCATTCGCCAAAAAATGTTAATAATTTCATTCGAATGGATTTGCGCACGTTATAAAACACTCAACACTCAGCACTCAGCACTCAACACTCAGCAGTTGGCAGTCGTCAGTCGTCAGTCGTCTGTCGTCTGCCGTCTGTCGGCACTCGCTGACGCTGACGACATGACGCATTGGAAGTTTATTTTTTGAAATGCCAGCGAATATTATTTTGCTTTTTTTGTGTCAAAGATTTTGGGTGCGCCCAGTTTTCCTGGTGGTTGTGTTTGTTGCCATTTCTACTTCTATTTTTTTTTGGCATGCAGCGGCTTTGCAGTCGCATAAATCAATCAAATGCAGGCACAGCACGCAATGCACACAAAGATCAGAAGCAGCCCGAGTGGGCGGCAGGAAGACCCTGAGCTGAGCTGGGCATATCTATCTATCTATGCCTCACATCCCGTTGCCAAGAATCCATGCAAACATTTTCAATTAAAAATTGCTTTGCCATTTGTCAGCACACACAGCTCACTCTCTCCCTCTCTCTCTATCTCTCTCTGTGTGTGTGTGTAACTGTATCTGTTTTCTGTGTCCAATATTGCCAATTGCTTATCCATCACAATCACAGTCAAGCATTAGACAAGAGACAACGTCGTCTTTGCTTGTCAAATACATTCATATGTTGCTTATAGTCAAACAGTGTTTGCCAAACTGTGTGTATGTGTGTGTGTGACTGCCAAACTGTGCTGACTAAAAATTTATATCCGAAAACTTGAACTTTAACTCTAGCCCCTTGCCAAGCGGTGCGGCCTTTTGGCCTGTTGCCTGCTGACTGGCTCGTTCGAAGCGCTGAACTACGCTCTAAATTCAATTGTTGTTAAACGTCTTGGCCAGGTTGTGGTCCCTCAATGGTCCGGGGTCCACTGGCGGCCCAGTCATTGTGGCCGGCATAAAACACATTTGGCTTCCAGCTAAATGTACCTTAGAGGCACTTTTGACTTTGGCCCGTAGCCCAAACACACATTATCTAATCCATATATATGTACAAATATATGAGAGAGAGAGTGTGTGTGGGTGTGTGTGGGTGTGTGTGTTTGTGTCTATGCCTTTATTTGCTGCTGCTGCTCTGGCCTATGCTGCTAATGGATTTTAAATGAGCATCATAAATACTAAACCCGAAATTGCTCCAACGCCCACACACACACACACACACACACACACGCATATTTGTGCTTCGTTGTTGGCTGTGTGAGCCGATTTGCTTCGAGTCCAGACTTGGCCTTCAGCTTGAATCCTCATTTGGTGTCTGGTTCGCTTTCTCATATTCCATTTATTCCTCTCGACTCGTTTTATTTTTCTGTCTTTTGTCTGTCCTGCGTCTGCTTTATGTAGCGGGATCCACCAAATGAGAACTTTAACCAGCTCTCTTTGCAACGTCTCTAAGGATTATTTTACACGGGAATTAGCTGTTAGACATTCATGAGCTGTCTGATGCTTTAATTGTCATTGTCATTGTCATTGTCATTGTCATTGTCATTGTCATTGTCATTGTCATTGTCATTGTCATTGTCATTGTCATTGTCATTGTCATTGTCATTGTCATTGTCATTGTCATTGTCATTGTCATTGTCATTGTCATTGTCATTGTCATTGTCATTGTCATTGTCATTGTCATTGTCATTGTCATTGTCATTGTCATTGTCATTGTCATTGTCATTGTCATTGTCATTGTCATTGTCATTGTCATTGTCATTGTCATTGTCATTGTCATTGTCATTGTCATTGTCATTGTCATTGTCATTGTCATTGTCATTGTCATTGTCATTGTCATTGTCATTGTCATTGTCATTGTCATTGTCATTGTCATTGTCATTGTCATTGTCATTGTCATTGTCATTGTCATTGTCATTGTCATTGTCATTGTCATTGTCATTGTCATTGTCATTGTCATTGTCATTGTCATTGTCATTGTCATTGTCATTGTCATTGTCATTGTCATTGTCATTGTCATTGTCATTGTCATTGTCATTGTCATTGTCATTGTCATTGTCATTGTCATTGTCATTGTCATTGTCATTGTCATTGTCATTGTCATTGTCATTGTCATTGTCATTGTCATTGTCATTGTCATTGTCATTGTCATTGTGCTGAGCTTTGTCCCTGATTAAGTTACATTATTTTTTAGTATTTTATTATACTTAAAGAGCATTAGCTGCTGATTGTGACTTAAGCTTTACGTTTTTCTGTGACATTTTTTGCCTTTCTCTTGGGTAGTTGTTTTGGCTTTTGGTTTCGTGGCTGTGCCAAATAGCAACGACTATAAATATTTGTTACGTTGTAAGAGCGCTACATGTGACACACACACACAAACACTAGCACATTCGTGTGTTGCTGTTGTTGTTGTTGTTTGTCTACTTTTGCGTCTAGAAATCCAGCGTGTGGCATAAAAATGACTGCAATTTATGTTTTCCTATGAATATATTTGCGCGCTCCACACACATACACACTCACACACACACACACATATACTTTTATAGAGATTGTCGTTTCCCGTCGAGCTACTCCAGTGGCTTGAGGCGGCTATAAGTCCTAACTGTTACTCTATTTGATTGCATAAATTTTATGCAGATTTCATTTGTTGTCATTTTTAGTGATTTTTATTAAATGCAACTAACTTGACGAGTTTATTACGCATACGCCGCGTGGGCCGCTGTATGAAATTTAATAATGCTGAAATGGTAAATCGGTTATAATGGTTGCCATGTTCACACACATACACACACACACAGAGACACGCACACCCACACACATACACACACACACAAATAGTTCCCCTAAAGACTTGTCAGCTAATATAACAGCTTGAGTCTTGAGTCGCCTTCGTTGCCGCAGGAGCAGCTTTTGCTGGGCTCTCGTGGATACCAATAACTAACAATCAACTGTGTGTGTGTGGGTGTGTGTGTGGGACAGCCAGACACTTTATGGGTCTGTCATGTGCGCGGCTTTTGGGTCACGTTGATCATGCGACAACTGGACAGGCAACATTTGTACAACAAACTGCAGCATTTAATTACAAAAACTGACAGGGAACAACAGCAACAAAAAATTGAAAATAAAAGAGAGGGTAAGAGATAGACAGAAAAAGGGAGAGCAGAGCTGTTGGAAGAGAAAGTGCAGTGCCACGCACTTGCAGTGGGAAACAATGAGTAATGGTAGCTGCGTCCAGCCAGAGCTTAAGCTTTGGCTTTTTGAAATTTTCTATAAAGTGACTCAGATTGATATTCGAATTGGAAGCAATAATGCAGAGAGAAATTGATTAGAATTGAAAAGAGGAATATAACAAATCGACTATGAAATGCCGATTAGAAATTAAAGAGTTTTGCATAGAAAGGCAAAGCTGATGAACTTATGAAATAGATGTTGATGCAATTCTTAGGTCTAGTCTATCTAGACAGGAAATGCATTTGAATTAATGAATGTATTTTAGGTTATCCTGAGGATTTTTAGTATATACAGATTAGAATAAATCTACAATTATTTTCACTTAATACTTGTAGTGAGATAAATAACAACAGTTAAGTAAATTCATGTTCTCATAAGCCGAGACTATCTCTATAGATATCCTTCGCCTGCTGCTCTATGCAGAGCCTATTGATACACTTTCTGAATATCTGTTTCTGGCACACGTACAAGCATATATCATCGGGCAAACGTAAATATGGTTCACTTCATAACAAACAGCCACAACAAAATTGGTAAGCGCCACCAAAAGCGGAAAGGAAGAAAGAAAACCCGTTTTAGTATTGCTGGACAGGTCATAAATTTCGGGGTCTACGGCAGACAGTTCTTTCTTACTATTCCAGCGCTTCTTTTGGCTCCATTTCGATTCCCCAATTGCCCCCCGTGCGGTACTTACAGTTGACGTTCAGCGTTACGCTGGTCTCCAGCGTGTGGCCCTCGGGCATGGCACGATTCCAAACGACGCATATGTACTTGGCACCGTCGTCCGCCCGTCTGGGCAGTATCTGCAGCGTCGCATTTGTGTAGTGGTTCTTGGAGCCGCCCTTCAGCGCGTACGACTGCAATGGCACTTTGCTGCCCTCTCGAAACCAGCTGCAACATATAAAGAAGTGAGACAGAGTGGGATAGAGCGACAGCGATTTAGTGCCGAAAAAAAGAGAAGAAGGCATGTGCCGGCTGGGATTATTAATGAAGGCGAGCAGTTAAGTGTTTTACTTGCCGCCGGATGTGCTTAAACTGTCGCTGACCACAACGTCGACGACAGCTGTGGGCCCCCCAAAAAATGTTTATATGCAAAAAGAAAGTATTTCACAAAATATATTTTAAACTATCGGTAAGTCGAAATTAAAATACGCTTGCAGAGAGCTCAAAATTGAGCAGAGTTTACAGCTGCCCTTCTACATTGCGTATACGCAGTGTGAATTGCTGCTGCTGCTTCTGTAAGCAGTACTGCAGCTATAATAGTTGCTCTCTCCGGGTATTACAGGCTTACCCACTAGCTCTGACCTAAATCTGTCGCTGTAAATGTATGCAGTGCTGTGATATAGTGATATATTTACTGTTCCCCTGTATCGCTCTTTTACTGTGATACATTATAATGCTAAGCCTCTGCAGTGTAGATCAACTAAGATTTGCACACTGTCGCTATACTGTTAAACTCTTACAGTGTTATACAGCTGTACTTTTAATCTGGTCTACTTGTTTGCTCATATACTGATATGTTTCTCTTCGGCTATATTGTTATTCTCTTCTAGTGCCAAGCTGTCATATACATTAAAGTGCCATATACAAAGACTTCTTCTTATGATATATTCGTGTCAGGCGCGTAGCCAGAAAATTTTTTCGGGGGGGGTTTTCCGCAAATATTATTGTTTGAACCCCCGAAACCCCCCCCCCTGTATACGCGACTGATTCGTGTTCTATTATACAACTAGAGTTTTCTACTCTTATACTGTTAAATGGTTATACTCTTATAATGTTATACTGTTGAGCTGCTAAACTCTTATATTGTTAAGCTGGTATACTGTTATAATGCTGCCGAGTTATGTTGATATAATAAAAGATTGTTTAGCTGTTATACTCGCTTATTATATATGTATACCTTTAATGCTTTGCTGTTAAAGTGCTGTAATCTTTCAGTGTTATGCTAATAAAGTGTTAAATTGTTATATTGTTCTACTCTTAAACTCAATATGCTGTTAGCACAATAACACGTTAGTCTTATACTCATATATAACCGTTCTTCTACTTGACTTACTGATATAGTTATACTGATACATCTTACTGATTCTTATTCAAATTGAAATATAAATCTCAGCAGCTGATTCATAGACTCTTATACATCATGAAATCTCATTAGACAAACTTCGTCTGTTACTTTACTCCTTATCCTATACAAATCAGATAATTAGTTAGCTACGCTCGCTCTGCAAGCGTATTGCCCCTCTCCAAAAATAAAACACAACGCAGTTTCGTCCCCTCGAAAAACGAGTAATATGAACTTTCATTAATTATGCGCTCTTACGTTATCGTGGGATCCGGCGAGCCGCCAATGCTGCTGCAGGTCAGCTCGAGTGGCTTCTCCTCGGTGGCCACCGCAATGTTCCCGGGCGTCACCATTGGCGGATGTGGGGCCGTTAGCACTGTCACGTTGTAAAACTCCTGATGCACATCGGCCCCGGTGCCTTTGGCCTTGATGCGGCACTCGAACCGTCCATTGTCCCGATTGTAGGAGGTGTTCTTAATTTGCAGATCGTAAATGCCGTGACCCGGCCGAAAGTCAAGTCTGCAAGTGGACGAAAGCACAAAAAAGAGACAAGTGAATAGAGAGACAAAGAGAAAGAGAGAGAGAGAGAGAGTGAGAGAGACAGGGAATGCAGTGAATTAAGGGGCGATTTATAGGGCGTAAAGCAGAAGCGAGAACAAAATATTTTCCACTTTATGTAAATTAACTGCCGCCATACTTTGTTAATTTACAATGCTATAAATAGGTAGGGTATATATGGTGTGTATTATATTTTTATTTCTTGTTTGGCTATAAAAATATTTGAGCTAAATCAATATTTTTTGGCTGAGCTTTTGTGTGGAAATTAATATTATTTTTATGTAATTTGGAAATTCACTTTGTTGATTTTATGTATATGATGTGATATTTGGGATATATATGAATATATATAATATATATATAATATACTTCAAGTCTATTTACATACATATATTGAGAAGTCTGATAGAACTCTTATGAGTTCTTCTATTTGGTTAGTCAAAAAGAAGCTAAACACTTCAGCTTGATAGTCTTCATATATGATAGATTATATTTTTAGAAATAGGCCGTATATGAACTTATTTCTATTTTTAAGCTCAACAGAAATATATTTTAAATTAAAAAACTTTCCACCCACTCTCTTAAAAAAATATATATATTTAAAAATATATCATTTTATATTTTAGGAAATAATGAAAAGTCCTTTGGGAGTATTCTCAGCTATGCTTGGAGTATTTCTATTTATATATGAATTTATTTCAGTCATTCGAAACGAAATAGCTGCGGAGAGCATCTCGAAGTCAACAATCGCAGCTCTCTTCATTAAAAGTGGCTTGGCTCGGGCCCTGCCATGTTTTGCGCGTATCCTGCCTGCTGTTTCCTTCGTCCAGTTTTGTGCAGTTGTTTCCTTTTGTTGTTTTTGCTTATTTCATTTCTGCTTCTCGTTCTCTTTTCATTCCTTCCTGTTGTTTGCTTGTTTATTTTATGCTCTGGCTTTTGTGTGAAACATTTCGGTTTTCGTGTGGCTTAGACGGAGTTTAGCACGAGGCCGCGGAATAAAATGAAAAATGCTCATGGCAAATTAAGCGTCGAACTCATTTTTGTGAATTTATTAGCTTAATTTTCGGGGGACCAGCTTCTGCTGCTTCTTATTCTTGTACTTATTCTACGGTTGCCATAGGCCCAGCGGATTACATTTTGATTAATTTAGTATATATATTTTTTATTTTTTCTTAGCTGGCTCTGGCAGTTGCTACCTGCCAATGAAATCGAGGCGCTGAAGGCACTAAAAAAAAATAGAAAGCAAATGGAAAAATTATATAAATAATATGGGCATAAAATATTAACAGAATAATAAAAATAAGAAATAAATGGAAAACAAATAAAATAAATAAATAATACTAATAATTTAAAAACAAAAATTTAAATTAATAAATATTTTTATACTAGGCAATTCTAAAAAAATAAGTCAAAATTCATTAATATATTTACAATTTTTTTTACATCTCCCTCAGTCAATCATACATATATAATATTAGGAATTATTTCTGAAGCCTTAATCCACTTCAATCGCAGCTCAATTCACCTCAAGCTCTAGCATTGCAATCACCTTTCAACTAGGGAAAAGTCTTTTCAAAAGTATTTATAATCATGTTAAAATGATTACATGCGAATGTTCACAGTGTGTTTTCAATTTAAATTGTAGCCCAGTTGCAGCACACATTTTTTCGCTGAGTGTAGCGCTCAGGCGAAACTCAATCAAGCGTAATAGCTCGAAATTGCTGAATACTTTGTGGGTCTGTCGCGTATTTCAAGGAAATGCTTTTAGTGCCTAGTCCAAAAGGTGCTGCAGCTCTGCTGGCTTCAACCTCCAGCCTGCCGCCACGCCCACCCCCACTCAACTTCATCAACGTCATCGTCATTTATTTAGCCCAGCCGCCGCAATGCTTTGTGTTTAAGTTTTAATTTCTCTTGATGAGATTTTTTCTCTGTTGCAACCACAAATGTTGAAGACATTCAGCGGCGGCGTGTGTGTGAATGCGTGCCTGTGTGCGTGTGTGTGTGTGTGTGAGCTGGGGGTATATAAATCATGCACTCGACATTATTAAAGTAGATCTTATAAACTTCTTGAGTGCATATGCATGCAGACGAGGGCAAAGCGAGAAACTTTTTAAATAAAATTTCAATTTTGATAACTTTTATGGCAAAGTCGACTTGCAGGCAGCCATTGGCAGAGGGTCGTCTGGGAGGGGGTTGAAGGGTGAAAGGGCGGCTGTGCGAAACCGCACACACATGTGCCGTTGTTGAGCCAAATGCAGCGCACTTCCGTTTCTGCTGGCTCAAATAGCATTTCGGTTGTGCTCTGTTTTTGCAGTCGTACAGCTGCTGGGCCCAAGGAAATGGCTGCATTTTTACCGTTGCCAGAGATTTCCCTTCATTTCGTATGCTCCGTACATATAAAATGCCTAAATAAGGGTATAATGATGCTTGCACAGAATATGGGTCAAAGGCGAAGCGAAGGGAAGCCGACAATGAAATGCGCTTGATGAGACATCCTCTATGTATCACGAAATCTCTATATAGGACGTTTAATTGTTATCGATAACTTTTTGGAACAGTTCCAGAATTTTATTTACCTAAATGCTTTTGAATGCATATACGGTATAACATTGCCATATATGTATATGAACTTCACTTGTTATCGATAAATTTATACTCCAAGTAACATATTACGATTTCACCTATGTCCCCAAATTATGAACCAACCTATCAGCAAATCGTATGTATAAGACCGTTATATGTCATCGATAGTTGTTGGAAATCGATTACTATCGATCTTGTATTATGGGCAAAGGGTTCTCAGACATATAACATTAATTTTTTAAGAACTATATGTATCGATAAGTAGAAGTTCGATTAGTGTTACTGCCTGAAAATACAAATTTATGCAATTTAATTTTGGATATAGAATTAATATCAGAATAGAGCACATCCAGGTAAATATTTTATTTTCATTCCATTTAAATGTATTTTAAGGAACTATTAAGATCAGGGTATTTCTTAGTCGAGCATTTTTGGCTGGCATACTCCTACTTGATTTTCCTGCCGTTGCATTTCCGGCTGTGACTTTTACGAGGCTGCATCTTGAGTTTTGTATCGCAGTGGTATATATGTGTGTATGTGTGTGTGTGCCAAGTGGTGCAGCTGAAGCGAAGCACATAATTGCCTCTGCCTCAGCCTCAGCCTCAGCCTCAGCCTCTGCTTCAGTCTCAGTCTAAGTCTCAGTCTCAGTCTCAGGCTGCGTCTCCGCCTCAGTCGCAGCTGGTGCTGCCGCAGCATGTCCTTCGCCCGGGCAGGACCAAAAAGGAATTTCTAATGTGAAAATAAGTGCTGCCTCCGTTATTATGTTGCATCGTCGCAGGACTTATGCAAAACAGTCGCAGAATTGTTATGCAAATTGCAGCCAATTACATGGCAAATGCCTGCCTTGCTGCCTGCCGGCCCACCAGCCATGCCTGCTCTTCCTCTCGCTCGCTCGCTCACCCCACACAGCACAACTCTCAATAAGTACTCGTACATAAGTGAAGTTTCCTTTACTTCCTTTGCACTCATTGAGCAACTACACTGAAGCACACAATTTGCGGGCTCTGATTGATTTCGAGCATGTGGGAAACTCACTTTAAATATTTACGGCACGAGAATTTGCTTAACTTTATTCAGAAAAGGATTTTAATGTAGGCAATTATCCCGTATTAATTGCTGATTACTGATCAAAAGTAGCATTAGCGATGCATATTGAATGCATTTTTAGTTAGGAAACTCTAGGATCTCTGTACGCAGAAGAGACATTATTTGAAAGGAGAGACAGGAATAACAAATTTCAGTTAAAGGACATAAAAGAACTCCATCTGGCATATGCAACGGGGGCCACTCGTATAGGCCACTTCAATTTTAAAGGCAGATACAGTTACCATCTGGCCTCTTCTGCCCCTCTCGCTCCCTCGCTTATCATGCAGCCTGGGGCATGCCACGGCGCCACGGCGAACTGTAACTAAAGCGCGCGTCTGCTCGTTAGCGCAGAACTAAACTACTCGAATAGCTGGCAGATTATGTTATTATCGGCATTATTATCGAGTCTCGGGTCGGCAGACGGCGCAGAGGAGCGGGTTGAGGGGTGGCGCTGCGCTGCGCAGGTGGCCACAGCATGGCTGTATGTTCTACTACATTCACATTATGCAATTGAGCGAATTGAACGGGGGAGTGGGGCGAGGTTTGACTGGCTTGTGTGCGTTTGGCGTTCGCATGCCAAAGCGCCGTCTCATAAAAAATAATAAACTTTTTGCCTCTCGCTGTAGCTGTCATCACTCTGGAGAAAGTTTAAAAAGCGCGCGCCAAAATTGACGCGTGGCAAGGACTCGAGACTCGAGACTCGAGACGCGAAGCGGCCCCCAGCTACGGCAGCTCCTACAGCATGTCAACGATGTGCGTTATGTGCGGATAATTGACTTTTAAAATGTGTGTGTGATATCACAACAACAACGAGGGCAGCGCGCAGCTGCAAAAAGGGTCGCTGCGTATAATTAAACGGCATATTGTCACGCATCCTTGCAGCAGGACACCAAAGGGGGGAGCAGCCGCCGCAGAGGGTCCAAGTCTCTGCCCGCTCAAGGACAAGCGCTGCTTGGGTTTTGTTTACCCAAATTTGGTTGCTTTTTTGTTTTTGTTGTCGTCGAACAAATGGTGCATGCAAGGATATGTGACGAGAAAGGAGCGAGAGAGGAGGAGGGATGAAAAAGGTAGCATCGGAATTTCAAAACCTGTTTAAAAAATTGTAACTAATTTGGAATTTGATTAAAACAAACACGGAAGTCGGGAATGCTCGACTAGCAGATATCCTTCAGCTATCAGACATATTATAAATAAATATATAATTTGGTATACTTTAAACAAATTTAGTTAACATAAGCAGGACATACTGGACATATCTATTAAACCGGTTGTTGATCATAATAAAGCATGATAAATCTACTTCAAATCTAATAAAACTAATATGCCTTGAATTCCCTACGAAATTTGGGCTATAATAAAAATGTGAAGCTTAAAAAGCAACGTAAAGGGGATTAATGATTATCGTCTAAATGCGTTAAGGATAAAATGAGAACAAATAAAAAAGAGAATGTCAATTTAGTATTCAGCCTTGAAGGAAATGTTCCTTTGAGAATAAATAAAGTCTTTGAAATTTAAGATTTGATATAAGCGAAATAGATCTTAGAAGTAAAGTAAAAACTGCACTGAATGTGCCTAGGAAGTTATGTATGTATTTATCATAGAAATAAACGATTCTAGATCAGATCTAATATCGTGTCTATCTCGTATGTCTTATCAATACTTTTGCATAAGCCCAATGAAGCAAATATCTCCGTTAGACGTCCACAAACTATCGCTAAGCACACAAACTACAGGCAGCTAATAAAGCAGTTAAGGCAGGTCATAAAGAAAAGCTGCCAAATAGTTTCCCACAGAAGCGCGCGCACACACACCCACACGCACACACACAGCACTACTGATCAAGTTAAGCTGGCTTTACTGTGTTTACACCATAATCGAGTGACTTTTGGTCCTTATCGTTTAGTAAGACCACAGAGCGGGAATGATATGATTAGGATTTGACGGCTCATGCCCTGACCTACAACAATCGATTACGGATGAAGATGGGAGCACTAGGGGGGGTGGGGGGAGGAGCGTAAGAGATGAAACACGAAAACAAGCGAAGCAAATGATGAAACAACCAACTCGACGCGACGGCCTCAGCATTCATCAAGTTATTCACACAATTTCCGCTCAATTGTAGGTCCCCACGTCCGTCATGTTCCTGCCCCTGGGGCATTGTGTTCTCCAGTGCCCCGTCGTTCAGTTGTCCCGTTGTCCGGTTGTCCGGTTGTCCAGTTGTTCAGTGGTTTTCTCGACTGGTCCAAAATGCCGCTGCCAGTGACTTATTTATGCAAATGGCCATAACAAATGAGGCGCACACGGACAAAGAGGGACGACCGGGGGCTTGGGCAATGTAGGGGCTTGAATGCCAACCGTATTGTGGAAAGCGATTAATTTGGAGCTGGGACACTGTCCCAGTCGCAGTCACAGTGTCCGTCGCCGTCGCAGTCACAGTTGGCATTGGAGTCAGAGACACAGACGCGACGCCATTATAAAGGGCTGAGAGCCCGAGGCCAAACGGCAGGCAATGTCGAGTGGGGGAAATGGGAAAGAGTCGAGTTGGGGAGCGAGACACAGAGAGAGCAAGAGCGGGAGGAAGGCGCGTTGTGACATTAGAGATGTTCAGCATATTGCTCAATCGTGTCGTGCCAAAGAGTGCCGTAAAATAGTGATGTCAATCAAAACTATCGTAACTTATATCACTAGCAATCATGCGATTCTAATTTAAAGAAAGATATACGGAATATTATAGAAAGAGCATCGAAATTTTACAAAATTTAGAGATAAAGATTTTTGAAAACTATTAATTTTGAGAATTAAAAATGTATAAATCAATAAAAATATACTTCAAAATGAACATTCTTACTTGTTGATTTTTCTATCAACAATATAATATATAAAAGATTGTATATATAGTCGAGCTAATTTTTCAATATATATTTAACTCAATTGATTACAATTTTCGCATGTTGCACAAAGTTAGCTCATATTCACTGTCCTATTATGCAAATCATTTACTGCTTCGATAAGTCGCTAAGAACAGTTGCAGCCATCTCTAGCAACAATTGCAGATAGCTAATTACATTTCATGCTTGACATACGCATATATGTATGTATGTACATACATATGGAGAAATTAATAGCAAACCTAGTTTACCGATATATGCGTTTGCATACATATATATCCCTTATCTGACCATCTCTAGCCATCTATCGATGGCCTGGATGGAGGCATTCAGCGTTTGCTCATTATGGAAACATGTTGCTAACATTTGTTATGCAAAGGCGACAGACATTCATGCCAAAGGAGAGTAGGGTGCCAGCGGGTGACAGAGAGTGAGGGAGAGAGAGCGAGATAGTTGAATATATCTATATCCATCATGCTTATTGGTATATGAGTCCTTCTCTCTCTCTCTCCCTCTCCCTCTTCTTGCTGCTTCCATTGGACCAATTTCATTCAAGCTGTTTATTTGAGTTTCGCTTGTGGAAAATTTCTATAAATGCCTTAGCCAGTGCCACGCCCCCTACTCACGCGGCTCCCATAGCAAATTTGCTGCCGTATTTGGCTTTATCTGTACTTCCCTTTCAAGCCCCAATACTCCTCCCGTCCACTCTTTGATGTCATCTTCTTTGTGCCAGCACAAATTCAATGAAATGTGTGTGTGCGTGTCTGTGTGTGTGCTTGTCCTTGCTAAACTATTTACGTGTTTGCGCGAGGCCTTTCGCAACAGTTTTCTCTGCTGCTTTTTGCTTTTTGTGTGTGTGTCGCTCTTTAACGGTAAAAGTGTGAGTATGTGTGTTTGGGTGACAGAAAAGGCAACAGCAGCAACAGCAACAACAACGACAACAGCAACAGCTGCTGCATGTCAACACACAAATGTGTTATCCTTGACAGAGGTTTCGCTCTTCTTCTTCAACATGTTTCCTCTTTTTTTTGTATGCTTGTGTCACTGTCAGCAGCAGGTGTCGGAGGCAAGGACAAAGGTCAAAGCCGCTGTGCGCGCAACACTCGCAACATTCACTAATCAAATGTTTGCCCGTACGCTAATCAAATTGTTTGCTTTTGCATCTGTGAAGTGCAAATGCAGTAGAGGCTGCGCGCGTGACGTCACTCCAAATCCAATTCAGCTAAATATCGCGTGAAAGAGTGAAACAGAGAAACATAGAGAGGGAGAGATATGCAGAGCGTGTTGCAGTACGAGAATGAAAAGAATTTGCATAGCCGCTTGCAATTCACCGCCACACCACATTTTTATAGCCCACATTTTTGAAACTATCGAATAGTACAAATAGAATTATAGCTATTGCAGTATATGTGTATATAATATAACTTCAAAATGTTTAGGTACATTTGTTAATTGAGTACATTTACTAATTCCTCTTGGTACACAATTCCTTTTGGTACACAATCCATGTTCAGGTGGCAGCCATGTTGACATGCATTCCCATAAACGCATTTGCATATGTCAGCATGCATGGGCGCGCCATCTTGTGTGTGCGTACAGGAGCATTAAATTGCATAGAAAACAAAAGCAAAAAGAACAACAACAGTACTCTGATCAGCGCCCAATTGCAAATGAGCTGGGCTGTCATGGTTATTGGCTTAGCATGCGGCGTCCCTTTCGCTCTTTCTCTTTACTTAGCATAGGCGGCCATGTTGAAATTAGGAAAACAGTCGGTGATCAGCTTAGTGACATCCCTTTCACTCTAAAGACAGATAAAGCAGAGTCGGCCATGTTAATCACTTGGTGATCTGTTGTAATTCAAATGTGGGAGCTGATGTGTTTTTAAAGTATATTTAATAAGTTTAAGTTCCTTTTGTTGTTGCTGAGCTCGTAAAGTGTTTTGGTGCATTCTGGAAAAGCTTTGGAATGACTTTTCATATATAGATACTATTAGTGCTTATGTGAATGGCAGCGATTGGAAAGGGAATTTTTGACGTGCAATGCATCAATTCTATTTGCAAAGCGTCTTATGCAGGATTGTGTGTGCGCGAGAAGGAGAAAGAGGGACAGATAGAGTGTGTGGCTCATGCATATTTTGCCTGTCAGTGATTTCTCAATAGATTTCACAGAGGAATATGCATAAATCATAAATCGTGGCTGCTTCGGTTCGGGTATTAAGCAAAAGTCAGAAAAACCGTCACTTGCATAACCACACACACATACATATGTATATACATATAGATACGCTGTCAGCTGTGCTTGTGGTTTATGCAACTCTTTTCGAATTTTTCTTCTTCTTGTTTTTTGTCTTCTGTCAGTTTTTATTTGCAGCAGTAAAATTTTTGTGCTGTGTTGTCACCGCAGTCAAAATGACTGTGAAAAATAAATGTTAATATGCCAAGACATTGGAGAGTGTAGAGAAACGTGTGGTCTCTGATAAGACTGTGTATACACACACACACACACACACACACACACACACAAGCATAGCACGTACAGCATGTGTGAAACGGAGACGCATAAGCTAGCCAGCTATCTCTGTTTCCCTCCCTCTCACTTGCTTTTCTATTTGGCGTAATATACATAATAAAAGCAACGGCTACTTACTCAACTACCTCACTCCCCACTCCGCACTCTGCACTCTTTCGCACACTCCATACTCTTCCCAGCAACATTCTTCTGCTCTCACTCTCTCTCGCACACTTCTTCGACCACGTCACATAAGTTATAATCTGTGCGAAAGAAATTGCAGCGCGTCGCGTGTTACGCCAAATTTACGACCAAAGCGCGCTGCTCGCACATACGCTGCCCTTCTCTGTCACACTTTCAATATTGTTGCGGCCGCATATTTACGAGTTGTGTACACATGTGTGCATATTTATAGGGACAGCGCAAGATATTATAAATTTGTTAAGATGTTTGTATTTATTTACTTTTAGTTTTTATGACTATGTCAATTTAGATAATTTAGCTACATCTATAATAATATATGTTGCTAATAACTTGTTCAGCCAGCTAGCTAGCCAACCAGAGGGGAATGTTTCTTTCTATTACAGTTCTTTTGAATTTTGATGCTTGGCTTTGTTCTTCTTCTCTACTCTCCACTCTCGCCCCTCTCTTACTGTCTGTCTGCTATATTTTGCATATTTTTGTGGGTTTCAGCAGTTTTCTGCAGCTTGTGCATAAATATGATGTTGATTTTTATGATTTTTACGATTTTTATAATGTTTCATTATGTTTCGTTTTACGACTCTGTCGGGACACATGGTTGCGCCATATACGATATAGCACACACACATATACACGACTGTATGCGGATGCGGATGCGAATGCGGATACACAATGCACTCAACTTCGTTTCTCTTCTAATTTATGGTCTCTCTCCCACTCCCGTTTCCACTCTCATTCCCACTTCTATCCCTACACCCTCACCCACCCTCTCTGCCCCTCTCGCTAGCTCTTGTGTCGTTGTTATCTACTTTTGGGCCTGTGCTTAACAGTTGTAACACTCGGTGTCCCGCTTTACACATTTTATGTGCGCTCAAAAGCCAATGTTGTAGAGATTTTGGTAACGGGAGCCCCGTTGAGGCAACTTGCGCCCCATTATAAGCGCATAATCTTTACAAAACACACACACACACGCACACACACACACACACATAGTCGCCTAGACAACGAGTCTAAAAATGAAATGGCTAAGACCTCTGCCGCTGACCCTGACCTCGCCCCCTCAGCCCCTTAGCCCCTCAGCCCAGCTATCACACATTTTCTAAGCTGCTGTCCATGTCTCCTTCGGCTGCCTCTCCGCTAAACACTATTCTATGCTGTGGCATGCTCTTAGATAATTTTGCGCTTGGCTAGCGCATTACAGTGAAACTTCGCTAGAACTAAACTTTTGGTTTTGAAGGAGAATTCTTTATTAACTTCAAAGTGATTGGAATTTTCTGGGTGGCAAAAATTGTTAAAGACAATGCAAAGTTTGATATCGAGTTGGAATTTGTGGGTGTCGGTGTGTGAGTGAGCGGGGGTATGCGTGCATGTGTATGTACATACTTGTGTGTGTCGGATAATTTGGCATGCCTAAAGGTACACAAAATTACAGTTTGTAATAAAAAGCAGGCATTTGGGGATGAGAGGAATTTAATTTTCAGCATCTCAGGCATATAATGCAGGTATATAAAGCAGCTACAGTTACATAAGAAGGATGCATTCCATTATATTCGATCATTTCGGATCTTTTTCTAATCATTTACATTGGTCAATCTTCACTGTACCATCTCAAGAGCCTACGATGCCCGTTCCCGGCGTTTGGTACTCGGTACCGGTACCGGTACCGGTTCCGGTTCACTCTACGGCCATTTTAAAGTGCGCGCCTGGACAGCAGTTGAAGCCGAAGTTCGTCTAATTTCTGTTGGCCAATTTTTGTTATGGCTTTCGCCTTACAAATGAGTTTCAGCCCAAGCGTCGTGGCTCCCCAGGGAGGGAGACAGCAAGAGGGGGAGCGGAAGAGCTTGGGCGGCGAGGCGTGTGTCAAGCGACGAGTTTGGTCGTTCAGTTCTATTGCCTGCTTTATGACAGTTTCATAGACTTTTTATGTTTATGCGCTGGGCGTTTAGTGACGCAGCTGTTGCGCCACAGTGAGCAGGGGCTGGGGGCGTGGCAATGGAGGTGGGAGAGGTTGGCTGGATGGTAGATGTGGGACATTTCATATTTGCGTTTCTTATCTGCACGTAATTAAGGCAATGGACAGAAAACCGGCTGGTGGCTGGCTCCTTGGAGGCCTTTGCGCAGTTTTCTAATCATCATCGCCATCAGCAGAAAGGGAGAAGCGAAGGGGGAAGCGGGAGGGCGAGTGTATGTAAGTGTGTGTCTGTGGGGGGGGGGGGGGGGGCGTGCCAGCCCTTAACCCTAGGCAGCCAAAAGTGGCCGTCTTGATGCCTTTTGGGGCAATCGTCTGCCAAAACTATTTGCCTTTGCCTTTGCCCAATGCTCGCGGGAGCAATAATGTCTGCCACTCGGCAACAGCAGCAGTAGCAGCTGCCATGGCAGTTGCCATGCCACGCCCTCACAACCCCCGCATGGCCTTCTGTTTAGCGCCCCCTTTTGTGGCAGGCATCCTCATCATCATTGTTTGTGCCAGCCTGTATTTATTTCCCTTTGCTCCAGCTCGTCATGTTGTTGTTGTTGTTGCTGTTACTGTTGTTGTAACTCAACCAGTTCTCAACATATTTGCACCTGCGGCTATTTGAGTTGACTCCCACTACCTGTCTTCCTCCTCTGCCTCACCTCCGTCCCGAACTCTTTCCCTGATTGGTAACAGCTTACATTTAGCAATTAACAGATTTTTGCTGTTGATTTTGCGTTGAATTTTTAATTAAGCGTCTGCTGCTGCTTCATACGTTCATTCCACTCTGTCGGCGCTTTCAACACATTTTGACAGTGTTGTAAAGGGATTGTGTGAGCAACATTTACTGTCCTCTTATGTGTGGTGCGAGACTGAAACTTTGCTAAATTACATAGAATCTTAACATTTTCTCTTGTTTATGCCTAGAACAAGCCTTAACACTAGCTTTCTCTATCTAGGCAGTGTTGCAAAATGATTTCGATTCTAAAATCAGAGAGGCTTTTGAACTGCTTACCAATATGTAAATATTATAATAGCTATAATCATATTTTTGATAACTGTTATAAGTATATTCATATACTCATTCACGTAGTGAAATGGCTGTATTGGTTTTGTGCAATTAATAGTTGGGTAATATGGCTCTTTGCGCTATGAAATTACATTTCTTGTATATTTTTCTACTATAAAAATCTTAGGCTCATCTAATTTTTTTTCTTTTTTTTTTTATTTAATTTATAGCACATAGAAATACTTTCTTGTAATTAGATTTTTATTGTTATTTGTCTGCATGCTTTTAAAAACCTTTAAACATTAGCAGTGAAAACATTTATCAATTTATTAGCTTCAATAGAACTTTTGCCAGTTTTATGCTTTCAACATTTTTATTCTGGCTTTTCTAAGTTTTCCTTGCTTGCCTCAATTAAAGCAATTGAAGCACAAAGAGCTGCGCTTCGCTCAATTAAATTTACAGCTTAAAATTAATTTAATTTTTTCTTTTTTTTTGCTCTTCAGCTTCAGCTTCTCCTTTTAATTTTCCCAATTTTTGCCGCTGATTCTGCTGCTGCTGCTGCTGCTGCTGCTGCTGTATTATATCATTATCAAGCGAGTTGTTGCTATCAAATTTTGCGTGCTGCATTTTAATGAGCACTCACTCCAGTCTCCCTTTTCCCTTACTCTTTGCCCCGCTCTACTCTGTCTCTTTCACTCGGTCTCTTTATCTCCTTCTCTGATAACTGCCCGCATTTTGGCCGCATTTAGTTTTGGCATTCGCCTCGGTTAATGAGCTCGTCTCCATCCCCATTGATTCGCATTTAAACTAGTTTGGCTTTAAGCTCAGCTACACCTAAATACACACACACACACACACTCACACTTGTGCATGATTTTTTGTTTTATTTCTTTCTTTTTATACCCTGAACCCATTGAAAATGGGAAATCAGGGTATAATGGTTTTGTTAAAAGTATGTAACAGGGAGAAGGAGGCGTGGCAGACCCCACAAAGTATATATATTCTTGATCAGGGCGACAAACTGAATCGATTTAGCCATGTCCGTCTGTCCGTCTGTCCGTCTGTCCGTATGTATGAACGCGTCGATTTCTGAAGATATAGAAGCTAGAGACTTCAACTTTTTTTTTAAAATGCTCGTATATAGCGCGCGCATATCGAGTTTATCACTAAAAATCGATAACTCATCCCGTTATTTTTTTATCGATCAAAAACCTTATCGAAAACCAGTTATAAAATTATATCTCCTACACCTTTAGAGCTAAAGTCTCCAAATTTTAAATGTAGACTCGACTGCACGTGATAGAGTTTCGGTTTTTGTTATAATTCACCCCCCACCCCTATATCCACCCCCTTACCCTCATCTCTGTAAAAGGCGTATTTAAAATACTAAAGACTTGAGCTTTGGCAAATATACGCATAGTAATGATAAAACCACATTCTGAAAGTTTCATGAAGAACGTACGTCCACAAAAAAAGTTATTGAACAATTAAGTTCCCATAGTAAGCCCACACTGCAGCCCATGCCTGTTAATGCGTGCGTGCCTATGGGTGTCTATGTATGTGTTTGCGTGTGTGTGTGTGTTTGTTTAAGCTGAATGACACTAAAAATTATTGAAATGGCTGTTGCTCGGAGGGTTCACGGTATCTCGTAGTCGAGCAGTCTCGACTAGAGCTTTCTTACTTGTTTTTTGTAGGTCTCTCGAACGTCCTTAAGCCAATTTTGATAAGCGAGAGTGAAATTTCGTGCGGGTATTTTGTGTGCTACAATCTCTGCCTCTGTGCTCGTGTGTGTGTGTGTGTGTGTATGCAGGTGTATTGCTGTGTCTGTGTGTGTGTGCTGGCAACGCCCGCTACTCATTGTCCGTCAGTGTTCTGGGCTGGGGCAAAAAAAGAAAAAAAAATAAAACGATGCAAAAAATATTTCTACATTAAAGGTGACAGCGGCAGACGTTGACAACGTCTACGCCGCTCGCTGTCCGCTGCCGACGTCAGGACGATACAGGAAACAAACAAAGCAGCGACAGCAGCAGCAGCAGCAGCGACAGCAGCGACAGCAGCAGCAGCAGCGACAGCAGCAGCAGTGTAAACATTCAAAATGGGCGGCCTGCCAGTGTGGGCGTGGCGTGCTGTTCGCGCTGTGCGTGTGTTTATTTTGTCGTAAATTGATTTTAACGGTGAATGACAAGCAACAGCAGCAACAAAATCAACAACAACAACAAAGGCAGCCAAACAGGCAGCAAGAAGCACGCGCCACATTTTTTCCCCTATATTTTTTTTTCCACCATTTAAAAATGTATTTAAAAAATAATGCAGAGACAGTGGCAGGTGTGTGTGTGTGCGTGTTTGTGTGTGCGCGTGGCTGGGTGTACTCATTTTATGATTAGAAAAATTATTACATAAAATTTATGTTAGTTGCACAAGCGACAAGAAGAAAGTTTATGGCTATCAGCAAACAGTAAGAGCGGGACAGACACAGAGAGCGAGAGAGAGAGAGGGAGAAGATGAGAGGCGACAAGTAAAAGAGGCGACAGGTGCGATAGAGGCGACAGTTGGGAGAGACCACGGGCGAGGCAACTGTCAGACAGCAGCTACAGAGCCAAGCAGACAACGGCCATCAGCTGGTGTGAGCACTAGGCGAGCACTCGGAGATATCCTGTGAGTGGCCTTGAAGGCACCCCAATGCACCCTTAGAGAAGACAGACAAGGATGGCTATAGAAAAGCAGAAGACAAGCATTGCTATATTGCTTTGACTCTACGATCGATATCGATATTTATCGATAACTAGCTAGGCTATGAGATATGGTATAATGGGTGCATCATCAATTGCTCTGTCTCTATCTCTTTCTCTCTCTCTCCCTTTCTATGAATCTCCCTCTCTGAATCTATAGTGGATGCATCATCAATTTCTCTATCTCTACCTCTCTCTGTCTTTGTACCTATCTATCTATCTCTCTATCTGTCTCTCACTCCCTCTCTCCATCTCCTTCACTGAACTTAACAGTTTATCATTCTCTCTATAATTCTGGGTTTAATCGGATCTAAATGGAAAGTAATATTAATTTAATTCTCTATTTTCTCATCAGTTTCTCCGTCCTTCTTCACATAGGTATGTAATTGATATATTCATAAAATATAATCGCTCCAGCCTCACTATATTCGAGCATACCTAACTTGAGACACCCACAGGGTATCCAAAGCAGCAGCTAACAAGAGAAGAAGAAGCTCCCAAAAGACTGTTAATGGCTTCCTTTCAAGGCTGCCATGTCCTGCTGCTGTTCCTGTTGCTGCTCCTGCTGCTGCTTCTAGAGCTCCTCGAGCTGTATTGCTGTGTGTGCTTCAAAGTTAGCTAAACTGTGTGTTGCGGCAACCGCAAATAGCAGCAGCAGCAACAACAAGCTTAATAAATGTCGACACAAAAGCTGGAGCTGCGCAGGCAAAGCATAGGTGTGTGTGCGTGCGTGTGTGTGTGCGTGCGTGTAGGTGTATGCGCCTGTGGAGTTGAGGCTGTCTTGCAACATGTTAAGCAGGTGTTTCAAAATCACTTACGCTAAAACATAACAGCAACGACAGCGGCAGCAGCAGCGGCAGCGGCAAAAGCAACAAAGACGCCAGTTGCACAGCTGAAACACAAATGTTGTCAAGCTGGCTGCCGGCTAAAACAACAACAACAACAAACTCAGAAACAAACAAGTACAACAACAACAGCAATTTATAAACAATAACAACAATGAATAAACAACAACAGCGAGTGAAGCAAATAAACATCAAAATTTGCGTTGACATCAAATGCAGCACGCGGCGTATGCGTAATTTTGCATTAACAACAACAACAACGATTGCCTGTGGCACGGCGTGACGTCCACTGAGGCACGCAACCTGAGCTAATTTTATAAATAGTAATTAACAAAATTTATATAAATATTTCATTAGTTTGTCGAGCTCACAGTTTCGGGATGAATATTTCAAGGAAACTTTTGACATTGCTGATATTTTTGGCGTGAATTTACAGAGCAGAAGAGGGAGCTCAAAAGAGCTAGATATAAGCTAAATCTATGGCTTTCTTATTCCTCATTCTTAGATGAACGGCAATTTCAGCAACAGGAGTCTGTGCGAGAAGCAATGCAATGAAAAAGTCTTGAAATTCCTGTTCAATTCTGGAAATTAAATAATCCCATTCCTTTTCCAATTACCATTCCTACCATATATAAATTGTATATAATTGGTGAGAAGGCAGCACAATACAGCGCATATTATATAAAATTCAGTTCAGAAATAACTTTAATCAATTGCATATTTATGTCAGCTCAGTTGGGAGCTGCCTCACGGCCAGCTCCTTCATCGGAACTGGAATAAATATCAATATGGACCTATTAAATACTCTAATATGCTGTCTAAATTAATAAAAACAGACTGCTTCTCCGTCTAGCTGTGCGCTGGCTGTGCCAGTTCGTATTTTGATTTGCTGTGAAGTGCATCTGGCTCATAATGCATAGGCGAGGCATGTGCCCAGGCATAAGTGCAGTTGCAAAAATACAACTGAATAATTCATAAAGTGGAGCAGAGACCGGGCCGGAGCAGAAGCAGAAGCAGAAGCAGGAGCCGGAGGGGGACTCGTGGTTGAGGTTGAGGTGAAGCCAACTGCCAACTGCTTCCTGTTGGGGTCCTCGCTTCGCCTCTCCCTCTCCCTCCCACACCCTCTCTCTCACTCCCTCTCTTACTTCTGTGCGGCTGCGTCTGTGGTGCGGCAAAGTATGGCGGCCGGAAGTACACGTTGACAAGTCGCACTTCGTACAGCGGACAACTTCCGGCGCCGACGTCGGCATTGGCGTCGCCTTCGCTGCTGCTGCTGCTGCTGCCTTTTGCGGTTGCTCGTGAAACTTTATGAACTCCACATGAGGTCGGCCTGGGCTACCAGCCTAGCGGCACTTGTTATTGTTGCGTATTTGCATAGAAGGTCACTTGTTCCAGTTGTTATGGCCAAAGCGCGCGCGCGTGTGTGTGTGTGTGTGCGTCGTGTTTGTTGGCTTAAGCCAACTTTAAATTAAGCTTAGTGGCTAAAATTAATTTACGCCTGGTCATGCTGCAAAACAAGGACACGACAACTGGAACAGCAACAGCAACAGCAAAGGGAATTGGTGCACATATACAAATGCACAAATACATATGCACATATACATATGCACATATAAACATGCATATATACAATTAGTTGAGCCATTTACGATCTGTTCATGGAAACTGAAGAGCGGAAGAGAGAGTCTCTAGAGAAACAAGAGCGAGACAACATGAGGCAAAGGCGACGGTATTGAGCATTGCAACTTAACGAAAGACGCACAAAGATATTTTGATTCACTCTCATATCATATATCTTTAAGAACTCAAGTAGCTACAGATACAAATATTATTAAAAGCAAAATTGTATATATGTTTATATTTAAAGGCCTTCGATAACTTTAAATGCTCTTGTTAAAGCTTGGTTTACTCTTGCTCAATCATTTTAAAAATACATATAAATAAATCAACGAAAATACAATTGCTAAAGGCGCTTATTAGTTAGATAAAATAAATATTTTTCGTGAATCTGTAAAAAAATAAAAGTAAATAAATAAATCAAAGTTGAACTCTTTTATTGCTCTAAATTTAAATAGCTTAAAAACTTGTTTATTTTTTGTTTGTAAATTTCCAAATTTTTGTTTATTTTTACGATAAATAAAATACATTTAGAGTGAAAACTATATATAAATGTTTTGCAAGCTCTTAAGCTGCTTTAAAATTCTAAATTTTGATCAATTAAAAGCGACAGAAAAAGTAGTTGAAAACGCGTATATATATATAAATGTTTATATACAGATATTTATGTAAGCCGAATAAAGAAGAATTTAAGCTGTTTGAAGGTATTTTTATGTGTTCCTTACACATCTCAAATATTTAATATGTGAGCCACTCAAGTGATTTATGATGCATAACTGTGTACATTCAGCCATCATTCAAGCTGAAACTTAACAGTATACATACACACACACACACACACACATACATAGATGTATATCTGTATAAAAAGCAAAGGCATGTCGCCAGTCATATAAGCACTTTATGTTATTGCCTGTTGAATAGCTCCTCTGAATGCGTCCAATTTATCTATTGTCCATTTTTTATTTGTATTTTGTACACTGAGAGCATTGTAAATGTCTAAGTGGGTATATTGTTTGTTGTGATGCTTATGTAATGGGCAAAAGTCCAGGGCATGGCTAAGAAGATCTTGAGTGAACAATTATGAGTAGCAAAGCATAAAAAGGTAGACAGATTATTGAAAAGGCAAAGCTCATATATGTAAGTGTGTTTGTATTACAGTTGAACTGATTATGAATATTCAATAATGAATGCTTTATCTCTGTCAATCCGAAATGAGTACAAAGAGCTGAGCATGGACTCAAGTTAACTGTGGTTAATATCTTTTTATAATACTGCTGTCAGTGCAAGTGTGCGGCACTTGAACACCCTTCAGCTCCCTTGCGAAATGTGAGCACTGCAGTTGGGGCAAGGTCAACGTAGCGTAGTTGCTATGCGATATGTGTATTGGATCAAAGTGATCCAGAATATCATAGCTAAGTTTTTAATTGAACAGCAGCAGCACTACCTGAATTTCATATCTAACAAGCTATATAGAAGCATTTAGATGTAGTAGTTCTCTACATTGAAAGTCTCTCTAGAGATGTTGCTTAGTAGCAAATTCTAGAAAGAGCCAGATCGGCTGTCCCAGGGCATTTGCCAGTCAGGCACTCCCCATCAGTTGATGCTTTTCATTTTTCGCTTGTTATTGGTGCTCGGCCATTAACAAGAGTTTAATTGTCTTTTTGGTAGGCCGCAAACAAAAGGCCAAGGGACAGCAGCGGAGCAAAAGGCAAACAAGGCTGCAAACAGTTTTGCAAGGCATTTCATGTAACATGTACACAGAGTGAGAGCGAGAGCGACAGAGAGAGAGAGAGCGAGAGTGGGAGCAGCAGTAGCCAAGGACTGACTGCAGCTCAGTTTTCATTCGATTGTTGCCTTTTCTTTACTCTGTTGATTTTATGCCTTGCCCCTTATATCGGGGTGGGCGGGCAGCGACACCCTTCAGCTTTTGTTTTTTATTTGTGCTGCATTGACACCAGACAAAAGGCTAATTGGAATGTTAGCAGGAGTCAACATACAGACATATATAGTTCTTTTTTTTTCTTCTTCACTTTTTTTTCATAGCCTGTTTTAAGGAGCAGAGGCAAGACAACAACAACAGCAACAGCAAAATAAAGGGGCGCGCATATTTCTCAGGAGTCGGCATTATGCCAGCTGCTCTTGTTGTTACTGAATGAAAAATTGCTTTTTAAATGAATTCAATAAAGCGTGAGAATCAACAAAGAATCCGAAATTCGCATAACGGCTGACTTTTTGTGGTAGACCAGCATAGAGAAACAGATAGAGAGAGAGAGAGAGTGGGAGTGAGACGCTGCGAAGGCGTGGCCGAATTGTATCCAAAGCACGCCTACAAAACGACAGACAGACAGGCAGACAGTTGGCTGCCAGGCTTATTTGCATTTCAATTTGCATAAGTGTTGCCATAACCATGTAGAGATGTGTACAAAAAAATATGTAGATGTACACTGAGCGAAATATATGGTGGCATGAATGTTGCTCAGATTCGTGCTACGATTTCCATTCTTGAAGCTGCTTCGACTTTTGTCTCAAATAAAAATGAATGTTGCATATTTTGATGGATTTGATGTGGAGCATTTCGGCCAGTGTAGTCACATATAAAATATATATGCTCATGGCTGCTGATAGATGTTACGCCCACGTCGCGACATGTGTGTGTGTGTGTGTGTGTGTGTGTCTATGCTGTACAAGTCAAACGAATCGGAACCAACACGTGTTGCCACATATTTTGATCTATGCATTTGTATCTCTGCCTCAATGTGTGTGTGCGTGCGTGTGTGTGTGCACAAGGTAAAGGTTAAATGTTGACCCGCATTCGCTTGAGAGATATATAGAGAAATCGAGGCATGGGCAAACGCCGAATTCAATTCGTTTGCTCCCTTGTCCCGGGAGCAACGTCACGCCCCGACGAACTTTTTGGGGCTATTGATAACAGTCGACTTTTGCATAAATAGCAAAAATTATTGCCACATCCATCACAAAATGGGAAATGTGTCAGCTTGGCCTGGCGTACACCAGCAGCAGTAGCAACAACAACAACAACAACAACTGGGACAATAAAGGCAACAAAATAGAAAGAATTTGATTCGATTTGCCGGAAAAATGAAAAAATAAAAAATAAATAAATAACATAAATATAAAAAGCGAGTTTTAGTTACGTTTGAGCTTGGCAAAAATGTTTTATATACTATGTATGTCTATATAGCAAACAGCGAAACTGAAATGGATTAAAGATGAACTGATTCGCATATAGAGTTTTACTACAGATTTTCTGAACAGAGGCTCAATTTAAGCTGAAGTAAACTGATTTCGGCTTAGCTGAAATGATTTTTGAAATAAGCTTGGCTTAAAAGTAATGTAAATGCATAGAACAAGAAGATTACATTTTATTATGCCATATACATGTACAAAGTTTCAATTTCAAGTTTGAGTTTTACTTATATTGACTCTTATTAGTCTTCAATGTGATTCACTTCTGTTCAGCTTAATAGAAGCTCTTTTCTGAACAACTTGAAAGAAGTTTTGATGGTTGTATTATCTTTTAGAACTGTCCAGGTCTCTTATGTGGGATTAGATTATCAATTAAAGTTTCAATGTTGAGTCTCTTATGTAATTCGTTTATGTTAAGTTTCTTATGCTAAGCATTTCTGTCAAGTTTGAGTAGTAGTAAATAAAGAGATTTACCAAGTTATCTTATGAGTAGGTTTCAGTTGATTTTAATCAAGCTACGACTACATAATCTAACCTAGGTTAGCTCACTAGATAAATTGTAAGACTTATATGTATCCTATAGAGGTCTCAGTTACATTCTCCCGCTCTAGCAAAATTTATAAATAGAATTCAAGTTTTTTTTTTCTTTGCATAACTTATATAAGCCGCGAATCTCTCCACTTACAAAAGAAATACTTAATCAAACAGAGCATTTGCAAATGATGCCAGGCGCATCGAAGCAGCCAAGACACTCGATGCCAGGCAGACAGCTCTGTCGGCAGATATTATGTTGAGCCACGCTCTGGCGCAGCCCCAGTCCCAGCCTCCCCACACAACAGCCAATATCTGGGCTAAATGCCAAACTCTTGCATTTTTCACGGGCGCAACCACAACAAAGGCAAGTGGCGCCCCCTGGTGACCGAACAAACCAAAACCAAAACAAAAAGAAACAGAAAAAAACAGAAAAAGTATTCAAAATTAAAAATCGATATGTTACGAGAGCGCAACATGAAATTCATATTAAATTTTGCGCTTAACACAATTGAAAAGGCGCAATGAAATTTTTTATCTGCTTCAAGAAGAATACAAAAAAAAAAAGAAGAAAAAATTTATAAAAGAAACGTTTTTTTTTCTGATATTTGATTGTTTCCGAAATGTTGGCGGCACTCGAACACAAAATTCCAATATCATGGCAGAAAAATGAAAAAGAAACAGACAGCCGCAATAGCAGCCGGAGGAGGAGGAGGTAAAAAAAAAAAAAAGCAGGAGCAGCAGCTTGAATGGAATCTGACAGCTGAAGAGGTGGAGCGCACAATGCTCCTCTATGTGAATGCGTAGTTAAAGCAAATTTCATGTCATCTAGATGACAAAATTTTTGAAGAGCTCAAAGTGCAAATGGACACCCAAAACATGTGGAGCAGCGGGAGGATGCTGGAGCAGCAGACGGAGGAGCAGCTGAGGCTGCTGCTTAGAACATGCCATTTTATACCTTTTCAATTCGTTTTTTTCTTTTCTCTTTTTTGGTTCTTGACTGGGGGTCAACTTGTGGAGCCAACAGCTGGCATCCATCAGCAGCAGCAACAACAACAACAACAACATCCACTAGCATTTAACGAGTCGGCGTTGATTGAATGCTGCAAAACGTTGCTGGCAAATGGGAATTGCGCAATCATTAGACAACAATTTTTGCATTTAAAAGCAAGCTGTCAAATGAAATTTCCTCTTAACCTAATTGCGTTCAACAGCAACACTAACACACTTACACGCATACCGTATAAAGTAATGCAGAGCTAAAGCGCATAGAATTAGTTGCTTTTAATTGTAGGCTCGTTTGACTAAGGCATCAGCAAAAGATTTGCAAGGCAATGCAACACTTTTCTATAAAAAATTATATACAACAAAATTAAATGAAATAAAATGTATAAAATATTGCTCTAAGTGCAGCATGCCCTATCATATACCCTACTCCTTTAGCACTCTTGTTGTAGAGCATTTGTTATTTATTGGTATTTTAATTTGTATTTTCATACATCAACTTTAGAGTCTTTTGTAGAACATCAATTTGAATTTATTTATTTTTTATTTATATAAATATGTTCGTTTATATCATATATATATATAATATATCAATTTTAATGGAAGTTAATAGAACTTGATTTATAGTCTTTTCTTTTTATTATATATTGTCTTCTATTTATTTATTTATTTATTTTTTAGTTGACACCTATTTAAAATATAATAGAGAATATTTTTGTTGGTAGCCCTAAAGACTTATTTCCTGCTCTGTGCATTAGTTTTTTATCTAATCATCAGCAACTACCTTGATTGCTTGATGGAAGATTGATCAGCCAGACCAAGAGCTATCAGCGCAATCAAATGGTAATCAAATTGCACGTTATCACATAATATTGAAGTGCCTTCTAAGTTACCTTGACGACTGGTGTAACGCATGACTGAATATTATCAGAAAACTCTCTTTGATGTCTTTTTGCCTAGTAGAAACGATTAAGGTTTCAATGCGCTGTTCGATTGTAACAGCTGTTTACTAATGTCTCCCACTGAAGGCTTCCTTAGGCTGGCAAATGTCATAGTAGATCACATCAGACCCATCTCAGCGTAGACGAATCATTAGCAATATTTATCGCTTCTTCTTATGTTTTTAACTTCTTGGAGACACGCAATTCATAATATTTTCGTAGAGCATCTTAGAGTCTAGTACGATTCATTCTAGGCTAAACTTAACTGAGTATAATAAATAATACTTGAAAATCAAGCGAAATCTGAGGCTATCCATAGGCTAAATTTCAGAATTAATTTTGTGTTGTTATATTAATAAAATTAATTTTATAAATATTTAAAAAAAATATAGCTAATATATATTACATTATATTAGTATATTTAAATATATAATAATGATGTAGTAGTATATAGTTTTTTATTATTAATTACTAATTATTATGACAATACTATCTAGTAGTTGTATTCATAGTTTAATAGTTGTATGTGTTTATATAGGGTATCCCTTGTTCTATAGCCACTACTCAACTTGTTGTTGCCCTTAATGGCCTTCGTTATAGTTGTTGTTGTTGTTGTTGTTTCTGTTGCCGCTATTATTGTGTTTTGTGGCAACGCCATTAGCCCGGCCCAATCTTTGGGCTCACATAAATCAAGCAAATTGTTTAACGCGCGATTAGCAAAATTTTACAATAATTTTCCTTTGTTTGCGATCTGTTTGCTCTCGCTCTCTCTCGCTCTCGCTCTCGCTCTCTGTATCTGTTTGCATGTTTCATATATTATGAATGTGTGTGTGTGTATATATAATATTGTATATCTGGCCAATGAGCGTGTCTTTGGTGCGTGATTGTCTCTTCGTGTGGGCGTGTACTGTTGAACATTTTCCAAACGATTTGCGGCATACGCCGCATTGAATGTTTTTTCACGCTTAAAATGCGCTGCAAAATGATTATTATGATTAATAAATAAATAGGCAGTCGAGGCAGCAACAACAGCAGCAGCGGCAGTTATAACAACAGCAATAAGGAAATTTCAGCACATTTTCCCAACAGCCGTTTAAAGGGCCTTCAGTGCTTGACGCGCTGTCGGCGCTTTATTCACGTTGCGTATACGCAATGTGTTACCAATTATGAACTATGGCACAAACTGCTATAGTCGTGCATAAAATTATGTCATTGATATTGATATATTTTAAATGTTAGCTTCAGTTGAATTATTTACTTTGCATAGAAAGGGATTCAATTAAAAAAATAAAATAAAAATTATCAGAAAAAATTAAAATTTTTATTTAATTAAAAAATGCAAATTAAATGAAAATAAAAAAATAAATTATAGAAATAGTACTTTTATTATTTCCGATATTATTTAAAATAAAAAAAAAAAATAAGAAAATTGTGTTAAAATAATCAGACAACATTACATTACATTTATCAATTTGCTGAATTTTTAAAAATTATTTATTGCTAATTATGATTATTATCGTTCATTTATAAAAATGTTCATTCCGTTTTATATATATATATATATATATATATATATATATATATATATATATATATATATATATAGTATATATATATATATAGTACATACATATGTATATACTATATATATATATATATATATATATATATATATATATATATATATATATATATATATATAGTATATACATATGTATGTACTATAGAGGAACTTTCTCTCCATAATATTATATTTAATAATTACATTGATTTTTGGACATTATAACTTGTAGCCTCTTCACATTCGCTGTGCTCTGGATTTGCCAAGTTTTCTTTCCATTATGCTGCAATCATTATTTAAATTGTTTTGCTTAAGCTAATCAAGTTTTTTTGCTGTTGCTGGTCAATTTTGTAGAAACAATTTATTTTGCGTATTTTTCCCATTGTTTTTTAACAAAGATGCCATAATAATAATTTCGCCTGTGCACAGCTGCGGCTGATGGTCCGCGCGCTTCGCTTATCCTTATCCCAATCTAGGGATCTAGCGAACCGCACAGCGCAGTTCGTGGGGGCCAGCTTCGTCTTGTTTACACTGATATCTTTGTGGGCGTGGCCCGGGGGCAATGAATTATCGCCTGCCAGATGAACATTTAATGATGTACACACACACACACACACACACACACACATTCACAGAGAGAGAGAGAGAGAGAGAGAGAGAGAGAGAGAGAGAGAGAGAGATGATGGCATTGATGGCGTTGTCCTTACAGTCATTGGCAATTTTAATAAATTTAACAGCTGAACGCATCGCGAAACTTTCGCATCTTTCATCTTTTATCAATAAACATGCCGCGAGAGAAAGGGAGTTGAGTTCAGTTGAGTCTCGATGTCAGGCAGGCAATTAAATAAATGTGCAATCAGCTTCCCATCACAGGAGCGAACGAAAGAGGACGAGAGTGGGAGAGCGAGAGCGAGAGTGCGACGGGCTTTAACTTTTCGCCTGCTTATTGACAGGCCATCAGAGTTGAATTTATGAGCCTGACTGTGATTTATCAGACCATTGCACACAGGACACACACACGCACTGAACTTACCGATAATTGGAGTTGAGCTGCACATCGCCAATGGCCACATTCTCGAACAATGTGGGGCAGCAGGTCCAGCGCGCCCAGTAGAAGGTGAAGTCAGTCGAATCATAATGCTCGGTGAAACGGCACTTGAGCACCAGATCGACGCCTTCGCGTGTGTCCAGCGACTCGTCCGCCCGCCCCACGGCGCACAGCAAACAGCCTGCAAAGACAGAGAGAGAGAGAGAGAGAGAGAGTGAGAGACAGAAGGTGAGCATAAAACAGATGTTGAGTTAAGATTTAATAGAGAACGTGTAACGTGCGCTCCCACATTCGCAGCGCAACATTTAATTAAAGATAACCCACAGCAGCAGCAGCAGCAGCAGCAGCCAAAATCCACATAGAAATAGTGGCTATAAAATATACAGCTGGTTAGATGGAGAGAGATAGAGAGCGAGATAGAGGAAGGAAGAGGGAGTAAGAGCAAGCCGCGAGCTTTGATTTATTTTATTAGCAGAGCAACAGTCGCAAGCGGCGCCAATCAATGCGCCAAAATATTGTTCAAATTTTCGTTTAGAATTGTTGAAAAATTGTAAATCTCTTCTCAGCCAGCAAATAAATAATGCACACACACACACACAGAGAAAGAGAGAAGCCAGAAAATTGTGCTGAAATACTAGAAATAAATTTGTGCATCGCTGTATTCCACAAATGGATATCGACTCAATTGCATTAACATTTCACAAGCTACTATTTATAGAGGTTCCTCTCTCTATATATGTATATGTATATGTGTGTGTGTGCGTGTGTGTGTGTGTGTGGGAGCTCCATTTCGATTGTAGTTGATTATAAAATTGTAATAGGTACAGCATTTGAAGTGCTCGTTAGGTGTGCCAGTGTTGGAAAAGGTTGAGGCAGCAGTTATGGGAATATGCTGTGGGCTGAGCCAGTGAGTGGCAGGAGTTTAGTTGGAGCTAGTCTATAGTGGGGCACCAAATTAATAATTTAAACAAGTTTCTGCTATAGAATATGAATGGAAATGTTAGGAGCTGTTTAGTATTGGAAAACGATCTGAATAAATGAACGAACGAATGAATGATAGCAATACGGTTGTATTTAGCTTGTTTTTGGCATAGATAGAAACAAGCAGCTTAACGATATGGACACAGTGAACTTTAAAGTATGGCAATAAGGAGGACGACTTAGCGTCTTGCAACACTAGCATTAAATGCTCATCAACCAATTCCCCGCATAGCAATCTTCACTCTTTAAATTCGTCTCTTACAAAAATGAAAATATTTTAAAACTTTTGCTTGTCAAAAGCTGAGCAAAAGCTGATTATGGCACGGCTCGCATTAATGTATGTAAATGCCAGTGTTGCATAAGGGCAAACTTGTGTTTAATATTCGCTCAGCTCGCTCTTGCAAAAAAATAAGAAATCGATTTTTTACTTTTGTATAACGAATTCAAATTGTTTTGGGAAATCAAATGGGAAAATTGTTGGCAGCTTCGCTGGCTGAGCGGCTGCTGCGGTTGCTCCAACAGTTTGAGCAGCACTGCCAAGCGAATAATTGTCTCCCTCTGTATGTGTGTGTGTGTGTGCGTGTGTGTTTACAACTAAATGGAGCAAATGGTCGAGTGGCTGCCATTGGGTCGAGTGCACCACCCTCTCTTTGGGGCCCCTTGGGTGAGCTGTTTGTACATGGAGCGCTTAGTTTTAATTTGTCTGCTTGCAGTTTTTTAAACCCATCACAGCAGCCACGCCCACGGCCGCCCGCATCTAGTTTGTTTGCGCAAATCTCCGCTGTGTGTGTGCAATATATATATTATATATATGTGAGTTGTTATTTGTATATATATTTATTCCTATATCCTTTTTTTTAGCAACCTTTCAATGTTCGCTCTGTAAATCGAAAAAAAGAAAGCAAACTAAACGCGCAGTGTATGCATTTGATATTGTGTTGAGATTTTTCACTCTGCCGCATAAAACAAACAGCTCAATATAGCCCGCACAGCAGAGGCGGGCGGGGGGCGCGGTCGGTGCTGCTGCATATTCAATTGCAGCCCGCAACAAATTTTTTACATTGCGCTCTGAATTTCTTTTTGCATTTCAAGTTTTTTGTAGCAACCCGTGCGCTCTTTGTTATTGTAATTAACATTGCGATTGTTGCCGACCATCAAAAAAAGAAAAAAGAAAAGAAATATTAAAATGGAGTGAATTGTTTAAAACTGCGATATAAATGCCAGCATTCCTCTGTCTAACTGCGAGCATTTATATTCTGCAATTGTAGTTTTTCATACATGTAGATTTACATTTCTATATGGAATGTCGGCGTTTTTGTTTGATTACTGTTGTGTTTGACTTGATTTGTTAACTGCCTGCATTAAGGGATTTCAATTTTATCAAGTGAACTAGCAAGAGGGAGAGCGAGAGAGAGAGAGGGTCTGTAGATTCTCTGTGTTGAGAGTGAAGAGAGCAACTTGGACACAATTGATAAATGCAAGATTTGAACGGAGCTTTACTACTTCGATTGCATATTATACTTGTGTATCGATACATCTATGGCGATATACAACGATACGCCTGTATCGATACACATCTATAGATACATATAGCGATATACATACACATCGATCGCTACTTTGATTACTTCAATGATTCAACTTCGACTCATATACTATAGTAGGCCACTATGAGATTATATATATATCAATAGATATTCATCTATCGATATACGCATATCAATATCGATATGATGTGAATAACTTAAGCAGAAATAGAGCGCTGTTTGTATGTAGAAGGTGTAGAAGCTCAGAAGTAGAGCTACGGAAATAATAGAATTAAATAAAAAAATGTTAATTAATTTAATTTTTCATCAACAATTAGATTAGCTGCATATGAAATGAGATTTACACAGTTAAAAGCGTGAGATAATAATATTAAACGCCCACAATCGGATTTGTTATCTCGGCTTAAGTGTTTTTCTCTCTTCAGATACGTATGTACGTGTGAAGATAGGAGAGATAGAGAGAGAGAGAAAGAGATAGAGAGACAGAGAGACAGAGTGGAACCAAAGCAAATGTGAAGCTGCCAACTACATTTCGACTTTGGCTCTGAACGCTGAGCGATTTGCCTATATATATTTTTTGTATGCAAAGCAAATAATTATGAACGTTCGCTGGCCATAGCCACAGGTGCCACGCCCCCTGCCCCTGCCCCTAGCGCACAGTTGGGCTTAAGTAAACCTCATATGCATTTTAATAAAGTTTTCGTTTGCTTTATTTAAGTTGTTTGTTTTCGATAAATTAAAATATTCTCCAGTTAAAAAATAACAGAACATTTCCGCTGCATTTAAGCTTTCTGTTATGTCAAGACTTTTTTGCTCTCCTTTTCTCCTTCGCTTGATTTTCGTAAAATGTGTGTTTTTTGCTGTAATGCTGAAATGTAAACAGATTTCTGTTTTGATACAGCGAACGGCGCCTGCAGGCCAAACGCATTTCAATTTTCACAATTTAACAATCAATTTCATAAAAATTCTCAGTTCTAGCTGTGATAGAAATTTAAATTTCCTTTATTTGCACGGCTCTAACAGGCCGTGCTTTAAATTGATTGATCAACTTTAAATTAGCAATTAACTCTAGACGCTCGATTAACTTTCGCATGGGTTTAATTATGTATTTAACTATGTGTGTGTGTGTGTGTAATGTTGAAATGGCTCTTTTAAGGTTAAACAATTTAATTTGGGTTTGCTTAAAGCTGAAATGCAAGTTTTGAGTAAGGAGAAACTATATATACAACTATATTGATTGCCTCTTAAGGACAAAAGCCCGAAAGCTCACAGAAATCTCATATAAAGTAATAAAATACTACGAAACAGCTCAGTTTGCTTGACTTATAAGCAATATGTAATAATTAGTCATTATTAGGATTTTAACACCCACCCACACATACAGACACATACAGACACACACATACCCATACACTATCGTGCTGGCATCTCTCTTACACTCACTCATTTATGCATTTCTCTGGTGGCTTTATGAATTTTTCAATTGTGCTGCTGTTTCTTTCAGAATTGCGAGTGCTTAAACATTCATAAATGCAAGTGCACACAGCTCAGTAGCACTTCTGGAAGGGCGACTGCAGGAGGCGGCCTGGGGGAGGGGGCAAGTTGAGAATGATTTGACTTTTGAGGTTGTCGTCCTGCTGGTTTATTTGCCTGGGTCCACAGAGATGCCCGCACAAGTCAAAAGTCTACGAAATGCAACCAAAACAAAACAAACTGAAAACAAAACAAAATGAAACAACAAAAAATTAAATACGCATACACACGCACACACTCACACACACACACACACACACACACAACAACCGGCAGCAATAAGAAAAACTTTTGCCTTGCATTTTTTACACAATTTCGTGTTTCGCCTGAGGTTTCCGCACTGGACTGGAGAGTATACGATGTCTTCATAAAGCAAACGAAATCAAAACAGAAATGTAAATAGCATCATAAACGTACATGGAATGCACTGAACGAAAAACGGTATGCCATTTGAATACGCAATGAAGTCGACTATTTTTTCTATATTTAAATATAGACACAGACGCATACATATAAAGTCAGAGTGTTTATGGTGCTCGCTGAAATTTGCCTTAAGCTCAACTTAAAGTAAACATATACATATATATATGTATGTGTATATATATATATATAATCTAAGTGAATTAGCGGAACAAGCCTGATATACCCCAATTTTTTATTATTATATGCATTATTTTATTTTTCCTGTTTTTTCTTTGAATTTCGAGCTTGCTTTTATCTAGTATTCATTCGGCATTTTCTGCTAATGACCCATTGTATTTCTAGCAAAAAAAAAAGTCTAATTTAATTGAAATCCAATATTTGCTCTTCATTAGAACCCAGCTGTTGGATAAACAATTTAATTTTGATTGTTTCAAATGAATATCATAATTCGCACTTAACCAAATGTGTCAACAAATTATTTACGCACAAATTCGTTTGAAAGCCAAATGAGAAAAAGTTGTATTTAAACAGAGCCAGGCACAGCTTTTCATAACAAATTAATCCGAGGTGTCAATAAAATCAGTAGGCAGCCTTTTGGCTTATCTAACGTAAGCCCCAATCAAAAAAGGAAACTAAAAATTACGAACTATGTAAATTGAATGAATAGCCAATTCACGAATTTAAATGTATGAAAAAAAATAAATAAATAAATTTAAAATTAAAACCTATTGAATTTAAATTGAATGAAAATAAAAAATAAATATATATATTAAAAAAAAAACATTTTAACAAAGTATTTGTTAAACAATATTTTTAGTAATATTTCCTTCCTAAAAAATAGTTGAAATAGTCAAAATTTAAAATTTTTGTTTTTTATGTCGAATATATAAAACAAATCGCAGCAATAAATTTCTTGTAAATATGATTTTTGTTGAAATGCAAGAAACCGATGCATTTTGTTTATAGAAATTAAATCTATTTGTTCAAGTGAGTTTGCTTTTGGCATGCAGACAGAGCTGATGTTGTTAAGAGTTGGCTCTTCGGGCTGCTGGCTTACACCTACGCCCATTTATTTCGCTTGGCTCAAACTCTGCTGTTGCCACAAGACATGATGAAGATGTGTTCATTACGAGCCGCATAACAAACATAGCTCAGCGCAAACAAATAAAGAATGGCGAATGAGAAGAAGAAAAAATAAATATTCTTTAAACAGGATACTCGAGCGTGTGCGTGTGCGTGTGTGTGCACACAACTTGAAGCCCGTTGCCGGCCGCAGTGTAATGCACTTTTAGCACTGCCGGCGTCGACATATGTTTCCTGCAACTGACTATATCAGAACTACTACAAGCACTCGACTCACACACACACACAGACACACACACACACACACACACATACACGTTTGGCTTGCTTGACTTGTTTGTAATTATTTATTTCATACTCGCATAAAGTGTAGCATACTTTTGTGCGTAGACAAGAATTATGGCAATGCTGCCAGTTGTTATTTGTATTGCACCAGTATAGTATGTGTGCGTGTGTGTGTGTGTGTGTGTGGGAGTATGTGCTCTGCAAGTGTATGTATGCTTGTGTGTATTTTTAAAAAGATTTCATGCTAGAACGCCGAGGCCAAAACAAGCGACAGGACAACAACAGGAAGATGTTTGCCAGCAGTCGCCTCCTGCCTGCCAACTAATGTAAGTTTCTCAAACACACATGTCTGTGTATGTGTGTGTGTGTGTGTGTGTGCTTGTTGTCTACTTAAAACAAGCTGCTTGGCTCGTTTACTTGTGGCCTGAACTTGTCGGCGCCCGCACACATTGCTGCTTCCTCTTCTTTTCCCACATGTTCCGCAAGCTTTTGCTTTTCTTTCAGCTTAATGCGAATTTCTGCTTTTAACAACAGCTATTGCAATTGTTGTTGCCGCTTGCTGTTGTTGTTTGTTGTTGTGTGGCATAACGGCATAAATATAATATGCAGTCTCGCCCTTTGCTGTTGTAAAATATATTACTTTTTAGCTGCACTTCGTCTCCGCTGCCCCCCGACCGTCGCGACGCCCGCTCGCAAGCCGTCGACCGTAATTTTAGCTCATAACAATTACAACAACAGCAATTGCTGTGCAAAAATCAACTACACTATATATATATAAGTACATACATATATATATAACGGGATGTGTAATGTGCTGCTGACACGCCTGGCTTTGTTGTTTTTCTGCTGTAGCTTGATATTGTGGCCAAATGTCATAAGTCTTTAGATGTAGGCTCAGAGTAGGGCCGAAGCGATTCTCTCTCTCTCTCTCTCTCTGTGTGAGTGAGACAGCTGTACATGCTGCAGCATTGTCGCATTTATTGCTGCAACAAATGAAGCAGCTGCCACTCGATGCGCAAACACAGAGTGAGCACAGAACAAAAGGCAGCCATCCAGCCAGGCAGGCTCAAGCAAAGCTGCTGCTGTGACAAATATTTGCCGCACATAAAGCATAATAAGCCATACAGCCAAATATACACACACACGCACACATATTTACTGTGTGTGCACAGTAAGCACTGCAATTGAAACAATTGCAGGTCAATCGATGGGCAAACAATCGCTTAAAGGCAACTCAGAAACTTAATGAAACCTGTCCCCAGCATACACGAGCCACTGTTTGTGGTCCCTCGGCTGCAGCGACAGCAGCGGTGCGCAGTGGGCGGGGCAGTGGTGTGGGTTAAAGTGCCGAGACAACTCATTAAAATGCCAGCATGTGAAACATTTTGCAAATTAACTGCAAACGTTGCGTATGCGTAATATGCGAGAGAGACCGAACAAAGTATTTGCTTAGCCAAGCGGCCCCGCTCCAGCCCAATCCAGGTAAAAGCCGGAAAGGTAGCGCTGCCTGGAGTGAGTCAGGGCTAAGAGGCTGATGAGAATGACGACTAAGCTGGCAATTATGGCAATTGAGAGATAGAGATAGATAGAGGCGTTGCTCTCAGTAGTGCGAGAAGCCGACTTGAAAATGCGCTGCAGCAAAACTATGCGAATCAAATATTACAAATATTTAAAAATTAATATAAATTAACATTAATATTATTGATGAATTTGCACAAGTATAAATTTACTAAAAAATAAAAAATGTTGTACAAAGAAACTCTGTAAAAATTGCTTAAATATTATCCAAATTGTTTAATAATAATTTATTTAAAATTTCCTCTAATTTCTATCCCCATTTCTCACTTAATTTATGCTCAAGTGAAATATTTATAAAATCAAACAATTATATCTTGTAAATTCTATCAAATTTCGGCATATTCCAATCAGCATGCTTCAGTTCCAATAGGAAATCTTATTAGTTTCCAGCTGAAACCTTTTGTTAGTTTACTTTACTTTGGCTTCCTCGAGTGGCTTTGTTGCTCTCGTTTTTTAGCTGTAAATGAAATTCTTTGGCAATTTTTGGTATTCAATTCGGCAAAGTTTCCCAACAATTTTCCATATTTTGCTTTCACTTGAGCAGAAGCGCCTACAAAGCCGTTAGATCTGCGTACATATATAGTATATTCAAAAGTTTGACGCTGCGTATGCGTAACATCTGGCTAAGGCTAAAGTCGGCTGACTCCTGCCGGCTGCCGGCTGTTGACTGTTGACTGTTGGCAGAGCTGAGATTGCGGATTGTGGATTGGGGATTGCCACTCAGAATACCCAATTCCACTTTAATTAAAACATTCGCAGTGCCTTTCCCATTTGCAGCTAGTAATGTTGCAAAGTTGCCGAGCCGAGATACCCATTACACACACACACACACACACACAGAGATAGTAACCCTTTCAGCGAACAAGTGTGTGTGTGTGTGTGCGTGGTGGGGGGGGGGGGGGGACGGGCACGTATATTACATAATATGCCATTAATAAAAGTGTTTAAAGTTCACTTAAGTGCCGCATGGAGCTTTAGACAAACGGAAACCGTATCAACAACAGTTAGAGCACACACAGGAAACTTAAGCGCGGGGCGGGCGTGGGCGTGGCAGTGGGAAGAAGAAATTGGGATTGGGACTGCGTTCGCTTACCTAGCACAGATAGAGAGGGAAGAGAGAGAGAGAGAGAGAGAGAGATGACAGTGGATGCCATGACAGACTAACACGCAGCTGGATTTATATGCGGCCAGCGTGAGGGTAAACATGACTTTAGCTTGACGAAGAGCCACAGTTGGGGTTTAAAGATAGATAAAGACAGCTAGAGCAAGACAAATGAACAAATAGTGCAGGAAAAGCTGACTGTGGCCAACTGTACCATATGGCTGGAGCTGAGCGGAATGCAGCGCGTCTCTCAATGCTGATGAAAAATCAACGTTCGCATAGTTTACAGCTCACACTGCGAGCCAGCGCTGCCCAGCCCAGCCAGCTGAGATATAGCTCTGATTCCATTTCTGAATCCAATTCTGAATGCTGGCTATGTACAAGGTGTCCCCATGTCCATGTCCAGCTGGCTCGCCCTCTGCATCGCTGCTCACAGTTGACAATGCGGCTCAGCTAGACCAAGTCAATAGGGCACGCACGCGGCGAAAGAGATAGCACAACTTGTTTACCTTGGCACACAAAAGAGACAGAGACAGAGAGAGAGAGAGAGAGAGAGAGAGAGTGAGAGAGAGAGGGAGACTTGGCATCATACTAATACCGAAGTCGTGTAACCACAGCTTACTCGATACAAGCAGCAGAAGAAGCCGACACAAATGATGATATAAGAGCTGTGGTACTTTAAGGGACTAAGAGTCGGATTAAAGCTAAGACAAAGATTCATGAGGATAATGAGAAAGAATAAGTAGAGTAAAACAACTAATATCAACATTCTATATATATGACATATACAGCATGTGCAACATATACAACATATACAACATATACAACATATACAACATATACAACATATACAACATATACAACATATACAACATATACAACATATACAACATATACAACATATACAACATATACAACATATACAACATATACAACATATACAACATATACAACATATACAACATATACAACATATACAACATATACAACATATACAACATATACAACATATACAACATATACAACATATACAACATATACAACATATACAACATATACAACATATACAACATATACAACATATACAACATATACAACATATACAACATATACAACATATACAACATATACAACATATACAACATATGCAACATTTATGATTTCCACTCTATTCTCTCTGTCTCCCTCCTTCTCTCTTTCGCTCGCACTTTCTATAAGTCATCTTTTGTCCACAAAATCATATGCTTAACGTCTTTCAGTTTGACTTATTAATATGAATGATATGAATATGCATGTATGTATATATGTAGGTATTTATTAATTTATTTAGTGCTAATAAATTTCTGTCAAATTATTTGCCGAACAATGACTCAAAAGCCGTACAACTTAATCAGCTAGCTGTGAAGGTGACTCAATTAAGGCGAGGAATGCTTTGTGCAACATTTTCTGCATGATCAAATTACTTGGCTCTGATTGTCTGCCACGCCCACCCATTGATGGGCATTTAATTTGTCATAAATTGTGCAACAATTGAGCAGGGGCGGGGCAAGTGCATAAATCATGTGGTTAAACATGAAACGTAATTTGTTGTACATTAAATAAAAGCCAAACTATTTGTGCTGTTGTTTTCGGAGATTTTGGTTTTGGCATACTTTCATGCGACACTTTGCGAAACATGCAACTGCAGCAGCAGCAACAACTGCAGCAACAGCAGCAGCCACACAATTTATGACTGCATTAATATACACACTCACACACACACACATGCAGCTTCACACACTTGTGCAGCTTGACCATTTTGCCGTGTTGTGTTCTTGTTCTGTGGCATATGCGACAGAAGTCGCTTTTGGCTGCAGCCCTTTGCTGTTGTCCTCATTGTTGTTGTTGTTGCTGCTGCTGCTGCCTCTTAATTAAATTATGCTTTTAATTAGGCCTTCGTGTTGGGCTCTTCATTTCGTTGCCACAAACACATTTTTGCAGCCTGCTTTTTGATTGCTCTGATTAAATTAACAACTTTTCGCCTTTGTTTAATGCAAAATTATTTATAGATAGCTAGAAAACTTACTTTGAGATATTTTTGTAAGAATTTGAGTGGCATTTTGTTCAGAATAAAACACAATTTTAATTAAGAACATTTAATATTCTTAAGGATCTCATTATTGCACAGATTTCATTGAATATTTGTGTGAATAGATAAATGTATATATTATACAACATATGCAACATATGCAGCTTATGCAACCTATGAAACACATGTAATATATGCAACATATGTAACATATGCAACATGTGTAACAGATGCAACATATGCAACATATGTAACTTATGCAAAATATTAAACAGAAACAACATATGCAACATAAGTAACTTATGCAACATATGCAATATATGGAACATATGAAACTTTTGTAACATATGTAACATATGCAATATGCAACATATGCAACATAAGTAACTTATGCAACTTATGCAACATATGCAACATATGCAACATATGGAACATATGCAACATATGCAACATATGCAACATATGCAACATATGCATCATATGCAACATATGTAACATATGCAACATATGCAGCATATGCAACATACGCAACACAAGCAATAAATTCAACAAATGCAACATAATTAACGTAGGTATTATTTAGAAGAAACGTCTGGTCTCTCAACCTACTTTCGAATGAATAGTGGCAACAGTAGCTCACATTATCTATGCGAATTTATGCTCTTGGTATAAAAAGGAGCTCTCGTTTATTCAATTGCAACGCAAACTTGTTTATCTCTGGAGTCAAGACCATTAACGTAAGCAAAAAAAAGTCGTCTAAAGTACTTACATATGCATATTTCATAAGCATAAGCCTTCAGAGATTTTAAAACTTTTACATTTCGCTTGCTCTTTTTGCACTAGTTTTTTCCGCTCTATCTCTATCTCTATCTATCTCTATCTCTGACTCTCTCACTATATATATGTATATATTTTTATATATTTCTGTATAGATACATTTTTGTGTTCAGCTTTTTGTAGCTGTCATATTTGGTTTTCTGCATAATTTGGCATCTGGCAAGCTCTGCTCTGGACGGCTTTGCTCCGCTCTGTTTCATCCATTTGGGCTGTCAGTGGCCTCTGCCAGTGGCCAGTGGCAGACGAAAGGAGTTGAGGAGGACGACTACGACGACGACAAGGACGACGAGGACGCTTATCTCAAATTTTGTGGCTAAACGCATATTCTAACACAAATTTTTGTCATGTTTTTGCCGTTGTTGTGCGAATAATTTAAAAACAGGCACCTTTGACACTTGCAACTGACACTTGGCCATGTGGATGCGGGCTCGGGGCAAAAAGGGAGCCGTTTCGTCTGAGCCGAATGAGGTGATACCCTGAACGCTTTAATTTAATATGCCGTCGAGCGAGGAGTGGAAGACAGCAGACGGCAGAGAGCAGCAGCCAGGACAAAACCAAATCCCAAAAGTGTACCCAAATCACTTTTGAAACTATCTGGCGCCTTGATGCAGTCCGAGGCAGACAGAGATAGCTATAAAAAATAAATATAAATATATATATGTATATGTATGTATTTATTTGTATGTATTTAGAAAGTATGTTTGACCACAGCAAAAGGTTTGCTGCATAACCAAACCGACCGACCCAAACATACATATTTATGAGGTCCTTGTGGATTTCCATTGAGATAAGCGCCGGCATTTAGGCAACAAGCGATTGCCCAGCGGCTACACGCAGAGGACCTTTCCCTTCTCTTGCCTTTTTTTGGTTTTTATTTTCATTTTCGTTTTTTTGTTGGTCTTGTCTAAATTTTTGCATTTTTATTGACAACAAATTTAATTTAAATGTGCAAACGCCCAACTAAATTGCCACGCCCACGCAGTTTGAGCAGCATAGCTAAAGTTTTGTGACGAAGCAATTGCCTCGGCTTCGGCGGCGTATACGTAATGAGCCTTTGTTTAAGCAGCCAGACAAAGAGAAGAAAAAGGGAAAGAAGAAGACAGTTGAGCAAATTAAAGCGTTGAACAAAACACGAACACTGCCGAAAAAAAGAAGCAGAAAAAAAAACTAACGAGCTGACGAACTCAAGTGGAGCGGCTCGAACCACTCGAGCACAAAAACTGACAACAGCATGAAAAATTGTCACTGGCCGAGAGTTAACCAAGAGACACAGAGAAAGCACGAAAGAGAGGGGGACAGACAGAGAGTGAGAGAGAGAGAGAGAGAGAGAGAGAGAGGAGCAGAGCTCGCCAAGCATGGCCAGCAGGCATCTTTGGCCATGGCCATTGCCTGCAAAACACTCGAAGAGTAACCGGAAATGTTGCTTAATAAAAACGGATATACCAATTTAGTTTTGTTCAAACAGCAACAAATACAGCAACAACAATGGCAACAACAACAAGCATGACCAAAGCAGCAATGAGTAACGGAATAAAACAGCTACAGACGACAACGGACGATAAGCTTGCTATGGCTAGGGCAATGGGGAGGGGCGAAAGGGTAAGGCAAACAGAGCGAGATGAGGGGGAAAACTGGCTGACTGCAAAGCTCAAATAAACACAAAAATAATAGAAATTCATTTAAAGTTAAAGCGCAAGTAAAACAAAAGAGCAAAACACAAAAAAAAGAAAGAGAAAAGTAGAAAAATAGCTGCGAAATATTTAAGTAAGCTAGGGAATACCCTGGCTGAAGCTGCGCTATTAAAATTAATACGAATTGCAGCTAAACAACAATAAAAATGTAAATAAATATTACAAGTAAATGCTATAAATATAAATATACACTCAATACAAAAAAAAAAAAAAAAAAAAATTAAAAAATTAATAAATGACTAAATTAATTAATTGTTACAAAATAAAATGTTACAAAAATAAATTCAAATAAACATAAAATGATTTTTTGCTTTATTGTTATTTTTTATTTTAATATTAATAATACTTATAATAACAATAATAATAATAATAATAATAATAATGATAACAATAATAATAATAATTATAATTATTATTTTATGCAACTTAAGTGCATATCAAAAAAAGAAAAGATTATTTATCTTGCTAGAATATAATACCATACATAATTAACAAAATATATAATTATTGCTATATATGTTTTATATGTTTTAAGCTCTGCTGTATTTAGCTTGTTTTTTTTTTCTGCTGATCACTTCTAATGGATTTACTATGTTCTCTCATTAGCTGCATTAGCAATGCAAACCAGAAAGCCTCAAACAACCTACTTCGTTTGCCATTTCATAAAAAAAAACTTGAAAACTTTAAATACCCAGCACGCAGCTATACAAATCACAGGGTATATAAACATAAAAATAAAAATACAGTAAAATGAAATAAAGCAAAGCTGAGCAAAGCAAAGCAGAGCAGAGACAAAGAGAGAGAGAGAGGAAAAAAATTAGAAAACTGTGAAAAACAACTCAGCGTTAAAGTGCACAGCGCAGTGATCAGGATCAGAGGGACAATGGGCCAGGCAGCAGCCATTCTGCGGCATGTTGTACATATTTGCAGAGTGGGGCAGGCTTACAAAAGGGGGCGGAGGTGGGCGGTATTGCCTATACAGGGTATATAGGGTTAGGGTTAGGCTATAGAGTACAGAGAGGTTTACTGTCGCTGAAGTTTAGAGCACAGCTCGAGTGTTGCTATTTCTTTTTTTTTCGCGTGTTCTCCTCGTTGTTGTTGTTGTTGTTGTTGTTGTGTTGATGGCGGCCAGGCCGCAATTTTTGTGTTTTAAGTTTTTAAGCTTTTTAGTTTTTCAGTCGTTTTTTGGCTTTTTTTGTGTGTGTGTGTGCTGCAAGTTTTGCGCTCCCTTTTTTCTTTCGTTGTTGTCGTTGTGTTGCGGCCAATGCAGCTCGTTTACAATTGAATGCACTTGCATCAGCCAAACAGAGACTGAGAGAGAGAGAGAGAGAGAAATAACTGCTGTGGTGTATTGTAAGCTAGGCCAGTTCACTGGGGAGCTTTGTCTAAAAACAAATGACCAAAATGACACATGGCCCGCCAGCGACGCCAGCACAAATATTTAGGCCAAACCTAACCTGACCCCAAACTCTTGAATTCAAGACAGTAAATGCACTCAGCACAATAAGTAAGAAACTGACTGACCGACTGCATAATGCTTGCATAGCAATCGCTGAATTTATGTAAAATTTATATACAATATATATTGAAACTGAAAGATAGAAAACCGCGCCAATATGTAACTTATGTCATATCGATACATATCGCATGGCTACAGATGATATTTTGAGCTAAAACTTGGTCTTTAATGCAGAAAGCCTTGGTGTAAAAGTTAAAATTATATGAGTTTTTATTCAAAATTTAAGTTTGTCTAGCCGTAAGCTGCATTAAAATCACAGAGACAGATAAATAAAAGCCAAGACGAGCATTGCAACAAACCAATATACCCGCTCAACGCTTTGTGAAGGAGCATACAAATTGGACTGCATCAAGCCGTGCTAGATCACAGAATTCAAGCATTTGCTATATATAACTCAGTGGGCTCATAATTAGACTCGAGAACTGCCGTTACGCCTAGAGATTTGTCAATTTCTGGGCTTTGAAAAGGGTTTAAGGCGCAAAATCGTGCGGAAAATGGCTACGAAATGTTTTTCTCAATGGGGCTTAAGCTGAAGGTGTGCTGTGCGTGTGTATGTGTGCGTGGGTGTGGTCTCCCGTGCACAGCAGGCAAGCCAAAGCTGAGGCTGCAGATGGAGCTAAGCCGAGCCAAGCGGAGCTAAACTAATGGCTGGGAACAAAATGTTGTTTCAAGCTGTGTGCACGAGCGAGTTCAATGATATTTTGCCATGTTTTTCTTGCTTTGCGCCCCTGTTTTTGCGCGCGCGTGTTTTTTTTTGCCGAGGACCGGCGCGGGGCGGCGTGGCACGGCTTGGCGCGGCGTGGCGCGGCTTGGCCTGGCAAAAGCTGTCATAAAAATTCGCCATAGGAAACAGCCGCCAAAAACCTACGCAATGTTTTTTCAAAATGAGCACAACAACAATAACAACTACTGAAATAGCAGCAGCAACAACAACAAACACCAACTGGATACCAGCCGAGCGTGTGTGCTGTGCGGCCGCCTTCAAAGGAGTACAAGATAAATAATGGCCTCCACTGATGAGCGAGCCGTAGGAGCAGCACCGAGAACAGAATTCGTTCTGTTCTTCTTCGCCTTCCACTTCTCTATTTTTGTGTTGCTAGCGGCAGAAGCAGAAGCAGAAGGAAAGCTAATACAATTGAGAGCTGGGATGATTGAGAGCTCGAGCATTGCCTGAGGTTGCGCCGAAGGTATTACTCAAAATGTTGAATAGTAGGGAGTAAGCGGTGTAGCCACGCAATGCTCCAAATGATAGATAGGCCAACGGAATCAATTAAATAAGTGTAATGTCAACCAAGGGTCCAAGGTGAGCGGCGGAAGGGGGGCGTTTTATAAATGGGTCAGACGAGAGACATCTGTAATATGTCAAAATTAAACATATTCTTTATATAAAGCTAAGCATAAAATATAAATAAATTGGGAAAGATTAATGTTATCTATGCCAAAGATAACATAAAATATATATGGATATAAGTATATGTATAGACTAAAGAAAATTAAATGATTGTGGAAAATAGGATAAAAAACCAAGCACAACATTTAAACATTTTCAATTGATATAAAATTCTTAAAAAAATAACAATACATTTATATGTAAATATATTTTCCAGTTATGTGAAAGTCTAGGAATTTCGAAAATTTGTGTTGTAAAATTTATTTCGAATAAGACCAGCAGAAGATATTAATATATACCTATAAATATATAGATATTGATAGCTGTTCATTATTCGTTATATTCATTGTCATTATATTAAAGAGCTACCTCTTTTCATTATACATTATCATAATATTATACAGCTTCTATCTCTTTTCTACACGCTTGTACATTCTCTCTCCATTCCTTGTTCGCTTGATCTTGCGGCGTAGTTTGAGCACGATTGGTATTCGAATATTGTAGGAATAGTAACGCTGCGGGTTTACTATATGTACATACAAATATGTATGTATGTGTGCAAAAGACTCTGCCAAGTGTCTACTACATAAATGCACACACACTCCCTCAGTGTCGAACAGCACGACAACCATTGTCTCAGTCGCTTGCTTGCGGCTAACATAAAATTTACTCAACTAAATAGACAAATAAATTGAACATACAATGAGTTCAAATCTCTCGTAAAATCTCGTTAGATCAACAACTCTAGTGGCATATACATGTATAGTCTAAGCATAATGACATTTAGGCAGCTCTCTGTAAATGCTTGTCGTCTGATACACGATGCTAGACATGCAATAAAGCCCTTACGCATAGAAGTTTCTAAATATAAACAGTTTAGCTATGATGCACAATATTTCCCTATTATTATTTTTGATTAATTCTGTCAGAAATGAACAAAACAAAATGAAATGTTAGCAACTTTTCGAATAGAGCTTAAATCAACTACACAACAGTCAGCTTTAGGCTGGCAAAGAAATGCGTATAGCAGTCAGCTTTCATCAGCTTTGTTAGATTAGCACTTTGGTAGTGATAATATTCATAGCAGTCAGCTTTGCAAGAGCAAGAGTTGAGTAAAAAGCCCAAAGTCAGTTGCTTCACAACTGTTTCTTTCATTCTCATTTCTGTTCTTTATTATGCGCTCCATGATTCCATACAACTATAGTTGAATTCATTTCGGTTAAATAAAATTCTGATTTTCTTTCTTATATCTCTTCTTCTTCTTCTTTATTTGGCACAAACAAAAGTTGCTTAGAGCTAACGTTATTTATAACATTTTATTATATTCATAGCACAGACTCCTCCGCAGTGGCTTGAGCCGATCGCATCAGATGTGCGCCGCCAACCCAACCCAAGACGCCGACAATCGCTGATTAAGCAAATTATCTAGCCCTTGGGCTATACAATGGAGCGTGTGTTGCTGCGCATATGGTTCAGCTTGGTCTCTCGCCCCAGCCCAAGGACTTACACAATCCGCTCAATCAGGCCAAGATAAACAATCAGGACTCGCATCCCCGGAGCAAACAGCACACTGCAAACATAGCAAAGGCTGGCGAGGAGCCTGCACTAAGCCGCCGAAAACAGTCGAAACTACTTAAGAGAGATGTGTAAGAAGAGGCATAGGGAGCGGGAGGGGGACGGGGAGTGGTGCCTTTGCCCCCTGGCTGCTACCTTAACCTCCTCATATATATATCCTTTGTCCACCTTTTGCTGATTAAGGTGAACACTCTGGCACACTCTGGGCGCATGAGTGACGGCAGCATTGTTAGCGCCGTTCAACTGTGACAAATACGCTCGCCAGCTTATACGCCAAACGCGCACACACACACACACCCACACATACACCCACAACTTGGCATCACATAACATATGTTCCTGTGCATGTTGGCGGCTTAGAAATATTATTTATGAAGCAGCGAACGCACACGGACAATGAACGCCTCCTTTTTGTCCGCCTCCATCTCCTTCTGCTTCTCCGCCTCCTCCGACTCTTGCTGCTTCACTTCCTCCTAGCTTTGCCTTAGCACCTAACATCCAGGCGATTCATCGCCTCCTCCTTCTGACACTTGTAATTTTTGCTGAGGTTTTTGCACGTTTAGTAAATAAATCACGCGTTTGCTGCGGCCTCCTCTGACCTCCTCCCTACATGCCACACATGTAGCGCCACCCTCTCCCTCTCTCCCATTCGCTTCCTCCTTCCACTGCCGCAAAATGTTGTATGCTATTTTTTATATAAATAATTTGCTTTTGGGCAGCGCCTGGCCAAAAGTTGGTCAGCCTTATTGTTGTTTGTGTTGTTGTTGCTGTTGTTAGTTGTACACTGCGCAAAACTAGCTGCGAATATTCATTATTAATACGCTGCTTGTTTCTAACAATGAGATACATTCTTTATATCGCTTTATTTACTAAGGAAATATTTAAAAACAATTTGAATTATTCCAAAAATAAATCTTTTAATTATTTCTAATGCTTTAAAGCAGATGCTTAATTTTGTATCTACGGGCGAGTAGATTAATGAAGCTAAGTTAAATGTTTATCTATATAAAAAGATAATTTACCTTTACATACGAATATAACATACGAAAAAAAAAAAATAAATAAATAAAAAAAAATAAATAATTATATTCAAATCTTTAAATAAATTCCAACTATTTATATGTATTTATTTTACTTATAATTATATTTTATTATTGTTATATTATTTTATTTTGTTATAATTATTCTTATTATTATTTTTTTTTTTTGCATGTACATATATAACGTACATAAAAACTATGCGCTGTTATACTCACACATACACACACACACACTCGGACACCAGCTGACCTGAGCGCGTGTGGTGTCTCTGATGATTTATTATGTGTGGCCTATTAACGTATGCCTGCTCATGTAAGTGTGTGTATGTGTGTTTGTGTATATGTGTGTTTGTATGCTCATTGGTTACCCTCGGGGGGCCATTGTATTTGTTACAATAAATAAACGCAAATCTATAAACTAAACAAAACTAAATACATGTCTGAGCACAGCCAAACAGACATACAGAAAGAGTAAGAGAGAGGTAGATAGAGAGAGAGAGAGAGAGAGAGAGAGAGAGAGGTAGAGAGAGAGAGATGGAAGTTGGCCTCGACTGGCAGCTACAAGCGACATTTAACATGACTTTGGTCATGTTGCAACTTCAAGTTGTTGTTGTTGTTGTTGCTTGTGTTGTTGTTGCTGGCAAAGCTAATGAGCACGAAGTTGTCAATGTGTCAATTTAATTAGACAAGAAACGCAACCTACAAATGACACCAAATTGAATTATTAGACAACATTTACCACTGGCGCAGTCCTCGAGTCGTGTTCTGTATTAACACAGCTGTAACATGCGTTGACCTCTGCCTGCTGCTTCTTGCCTCTTGTTGTTGGGTATTAAATGATTGCTGTTGCTACTCTTGCTGTTGTTGTTATTGTCGCTGTTAACATTGCACAACATTTGCGGCACATGATTTGTTGACACTGCTGCAGGGCGAAGCGGCGCCAAAAATCAAAGTAGGCACGAGTTCGCATTGCGCATACGACACGTGCGCCAGGCTAAGACCTGCTGCTGCCGAATGCCAAAGCAAAGCAAAGCAAAGCAGAGTAAATCAAATCATTTATGCTGCTGGCGGCCCATCAATAAAGCCCATTTGACAGCCCCGAACTAAGAAGCATTGGCCAAAACAATTAACGCGGCTTTAATGATTTATGTGCGTGTGTGCGTGTGTGTGTGTGTCGTGCATTGTGGGCACCCTCATTGTGGGTTAGTTAATTATGCCTGAGCGCAACTGAATGATGAGCTCCCTGAGAGGTTTATGCTGCTGCGAATTCCTGGTCAATGGATTTGCGAGGCAGCCGAAAACGGGGATTAGGTTTAGTTGTGAACATAATTGGAAAGCGGCACTCGATTTCGACTCCACAGCGCAATAGTTTAATGAGCTAGAGAATATGTACATACATATGGAAAGGATATATCTTGTGGTAAAGGGGCTACGAATATGACAGCTTACTGCATAGCAGATTATGTTAGGGAATATGTAATATGATGAGAATGAAACTGGTTTGAGATAATGTAAAGCATTTAATATTGCATAGGATATTAGAGTTTCATATGAATATCTGAGCTGAGTCTTAATAAAACTACAAATATGCATTTTAATATCAATGGATTATTAAATATTGCCGTTTCATATGCATATATCACAATTTTCATTTCCAGGTGTTCAATTGCAGCTGGTTTTTCAACGTAGGCAAGTGGCTATAAGTGCTTGGCTCTCGGTATACGCATTATCGTTAAAAATAAACTCTACTCGAATTAGCCGTCTCTGAGGGACGGTTATGTACGCCGTAAAATGTAAAAGGTGCACGATAATATTAACGAGCAGAATCATTAATACTCTACATGTAAAATGACTTAAGATATTTAAGAAAATGAAAAAGATCCCAAGACCTATATTGCGTTATTATTATTTTTTTACTAACTATTTTCTCCATATTGTTCTCCCCAACTTGTTCTCTGTCAACTCATTCATATAAATCTCGAGCAGCTGCAGTCTCCATGTCTCTCTCTCTCTCTTTCATTATCATCTTTTCGCGTTGTTCTCATTCTTGCAGCGCTGTTTCTCTCTTTATTCTCTAGTTGACTCTGGTAGTCCCTCTCTCTCTCTCTCTCTCTCTCTCTCTCTCTGGTGGGCCATTCAGTGCGCTTGCTTAATATGCAAATTTGATGGCTTTAGCTATAAAATGCGAGCCGGCAACATTTTCATTTTCAAATTTCACTTGGTAAATTTTAACTACTTTTTGAGTCAACTTTTTGCAAGGCACTCGACGCTACTGCCCCTTCCAGCTGCCTCCCCCTCTCTCGCTCTCTCTGTCTCTCTACTTTGCCATTTGGCCTGGAGCATTTGATAGTCCTTGGCTGTGAACCCGTTTGGGCCATTGTTTGTCTATTTACACGGGCTCATTAACATTTGAAATGACTTTTTGCTTTTGCTAGCCAACGAACATTTTCTCATGCGTTGAGTTATTTAAATGTTTCGGCTCGGTAAATATAGCCCCAATTCCCTACCCAATGCCCCCGTTCCCTGCCCAGCTGCTTCAACTCGCCCAACTCAGCCAGGTTTCATCACTTGTTTTAATTTCTTTGCATTTGGCATTAAATAAAATTTGCAAAAATAATTTTTTACCAACTTAAAAAAAGAAGCTTTTTAAACATTTACACAGCAGACTTTGTTTTTTTTTTTTCTTGTTGTGCCTTCTATAGTCTGTTAGAAGTGCGACAGAAATATAGAGAGGGAGAGAGAGAGAGAGAAAGAGAGGACTAAGCGGATGTGAGTGCGATGGACTCGCTGCTTGGCACTCTTTTATGCTAATTTGCGTAATTATGCGCTTCATAAAATCACTCGGCTCCAGAAAGTTGAAGATTCCACTTGCCGACATTTGTTGCTCTCAGTTGATGTTGTTGTTGTTGTAACAATTAACAACAGCAGGTTGAGTGTAGAGTAGAGTGGCGAAACAGTAGGCAAAACGCAATACAAATAACACATAAAATATTGAAAAAGTTTTTCTACCATAAGCCAGACAGAGAGAAATAAAGAGAGAGAGAGAGAGAGATGCAAACATGAAATGAAAATTATGAAAATTCATAAATGAGTCGAGCCTGGCAGAAAACTTATAGCACAGAAACCAAAGCAACATCAAATTGCTTTTCCAGAGAATACCCTAGCTTAGGCATTTCATAAAAATAGGGTATTTACTTAATATGTCATCTAGTTATGGTGTAATAGGTGTGTGAGAAGAGAAATTAATTAATTGATTTAATTATTTGTTTAAAAACCGACTTAAAGTAAAACTTTTCTCAGTTTCCAAATTCAGTCAAATATTGGGCATCATTGGCTGTTGCTGTTGCTCTCGTATCAGTCAGCAAGTGAGAGCTTGCAAAAGCACTAAAATATTATCCCAGTGAGTATGCGCTCAACATCTGGATGCCGCGACAGAGCGAGAGAGAGATCAAAATAGCTCTTGCTCAATATAGTCCTTGGAGTTGCTGAGTGCGAGCGAGATGACACTTTAACGCAACACGCAGCGCCGTTATAAATTCAATGGCCAAATTGAACGCGACATCGCAATTGGTCACAGCTCAACCAATTATAAATTACAATGGACTGCGATCAAATTAACAGCCTCGATATATGTATGTAAAAGTTATGCTAAAAGTGATTTATCTCACAAAAAGAAAGAATTCAATTGACTTTTAGCTGTAACCAATTGTATGAAGTGCTTCACATTTTGTAGGGTATTTAATAGCCAGCTCACATGTAAATTATATATATTTTTATTTGCATCGTATGCATACCAAAAGTTCTTGTAATTGGTTTGCTCGCTTTCAAGAGAAATCTTTGCGAATGAGGTTTACAGCTTCACGCCTGCTCAACAGTCAAAATATTCGTGTATGCTTCATTTGCTCGTTGAATAATTGAACATTGAGTCCACACACCCACTCAGCAAAGGAGTCAAGTTGAGGGAGACAGAGAGAGTGAGCGAGGGAGAGAGAGAGTGGGAGGGCGACTGCGAGTTGAGTGACGTGAGTGCTGGGTATTAGCTGTCTTGTCTCGGTTTAAATATTTATGATATTCGCCGGGGCAGTGACTGCCAAACTGTGCTGATGGCATTAATTATGCTAAAATTTTCAATTGTTGTTACAACGTTTTGTATAATTTACAATGCGGCTAATGAGCAACACATTGGCAGCCGAGAGCTAAGCGTATACAATCTGAGGATATTCACGAGGTCTGTTTAAAAAGTTGTCTTCCAAATATTATATACATAATCATGAATATCTTTGTATGCCCATTCAAAGTAATTCTAATAAAATACTATAAGCTTTGTTTAAAATCAAAATTTGAATTAATCTTTGAGCATAACTCTTATTCAATACATATAGATAAGTATATAAATATATATATCATGAATATTTTGTTATGCCCATTTAAATTAACTCCATCAAGCTTTGCTTTACCCTTTGAGCAGACCTCTTGTGCAATACATACATAAGTATGTATATAAATATATGCCTATATTTGACTTTTGCTGTAAAACACCTGCCAATGTTTTATTTGACAGCTTAATCTGACATTGCATAACAGTTTCGCTAGCTATCGCATCTATTAATAAACGTATTCCTGGCGTGCCTCATGTGTGCATATTTTATCAGCCCGGAGCAAGCTGTGCGTGATATGTTGAATAGTTGAGCGTTTGCGTTGTTTGATGATTGGCATCCAGCTTGATTTTAGCCGAAATTCAAATGTGGTTACGCACACTAGAATCATTTCACAATCGATATTATAATTTGTAGCTATGCATGAAGTAAATGAGCAGACTGAGGTATATGAATGAGAGATATAAATATAGATTTTATTAAATTTTTTAATTATGTGTGTAAAAATTGTAAAAAAAAAAGAATTTACAAATATAATAGAAATGCAAAATTATACATACAAATTTTAAATTTACTTTATAAAATAAACACACAACTTTATTTAATTTTGATATTAAAAAAAGAAAAAGAAAATGTCTTGAATTTCTTCAGTGAAAGTTTTGTTTCAAAATTAAAGAACAGAAAATTATAACTTTCAAATAATGAATTATTTGTTCTTTAAAGTTTCTTTTGCAACAAAAAGAAATTGTATTTCATTTACATTTTAAGTGAAATGTTTTATAAAATATTCAAATAAATTCCATGTCGTGCCAACATCATTTGAGGCGTTAAAGCTGACATCGTCTAGGATTTTGTGGCACATGAGCTAAATAAGTTACTAAGTAAAATTCAATTGAACTATCGAACGAACAATTTCAGTTTTCAGCCTGTGGAGCCATGTTGTTGCTGCTCTTGTTCAGCCTGGCACATTTTGCCATTGAAATGCAAATGAAATTGAATTGTTAATTTCAAATAGAAAATCCTTGTGGGCCATTCATTCAATATTGAATGTGTTCGCAATAAATGTAATGACTGGCACAGTTTTTCTCGCTTTTCCTGCCATACCATACAGAGACCTCGCCATCGCCCTCACCGCCGCCTCCACCCCTGCCCCTCCTTGCCGCTCCTAGTTGCCCGCTGGCTCATGCAACTGGCGGCCAAATTGGCACGCAAACAAATTTGGTAGGAAACGTGGCCCGTTATTTTTGGCATGACAGCGCGCGAGAGTGCAAAGAAAATGGCATTTTATATAGAATATATCTATATAGATTTGCCATATATGCGCTTCATTCTCCCACCCCCTCTCCCTCTCTCTCTCTCTCTCGATCTCTTTCTCCATCACATATATAAAGCATATGACGTTTCCGTTTCCGTTACACCCATTGAAAATTGCGAGCAGCGACAACTTTTATGCGTAAACATTGCCAAAAAAAAAGTGCGAAAAAAACTGAAGTCGAAGCGGGTAAATTTTCACATAAAAGCGAACTTTGATCATTCATAAAAAATATGACACGTTTTTTAAACACAGAGAACTGATTTTAAAATATTTTAAATATAAACAATATATACATATATATATTTTTTTAAGTTTTAAATATCATGTGAATGAAAATGCTTTTAAGTGATTTTAAAATAAAATATAAATAGTTCTTATATGGACTTTTCATTGAATTTCATTTAATGCGCTTCAATTCGAAGCTGTTTAACTTGTAAAGCCAAATAAATGCGGAACGCACAACTATTTAACCCTCACATAGATAGCCAAAAAACGAAGAGAAAATAGAAGTAAAAGCTTCACATTCTCGAAATACGTTGACAAAGGTCGAGACCTCGTTTACCTGCCAAAAGGTTGGCCGACCGTGCAAAGGGTGTGATTATGCCGCTGACACATGACACCTCCAACTCACTGCAAAGTGCGCATGTATGTGTGTGTATGTGTGTGTATGGTCAAAATATTGCCCCCAAAAAAGTAACAGAAATATTGTAACATATTTTGCAGCGTCGCCCAAACAATTTGCGGAGTTTTTCTTTCTTTTGTTACACTTGCTTAGGGTAGTTCAGTTATGTGAAGGAGGTCTGTTCTTGACTCGTAGGAAAAGATTGATGGTGCCATAATATATGTAATTTATTAAATGTAAAATAAATATAATCACATATATAATGATTATATGAAACAGTTAAAGTTGATGGCATTTAACAGAAATATAATTGTAAATATTTCTCTAATAATTTCTTCAAGCATTGTTAATTGCTAAGCAATGACAATATTAAGAAAATATATACATATGTATATAAATATAACAAAATATATATTTAAATAAATAAAAGGGTTTCAAATGCCTTTCATTTAAACAAAAATTGCTTCTTTATTAAGTATAAAAACAAATAAATTTGCAAAAAATTATACATCTATTCATCCAATCCATCCTCCAACTGTTATATAACAATATATTACGTATTTAATATATTAACAGTATATACATATAATAAGACAATCCATATATTAAATATATCAAAACAGTTGTATAACTTGATATATAACATATAACACTTATAACAAAATGCCTAATAAAACAACGCATATAGAATATATTAATAAATATATAAATATTGTTGCGTGTAATATTTTGTTTTTTTTTTGTTATTTATTTATTTAAATATTTATTTCTTTATTTATTTAATTATTTATTGATTGATTGATTTATTTATTTATTTATTTATTTATTTATTTTTTTATTTATTTATTTATTTATTTATTATTATTTATTTATTTATTTATTTGTTTATATTTATATTATTATTTTTATTTTAATATATATATATATATATATATATATATATATATATATATATATATATATATATTATATTTTATGTACATCATAGATGTAGATCAATTCACTTAATTTCATATTCTTACTCATGTATAACAGTTTACTTGTATAACATCTGCAATTGAGTGCATCTCCTATTCGACTTTGGCTTATTTCACTTGCCCTTTGCTGTTATTTGGCATTGTGTTTGTTTGCTTGTTTTTTTTTTTTTTTTCGTGTACCCTTTTAGCACATGTCAAAGCATACTCTGAACGCGTTGCCATTTCGTAACACCTTTTTCACCTTTCTATGACTTCTCGAATCCGCTCAGATGTTGCGCTCTGCCAGACCTCCATGTTGTTGTTTTTGTTGTTGTTGTTCTGTTTTCTGTGTATTTGGTTGGTTGCTGGCGCTTTCAAAATGCCATTTAGAAAATTCAATAGTGCTTTGATTTTGTTTTCGTTTATTTTCACAAAGTGTTTTTTCGGTGCCCCCCAACCCCAAGCCGCAGCCCCTACTCTAACCCCAAACAAGCTGAGCCCCAGCAACAACACCAGCGCCAGAGCCAGAGCCAGAGCCAGAGCCAGCGCCATCTGCCCCCAGCTAAGCCATTGCATGGCTCTTGGCCTGGTCATCAGCAGCGACTCGACTCGACTCGACTCGCCTCAAATCGATTTCGCGTTGTTTGTTGATTTTTCGCTGCGTTTTGTTTAGCGTGAAAATCAAACTGTTAATTTGCGCTTTTGTCTGCACCGATTTGGTGCGGTTCAATTCGCCTAGACTCGGCTTGAGCGTGGAACAACTCTAAAAAGCCTTCGCTGCCAAGCGGCATCCATCCACACGCACCTTCCCTGCCCACACCCCTCGGCTGCCCGCGCCGCACCGAAAAGCACTTTGTGTTATTTGTTCGCTTGTTCAACTTGTTTTTCGGTTAGGTGAGCGCCTTTGTTTATGCGCTGGCCTGCCAAATTAATGTTTGTCTAAAGGATTTAATAAGTAAATGATTTTACATTTTGCCAACTGGCAAACGCATCAGCTTTTTAGCGCCTACACACACACTGTACATCTATCTATCTCTATCCTGTATCTCTCTCTCTCGCTCTTTCTGACTACTTGAAGCATCATGAAATCATCAATCAGCATCAATTCAAATCCAAGTCAAAAGATGAACAGCTGATAGACAATTGAGGAGGAAATTGAAAGCCAAAGACTTGCACTGACTGAGCGAGAGAGAAGGAAAGTGTGTGTGAATGCGAGTGTGTGTGTGTGCACATAATTTATCAATATTGAATGATGTGCTACTACTACAAATATGAATAGAAAGTGTTTCGCTTTAAGCAACAGTTGACAGGGGGGACATGAGGGGGCAGACTATGATGCGGAAAGATATAGCGGGAGGAAAACAAAGAGATAAAGGGATATATTAAGAAAAATAACCAGAAGTAGAGTGAAAGAGACAGAGAGAGAGATCGAGACTTTGATAGAGTGAACGAGATAAGAAATGATCGGGGCAGAGAAATGGAATGAAAGAGAAAGACAGCACAAAGCAGAGAGATTCAAATAGTGTCTTTCTTCTTCTTAAGAGAGACAAGGCGAGGACCGGCGAAGCAGAGACCATCAGAAAAGACTAGACTCTCAGAAGAAGAGTGAGAGAGAGAGGGATGAAGAGTGAAAGAGACAAACAGAAAAGTAGTGAAACGAGTGAAAGAGCGACCTAGAGAAAAGGAGAGAGAGAAAGACAGAAAAACAATGAGAATAAAAGAGAGAAACATTGAGAATAATAAAATGAGACCGTTGTTGATAGAAGCTTAATGAGAGAAATCGAGAGATGCGAGAGTTATAAATAAAGAAAGAGATGCTATATACATAACCAAAAGATATATAGAAAATATAAAACAGAGAGTGGGAGAGAGAAACAGAGAAAGGGAGCGAGAGAGAGAATGCGAAAAGCAATAGAGACAAGGTTAAATAAAAGATAAACAACCTGCCTAAACAAAAGATCTATTCAAATATGTATATAAGTATATATTCTCCTTACCAAAAGTTCTGAAGTTTTATGATTTGAAAAATTATGCACACGTTCGTCTTAGATGGGATTAACAGCTGAAAATTCACCACAGTCGACGAGAGGGGAGAGAGAGTGGGTAGCGTCTTGTACTATAGTTAGTTAGCCTAACCACAAACTAGTTAAGGACAGAAAGAAAGAGCGAGAGAGGAGTAGATGTCAGCTAACTGTTTTGCCATCAATTTTGAGGCATTTGTTTGCTTTTGTATTTGGTGCCTGGCTAAAAATTAACTTCATGCCAACTATTAAAAAGTCTTATTAGATTGCTTTTATGGCAAAGTTTTGGTTGCTGTTGCCGTTGGCAATGCTCTCCACTCTCTCTCTCTCTCTCGTTCTCTCTCTCTCTCTCTCTCTCGTTCTCTCTCTTCATCACACGATGCTAGTTACTTTACTTTTAATTACTTTTGTGAAAATTCATTTATCACTTTTATCCCAGCTCCAACTCAAGCTCAAAGCGTGGCGACCGACTGACTAGCGCCTGCCCACCCATTCAAGATCTATGCGAAGGGCCATTTTTCACTGGCAAACTTTTCACCCACACACACACACGCACACAGGAAGCTGAGACGGGAAGAGCTGGAAGAGGATATAAAATTGAACGCCCTTTGGCCAGTCATCGGCCAGTTTGGCAGCTGAAAAAGTCAAGTGGAAATTCAATGATGCCATTAATTGGCCAAAGTTTTCACTTATGCTCTGATTTTTAGCCCCACATACACACACACACACACACACACACGCTCTGGCCTTGGCTAACAGCTGAAAACTGTGCCAGGAAGTCGAAATGTTGCTGCCTGCTAAATTTACGGTTTCCCAACTGCAACTTTTTTCTAGTTTCTCTGTCGAAGGGTAGTAGTAGAGGGGTGAGGGGAGGGCAGCTAGCCAACTGTGCAGCCAAATTGCATGAAATCAGTTTAGCTACAGCGAACACGCCTACAACACACGACTCCCTGTTGCCCCACCGAATTGCCCATTTATCTTGCCCAATCGCAACGAGCTGCTCCAACCTAAACGTTTCCTGCATGCCTCACCATGCCTCATGTCTAATGCCACATGCCACAGCGCATTCGTTGAGATTTTCCAGCGAGAGCCTTGACAGACAGCTTAATATAGATCGTAGATGGTTCTGCGTGTCCTTGCAGGACGTCGTTTATATTCCTGATTCATCATTATCAGTTTTCATGCTAGATAGATTCGAGTAGGGCATTATAGAGTCAAGTACAATCCGGAGCTAATGGTCTATGTATGAGGTAAGTTGAAATATTTATAAGTTATAAGTTGGCAGAGCAATATTTAGCTTACAATTAATTATGCTTATTGCATTTTACAGGGTATAAGAATATGCATTACCCCCTATGTGATGTGCTTGAGGGACTGTTGGGAAGAGAAAAAGCCAAGTCTTCACCCGGAATCCACATAGACATAGACCCGACTTGTTGATAATCCCGGTTTCAATCAACTGTATTCAAATAATTTTATAGATTTAGATTCAAATTCTTTGAATGTTTTTGATTGAACTGAATCATTCGCCTAATCAACTCCAAAGTTGACGGAGCGCCCAAATTTGAATACGCTCAATGTAGAGGAAAGTCAATATTTGGCTGACGTCAACGGAGCAATCGTTGGAGCTGAGAGTTGTTCGAGCTGTGCTGAAGCTGGCCTTTGGGCATGGTAGTATGTCTATCGATACAGTGGCTGGCCAGTGGCTGGTGGGTCAGCTAACTATCTGGTGGGCGACAAATGGGCGCGTCATTAGGCGCTGACATGTCATAAGCAAGGAGCGACCGCCACAAACCACTCATAAGAGCTGAGACAAAAGTTTGCGCCCAGATTGATGACAGCGGGGCTCGCTGCGAATGTCAATCGATGGGCACGCTTCACTGTAACGAGTGGGCGGGCCAGCCCGGAACAGGAAGAAAAAAACTTAACCGGCCAAAAGTTTTGCCTGATGTCGCAAACTTGCAACTATTTTGCGAGTGACGTAGAAAGGACGAAGGACGAAGGACGAAGGACGCAGGACAATGAAGAACACCCGGCGGGCATCTCTCACTCACTAATAGTCAAAAGTTTAAATTGTTACGGAGCGCGGCCATATGAAAAGTCAACGCGGGTGTCTCTGCTGCTGTCGCTACTCCTGCCCCTGCTCCTGCTCCTGCTGCTCCTGCTGCAGCCACTTGCAACAAAAACACAAACTAGAACAAAATGTGGCACAAAAATTGTCAGAGTCGTTTATCTTCGAGCCCATAATGACAGTTCGCCAAGAGTGTGAGAGAGACAGAGAAAGAGGTCGGGCAGCGGAAGAGGGGAGAGGGAGAGCGAAAAAGTGCTGGACAGCTGTGACAGCTGACAGAGGAGCACAGCGGCGAGCATCTCAGGCGCATTGCACTCTGTGGGTGGCCCCATCGCAACTGCACGAGAAGAAGAGAGGAAGACTTCCGTGTGTCACAGTTTGAGAGGCACTGCTGTTTATAAATAGGCAACGAACGGCATTCATTAAATTTACATTTCTATGTGCTTGCTGTCACATGTACTCGAGCAGCTGATAGCACAGATGTTTATATATGTATGTATGTATGTATGTATGTGTGTGTGTACATTTATTCAATGGAAATACACTGCACTGCACAGGACATAAATCAAATGAAAAGAAAGCTAGATAACAAGATGCTTTTTATTAGTTAAGATGGGAATATATTGCGCAACATCTATCTATGTATATAACACTTTGACATTCACTGAAACACGAAACAATTCATTAATTTTATGGACATGCTTTAGTTAACATAAAGTTAACGTAAAGTTAACATAAAGTTAACGTAAAGTTAACATACAGTTAACATAAAGTCTACATAATGCTGCAACTTAACAGTTGGACATGCATTTAAGCATGTCTTAATTGTTTATTTATAGCCCCACTATAAAACTCAAGGGGGAACAATCTAATATGACCTCAAGTATATTTAACTTTTAACAGCCAGCTTGACGTGAACTGACCTGTGAGCGTTTGGCCTCTAAACCTCTCTAGAAAGCTCTAAAAAGAATTTCAATGATAATAAACCAAATTCAAATCGAGTTTTTTGTTTTTCGTTTTCTTTGCTTTCACTACCTGGTCAAAAGGCATTAAGCTGCTTTTATTGCTCGGTGCCGTGAGGCCGTACTGGAGGAGAAAAGCCATCTAACTGCAGTTTAAAGAGCACTTCCGGCTAATAAGCGTGCAGTTTGAGAGGCGCCTGGCGTGGTCAGCCGCGGGAGCTGCGTGCATGTGCACGTCGATAAAATGCTTTTTATTAGTGTGTGTTGCCTTTGATTACGGGCCGCATTTCGCACGCTCGAGCCACAGTTTGATGGCCACTGTGATGTTTATGGGTTTGACATGCATTTTGATTACCCAGCGCATAAATAACATGCAACACTTCAAAGCGAAAGGTAACGACCAAGTCAGACATTGCACCAGCTGCCAGCTGCCCCCCTTCTCACTATAACTCTCTCTCTCTCTTTCTCTCTCTCTCTCTTTCTCTCGCCCTCTGCAAACGTCTTACTCACTGCTCTGCCTTGTCATAAATTATACGACAAATGCGTTTGTCTTTGGGGGCGTGGCCATTTCCGTATATAGCTGCCACAATCATTGCCAATGTTGCATTGGGTCGTGTTGCATACTTTTCGGCGCCAGCTCCCCGGTTCCTGCCCCAGCGCCGGCTCCTGCTACTCGGTTAGTATGCAGCTAATATTATTTTATTGCTTGCGACTTAAGAAGCCGCAAAATTTATGCGACAACAACATGCAGGCAGAAGAAGAAGAAGCGAGTATCTAGCCACCAGCAATGCGGAGCGAGCAGAGAGGGAGAGAGAGAGAGAGAGAGCAGCGAGTAGCCATAATAATAAAAGGCAGCCAGCAGGTTGCCATTTTGCCATTTTGTGCAGTTGCTGCTGCTAGTTGCCATTGTTGTTAAAATACCCCTTGAATTGAACTATCTAAAGTGTTTAAGCTGGACGCAGAACTCGGCTAATAAGCTCATATTATACATATACTCATACTATAAGGGAATATTTCTTCTCATCATATATCATTTTAAAAAGCCAAAGTGAAGGAATTCATATGGTAATATTATTAATTGAAGATCTAGAAACATAAAATGAAATTAACTATGGCGTTACTTCAAAATATATTCTAGTTTTCAGAATAGATTGATAATATATAATAATAATAATAATAACTTAACGAATTTTTATTCTATTCTCTCCATTTCACAAATACGTATTGTGTAAATACTTGTATTCTCTGTATTTGTAAGTATAAGGGACATTTAAAATAAATCTATTCACAAATAGAAGCGACGCTCTCTATATGAGATAATATTATTCCCAGGGTATCGCGCGGCGCATACAACTCCAGCTCTAGGCAGTCGTTCTGTTGACTTTCTTCAGTTAGCTGCTGTTGGTCTCAGAATGCAAACAAATTTGCATGCCGTCAGTTACTATTTTACTGCCAGCTGGGAATAGTTTGCCATAAAGTGGGCGTGGCCGTAGTGGGAGTCGGGAGAGTCATGGATGGCATGGCGGGCCACCTTGGACAAGTTGTAAATCTTTTTGTGCTTTTGGCATTGCGGTTATTTCATTTGGCAGTGCTGGAATTGGGCCTGCTCCTGCAAGGCGCAGCGTTGCCACATGGTGTGAAATATGCAATGCAGACGCGAGCGCGAACGCGGGCGCAGCGCAGCTGAAACAAAAGCGCGCGTCATATAACCATCTGAAGGTGCCACTACCTGAGCTCTCACTCTGCCTGCCTCTCAGCGGCTGCTGCGTCTTCTGCTTGTTCTTGTGCTTCATTCTCATTCATTTTCACAAGTTTTCCAGCTGTTTTTCCATCTATGCAACTGCCACCTGGCACTTGCGTTGCACTGCGTTGCGTTTCGTTGCGCTTCGCACGTTGCCGTGCACGTGACTTGTTTATGTAGTTGAACTTTCTGCACTCAGTGTGACTTGTTGTATGCAGCTCCTAGCTGCAGCTCCAAATGCATGTGGACTGTGCATCCTTGCCTTTGCTTCATTTTCTGTTTCGTTAACTGTGCACACACGCACACCTGAACCGTATAATGTTCACCTGTCTCCCACTCTCTCACGCGCTCTCCCTGCTGCAATAAAACTAGCTTTTATTGATATTTAAAAATGTTTTTTTTTCTATTTTTGTTGTGCATAAATTTTTGCTCATTTAGGTGATAAACTGCGTCAAGTTTGAAAGTTTGCGCCAAAGTAGAAAATTTATTTTAAGACTATGCTAAATATGTTTTCGCAGCATAAAGCTGCAATGCATCCGAGCACTTAAATGATTTTCATTTTATGTATTTGATATGCGGACAACAATTGCATTCTGCATTCATATTTGATAGATAAATGAAAAAAACAATTTTCAGCATTATTTGCCTTTCAATTGCAACAAAGCACTGAAACATACAAAATATGTTATGTTATTGTGCACTCATTGAGAGAAAGAGAAGAAGAGACTATTTAATGCATTTCATGGTTGGCAAAATATCTAATTGTATAGCCAGTGCTTTGAATATACAATTTTTAATAATTGTAGATGCATTGCAAATGCATCAACATGATTTATGAATAGAACAAAATATGGGCTTCAAAAAGTTTTATGAATTATGTTAAACTCGCCAGTTTAATTAAAAAAAAAAAGAAAGTAATTTATGAAAGGAGAAGCTCAAATATTGAAGCAAAATAAAAATGGAAATTAAATGAAATAATAGAAATGAAAATAAATAAAAGTAAAAATAAAAATATTTTATTGTAGGAAATAATTTAAATTAAAATTAAATAATTTAAAATTAAAAATATAAATTTAAAAAAAATTAATAAACCCAAATATGTGAATATAATAATTCAAAAATAATATTTTTGTGGTTATTTCTAAATAATTTTGAAAAACAAAAGTTCCCTAAGCAAGTGAAATAAATAATTAACATTAAAAAACAAAAATTGATATATAAAATAAATTACAAAAAAAATCGAAATTCAAGATAAAATCTTGAACAAATTTAAATAATATAAAAAATAATTTAAGACGGTTAAAGGATATATAACACATATTCAACTTTCCTTTTGGCAGACTCTGATGTTTACCGAGCGTTACACGGTGTATGGATGCCTTAAGTGAAACGTGAAATACATTTCGATTGCTGTCACTCGCTGAGAAACAAAAACGAGCTCTGTGCAAGCAAAAAACCGAGATCCAATTGCAATTGCAAACTGTTTGAAAAGATTTCCCTCATGTATTTACATGATTTTCTTCCTCTCTCTCTCTCTCTCTCTCTCTCTCTCTCTCTCTCTCTCTCTGACTCGCATTTTTTACGTTTCTTAACTTTCTGTGCGGCAGTGTCATTCGATATTCGGGCGCTGCTCGAAAAAGTTTTCTACTCATTACACTCTCTACACTCTCAGCAGCTGCAACAGTTGCAACAGTTGCCAGTTGTTGCAGCAACTTTTTCGTGTCGTGAACTTAAAGCGTAGACACAGAGAGAAAGAGAAGCAAAAAATTACAGAAGTTGACAGCCCGAAGCTGAAGCTAGAGCTGCAGCTAATTTGGCATTTAGATGTCAAATGTCAATCAGAAAAAGCCAGAGACGAGACCAGACGAGACGAGAACTAAAGCGCAGTCAAACACCCAACGACGACCAGCAGGGAACGAACAAAACAAGTGACGGACAATGAGAAAAAAATCATTAAAAAAGAAAGACAGAAAGAAACATAATTGGCCACAAAACAAGCGGAGATAAAAGTGCAGAGGCGAGAGAAAGTGCAAAAAGCAAGAAATTTGCTTAATGCGCCGCACGAGTCAAGCCAAAGCAAACAAAAAGAGTGACTAGAATGCAATTGAATGCAGCTGATAGACTGCAATATACCCTGCAAGGTGGAGTAAAACTTAAGAAATTTGAGAATGTCGCACTTTATTTATTTAAAATATTAATAATGTATAAATATGAATGAGATTTAGAATATAGAAAACATATAAATAAATGAATATAAATTAATAAAAAAAAAAATAAACAAATATTTTTTATAAATACTTGAAAATGATGTCAATAGATATGGAGAATATAAGACAGAGAGAAAGTAAGAAAGTGAGAGCAGAAAAATAGAGAGATTAATACTAATAAATTTTAAAGCGCTTCACAACACTGCATTGCACAAAAAAAAATTGTAATAAAAAAAAAGGTTTATATAAAAACAAATTTTAAATAAAATAAACTTAAATTAAAAATTTGTGTTAATAAAAAAAATAAAATTAGTTAAAAACAAAAATTTTAATAAAAACAAAAAACAAAAAATTAATTTAAAATAAATAATAAATAAGATAAAATGTAATTACAAAATAAAACATTTCACTGCATTGTCCTGCACGTACGACTGACCCCACCGGGTCTGGACGACTGAATAAACGCCGCAGCTGCTGCCCTTTATATAGGGCACTTCCACTCAAAGCCTGAGTAACACTCAAACTTTGAGCAGGTCGAGATCAAATGGAACATTTTCTAAATAATGGTGAGGGTGAGGGGGAGGAGAGATCGACAGAGAGACCGATATACCGACAGACATGCGAACATATACATATATACGTACGTATACAGGCAAACAAACACACATAGCTAAATTACCACACTAAACTGCTTAAGAAAAAAAAAAACATTCATATAAAGAGAGCGCTCGTACTATTATATTATATAAATTAAGTGTCTATAATATACACATATTTCAAATAATTTATATCCTAATGGTTACAGGGTATGCGCCAAAAATCGTGCCCAAAATGCAATGGTATGTGATAGTAAAGCCAGCCAGCAATAACAATGGAAAGCGAGCAAAGAGAGACAGAGAGAGAGAGAGAAATAGGTGGTGAGCTGATGTGGTCAAAGTCAAGAAGGGAGAGGGAGTTGAAGTCAGAGGGAGCTATTGGTTACAGCTCTACTAGCAGCTGTAAGCAAAATTCGCCTGGCATTTTGGCTTCTGAAAAATCTGCATGCGTGTGACTACGCGAGGGAAACCCTGTCGAAGCTCGTGGTTAGGCGAGAGGCGAGAGGCGAGAGGCGAGACGTGGTTGCGCCTTACCCTCTTTTTTTTTTGGTGGCAACAAGGATTGTGCGATTCTACAAGAAAATCGCATTTTCAACGCGCTGCAAAATCAGCCAAAAAACAAGAAGAACAAGAAAAGAAGAAAAACGAGCAAAACCAAAAGAGAGAGAGAGAGAGAGAGAGAGAGAGAGATGCAAAAATGCTTCACGCTGTAAGGCGACGACAGATAGCAAGCCAAAGCGGGTTGGTGGTGAAGCGGGTCGGGTTGTGGCCGATTGTGGGCGCATATAAAATAAACAGCAGACATGCGGGCACAGCCACAGCAACGCCCGCCGCCTCCTGCTCGCCCTCACTCGCGTGTCGTTAAGTTAAGAAGCGCACGAAAGTTCAAATTTTTGTGAATACTTCTCACAGACGTCGATGCTGTATGCTGCATGCTGCATGCCGCTTGCCCCTTGCCACCTGCAACATGCAATCTGCCAGCCGAGCTTCATCATCATCTATTTTGGGGCTCGGCATTGTTGCAGCATTATGTTGCACACTGCGAAGGTGCGCGCGCGCTTTTTGGCTTCCATCATGCATGCATTAAACATGCCTCGCCCATACCCAGCCGCCCACCGTTGGCCGTCGGCACCTGTATGAAAAGTGCAAATAATGGGCAGCAGACAGACCGAACAGGTAGGCCAGGGTGGGCCAGCGATAGGTGGCGAACGAGTTCAACGCTGTCCGCGTCAAAATTCAATTGCAACTTGTCGAGGCAAGAAATGGAAATTAGAATGCCAGCCACACGGCAAACAACAGCAACAACAACAACAACAACAGGGGCAACAAAATGCAGATGCTGATGCTGATATAGAGATGCAACCGCAGCCATAGATACAGATACAGTTAGAGATAGACATCGAGATAGAGATAGAGATACGGTTACGATTGCGGATGGGCTTAGAGTTGGGAATGCGGGCGCAGTAGCTGCTGCTAATTGTATGCAATCTGTAGGTGTTGCCTGCTTCATGTTGCATGCTCTCACTCTCCCTCTCTCTCACTCTCTCTCTCTATTTGCTTTGGCTCATCTGACAGTTAAGCAGAACCAACTGAGACTTGACGTCGTTGCCAGTCAAAATTCTCCAGTGCTTTGTGCATCCTTTGGCTGTGCAAGCAACCATTTTTATACCCAAAAACACTTCGAGTGAGTGGAGGCAAGAGCTATGCTGTTTGCTGTTTAAAGTAGGTAACAGTTAAAGGCTGATCTTATATAAGGAATTTCGTATAGAGTTAATATATAACAAATATACCAACTACAACTTACATCCTATTGCTGAGCAGCAATAATATGTATATTGAGAGATTTATGTTCAGTTTGACTCATATGTGAATTTATTATGCATTTTCTATAAATAAAATTATTAATATTATTATTATTATTATTATATTATTTTAAATTATTTATTAAATTGTTCCCGCAAAAAGAACTAATATTTAATGTTCAACAGAATCATATGAAATGCATTTTTCAAATGATTTTAGCGTTGGTAAACACGTAGGATTAAGTGTAAAATATATTTGATATGAAGATTTGTTTTTAAATTATTTAATTTGTTGACGCTTAATACGCTCAACTCTGTATCGCCTTTTTAAAGAGAGGATTACTTGGGCTGGTATACAATTTAATATATTAATAAATTAATACACAATATACCAAAATGCATAAATAAGTTTAAAATAATTAAAGTTTTATAAATATTATTGCTAATATAATATATTATATACAGTGAGTGACATTAATATTCGTTTCTTTTAATTGTTATTAAAAAAGAAGTGTGAATGCCAAATTGTTGAATGAAATATTACCTTTCATATAAGGAATATATCATTATAATTTGATTAACGCAACTAACAAAAACAAAACAAAAAAAAAAAAAAAACAAATATTAATGTTACTCACTGTATATTTCCTTTGATAATATTAGTAGTAATATATAGTGGTAGCTTACAAATTATTAAATATAATGCGAATTCCCAATTATACTTTGAGTAATTGCTAGGCGATTAACTCTTTTTTAGCGCTTTTCATAAAATCACAAGAAAAATGGGCTGTGGACATTGAGCCGGGCTTTGCTCAGCTGAAGTATTCTCATGGCTTTCAAATGGAAGATAGAAAGAGCCGAAGATAAGCAGATTGTATCTATAAGCTGTATAATCTTGTATCTATGTTCTGCATAATCTGTATATTTCAGCCTTAGAGGCAGATAGACGTAGAGCTAAGGGCAAACATGCATCCAACCTATGTATATGCCCTCTTAGCACTTTTCGAGCGAGCATATAGCAGTTGAATGCATCTATCTATGCACATGCAAAATTGATGTTTTGTTAGTTTATCGTCACTTGAAACGCAATTCAAGTGTTTGCCCCGCAGGCTGTCCGAAAATATGTGTGTGGCCCAAATTGAAAGTAAATTGAATGTAAACAAATATGCAGTGGAGCGCCAAGGGGCGCGCTTAAGCCGCAAGTGAGCTTCAACAATAACAATAATTATTAATGGGGCTCGAGTCACAAAAATTAAACAAGCCAAATACTCGAGGGCAACATTGCTGTTGTTGTTGATGATTGCAGGATGTGTGTGTCTCCCCCTCTCCCTCACTCCCTCACTCTCTCACTCTCTCTCTTTCTGTCATGACTTGAGCTACATATTTTATGCACAAATGTTGACAAAATGCCGGAAATTCAAGGAAAACAATGTGCAAAAAAGGAAGGAAAAATTGCGACAAGATTTATGAGCTGCTGAGCCGCTGCACAAATTGCAAATTGAATGGGGCATCAGCATCAGCATAAGCAGGGGCCGACGGGGGAGTTAAATCATCATCAACTACATCATCATCCGACGCCGCCGCCGCTGCCACGCCCACTCGCTGTCTGAGTCAGCGTCTAGACTTCCGTCGAGACACTGCAAATGGAAATTTAAATGTAATGTCCTCTCGCATTTTCGACAAACGACGCCGAAGACCACTCCAAGCAGCATCCGGTGGAACTGCCACTGGGCGGGGGGACTCAGTGCACATGACGTTGCACGCAGCGTAAGCAATTGGCCGGCGGCCAGTTAATAAACATTAATTGTACAACATTTTTATGGCCCCATCAAGAGGCCACCAATGTCATCCACCACCCACCTACCACGCCCCCACCCAAAAGCCACTTCTCTTACGAATGCGCCAACGATGCGCTTTTGAATGCTCTAACCAGGAATGATATCCAAGGGGAGAGTTCGTGGATGATGCGACTCACTTGGAAAATACTTTTTCAATTCGGCAACAGAGTGTGAGAGAGAGGGAGGGAGAGGAGGAGGAGCGTCTATAGAGATTTATGGTCAATAGAATTGTTTGCCGGGTACAGCTAGAAGGTAGAAGAGCTTGTGATATTTTTAGATATTGCTGACATTTTAAGTGGAAATTGTAGTTTGTGTTTAGTTGACGAGCTTTAATTTATAACTATAGAAAAGTAACAGAATTTATTAAATAAGTATTTTCAAACAATATTTTCATTTAAAAAGTCACAAATGTGTGTGTCAAAGATTTGCAAATAAAATATATTAAATTAGTTTTCTCATAAAAAATTGATTGATTACACCTAAGTACATAAAATAAAAATTCAAAATTATTGTATAATTACTACAATTATTAGTTGCCTCTTCTATGAGTCTTCCATTATTAATCACTTGTCTATCAATGGAGATCTCAATCAGAGAGCATTTAAGACTCGCTTTATGAGGCCAATGGATGCTGGGCCAGCAAAACATGCTCTCACCCCACGCTCTGCCCGTCCCATTATAACCCTACTCCACCTCGCTCCTACTACCACACTTAATTTATAGTTTGCTGCTTCTTTATTTTATTTATTTCTGATTTTTTTTTGGTTCTTGTTCTTTTGTCTTTGTGTTTCACAGTTGAGCGAATTTTCTTTTAATTAATTTTAAATGAATGTCGTTCGCTGGCGCGTCGCAAACTTTTTTGCCAAGCAGTTTCCGGCTTTTCAATGCAGCGCTGGCCCCAGCGATCGCAACAGGGTTAAGGGCAGGGGCGTGGAGGCGTGGCACTCATAGCCGTTGTCCAGCTCGGCAGCTCATGCAACACGGCAAGCGCGTTGACTTTTAGCTTAATTAGCTTTTCGATGGCTGCATTTTCTGTTTTCATTTTATCAATTTCTATGCTCGCCCAGCGCGTGAGAAGCGGGTATATTGGCTATAAGTAAATGAGCAGAGAATCGTAGTTGAGTGTTGAGATTTCTTGAGTGCCTCAATTGGACATTTTGAAGGATCAATTTTTGTAGATATATACTTGGAATTTGATGAGAGAATCATTGACTTCTTCTACCATATATATAACTGATATAATAATAATGATCTAGTAAATGATATGTACAACTTCTCAAAGAAATCTTGAAACCTTTAATAACTAAATTTCCTTTGTTGAGGGTTCCTTGTTGTTGTTGTTGTTGTGTGTTGGTTTTCTTGATAATTTTGGTAAAATGGAACACAGCCAAAAATCTCAATTTGTCTCTTCTCTTACCATTTACTCCAGAGTGCTCATCATTGCTCTGGGACGGTTCCCAAATCACTATCGTGACTATCGGCTATTTTAGATAACTATCGTCACAATAATTGGCTTTTACATTTCTTGCCTTATATTCTTATCTTAGGTCTTTATAGTTATGTCTGGTTCATACTGTTAAGAATCGAAGTCCACCTTTTATTTCTTAGGTGGAACCTTCTGCTCATTGTAAAATCTATATAGCCTACTTCCTCATCACGCCTTTTCGGGCTCACATCATAAAGAGGCCTATTAAAGAGAGAGAGAGAGGCCTAAGAAGAGGACGGCAAGAGAAGTCCATACATTATGAGGCATATTGCATATGTCAATTCCCTACTGAGCGCGCATCGTGCAGCTGGTAGCATCCACTCGCTCTGCACTTGACTTGCCTTTTACTTTCAGTGTGGCTCCATTTTCTTTTTTCTGTTTTTTTTTTTTTTTGGGAGTAACTTGTCTCGTGCTGCTAGTTGATATCCGGGCAGGGACTTGCAACGTGAGGCAATTATGTAGTGGGCTGAGCGATGCGAGGCGCGGCGCGGCGCGACGCTGCATGCAGCAATTGCAATATATGTGGCAAACAATATGATGTTGCAAGCAGCGGCGCAAGCGGCGAATGCTGTCAGCCTTGTCGCCATTTGCCTGTTGTCCTTTTGTGTGTCCTGTGCGCCGCCTCCTTCTGCGCGCTTTTATGCAACTTTTTGCCGTCGCTATGTTATGTGTTGCATGTATTATGCTGAGGCTTCACAGCATGTGGCACGGACTTTCAGCTGCAGGCAAAATAAGCGAGTGTCTCGCTGTCTGTCTGTCTGTCTGTCTGTCTGTCTGTCTGTCTGTTGTTTTGTTTCCGCTTTTGTTTTGTTGTCGCTCGTTTGTTGTTTCTGTTGCCAGTCACAATTTTCAGCATTTGCTTTTGGTATTTAACATTCATTTGAAATTGTCATGCCCGCTGTTGGCTCTTTGGCTCCGCTGCCGTCCTGCTGGCTATGTTTTTTTTTCTTTTTTTTTCTGCTTTCTATCTGCTGAGTGTGAGTCTGCGTCTGGCTTCCTGCACAGCGATTATGTTGATTGCAGCGCAGTTCCTGTGGGTAGGTCGCAACCGCTGCTTATTGTTTGCCTAACTGAATGAATGACTGAACGACTGAATGAGTGAATGGCAAAGGCACAATTGCTCAAGGGGGGTGGTGGGACTCTGACCGCCCCGCCACTACCCCCCCCCTCGCCTGGTATCATCCCCTCGCATTTGGCGCACGCTGCTGCAGCACCATCGCCATTACATAATGTTCATTATATCCTGTTGATCTGTCAAATGAAGCCGCCTACTCAATGGACAATCCGCAACCGACTATGGCTCGATGGGGGCACCGAGTGACAATTGCATGCAGACAAAAGTGCTTAAATCGTAAAAGGCAGCAGAGACAAAGAGAGAGGGAGAGAGGAATAGGGTGAGCGGAATCTGAGGCCAGAGCTGGGGGCTTGTGAATGGGCTTTAGCCTTACATTCAGCTGTCATAAACTGATTTTTTTTCGCTTTGAGCACACTCGATTGACGATTTCCAGTTGGGTTCGGCTACATTTAAAGTGGTTTTTCGATAGCAGCTCCAGCGTGGGTCATTAATGCGATTCGCATTTTAGCTCAATGCGCTAAGCATGTGCTAGCCATGCGCTTTCTTTTAAGGTCTTTGCAATATTATACAGATATATTACCAAGGAAAATTAGAGGAGAAATAGGAAGAATTCACAAATTCATAATATCCAAAATATGTGTACTTATCAATTTATCGAATTTTATTTAGGGATATCTGCATATGAGAATCGATCATTAATATCGATTATCTTATCCATGAATTTCTGGATATAAGAATCGATCATCATTCTCGATTCTCATCTATAGATATCTGGATTTGACAATCGATCACCAATATCGATTCTTAACTATGGATATCTGGATAATCGATCATTTGTCCTTTAAACGTAGTGTTAAGGAAGTAAATGGGAAGACTTATCGAAAGAAGAAACAAAAGTAGATATTCATATTCGAAATCCATGACTTAAGGAACCTATTCTCAGCCAATAATATACTCCAATTGTATGCTCCCCTGCGATTCCCACATTATCGAATCAAAACCTCATTTTCCTCGTTGTGTATGGAAAAATCGGTCAGCGTATAATTGTGACCTACATAAATCCAGCCGACTAAGTTTGTCTTTCTTAGCTTCATTTCGTATTTAAATTGGAAATCATTTAAGTATACTCATTTCAAACTTATGTTTATTTATACTTACTGTCACGCCCCATTATTTACCGCCTAGTCCTTCCCTTTTTACGTTCTATTTCACTGACTTCGCTGCTATTTTTCGGCAAATTTGAGGCTTTTGCGTATTTTCGCCTCATTTCCATATCAATTTTGATTTGTTTCATGTCAAATCGTTAGGCATACTGTTGTGCCACGCCCACTGGCCAATGCCCCCCACTGGGCAGTCTCATGTCAGCCTCGCTGTTGTTGCCTGTCGCTGCGGCTTTTCGGCTAGCGGAATTTTTTAAAGCGCTAATTGAAAATTTATTGAGACAAATTGTGTTTTATTTACGCATTATTGACGTGTCTGTCATGTATGACTGTGTGTATGTGTGTGTGCATGTGTGTGTGAATATGAATTATGCGCTAGTTGTATAGGAATACAGATTATGCCCGCTGCTTTTAGCCGGCACGCCCAGCGGAGCTTTATAAATAGGCTGCACTCAATTAATGACAATTTAATGACGTTTTTTCCTTTGTTGATTACTACGCGTAATACCCTGTAATTGCAATTAAAGCGGGACATCTTGACTTTCAGCTGATTAAATGCTGATGTTGTTTGGTATATTTATATAGTACCAATAGAAGTATAGTATTTATATAAATTTTTTTGGTATATTTGTATATGATTGTAGTCTGCTTTTTAGATTCATAAGCTAGAGAATATTTTATATATACCTCTACGCATAAATATTTTATATATATTACATACATATATTCATTGCCCAGTTTCCCCTTTGAGGCGAGCAAATTTTATATATTTGCGAGTCGAGCATACCCTAAGCTGTTTGCCTTTTGTATTTGAAATCGTTATGCATACCCATGTATAAATTTATATGTATGTATATTACTTCTGCTTTGCTTTTTTCAATAAATTTTCGTGATCAACAAGCCAAAGCGATTATCGCAAATGCATTGCCTTTCCATTGAAGCACAGCTTTGTAGCATAGCAACTCTTTGAGTGTGTGTGTGCGTGTGTGTGTTTTTATCAGTGGGTGTACATTTAATTAATGCAAACAGATTTAACTCGCTTTTTGCATTGTTTATTTATGCTTCCGATCGCCTAGCGGAATATTACATAATGAAATGGTTGACGGATATTGATATAAATCAATCCGCGTTGCACACAAACGCAAACAACTGTGCGACTGTACAGCTGAAAAGGGGGCGTGGCGCAAATGTAGTACGTATATATGTATGTGTAAGCAAATATAAATTAAATGGCATAAAACAGAAAATAAATATATATACATATATACATATATGTATATATATGTATATGTCGCCATAGGTTTTGCTGCATGAAACACGAAAAGCAAATGAAGCGAATTTCCTGAATGCGGCTTATGACGCCGCTTTTAATGCGCTATTGCCATGCCAACATTAAGGATATTCCCGACCAGCCCACTCTGTTGTGTGTGTATTCATTTGAATAGCTATCGATATAACGCTGTGAATTGGCCAACATAAAAAGGACATCCTGTGAAGCGTTGCTTTTTGGCCAAATATTATTTTCGTTAAGTAAAGGAAAAGCGAACAAGAAACTGTAAAAAGGTTTCATAAGAAATCTTCAAGGAAATACTTTGTACAAATTTATTAAAATAATACTTAATTTTTTATGTATATATTTTTACATAATAAAAAATAATTCACTAAAAAAATATGTTTATATTTTTATCATAAAATTGTTTTTATAAACACCTTATTTATTAAAAATATTTTGCTTCTAAGCATCCCTGTAGTAGCAGCTCTTAAATTCGTTATGACTGACTCTTATTCAATTGGTGTAAAATTTCTTTGTTAGATATGCAATTAAGCTATTTTATTACAGAACACTTTAAACAAATTATTTAGTTATTTATGAGACTGAAATATGAAACCAATTGAGAAATGAGGGAAGAGCGCAGATATTTGAATACTCTTTGCAATTTGCTAGTTAATAAAAATTAGAAAAGAAAAAATATTTATAAAAATTATCTGAAATTTATAATGAAATAGTCTTTAATTTTGCAAATTAATTAGAGCAAATTTAGAAATATATATTGAATTTTTATTGAAAACTAAGAGAATAAAATAATAAAAAATATATATATATATATATATTTTTTTTATTTTTTAAATTAATGCTTAAGGAATAAAGATTTTACACTTAAATAAAATAGTTTTAGCAAAATTTGCTTTGCCTCATCAAATTTCCATAGCCAATGCAGAGGAACTTTCACATGTATACATAATGCCTGTCCATTGTGATATACCCCAAACGAACGATTGTAGGGTAGACAAATTCAATTTACCGCCGCAGGCAGCAAACAAAGGTGTCAAATGGACTTAATTCGCGCCATCGTTATTATCCTTTTTTCGACATGTTTTATTTATTAGCCACCTTTTCATATTTTATGCACAACTCTCTCTGCGCTTCTTTATTTTTCAGAGTTTCGGAAATTTATTTTTGCATTTTCCCAATTTTATTTTTCTCATATGGCGAATAAAAGTATTTTTGTCATATTTATTTGGATTTATAGTGACGCAGTATGAGAGAAATTTTAAGTAGTTTACATAAGGCAAATGACTGCAAGCAAGAGCCACAGCAGAGCGAGCGCATGCATTTGTAATGTATATTAATGCTTTTGTTCCACTGTGCATGGAGCACATAATGAACTTAATGCGCCATTGTTTTATGGGCCATTGTGTGCGTCGAAAGTTGTTGCTGCTGCTGCTGCTGCTGTTGTTGCTGTTGTTGTTGGCTGTCAATAAAGTGTCAATAATTTATAAAACAAACAAAGTCAGTTTGCCTGACTGGCTGCCTATAAACAACTGGCATGATGAGGCAGCAGTCCTCGCTGGGCCCCATAAGTATTGCCATCTAATGCAAATATTTATCTACAATTCGCGCGCGACTCTCCAAGCTGCTGTCTGTTTATTTAAAATTTATTAAAAACACTCACAAACAACAGCGGCAACAGCAACAATGCCGACAACAGCAGCGAAATGAATGAGCGGCCCAAATGGAATATTATGTGATTGCAATTTATGTTGACATATACTTAAGCTCATCAATTCAAATTGTAGCTCCAGCTCCTGCTCCTGCTCCTGCACTGATTGGAGTCTGATTTGTTTTGCTTTGCGGCTGGTGCAAATATTTGCATTTTAAATAATTAATAGACAAGTATTGAATATTAAATGATCTATGTTTATGTTTGTTTTGTAATGTGATCTAAATACTCGTTGACGTCGTCGTCGCTGTCGGTGTTGGTCAAGTGTTGCAAACTGCACGAATATTCAGTGTTGTTTGGCATCCGAAATGCCCTCAGCTTGAATGGTTGTCCATTCAGCCACAGTTGAGACAACAATTTCTGGTCAGATTAATAATGCAGCCAACAGCATTTAGTAATTGAAACTTGAGATGGATTCTGCTCACAAATTCAATGCAAATTTATGGCACGTTAAATGAGTTTTCATGCGAGTGCACAGTGGTTATAAACCATTTGCGCAAACAGATAGAAATTATGCATAGGAAACTAGTAAATTTTCATTTATTTATTTATTTGTGTTTTCTGGCATATTAAATGGTTGCACAGTGGTTCGCAATAATAAATCAAAATCTATAAAAATTACTAGATTCGCATTGCCCATTGCCACTGTGCTGAAATCTTATCAGCACTGTGGCTCAAAATCACATTAAAATCCTTGAATCGTATACGAATTTTCCTATCTTAGTAAGAGATTTGATAGAGCTTAAGAAATTATTAATATAATATTACATGTTTTATGTTAAATGGAGTGCACAGTGGTGGAAAATCATACTTCAATCTTGGCAGTTTGATTGTATTTTATATAGCAAAAGTGTTGCACAGTGGTTAATCTATAAAAGCTCTATATAACTAAGATATAGAAATGCATTCTAGAGCACTAAGATTACAATGTCTCAATCGAAAATCTCATTTAGATTATCCTAAGCTTTATGCTCAACAAAATTAGGAAATATGCCAAATGAGCCTTAATATCATTAAGCCAACTCCTTGCTATGCAGCTCAAATGCCAACCCCAACCGAATAGATTTGTATAATAATAATATCTACTCACTGCTAAGATAAACACAATTCGAATTACTTTACAAGCAACTGGCCAGACTTTATTTAAGTTTACTGGACTCACAAGCAATTAAATCTCAAATATTGAAAGCTAAGCCAGAGAAAAGCAGCTGCATAAGCAGCTAACCAGGGAAGACGGAGGGAGTGCATAAAGTGTTGGAAAACGCAGCGAGGCGCAAGTCTCATGCAACTGATTAAAAAAACAAGTAAGAAAGCTCTAGTCGAGACTGCTCGACTACGAGATCCCCTGAACCCTTCAAGCAACAGCCATTTCAATCATTTTTAGCGTCTCTCTGCTTACACAAACACACACATACACACGCAAACACACATACATAGACACCCATAGGCGCGCACGCATGGGCTGCAGTGTGGGCTTACTATGGGAACTTAATTGTTTAATAACTTTTTTTCTGGACGTACGTTCTCCATGAAACTTTCAGATTGTGGTTTTATCATTACTATGCGTATAATTGCCAAATCTCAAGTCTCTAGTATTTGAAATACGCCTTTTAAAAACTTATGGGTGAGGGGGTGGATATAAGGGTGGGGGGTGAAATTGAGCAAAAATCGAAATTCTATAACGTACATATCAATCTACATTTAAAATTTGGATACTCTAGCTCTAAAGATGTAGGAGATATAATTTTATAACTGCATTTCGATAAGGTTTTTGATCGATAAAAAAATAACGGGATGAGTTATCGATTTTTAGTGATAAACTTGATATGCGCGCTGTATATACGGTCATTTTAAAAAAAGTTCAAGTCTCTAGCTCGTATATCTTCGGAAATCGACGCGTTCATACATACGGACGGACGGACGGACGGACGGACGGACGGACGGACGGACGGACGGACAGACAGACGGACAGGGCTAAATCAACTTCTCTCGTTGCCCTGATCAAGAATATATATACTTTGTGGGGTCTGCCACGCCTCCTTCTCCCTGTTACATACTTTTAACAAAACCATTATACCCTGATTTCCCATTTTCAATGGGTTCAGGGTATAATAAAAGGGAGATGGCGACGAAGAGGGCTGTCAAAGGCAACGCGACCGCACGATTTTATGATGAGCAAAACTTGTGAAGCGACGGCGTTGCAGAAATTAAAAGAGAGAGAGAGATAGAGAGAGAGAGAGAGAGAGGAGTGGCAAAGGTGTTAGGTGAAAATGCAAAAGGATGCGACTGCATTTTGTCGTTTGTAATTAAACTTTTGCGCGACAATGCAGCGCCGAAATGAATTTCTAAGAAATTGCAGCCGCAGATACAGAACGTAAGCTGTGGCGATAGAGCTAGAGTCAGAATCAGAGTTGAAGTTGGAGTCGCAGCCGCGTCCAAAGGTGCAAAGCTGACAATGCAACTGACGCTCAGCGAACAGCCAACAACAGGAGCAACTCGAATGGCGTATGCAAGTGCCACTCGAGCAACAACAACAACAATGAGAGTAGGGAAGCCTCTCTCATACTTGGGCTGCCCCGCAGGCATGTTGAGGACATGGTTCACCGAGTCGCAACAAAAGCGCAGTCCAAGAAGTTTTTGCCACAACAGCAGCAGCAACAGCAGCAGCAGCAGCCGCCGCAGATTTACCAACAATTTTGTTTTTCTTTTCTATGTGGATATGCATACTCATTGACAGTGGCTAAGTGGGGTATGATAGGTGGAAGAAAAGTTTGGTGAGTCGAGTCTATGTATATACTAAATATCGATATTTATCGAAAACAACATATAGGTAATGATAGTAAACTATTCATGTTGTATATTAAATATTCGAATATATTTATCAATTCGAGGTATATAAATTAGTATTTAGATTACCGGGAGTTAAGTTGGGTTAAGAAATATCACATATATATCAGATATTTCCATATTGATATAGGGTAGAAATGGTGGAAAATAAGTTCGATAGTTAATATAGCGTATAGTAGGACAGACACACATTCTCAAGCAATAATTATAGTTTACAATATTCATGAACGACATTTTTCTAGGACTACATTTATTCCGTATATAAGCAGAGTACACAGTATCTTCTCGTCGAGCCCTCCCATTTGGAGATACTAGCAGTTGCTCTGCTCGTCGTTGTTGTCTATCCTTACAACGAAAAGACAAGTGCAACCGCCTAAGGCGCTGCGAGCAAACTGTTGCAAGCAGTCATGTTGCCCCTTGCCTCCCCCACTCTGGACTCTAATTGAAAGCGGGCCAGAGAACTAAGCGACGCAATTTGTATCCAGAAATTATGCACACAGACAGAGAGTTGGTTAAAAAAAAAAAAAGAAGAGATATGAACTGCAAATGAAAAACTGCGCAAGACGAAAATGAGCCAAGGAACACAAGCTGCAGAGCGGCTGAAGCCAAATGAGACTGGCAAATGATCTCATATGGGGAACTCAAATAGAAAGAGAGAGAGAAAGAGAGAGGGAGAGAGAGAGAGAGATTGAAAAAGTAAAGCAAGACGGATGTGATAGAAACGAGAGCAGCACAGAAGACTTCAAATTGAGACAGAAAGAGAGACAGATATAGGGATACATAGGGCGAGAGAGAGAGAGATAGAGAGAGAGAGAGAATGTTGTAGTAAGTGAAATTTCAAAATAAATTTCAAATCTAGCTTCCCTTATTAATAATTTCATACAGTAGACTGTCCTCCCTCTCCCACTCTCTCTCTCTCTATCGCTTGCCCATCTGTCTAACCACACGACAAATACTCGCTAACTCCTTAAACAAAAGCCGACAATATTTTCAGTAACCTTTAACAAAAGCGCAACAGCTGCTCAGCAAAAAATCCAAAAGAGGGGAAAAAAAGCAAAAAGAGCTGCAAACGTGTGAAATGTTAATTGAAAAGAGCTGCAAGTGGAAGAGTTGAAATGACTTGAGTAGAATAGCTAAAGTGTAACCCAAAAAGGAGAAGAGGAAGGGGCAGAAGGCGAAAGGTAGCTGCAGGTATCTTAAGAAGGTTAAGCCCAGGGTAAGCCTGCTGCAGCAAAACTCACACTTCAATGGAATTTACTTCATTTTTTTTTTGGGAGGGAAGACCGCAGACAAATCTAATTTTGCAGTCAACTTTGCGTTTAGCTTGCCAGTCACGTGCTTAAGAAATTATAGTTAACACAGAAAAAAGGTCAAAATTTCAATTGCTGCTGCTGCTGCCGCTCCTGCTGCCCCTGCTGCCTGTGCTGCTGCTGTTGCAGCTATGAAAAATTCATAAAGGATAATGAGCGACAAGCGCGTGTCAACGTCGTAGCCAGGACAACCAAAAATAAAAAAATGAAAAAGAGAGTAGGAGCAGAGAAGCAGTTTTAACAAACGAACGAGCAGGCAAATGCCATGCAAACAGAAGAGGACTTATGGAGCCGCTGCTGGCAGGAGGCGTGGCCGTGTGGGTAGGCTAAGCGTATGCCTGGACATGAGTGAGCTGTGTGCGCTGCGCTGGGCGCTAATTAAAATCCCGACTCGTAACCATGACAGATAAGCGCCAGCTGCAGCTGCTGCAATGAAGTCAAAGGTGTTAGATAAGTGCCCGAGCATGGGTGGCGCAGTTGCTGCTGCCACTGCTGATGCTGCCCCTGCGCATACCACTGCTGCAGTTGACAGTCGTCGGCTGTTGTCACTGGCAAGTGGGGCACACAAAGAGCAGCAACGGCGACCCGCATTGCTGGCATTTTGACTTCAAGCAGCAGAGGCAGAGGCAGAGGCAGCGGCAGCGGCAGCCCTTGCAGCTGTTGCCATTGCAGTTGCAGTTTATAGCCGCGGGCCTCTTAGTTATTGGGTTAATAAAACAGAACAACAACAGCTGCAGCAGCGGCTAACAACTCACCTAGTTTTGTCAAACGCGCTCGCAAGGGGGCGTATGTGAAATATTTTGTGCGAATTAACAAGCAGCCAGAAGAGAAACTGGCAAAGCTCAGCTCAGAATGCCAAGTGCTATACATATGTATACATATATATATATATATATATATATATGCATATATATATACATATATATATCATATGGCAGATGACATTCCTGAGCGTATGGAGCAGGAGGCCCTTCAGGGGGTCGCAGCCATTTGCCATGGCTTGTCGAACTGGCTGAGTCGGACAAAGGTAACCATGGGAAAACCTGGTTAACGTTTTCCTGCACTAACTGCGGCAACAGCAGCAGCCAATGACAATGGGAGCTTTGCGCTGGGAACATGCATACTACATAACATATACAAATATTTTTATAAATTGCTTCTCCTTTTCTCTTTAACTTTTGATTTAGATTCCCTTTTTCAACTGAACTGCAAATCAGCAAGACCATAAAGCTTAGGTGAAGTACGACAACGTTGTGGATATTAGATAAGTGCTCTCTGTACAAAGAGACTTAGTCTAGAATGGGGAAATACAAATTGCATTGCAAATCAAATGTCTAGAAGCAATATGATATACATAGCTGATAGATAGAAGAAGAAGAAATAGCTGGTGCTTTTCTTTCGACTTAGCTGTGGCTCAAATACTTTTAAAGCAAGGTGAGTGAATTTAGAGATTTAATTTTTATTTTTATTTTAATTTTAATTGAATTTAAATTGTTTATATCATAAGCATTTATGTACGTTTATATTATCTAAGAAATTATACAAAAAAAAAAATTATAAATAAAAATATACTTTTTCAAGTTTTATTTTTATCTAAATAAAAAATATATATTCATATAAAGATATGAAAAAATATATTTATATAGATGTGATATGTGATATATCCATTCGAAAGACTTTACATTTAAGTTCGATTTCAATTTAATGCAAATATAAACCAAATTTTGCATATTATTAAGCTCTAATTTATTATAGCGCGCTTTACATTCATTTCATTCCATTTCAAATTCCAAATTTATCTCTACAAAAACAAAAAGAGCACTTAAACTTCGTCTGATGCTTTACTTCCATTTACTTAACTACTTAACTCTTAATAAGATTTGCTTCAATGGCAGCAGCAGAAGCAGCCGCGCAGCAGCAGCCCCATCTCAATCGCTCCAAAGCGGTAAGCGTAAAAATAATTCTTTTAAATAATTAATTAACTATGTCTTTTGCATAAAATCGCCTTTGAGAAGTGCATTCAGCTCCGCCTGGCCAACAAACATAAATGCAAAATAATTCAAATGACAAATTAATTATGCCAATTGCAGCCATTTCATGCCAAGTTCATGCAGCTAAGATGAATTTGCATAATTAATGTGCAACAAATTTAAATATTCATAAGACTTTAAAGCTCTAACAGAGTAAGAGAAATGTGAGAATTTAGAAGCTGCTTATGTTTATGGCTGATAAATATGCATATTATAATTATAGATATATATACATATATAAATATATGTATGTATGTATATATGTATATATTAAAATATGTATCATATGGGTATGTCTGTGTCAAATCGGTGTAGCTGTGTCGCAAGACAGAGAGAGAGATAAAGAGAGAAAGAGATTGAGAGAGAAATAGACAATGTTCGTATATTAGTGACTGAGAGAGAGAGAGAGAGAGACAACTATAGCTATGAGTAAGACAAATATAAGGAGCTGTTGCAGAGCTTGGTTGCGGATGTTGCTTAACGAGAGAGAGAGAGAGAGAGAGAGAGAGAGAGAGAGAGAGAGAGAGAGAGAGAAGAAGAGCGAGAGGGCTGCATCCCATCAAGTGAATATATTCCTAATCAGGATCAGTTCAAACAGTTTTTCTTTAAGCTAATTGCTTGATCCATCAAAAGCGTCAAGGTTGTCGCATACTCTCCGCCGGAATACAGAATTATAAGCCAATTCATTTAACAAACTTTTTCAAGAACTAAAGTTATCGGAAAAAGTTGAATTGGTCATCTGAAACTTGGCAGAAAATTGAAATTTGTTCAACGCGAAATTGGCTTTTGCTAGTGATTGAGCTGCTGCCTTCTCAAGAGTTGCCAGGAAGAGGAGAGAGATAGAGACTGAGTGAGGTAGGGAGGGAGAGCGAGACAGATACTCCAAATATACATCACTTTAATCAAAATGTCTGAAAGTGAAGCTGGCTGACAGATAGATGCATCTAATTGATATGGCTCGCCATCGAGCAGGAGTCGGGGCAGTCGAGTGTCCTGGTCAGCGTGCTGCGTGCTGCGTGCTGCGTGGCATGCCACAAGCAGCTATAATAATCAGAGTGGCAGCTTCTTGTTGCCACTCGCCTTGTTGCTGTTGTTCGCTGTGCCACTTGGCGCAATCAACGTGGCTGACAATAAGGACGTTGATGACAAACGATGAGTGAGGGCAGCAGCAGGAGGGGGGAACAGGACTCGGTGCGCTCGTTGCTTGTAAATGATTCAACACCTACGGGCCAACTCTGGCAATGGAGCAGATAAGAAGGCAAAAGGACTCAAGGACCATGCCGACAGACATATCAATCAGTGTGAGTCGCTGCCACGCCCCACTGCCGTGCTGCGCGTTGCGTTTGCGTGCGACGCTGCGAGAAAAATGGCGCTGCATTATTTACATGGCGCGCCTGAAAGCATGCTTTAATTTATTTTAATTCACTTTTTCCCCAAGCCGAGATCCGCTGGCGTTGCCTCTGCCTCTGCTGCTGCTGCTGCTGCTGCTGCTGTTGCTGTTGGTTGTCAGCGACTCGACGAGTGATATGTAAATATGCAGTTACGTGCGTACATTGGCGTGCAATTACAGTAGACACGCCCACACACACGCAAAGAGAGAGAGTGGGCGAACGGTTGCTCCCTAGAGCAAACACTGAAACACTGTGGAAATTCTTTTGCTAATGCGAAACACATTCGCTGGCATTAATGCGCTGTGAACAGTGGGCGCAAATTGACGATGGCAATGCCAAACGCTTTAGACGGCTAATAAGCCAGACTGTGTGAGAGAGAGTGAGAGAGTGTTAGGGGTGGAGAGTTGGCTCACTGACAGCCAGAAGAGCATGTTACAAATGTATCGAATAATATGTGTGTGTGTGTGTGTGTGTTTGTAAACAATGCCAAAATAAAATATATACATATATACATATATGTACATATATATACTAATTCCCATGTCAGTTTCAGGTGAGACAGCCGCTCATCCCACCTGTCAGCCCCCATCCACTTATTGTCTGCTGATTGACTTCCGTTTTGCTCGTTTTCAATGCCTTTAATCGATTTTGCACCCAAAGGACATTTTCGCTGCCTGGCTGTGTCTGTGTCTGTGTGTGCTTGATTGTTTGCGGTTTTTTCTTTCTTTCTTTCTTTTTTTTTTTGACTCATTTTGATTTGTTTTCCCAGCACATTTGGCTCGTTTTTGTCTCTTTGTGTTTGATTTGTTATAAGCCAACATGCTGTAAGTATGCTCAAGCGTCTGCGTTAAATGTTCTTGTCTCCCAATGCATTAATACCCAGCAAGGCGTATAAATGGGGCATTTTAGATGTACGTAGCTCGGTTTGTGGATAGAGAAGATATTTGAAGAGGGTACCTTGGGTTGTTCATTTGATAGTATTCATAAAATATAGATATCATATATGTTTCTACGAATCAATTATAGAGTAAAGCTTTACAGCACATTCCGAATTCTTATATATGATTCATTTTGTTTTTGATTATTATTTATACTAATTTAATTTTTTTTGTTTTTTTTTTACATATGAATGAGTTTGTATTTTATTATTATTAATTTTAATTTAATTTTTATGTATTATTAATTTTTTATTTAATAATTATTTATTTGAATTTAATTAATTAACTTTTTGTATTATATTATTAATTTTAATTTAATTTTTTTATTTATTACATGTGAATGATTTTGTATTTTATTATTATGAATTTAATTTGAATTTTTTTAATTATTATATATTATTAATTTTGTATTTTATTATTATTAATTTTAATTTAAGTATTTATTTCTTATATTTGATTGATTTTGTATTTTTTTATTATTATTATTATTATTATTTTTTTAGTTTATTTTTTTTTTTGTTTATTTAATTATTTTAATTCACTTTAAGCTGCATTTTCAGGGTATTCTCGTAGCTATGACTAGACTACAATTGGCTGGGGCAGCGGCTTAGTTATTGTTTAGTTAGGCATTTGCGCTCTGCTGCCTGCTCGCGCAGGTTCAGCTTCAATTAAATATGCGTCTGATGTTTGTTTTCTTAATATACGTTCTTCTTTTGTTTGTTACATGTGTTATTGTTGGCCCAGCCACGTTTTTATTGCCTCCGAAAATGGGACGACGTGCTCAACGTGTGCAACTCGGGCTAAAACTTGAACTAAATTCTGAAAACTAAAACTGAAACTGAAACTGAAACGAAAACTGATGTCAGTTGCTGCTGTTGCTGTTGCTGCTGTTGTCAGGATCAGGCATTGCGGCAATCTTATAAATTTTGAAGCAACTTTCATATTTTTCAAGCCATGTCGCATGACAGCAGCTGTAGCTGTAGCTGGAGCTGTGGGGTGTGGGGTGTGATGGGGTGTGAGGTGGTGTGGTGCCAGCTAAGCTGGCTTCCCATGAATGTCATATGCGGCGACGTCTGCTATTTGATTTCAGTGTGGCGACGCTTTAAACCAGGCAACAGTAAGAAGACGAAAAAAAAAAACAAACTTTTTCACCAGCGTCACCTGTGCATGGCAGCCGATTCGAACAGAAATGCAGTCAACTATACATATACATATATACATATATACATATATAAGTTATCATGTAAAGCTTTGTAAATCCAAAGTTTCATTCGATACAGAGGCTTAAAAGCTATCACTCGAAGCTTTGTTCCCACAAAGCTATTCTCAGTTGATAGCACTATCATCGAATCTCCCTGTGGTTATCACTCAAAGCTTTGTCCCCACAAAGCTATTCTCAGCTGATAGCACAAACGTCAAATATCCATGTGGTTGCTGACGTGGCGTCCGATTATTGGCGGAAATGCAAAAGCTTTATGATGGGCAAGCTTTATCTCTTGGAGCAGATCGCGTGGCCGGCAGTATCAAAAAGAACTCACCTAAGAGCAACACGCACAAGCTGTTGCTAATAGCTATTAATTAGAATAAAGTCGAGCTGATACAAATCTTTTGTGGATCGCTAAATAAAGCCTCCACATTACAAAATAAAATAACTGGCGCCCAACAAAAACCTGTACTACAAGAAAAATCCAGAGGACCGACCTACAGGCATTGAGAACACTGGACGAATATAGACGAAAAACATCAACGCGGCGAAAAGAATTTTGCAAATACATTAAATAACTCTAAAACCAATGTAAGTGATCTGCTCATTTTTGTATGAATTTTCTCAAACACGTGTTTAAAAACAAATAATTTAAAAAAAAAAAAAAAAAAAAAAAAAAAAACTTTTTTCTATGCTGGCATTTAAAGTAAGAATAAGTGCTCTTTATGTGCGACTCTTCTTTGCTTGAATTAGAAAACTTTTTTGAAAAATTAACTTTAAATGAGACAAGATTAAAAATGAATGCAGATCAAGTAAAATTTTTGGTAGACGAAGCTGTTGAAAATACACGAAGAGAGTTTGAGGCCGAATTAAATAATATAAAAAGCCAAATTAGTGGTATATCTAATAAACCGGCTGCAAAAACGTGGGAAAAAGTTAAAATTGTGCCGGGAATAAAATGTGAAGAAACGCTTGATGCTGTAAAATCTCTTCCCGATTTTTCTGGGCAACCCGGTACATACGTGTCTTGGCGCGACGCAGCGCATAATGTGTATGAGATTTTTAAAGAGTTTAATGGGAGTTCACGCCACTTTCAAGCTGTAACAATTATAAGAAATAAAATTAGAGGTGCTGCTGACGGTGTATTATCATCTTTTAGTACAGTGCTCAATTTCGATGCGATAATTGCTAGGTTGGATTTTACTTACTCGGATAAGCGTCCGGCTTACCTTATTGAACAGGAATTGTCAACATTGAGACAGGGAACAAAGACAATCCTCGAGTTTTACGACGAAATAGAGAAAAAACTTACGCTGTTAACTAATAAGACTATTATGACTTACGAAGCAGATATTGCTAACGCAATTAATGAAAAGTATAGGGGCGACGCATTGAGGGTATTTATATCTGGATTAAAAAAACCCCTATGCGATATAGTATTTGCATCTAGGCCCTCTGATCTACCATGCGCACTTGCACTAGCAGAAGAAGTTGGTGCAAACCATGAACGTTATACTTTTGCCTCGCATTTTGCAAAAGGTTCGTCTGAAACGTTTACGAGGAGTAGGCAACCAACTCAAAGAATCACTAACTCAGAATCGGTGACAGGCATTCGCAATCCACATTTATCCAACAGGCAAACGACTTCAGTTAGTGACTCAAACGCTGTAGCACAGACCAATGACAACCAGAAATTGCTAAAAGGTAACATCACGCCGGTTGTTACTCAGTCTTTGGGCGAACCAATGGATGTTGACCCTTCTACGTCTCGTTTTAGACAAAACACGTCGTACCCAATACGAGGCCAATCGGGCAGGCAACATTCTAATTTTCAGCAATGGGTTAATAATCCACCTGATCGTCAAAGTTTAAAAACTAATCATTTAAGAATTAATCATCTGAGTGAAGAAAAGTCTGATCTTGATGAGGTATACAACGATCGTGGCGAACAAGAAGTAGCAGATATTGAAGAAGATCAGGTTAATTTTTTAGTGGCAGTTCCCTCCTGCCGTGGATATCTAGATATGTAGGGGGGAAAGAAGTAAAACTGCTACTCGATACGGGAGCATCGAGAAGCTATATTAAACCATTGCCTATGCTAAAAGGTATTCGGCAGACTGATAAGAAATTTTCTGTAAAATCCATACATGGAACTACATTTATAACCCGTAAATGTAGAATTAACGTATTTGGTGTAACTTCCGATTTTTTTATTCTCCCAAATCTTATATCGTTTGATGGCGTTATAGGGCTCGATTTATTGGAAAAAGTTAATGCGACTTTGAATTTCAAAACTAAACTTATCACTCATGACTATGGTAGTGAAACTATACAGTTTCTGGCAGGCCAGGATGTTAGTCATTTGCAGGTTCGATCTGAGGCAGTGCCGTTGGCCATTAAGGAGCTTTTCGATGAAATGATGAAGGAGAAATCCGGCGTTTTTGCAGATCCCAATGAAAAGCTCCCATACAATACCAATATCGTGGCAACAATTCGAACACGTGATGAGGAGCCAACACACTCTAAACTATATCCGTACCCTATGAGTGTTACATCGTTTGTAAATAATGAAATACAATTGCTGCTCGACAACGGCATTATTAGACCGTCGAGATCTCCATACAATAATCCCATATGGGTCGTAGATAAAAAAGGTATTGACGAAAATGGAGTTAGGAAAAAGAGAATGGTTATAGACTTTAGAAAGTTAAATGCAAAAACTATTGAGGACTCATATCCCATTCCAAACATCGAAGTTATTATGTCCAATCTGGGCGATTCCAATTTCTTCACGACGCTTGACCTTAAATCAGGGTTCCACCAAATCGAGCTTTCAGAGCGAGACCGAGAAAAAACAGCCTTTTCGGTTAGCAGTGGAAAATATGAGTTTTGTCGCCTCCCTTTTGGACTAAAAAATGCTCCCAGTGTGTTTCAAAGAGCGATTGATGATGTTCTGCGAGAACATATTGGGAAATATTGCTTTGTTTATATTGACGACGTCATCATTTTTTCTAAAACTATGGAGGAGCACCTAAAACATATAGAGTTGATACTATCAAGCCTTTATGCATCAAATATGAGGGTATCGGCTGAGAAATCAACATTTTTTGAAGACGAAGTTGAGTATCTGGGTTTCGTGGTTAGTCGCAGTGGAATTAAAACTTGTCCCAAAAAAGTTGAAGCAATCAAAGTATTTCCGGAGCCATGTACGTTAAAAGCTCTGCGATCCTTCTTAGGATTGTCTGGTTACTATAGGCGATTTATAAGGGATTACTCAAAGATTGCGAAACCATTGACCAGTATTCTTAGAGGCGAAAATGGTAGTGTCCCAGGGTCACAGTCCAAAAAGATAGTAATTTCATTAGATGAGAGTCAACGAGAAGCGTTTAATAAACTAAAACAAATTTTGGTCTCAGAAGAGGTTATGCTCGCGTATCCAAATTTTCGCAAGCCTTTTGAGCTTACAACCGACGCTTCTTCAAATGCGTTGGGTGCAGTCTTGTCTCAAGATGGTCGTCCCGTCACAATGATTTCAAGAACTCTTCAAAAAGCCGAAGAACATTATGCGACCAACGAGAGAGAGTTGCTTGCTATTGTTTGGGCTATTAAAACGTTAAGAAATTATCTTTATGGAGTAAAGGGCCTTAAGATCTATACGGATCATAAGCCCCTCACCTATGCCGTATCGGATCGAAATCCGAATTCAAAAATCCAAAGATGGAAAGCGTTCATTGAGGAGTACGATGCCACACTTCTCTATAAGCCCGGAAAAGAGAATCAAGTTGCAGATGCATTATCTCGCCAATACTTAAACTATACTGAAGAAGATAATAGTTCGGACATGGCAACAATTCATAGCGAGGAATCTTATTCAAATGCTATAGAATCCGTTACCAGACCAGTCAACTGCTACGCCAACCAAATAATTCTTGAACAGGGAAAAACACCTTCTAAGCGAACTACCATTTTGTTTGGCAAGAAAATACGGCATATTATAGTTTTTACCGATTTCCAGAGCTTAATTAACACGGTGCATGACTGCGTTAAATTGGGAGTAGTTAATGCAATTAAGTGTGAATTGTCAGTTCTTGGTAAAATTCAAGATCGTCTGGTTGAGCTTTTCCCTAAAACTTGTTTCCGACACACCGAAAATATGGTTACTGACGTTTTTAACCCCAACGAGCAGCTCGAAATTATTAACCAGGAACATAATAGAGCTCATAGAGCTCCACAAGAAAACGTAAAACAAATTATTCGAGATTATTTTTTTCCCAAAATGGAGAAAAAGGCTAAGGAAGTTGCTTTAAACTGTAGGATTTGTTTGCAGGCAAAGTATGCTAGACACCCAACGAAGCATCCAATCTGCGAGACCCCTATTCCAACTTATGTCGGGGAACTTCTGCACGTTGACATTTACTCTACGGACTCAAACTATTTCCTGACATGCGTGGACAAGTTATCTAAGTTTGCAGTAGTGCAAAAAATAGCATCTCGTACAATATTGGATGTAAAAATACACCTTCTGCAGCTGTTAAATATATTTTCTCGAACAAAAACTATTTATTGTGACAACGAGCGGTCTCTAATCTCTAATACTGTTGTATCATGTCTTCGTGACCATTTCGGTATAACAATTGCAAGTGCTCCACCTATGCACAGTACATCGAACGGGCAGGTCGAGAGATTTCACAGCACCTTAAGCGAAATCGGTAGATGTTTAAAGTTAGCAAAAGGAATCGAGGACACAGCGGACATTATTTTACTAGCTACTATAGAGTACAATAGAACTGTTCATTCGGTAACAGGGCGGAAACCAATCGATTTATTTAATTCAAATGTAGAAGAGTCTGAAGCGGCTATGAATCAGGTTAGAAAAGCTCAAGAAACTGAATTATTAAATCATAATAAGAAAACTGTTGATCGCAAATATATAAAAGGGGATAAGGTTATGGTGAAATCCAATAAACGACTTGGTAATAAATTAACTCCCTTATATAAAGAAGCCATAATCGAAGAGGACTTAGGATCAGCTGTTAAGATTAACGGAAGAGTCGTGCATAAAGATAATATCAAATAAATATACAAAGCAAAAAGGAAAAAATAAAATAAAACAAAAAAAAATCAAAATAGAATAAAATTTAAAAATATTTCATGCAAATTGAGCATTTCATATTTTTTGCATATTAATTTTGTTAGTTATAAAATAGTCTAAGCAACAATTGTTATGCATTTCACAAGGAAAACCACCACCGATACTATGTCGCCTGGATCAGCGATTTGGCCAGACATGAAAAAAAAGCCCACCTTCTCATGGCTTTGTGCAGAATGGCGGGTGGCAATTGGAAGCTGATCATATTCTACGGAATCGAGGACGACCCCGATTGAGGGGGGAGTAGTTATCATGTAAAGCTTTGTAAATCCAAAGTTTCATTCGATACAGAGGCTTAAAAGCTATCACTCGAAGCTTTGTTCCCACAAAGCTATTCTCAGTTGATAGCACTATCATCGAATCTCCCTGTGGTTATCACTCAAAGCTTTGTCCCCACAAAGCTATTCTCAGCTGATAGCACAAACGTCAAATATCCATGTGGTTGCTGACGTGGCGTCCGATTATTGGCGGAAATGCAAAAGCTTTATGATGGGCAAGCTTTATCTCTTGGAGCAGATCGCGTGGCCGGCAGTATCAAAAAGAACTCACCTAAGAGCAACACGCACAAGCTGTTGCTAATAGCTATTAATTAGAATAAAGTCGAGCTGATACAAATCTTTTGTGGATCGCTAAATAAAGCCTCCACATTACAAAATAAAATAACTTATATATTTACCGATATTCGTGCATATCCGCAGCAACATTCACAAATATCTTTGACTCTGAATTGTGCCCAATGCTTGGCATGCAGATTGCAGTTGCTTTTGCTGCCCGTCTGGATATTTTTAGCTAAAAATACTAAGAGAGAGGCACTAGATTACCTCGTGCTAGTTGCGGACAACATAAACATTATGCTGGTCGAACCTGTTCCTATGTCATCTTTAATTGCATTTGGGCTAGTCAAGTGCCAGGACTTGTCAACAGCATTGACATTTTAATAGCATATAGAGAATTTTAGCTCCATAGGAAGGAGATTATCACATAACGATATTTGATGAAAATACTTCATATTTTATTGCATACATTCAACTTGTATAATAAAAGTTACAAATAGCATGGAATGAATTTGGAGTAACTCAAGTATTTCGCTTATGTAAGAAAAGAATTAAGAAAAGAAATAATTAATAAAAAACAAAAATTGCTAAATTTGCATTTCAATTTATAGTGAATAATAATTGTATTGAAAACACAATTAAAATAAATATATTTATTATTTCAAAATATTAAACAAAATAAATAAATAAATATTAAGTGTTATGACATTCATTTTATGGTGTTTATTAATTAATTATTTTTAATATTTTTTTTTTTTTTCAATTAATATACAAATAAATTTATGATGGTTAATAAATATTTGATTATTTTTTTTATATATTTTTGCTTGCATTTTATGTTATTTTTATTTTATTTTTATTTTTATACAAAATAAATAAATAAATATTAAGTGTCATTACAATCATTTTATGGTGTTTATTATTTAATTATTTTTAATATATATATTTTTTTTCAATTAATATATAAATAAATTTATGATGGTTAATAAATATTTGTTTATTTTTTTATATATTTTTGCTTGCATTTTATTTTATTTTTATTTTATTTTTATTTTTATACAAAATAAATAAATAAATATTAAGTATAAGTATTAAGTATATTAAGAATGTAATGACATTCATTTTATGGTGTTTATTAATTAATTATTTTTAATATATTTTTTTTTTTTCAATTAATATACAAATAAATTTATGATGGTTAATAAATATTTGATTATTTTTTTATATATTTTTGCTTGCATTTTATTTTATTTTTATTTTTATACAAAATAAATAAATAAATATTAAGTGTCATTACATTCATTTTATGGTATTTATTAATTAATTATTTTAAAATTTTTTTTTTTTTTCAATTAATATACAAATAAATTTATGATGCTTTTATATATTTTTTTGCTTGCTTTTTATTTTATTTTTTATTTTTATTATCATTAATATTACTTTCATTTATTTTTTATATACATAGCACAATTTATATATTATATATAAATAACATAATTCAAACAAAGTCTCTCCTATGTCAAAAATATGAATTTGTTTGCCAATATCCTACCCGTACTTGAGTTGTGATAAGGAATCATATAATAGCTTCATCACTTCATTTCCTCTCCTCAAGCATAAATATTCCCTTTGCAGCGCTTGAACAATATGCGAACTTCTTTCTAACTGCGCTCTTAAACAATTGAACTTGATTTCAATTTAACATATATTGAATTTATATATAAACGAAAAGGCATTTAATTATTTCGCAACAATAAAATTGAAATTAAATGAAAAAATAATACAAATAAATTGAATATCGTAATATAAATATGAAATGTCAAAGTGACAGCTGCGCCGCTGCAGCTGCCACGCCCGCCAGCCACGCCCACATATATTGTGTATGAATATGGGCATAACGGCATTAAATAATATTGATTTAAATGTTATATTTCAATTGAGAAATTTATAGAAAACATTTTCAAATATTTATAAGTTGCTCCAGTTGAAATTTTCATATTGAATTTTCATCAGTTGCTTTTGAATAGAATTATGTTTTAGCAGAAGTTGTTGTTGTTGTTGTTGCTGTTGCTGTTGTCACTTGGCAGGCAGCACACATTTATGTTTAATTAAAAGATAACATATATGTACACACACAGAAACAGAGTATGCGTGTGCGTGTGCGTGTGTGTGTTGCTCTTTATGGTATATGTGATTTGGCATGTCAAGTGCTTTAAACACTTGCATTCATCCGGCTGCCAGAACTCATCTCATATATGATTCCGTTTCGATTCGTTGCGTTTGTTGCTCTTTTACAAAATTTATGCATTTCATTAAAGGCAAATTTTACGAACATTTAGTTTTGCAGCTGCCAAGATGCAGCACGCACAGAGAGAGACAGAGCGAAAGAGAGAGAGAGAGGTTGAATTTGTTTGATTGTGCAAGCTAGTGGAAAATATTCCTTGAGCTTGAGCTGTGAAAACTTTGCACACTCTATCTCACTCTCACACTTTTACTCTCTCTCTCTCTCTCTTATTCTGTCTCTATTCTGTGCTCATTGATGATTTGAAATTTGTGCTGGAATCAGCTTATCGCTGCGCTCAATAATTGAAAGCTTTAAAATTGTTTATTATTTTCTGCTTCTTCTTCTTCTTCTTTTGCTGCGTTGCGCTAGGCTCTTTAGCATATCAAATCGTAAAAATAAACCAAATATAAAGCTGAATTATTCCAATTACATGGCAAGTGCCGCCCTGCACCGCCCCATCCTCCTGCTGCTGCTGCTGCTGCTGCTGCCGCTCGCTTTTTGTGTTGTTTTATTGCACTGAGAATTTAACGCCATCAATTAATGGCATGCCATAAAAGTTTTATTAAGTGATTGACTGTCCCGTTGGCCCGGGCGAAAGTTGACTGACCCAAACGGCCAACAACAGCTGACCAAGCGAGCGGGCCAAGGTACGCCGAGTGGTAACAAAATATTCGAGCCAACCCATCGAGGGCTGGCAGAAGCTCGTCATCGACTCGACTTGCCAAGTTGGCATGCTGAAATATTTAAAGCCGCTTAAATAAATTGTGGTTTGCTTTTGGTTCTGGTTCTGGTTCTGGGTCTGTTTCTGGTTTTTTGGTTCGGTTTCCGCTGCTGCTGCTGCTGCTGCGAGACAGCAGGAAAATCAATAGCAAAGTTCGTAAAGACTTTAGCCAATTGAGTGCGGGGGAGGGTAGGGAGAAGTGGGTGGGATAGGGGAGAGCGGGCGCGGGCTCGCGTCACTGTAATCACACATAAAACTCTCGTTAGGCGCATTAAATTACAAATTCCATTAAAATGATTATTAAGGCAAGTATTTGCTAATTAATTTACTCGCTACGCACAATGCCACCGAGCCACCGAACCACCGAGCCACCGAGCCACTCAGCCAGAGCGCAATTAATAAATCCAAATGAGCAGCGCCACTCGACGCGAATCGACTCGCCTCCGTTTCGTGACTATTCAAGTGCCCTACAATAAAACCATTTCAGATAACCGAAAGTTCTATAAAAAAGGAAAACAATCATAAAAGAGCAAAGCTCAAATGGATAACGAGCCAGCCGAGCTCAGCCGAGGTGCTAAGTGCTGTTTACTGCTCGTAAAAATTGATGCGAATTGCTTTTCAAATAATATTAAATGAGCCAAGTACCTTGAATTAATAGATCAGCATAAAGATGACTGGAATTATGCTGATTAAGAGATTATTAATGGCAATTATTGAATGATTTTAAGCGTGCATCAGGAATGAACCAGTTCAAAATTGAATAATGGCTGTGCTCTAATTGAACTTTATTCTTCAATCCGTAGAAGCTCTAGGGAAATATAAAACTAGACTGCATTGAACTGATGTGGAACTAGTTCAATAATGAACATCTGTGCACTAATTGAACTTTATTCTTCAATCCGTAGAAATGTAGAACTAAACTGCATTAAACTGATTTGGAACTCGTTCAATAATGAACATCTGTGAACTAACTGAACTTTATTCTTCAATCCGTAGAAATGTAGAACTAAACTGCATTAAACTGATGTGGAACTAGTTCAATAATGAACATCTGTGCACTAATTGAACTTTATTCTTCAATCCGTAGAAATGTAGAACTAAACTGCATTAAACTGATGTGGAACTAGTTCAATAATGAACATCTGTGCACTAATTGAACTTTATTCTTCAATCCGTAGAAACTGTCTGCATTGGACTGATTTGGAACTGGTTCAATATGAAACATCTGTGCACTAGCTGAACTTTATTCCTCAACGGATTTGGAACTAGTTCAAAAGTTTTGTCATTAAATCTCTTCTGCCGAAGAGCAAAAACTTCAACTTACCAACCAGTTCCAAACAAATTTTGAGCCAGATATAAAATCAATTTTCTCAATTGCTTTCATAAAACATAAAAACCGCAAAACTAGATGAGAACTAAGAATAGGATACCAAAATACATATATTCCCAATTGTGGTTCATTTGAACTGATTCACAATATCGTCAACTTTTTCCATGTGCCATTAATTTCTTCAATTTCTCAACTATTTCCGTTTGCAATTGACGATTCAATTTAGATAGATTTCGCATATTTCCTCTCCGCCTTTGGCATTTATTGCATTCATCAAATTTGATTTACAACTTTATACCGTTATCGCAAACCATATACATATACATATATATATATATGTATTTGTATATATATTGTTGTATGTGTGGCTTCCGCTGACAGCAATCCGGTCGCTAATTGAGTTATGAGCGAGAGTTGAGTTAACTTGCTTAACCCTGTCGCAAACCTTTTCAAACACTCGACATACCTTTTCCTCTTCCCTTTTCATTTCGTTGGCTCTCGCTCTGCTGCTGTAATGAATAACTGCCAGCTGGCTGGGTGACCCCAGTCGGCCGAGTCCTTATGAATAATAAGGCAAATAATCTGTCAGCGTCGCAGCCGTCTGAAACCCGTTCGAGGCCACTCGCCACCCGCCCACCACTCACCGCCCACCTCCCACCGCCCGGTGCCTATCAGCCAAACGACAAACGACTCAATTTCGATGAGAAGGACAAGTCTGCCAGCCAGTCGGCCGACCGGGACCTTGCATGTGAGTGTGTGTGGGCGTGGCAAGTAAATAGGGAGCTGGGTGGTGTAGTGTATGGGGGGCGTGGCACGGGCGCTAATAACACGAAATCGGATTTGAGCGCTGACCAACGGTTGACGCTGCGTGTGATAAAAGCAACAACACGCAGTTTTGCGGTTTGCGTTACGTTTTTAGACACGAGGCACGAGCCACGAGGCGCGAGGCATGTGGCAAGGGCCAGGGAAGCACACGCTGCGTATGCGTAACGTGCGTTTTAATGAAATATTGAATTTTATTGCCTGCGTGCCTGTCAACAACTTACACACAGTCCGCAGTCCGCAGTCCGCAGTCCAGTCGACGTCGAGTTGCGTTGAGTCCTGTCCAGTCGACGTCGAGGTCCTGCGTCCTGCGTCCTTGCACGTCCCACTTCACAACTTGTCACTGGCTCGAGGGCAAAGGGTGCCCAACACCAACTGTCGTCTCTTTTAATTTGATTTTCAGACAGCCCAAGCTCAGTCTGCCCCCCACCAGCCCCCTCTCCCCTCATTCTCCTGGTTTTACCACCGCACGCATTTTAACGCTTTTTATTTGCTAAGCAAAAGTTCAAGTGTATTATTACCTCAACAAAAAAAAACAAAAAGAGAGAATCACGAAAATGGAAGGCAAAGTTGGTTTATATTCCGTTGGCTGCTAATAAAAGCAATTTATGAAGCCCAAAGCGCGGAAATGAATTGTTAACAAATTTTGCGGCATTGAGCAAGTTTTTTTTGGCCTGGCCAAGATGGCGCTGCCGCCGCGGCGCTGGCAATGATGAGTGGCATCGTTGTCGAGTGGACGACATGTCTTGTTTATGGTCCGGCGGCACACGCATAAACAGAAGGCACAACAACAACAACAACAACAACAATAGCAACAAATATAATAATAATAAAAATGGGCAGCCCCACGTCACAGCTCCAGCCCCTGCCCCTGCCCCTGCCCTGGCATTGGGAAAATTTCCCCAAGCGCGCATAAAATGTAAACCCGAGGCAAAGAGCTGACTGAAAAAAGTTAAGAGAGAAACCCGCACAAACACACACACACACACGCACACATACTCATTCACACACAAGTCAAGTGCAATCTGTGAAGCGACAACAGCTTTAAGCCTGCGCAGCTGTTCAATTTTGATAATCGTTGAAGTTCGTAAATTGAGGAGTCGCTGCTTCTCACTTAAAGGTTCCTAATGAGCAGCTAAGCTCATGAGCGTAATAAATTAAAAATATATATTTTTTAAAATGGTCGAAATCTTAAAAAAAAAAAATAATAATAATAATAATAAGCCTAATGAAAATCTTACTTAAACACAGATCAAGTTTAAAAAAAATATTACAAATAATAAATTAGAAATATGTATTTATTAAAATGGGCGAAATCTTTAAAAAAATAAAATCTTAGTCTTAATAAAAATCTTACTTAAACTCAGATAAAATTTTAAAAATCTTTTCTTTTTTTTTTGTTAAATATATATATTTTATATTATATTGTTATAATGTTATTATATTAAAAAAGTTATCAGTGATGTTTTTTTTTTTTTTAATTAAAATTTTAAACCCAATTTTTTAAATTTACAAACTAGAATTTTAAAAAAATATAAAATTTATTTATAATTTTAAATAAATATTTAAAAGTATCTAAAAAAAATTATTCTAAAATTTGAAGCACATTTTTAGCATTATTTGCGAATGTTCTTGAATATCTGTATACCAGTTTATTATATAATATAAGATCTATAATTATTTAGTTATTTATATGATGCAATTTATTCCTTTCTCACATACTAACACAGTACTCCAATTATTATAATAGCTATTGTAGTCGATTTCAGTTCAGTTTGTATATCTAATCAACTCTATCTAATTAAAAGCAAAGTTACTTATAAGCAAATTAAACGTGAGCAGTTTATCTGGTTTTAGCTTGTTTCGCAAACTTTGCTGCTTCACCGCCTGGCAACGTCGACTAAGCTCTAAGAGCTTTCTGATTACTTCGCTTGGCAAAGACAGACAAGGTGAGTAAAGGCAAAGTAACGGGAATTTTAGTTAAAAATATGTTGCATAATAAATATATAAAAAAAAATAACTAGAATTTAAAATTTCTCTTTATGTTCTAATTAAGAAGGAAACTTAAAAAAAAAAAAAAATTTTTTTATATATATTTTTATGTGTTATACCAAAATGTTATTTAAACTAAAAATAATATAATTGAAATCTAATTTAGGGAACTGTCAACTTATTTTTCAAATTAATTTATACAAGAACATTTTTATATATTTTGGAATATATGTAGTTTGACTTCAACTCTAAAGTTCACATGAGTGCAACTTCGTTTCCAACTTTCCTTTGTAATTTAGCCAAACTTCTGCGTGAAGTAATTTTCGTGCTAAGCTTGCTGCAGTTGCTCTTCTTCTTCTTAATCTACTCGATTTGGCAGACTCTTCGACAAACTTGCATTAAAAAATTAAAATTCTCGTGCGTGTTTGACAATCAACAAAGTGCAGCTCGCGGCTAAACTTGTCGTGTGAGACTGAAGCAGCGAGAAAAATGTGCAATGAAAATAGAGTAGGAGCATTGCAAATGGGCATATACGACTATGAGATACACTGCTGGGCAGCTTAGGAATTTAGGAAATTCTGCATGAGCAAACTCAAGTTTAGCTTTTCGTGGAGATTAGAAAGGGTTTTGCCTCTCTTTCGAAGCATTGATGGCACGAGGTAACATCAAAACTTTAGCGACTGCTGTTGTCTTTATTTCAATCAGCCAATTAGTTAGTATACTTTTGTTATTTAATATATATTATTATATAAATTTATTTATAAGTTTGTTATTTAATGAATATTAAATTTGTATTTTTTTATTTATTGTTGCCAAGAATTAATTCTAAATAACAATTTTTTTTAAGTCAGAGCGCCAAAAGCCTTCAGGCATATTATCATATTAATTTATTTATAAAATTACTTTTCAATAAAGCCCGTTTTATTAATATTATTTATATATTATATATTTAATTAATATATTTAATTAACCCCAGTTTAAATTGGCAATCGTATTACATGATAAGTAATTAAGAAATCTACAAAATTAATTCATTAAAGAGCAGAGCATATTTCAGTTCAGCTTATAGCAAATGTAAGCATATGAGCTCTGCTCCCACATTTTTCGTGAGATCAAACGTTAAACGGGAGTCAGAAATTCGTTCACTAACTCGTTCATTATCTCTTTGACAAACTCGATATACTCCATTCGGAATCAAGTGTAAAGTATGCATTCAAGTTCCGCCCACATCATGGGCAGCAGCAGGAACAGCAGGAGCAGCAGCAGCTGCCTTTGTTGTTAATGTAATTCCGACTCCTGCTGCTGCTGCTGCTGCTGCTGCTGTTTAATTGTGAGATAAAACTTACCGATAATGAGCAGCTTTATGGTTGTCATGTTTGCCTTTTTGTTGCTCCTCTTTTGTTGTTGTTGTTGTTTGTGGACTTTTCTCTTTCAGCTGTTGTTGTTTTTACTTCTTTTGCTTTTAATTGTAAAATCGTCGTTGCTGTTGTTGTTGTTGTTGTTGTTATTGTGCGGGTTGATTGTTTGTTCACGCTATTGTTGTTGTTGTCCACTGTTTGCAATATTGCACGTATTTCTCTCTCTCTCTCTCTCTGTTTTTTTCGAATTTGTTATTTACGCAATTTATTAATCCGACTTGGGCACAGTTTGACAAGCGCTGGCAAATGGCATTTTAATGTTAAAGCGCACATGCTTGCTCTGGCTCTGCCTCTGCTTTATAGTCTTTTATTGCACAGTTTTAAGCTGCTGCTGCTGCTGCTGCTGCTGGTTGAGGAGTATTTCAATTAAATTGATTAAAATGCAGCGCACCTAGCCGCGCTCACCTTAACAGCTTTCGCCACTGGGGCAGAGCAACAGATGTAAACAGACGAAGGGACGGGGGGACGGACGAACGGACTTATAGACAGATAGACGTGGGCCATTCAGTGATATATAATTCCAGATACGCCTAGACATTAAATTAACATATTTTCTTAATAATCATTATTTGTGTATGTCCCTCTCTCTCACTCCCACTCGCTCTCTCTCTCTCTCTGTCTAAACTCATCTTTGCTGAACTCTAGACTCGGTGCTGCTACACATGTAAATTGCTGCCTAATGTCTTATTCATGTTTACAGGCTTGTGCCACTGGCTTTACTCGACTCTCTGCCTCTCTCTCTCTCTCTCTCTCTCTCTCACACTCTGTATCTCTGTTCTAAAATTTACTTTGCGTGCTGTGAACTTATTAGGGCCAGCTAAAGCCAAACCTTTTGGCTCAGCAATTACAACAGCATTTGTTCATTCCATTTCTTCTTCTTATTTTCGTTTTCTATTTTTTCTCTTTTTTTTTTGTATTTTTATTCAAAGCCAAATAAACGCAATTTGCTGGCCATATAACGCTTGACCATTTCTGTTGTCCTTTCGCATGCATTTAAATTTAATTGCGCTGCCTTTGCCGCCGCTCAACACAATAAATCTCGGCTAATTGTAACTGTATTTATTTACTTTTTTGCTGCATACTTCGAGGCGTGCACATTAAATCGCACTTCCATGTATTTATTTCGCTCATTAAATATATTTAAATGTTTTTTCCAGAATGAAATACTAGTTAATCAGCTAAGCTTACTTATGAAATATATATTTAATTAATTGTATATCTAGAGAATAAACGGTTCTTTATAAATATATAAGTTTTACTTGTATTTATTTGTATTTCTGTGCTTGTATTTATTATTTAAATAATTATTAGTGAAACCTACTAAGCTAAGCCAAGCTAATGGAAACTCTGTTCCACGAATTCATATTCATTTTTCTATTTTTCATGTACTTCATTTGAATCGGATTTTTCACAAAAGAAATTTAACTTTAATAATAAATATATAATAATTAGATTATTAATTCATTTTCTAGTGAATAAATATCTGGGTTTTTTTTGTATTATAATTCAGTTATATAAATTAAGTTTCGGTCCGAAGGATTTTTAAAAACTATCTATTGGCTATATATTTGCATTTGCTATATGTCAAAAACTTATAATTTAAACTTCAGAGATTTTTATTTTAATTTTTTTTATAGTTTCAATTTTAAAAGATTTGTTAATGACAAAAAAAAAATTTTTAAGTTAAAAATTTTAATGTAAATCTAAAAACATAAGAGCTCTAAGTAATAATAATAAAATAAAAATAATAAACAAATGATTAAAAGTAAGTTATATTAGCAATTAAAGCAATTGGTAATTCGCTTTTTTTTTAATTTTAAAATGGTTGTGGTTTTTTATTCTTATTTTATTATTATTTTTTTTTAAATTCCACTTTGCAATATTTTTTAAATTTTCTACTTATGAATCGATTTTTTTTTAATTTTAAATTCGTATGCAGCTTAATTTATTTGTTCATTTAAAATATATTCGATAACTAAAATTTACTCTTGGCAATGCTTCCATTTCATTTCAATAATATTTTTGCATTTCCCTGAATTCATTAGAATTTTCCACAAGTTATTATTTTATATTTATTTTTGTACAGTTTCTAAACACAAGCACAAATATTTCTGGCAGACTGTCAGCACAGACATATATATTGTATATAGAATATTCTCAAGATAAACTTGGCCAACAGTTGCAGACTTTAGTTTAGGAATTTCTAATTTCTTTGCAAACTTCAGTTTCAAATGCAGCAAAGAAAGTTTTTATTTTCGCAATATTTTCTAAAGGCTACGAAGCATAACAATTGCGAGTAGGTCAACGGCTGCAGGTAGGAAAAAAAGACAACACAAAAAAGGAAAGAAATGGCCATAAAAATTGGAATAAAAAACACAATGTGCTGGCCACATAATGTGGCACGGACAAGCAGACAGACAGAGAGACAAAGAATCAGCTGTCACAGTAGAATAATAAAAATGAATTTATTTGCGTTCTATATGCGAGCGACTGTTGCTGCTGCTGCTGCTGCTGCTGCTGCCAAGGACAACAAGTTGGAGGCAAGAGAAAAGAAATACTGTTGAAATTATAAGAATTTGACAGATGAGGCAGCGCATGTCCTGGCACAGCGCCCAGGTGAAATTGGAGCACAACTTTAGCCTTAAATTGAGCTAAAAAAAAAAAAAAATACAAGAAAAAAGAAAAAAATGAAGAAAAATCTCTTTTATTGCCGCTGCAGTTGGCCCAGTTTCTGCGGCTGTTGTTAGTCGTGGTGGGTGGCTACGAATTGGCCGGCATGAATATGCATGCGGCGTGACGACCAGCAAGGTCGCACAGCATAACTGGCAACAGTTGCACTTGAGCTGCGGCACACAGCTGCCGCTGCAGCTGCAACTGCAACTGCTGATTGCTGCCAGAAGGAAACGAAAAAGCAAAAGCAATTTGCATAATTACAACGCACATGAGCAACACTTGCTGCGGCCTGTCAGCCTGCAAGCAGGCAACGGCTTTTCATTAGCTTCTAAACACGGCGAGGACAACAACTTGTGCAACACGCGCGCGCTTCACACTGCCACAACACACACACACACATGGGCACTTATTTAATGAGAGACACGATTAATCAGTTCGGGTATTGCATCCGCTTTGCCGCCCGTTGCCGACGAACGCTTCTTACCAACTAACACAATTTGAGTTTTGTTATAGCTTTAAAAACGAAGTCCGGCTGACGACGAATGACGACGCTGACGCGCAGCCTTCGGCTGGACGAGTTACGAACACGACACGAACGAGCACTCACGAAGTGGGGCTAGGCGCTTGCGCTTAACGATCTGCGAAGAGAGCGCGCGTGTTTAGCAACTTTGTTGCGCACTCAAATGTTGCTAAGCTGTTGTCTTAGGTTAGTTTTCACTTGACGGTATCTGCTAAAAAGAACAGTTTTATTGTGTTTTTTTAGTCTGCCCTCGAGCTATTAATAAGTTTCGGTGATCTCTTTCTGTGTGCAGCCCAACTTAGTTGCTCTAATGCTGCCTACTTTCCGGACACGACGAACGAGCCTACATTCGCGCACTGAGCTTCGTCTGCAGCCGAGCCTCACATTTAAGAGCACCGCTCGTTTCATTTGCCATTGCGTTCCGCTCTCCGTTGGCAACATGTTGCTAACGCTCGGCTTCTCAACAAACGCGCAACAGTTGTGACCAGCTGTAAGCGACGCACTTACACCAATTGCCACTTAACTAAAATGCCACTCAAAATTTCTCTTGCACTTGTTGTTGTTGCTGTTGTTGTTGTAGCTTGAGTAAGCAGAGCTAGGCTCAAAGGGCTAAAACGGCGAGCAGCAATCAACAAATGTGGCGAAAGAGCCAAAATTCCCTTTCACACATAAAATATGATATGACTTTTATACATATTTGTTAGTTTTACAACACTGGCAAAGGCTAGATACAGTTACAGCTATGCCAGTATATACAGTTACAGCTGCATATTCACAAAAGTTGTTAAAAAGTCCAAAATAAATTTGTTTTCGTTTGCACTTTTCATTTTTTTAGTCCGTGACATAAATTTATGCGTTTGGTTTACAACAACAACAAGAGAAAACTGTGACTACCGTTATAGATCAGGTCACGGATAGCCTTAGGTGTTTGTGTATAACTCAGCATGGGAGTCTGACATGTGGGCGTGGACGGGGGGCGGTTCGCAGCGATTGCTGCTGACAAACTAAAGTATGTTTCGAAATTGAGATGTCATAAAAACGAAACAGCCTGTCCTGAAGTACAGTGAGCACTGACTGCGACGAGCAGCTGAGGCTGCGAAGGGTTGAAATGGAAAAAAGCAATAGTTTAAGTTGAACTTCGTATCTTATTTAGTTTAAGTTGAACTTCGTATCTTATTTCAATTCAATAATTTTCCTTTAGCTAAATTTACAAAATTGAAATATTCACTTAACAAAAATATTTCAACTGCAATTGCTGATTTCAAGTCGAAATTCGTTGGTTATCGATGTGTGTTCACTGTACGAGCAGGTCTGAGGTAAGGGCTGGACTCTGAGCCACTTGGCATTACAACTAGTCATAAAATACACGACAGCTGAAAGCCAGGTCGACCAAACGGGCTTTGAGTAGCAAAACTTTTCTTTTTTTTTTTTTTTCGTTTGCCTGCGATTTAAATAAAAGGGTTTGGCAGGCAGGCGGGCGGACGCTCAGAATCGTGGCCAAAATAAAGCGACAGAGGCAGTTTCAACTTTGATGACGAGAAGGCCATAAAAGCTGAAGATGAAGAGGGCGAAGCTGAAGATGAAGAAGAGGCAGCCAGAAGTAACGACCTATCCAACACTTTTAGCTTGCGAATGCCCAAAGTGGGGGAGGGAAGAAGAAAGGCGTGGTAAAAAAAAAATAGATATGTAAACGAATGTGAAAAAAAACACAAGGAATATGATTGTCTCAAGAAAGAAAGGTATTGTTCTAGTGCCTAGTATGTCCAGAAAATACCCTATAAATGAGGAGATATATGCAACGATATTTAATAATTTAAAAAAGTGTTAAATGTCAATAAGATTACTAAGAGAAAATAATTATTGAGCTCCACTATATTTATTTTATTCATATTTAATGTTTTCATAAAATTTTTATTAATTTAATTTTAAATTTGTGTGAAGATAATCTAAGTACAACCGAAAAAAACTTAAAAAAAAAAAAAAAAAAAACAACTCTAGACCTAATTTTCTACTCAAGGATTTTAAGACCTGGATGCCCAAGAAATAATTCTATTTTGCTATAAGTAAATTCTATAAATGAAATTTATTTCTCATTACATCAATTTATATGCTTAAGTGAACATTTAGCACACTCACTTAATTATAATCGATGATCGCATCTTGGAGAAAACCGAACCTCAGTTAGGTTTGGTTAAAAGCATTTCTATAGAGCTCTTCCCCCTTTTTTTACATAAACTAATCAATCGATCAAATTTATATCGTGGGCTTTTAATAAATTCAACAATTTCTTGAATCTCTTCAATTGTTTTTCATTTTTATTTTCATTTATAATTTATGCGTGTTTTGAATTCCTTTGGTGCGTAACAAATGCCACGCCTACTCTCTCTTTTGGCAGCCAACTAAATGTGTTATCTTAGCACCTTCAAGGTAGCCCTCGCTCGATCCACAAGTGGAAAGGTCCTGGCTGCTCCATCAAGGATGCAAATATGCCACGGGTCTGCTCGGCAGTAATCAATATGACAACAGCTTGCCGTTATCCTTGTGGCAAAGGACATTAACAGATTCCCATCGCTGGCTGCTGTGAGGGCAGCACAGGTGAGGCACAGGTGAGAGAGAGTTGATTTCATTTCACTAGAGCTGAGATTGTTTCGATGAACGGCTGAGGTTGCTTATGCGCAGGATTTGCTGATGAAATTAATCGATAGTTTAAATAAATACTAATTATAATCAAAATAAATAACAAATAATTGAGTAGAATAAAATAAATAAAGACTTATTCATTTCGATTTAAATTTAAAAATCGATATTAAGAGAAAATTAAATAATCAATACGAGCAAAGTTAAATATTACTATACAAATTTATAAAAAGTTAAAATTAAATAATCAACAATCCATTCAACAGTCTAATAGAAAGGTTAAAATTAATAATAATATTTAAAAAAAAAAAAAAAAAGAAAAGAAGACTTACCTCAATCGCATTCACATATTTTTCGCATATAAAAATATTTTTATTTTTATGATAATTTAATTAACTTCTATTTACGTTTCTTTTTCTATTCATATAGCTTTGTTAGGGTATTTAGAATTCACTACATTGATTAGTTAATTTGCAAGCATTTTGTTGCTTAACACTCCAACACTTTTGCATAATATTTTGCCTCTTCTTCTTCTTGATTTTGCTGTTGTTGTTGTTGCTGGCGCATTTCAAAATTCACAATTCAAAGCGTGTTAATTAGGCAGTGGCTGTGGGCGTGGCTGTCGCAGCCATCTCCCTGTCTCCCTCCCTCTCTCTCTCTCTCTCACGCGCTCTCTTCCTGTCTATCAAATGTGTTAATGACTTGCCAGCCAGCTACCGTTACTTATACACCACACCCACCTACCCACTTCCCCACCTAACCACCTACCTCCCTCTCACCACCCACCCCTGCCCCAGCCACCATTTCACACTCTCTGCCGCTAACCGCTTTTACCTTTCTTCAATTTTCGCGTTTTGACTGCTTCAGCTGAAGTTCTGATGGTTGCGGGTGGGGGGTTAGCGCAGGGGGGGAGGGGGCGTGTCAATAAAATTAGCATTTTCTTTGCCTTTGCTTGTGCTTGTGTTTTGTTTTGTTTTGTGCTTTTGTGTTTTGTTTGGCTTGTCGCACAAATTAAAGCTGTGCAGGTCGCGACTGGCAAGGGGAGCGGTGGAGCGGTGGAGCGGGGAGGGGTGGCAGTGTGGAGCTGGTTAATAAAGCAGAGGCGGCATAGGCGTGGCGCATTACGCAACTAAATATTCATGCGACTTGGTTAAAACTTTGATAACGCGCGTCACACACACACACACACACACACACGCGCGCGCGCACACACGCACACTATTACATTCGCATACATTGTTAGCTCTGTTAGCTCTAGGGTAAGCAGAGGCAGCTGGAGCTGGAGCAGGTGCAGCCATCAACTATCAAATTACGTTTCGACATGTGTGCCGGGTCGTAAAAAGCAATGTTTAAGCCCCATAAAACAGCCAAGCAGCCGTCTTTAAATATTTTATTGTAATTAAGCCGCGAATTGCTCCCCGAACGCAAACTTAAAAATCAGCGCAGCCGCTCTTAGGCACTGACCCCACATCTGGAATGCGTTTAAAGAGCGCATTCCATCTGCGGAGCTGGAATTCCTGTTATACAAATCCTTAAGAGTTGATCTTCTTTATAGCAGCTACATATGCATAATCTCCTTAGGACAGATCCTCTACCCCATTCACTAGCTAATCGACCCATAGAGTAGGTATACGGTAGGTATATAAACCACTCTAGCTCCATTCTCCTCACTTCAGATTCTTCTCTTCGCTCCACGCATTCTTATTTCATATTCTTTCTATCTCTCTCTTCTTATGCCCTTCTACCCGTGTCTACTTCTCTCTAATGTATGCTCTTCTATCTCTTAACTTCTATCTCTTATCTCCCTTCTCTTTATTCTCCTACTTAATCTCTACTTCCTCCCTACCTTCAGCTACTTCCGCTCTACTTCTTTCCTACCTCGACCTCCACCAACTTCTGCTTTACTTCCTCTTTACCTAATCTCTCCTTTCTCTATACCCTCTTCTCCACTCTCTGCCTGTCTACCTCCTCTCTATACTCAATCTATATCCTTTCCTATATCCTTACGTTATCTCTACCACTTCTTTGATCTGTAGCCTTTCCATCAATCGTGTATTCCCACCTATCTATCTATCTTATATAATTATCTTACTCATCTTTTCTTTCCTCTATACTCTACTTATATTTTTTGACTACTCTCTCCCGCTTCTTAACTACATAGATACTTCACAGCTTCTATATGTCGATGTCTACCCCGTCTAGGCTCATTTAAGCTATATATATATATTATAGTCCGTCTACACTATATCTATACTCGCTCTATTCTCTCTCTATATTCCATCTCCTATTATCCATATTCCTATCCGATCCTTGTCTAGGTCCGTATCACCCCCTTTATCTCTGCCTCACTCCACTCTCTGCCACGCTTTCTTTTTATTTCTCATTTCTTCTACACTACCTCAACTCACTCCCTAAACCATAGTCACCCACTCCTCCCGCTTCAGACAACTTTCTGGACTGCGCCTGAGGATAGGCAACTAAAAATGTTTCCGCCTTTGTTTCTCCTGACGCTGGATTTACAGCCGCAAGTTTTGTGGCTGTAACTTGGCTCTGAATAGCCAGTGCAGTTAACATTTGGCTTAATGCACTTCTTAACACTTTGTTGCCGTTAATAATGAAAACAGCAGCTGCCCTCCCCCCTTCCACTGACAGCGGGACAAGACAATGAGAGCAACAAAAAAGGCCAGAAACTAAATGAAAACTGTCAAATGAACCGCAATTACAATTGTTCATCTGCTAGCTAAGTGTGTCTGTGTGTGTGTGTCTGTGTGTGTCTGTTGCAGCTGCTGAAAAGTTCCACCTGTTAATGACATTGAAGCGTGCAACAACAACAACAACAACAACAACATAAACATCGTGTGGTGGGGGCAGCCAAGCGAAGCCAAAAAGTAACTTTTGCTGCAACTTTTTTGGTTCCTTGATTCATTTTCTACTATTTTTTTTTTTGTTTTTATTTTTATTTTTTTTTGGGAAAATTATTTTCCAACTAAAACTTTAATTAAAAGCGGAAATGCATTATTGAAATGAAAAGCAGAGATTGAGAAGCGAACGAAACGAAAATGAGGAAGCGCACGGTAGTAGAAAGAGACAGAAGGAGTGAACATCTATGCAAAAGAGTGAAGCAAATAAAAAAGTAGTATTATTTTTAAATTAATGTAAACTAAATATATGGAAAAATAATGCAATGAAAAGGAATAAGAAACAAATTAGAAACACGTTGAAGCTGACAAGCTGTGAATGTAAACGAAAGGAGATGCAGCTGAGAGCGAGAGAGAGAGAGAGAGAGAGAGAGAGAAAAGAGAGATAGATGCTGTGAGATGCAGATAGAAGAGAAGAATTAATATAAAACTTGACTTTGGTTTTTATTAAGAAGTTTTCAATAACAAATGCATGCATACATAGTATAAATATATATAAATATATATATATATTATATATACATTTATATACATACACACACACGCAATCAAATTAATGAAAAGTACACAAAGCATACAAAATTTTTTGCCTAAAATTATAGAAAACCAAACAAAAGCTTTGAGCAAACACATATCAAATTTTGTGTGTGCCAAAAATATAAATTGCAAAAAATAACAGAAATAAAACGCTGAAAATTTCCATTAAATGATTACTGACTGCGCAATGCCTGTTCAGAATCTTATAAATATTTATAATTTTTTTATTTTGGTGTTATATTATTTATGTAAAAGTATTTCTACTTACAATATTATCAAAAGTTTAATGAAATAGAATATGAGAACTTTCATATAGGAATCCAAATTATTTATTTAATATTTCCCGTAATCAACGCGCTATCCAAGGCTTTCAAACTTAGAAAGTAATGTGGTCATATGGGCGTGGCTAATATATAATTTCAAAATTAAAATTTTTTGCCATCCGCATAAATTCTCATTCAAGCCAGCTAATATACTCGCTTTGCAGTCAACAAGTAGCAAATCTATTTGCAGCCCATGAACAATCGACTTGGCCATATTTATGTCAATTACTTAACACGCGCTAAAATAAATAGCGCCTCATTATTTATTTATATTGTTGTTTTTGTTTTTTTTTTTTTTTTTTTCTTTGTTATTGTTTGCCAAAAAATAATTATTGAAATAAATTTTTGCTGCCGTTTGCTAATTTATGTTTCAGCAAGAGCAATTGAAACGTTTCTATTTATTTACAAATTAGGAGAAAGTGCGAATTTTTGATTATATATTTATGAAAAATATATGTAAATAAATTAAAAATTTAGAAATTGTGTATTTACATGAATAAAAAATGTAAAAAAATTAATTGGAGCACTTTAAGCTGCATTGAAACATTGCAGAATTATGAATTAATTATATTTGTTTTTATATATTTTTTATATTTTTATTAATTATATATGTATATTTATTAATTAATTATTATTAAAAAAAAAACAATTATTATTATTATTATTATTATTCAATTATTTATATTATATTTTGAAATTATTTACTTTGTTATTATTATTATTGTTGATTATTAATATACCTATACCTGTGCATTTTTTAGTCAATTAAGTTTTTGCTCTGCGCACGATTCGCACCTGCAGATTCATGTTATTCAACGAACAATTCATTAATATTTGCTGGGACTAGCTATGAGCCACAGGCAAACAGTGCTCTAAGCCGCACTCGATTATTGAATCGTGTGGCCAAATGAGCGCATTCGCTGATACCCTTTGACTTCAAGCACACAATGGAAGCAGCCATAGAGACGGACGGACGGAGAGGGCCAAAAGGTATCAGTGAATCAGGTTGGTCAAACGTTTGGACATTGATGCAACTGCAACAGCAACAGCAACAGCAACAGCAATTGCGATTGCAATTGGAATTGAAAATGGAAATTGCAATTGCGATTGCAATTGCTGAGCGCATTTATTCAGCTGTAAATCAATAAATTTTAATTAAAATTGCAGCCGCACGCAGACGACAATTGTGCAGCGACGTCTGCCCCGCCGCCCCGCTGCTCCTCCGGCGTCCATAAATAATATATGAAAATGGGGCATTTAACTAACATTTGTTGCCGGTTTTTGCATCGTTCAGCGCAGCTCAGTCAGCGGGTCCAAAGCCAAATCTCATAATGCGCATTTCCGTGGCGCTTAGCGTATAATTTGACAAGGTCACAGACGCAGCCATTAAAATAGATCCCGCGCTTTTGTTCTCATAATTTCGTTAGGCATTTCGATTTGGATTCTCATTTTTGGCCACATACTTTTCAATTTGGCTTTGACCGTTTCGGATTTTTGATTTCTGATTTCTGATTTCTGATTTCAATTTGTGTGATTTGCCGCAATTGACAGCGCTTTGTGTTGAAAGAAAAAGGCCGAAACAAATTGGAAAACTGAAAAGCTGGTTAACCCAGCTGCGCCTTTTTGTCAATCGTTTTGCATAATTTATTGTGAAATTATTGAGCTAATGAAGTGCGCGCTTTGCGCTATTCTCCATTCGCCATTCGCTATTCTCCATTCGCCATTCGCTGCTCTCATTGCTCAGATTACGGGCCAATTTATGCAGGCGCGCGCGACTTTCCTGTCCTCATAAATCTTGCCACGAGTCCTGCCAGCCAGCCAGCCAGCCACATGCAACAAATCATGCAAGCAGCGAGGCGCGTGTCAAAGGTTTTCAACAACAACTCGGAGCAGGTGTAAATGCTGCAGAGGCAATTGAATTCAATTCGAATTTTTATTGAGACGTTGAGAAATTACAATAAAAAATTCGCAGGAATCTAATTAAATTAAAGTATATACAGAATTAAATATTAATAATATTATGCAAAATGCAAATAAATTAAAGTAAATATATTCATAAAAAATATAATTAAATATTAATACTCAAAATCGTCCTAAATTAAAACGAATTAAAGTTAATATATTTATTTAATTTTTTTTTAATTGTGTAATATGTTTTTACTTATATTGTATATATTTCTACTAAAATATAATATATCCTGTATTAATATACAAATTTTCTTATTCATATTTACAACTTTTTTCGTATATATATATATTTTTTTTTTTATAAAATCTAGAAACTTTCAAGAGCATAATGCTAAAGTGTTAATAAAAAGTGTTTACCATTTTATATGTTTGTTTGTTTTTTTAAATGCATATTCAAAAAATTGGATTTTATTTATTGCATAATTTTGATTTTTCATTTGGAATTGCTTTGCTGGCAAACCTCGCATATGAAATTTAAGTGCATATTTGAGAGCGCATAAACTTTTGAAAGCTCACACACACACACACGCACACACATACATACACATTGGAGTACAGTTTGTGACGAATTGTAATACAAATGAGCCAGAGCTAGCTAACGGCTAGAGCTTGCCAAATGCAAAGAAGACAAAGAGTAGGGCAGAGAGAGAGAGAGAGAGAGAGAGAGAGAGGGAGGGTAAAGAGTGCAAGAGTGAGAGAAAGAGCGAACCCGAACCTGTTTCCCGGCACGTCGTTTAGCGCAACAACTTAATTTGCATATCAGCGCCGCCAAATTGCAGGCGGCATGCAACAGCGAAAGGAGTGAAGGCCAGGAGGAGGCGGAGGTAAAGGAGGGTAAAGGCAGTCTCTAAACTGAAGTGTAGGCAACTTGACTAGAAATTGTTTTGCAGCCTAGCTAAAGCAAGGAGCCGCACACACACGCACACACATGTGGAGCACGAGCACTTCATCAATTTGCCAATAAAGTTTTGTGAGTAGTTTTCGCAATAGTTGGCAACATTTCAATCAGGCCAGAAAACACTCAGCACTGCCTGCATTGCCGATTTAGTTTCAGTTAGTCAGCGTAAAATTTTATGCACACGGCACAAATCGAAATGGAAAATCGGAATGGAAAAGCCAAAGTTGTTGCTGATTTGGCGCAAAATTAACAGGCAAAACGCGAATGCGACTTGAATAGAGCAGCAGCAGCAGCAGCAGGAGCAGGAGCAGGCGTAGCTGCTGAGGAATGTGGGCAATTAATGTGAGCAGCCCACGCTGCTTGAGCTTGAACAACTTTGGGGCGAAAGAAAGCCAGCGTCGCGTCTCAAATTAAATTTGCATTTCAAATTCGCTCGTGTCCACAGCGAATCAAAGCATTTAGTTTGGGCCAAATCTATTGACAGTCGAGGGTAGGCAAAGGCATAAAAAAAAGCAGGAAAAGCAAGAGAAATGCAGAGTGAGAGAAACGTAAAAACAGCAAGTAAAGAAAACAAGACGCTGACAGGCAGGTGGGCGGGCGCTGGGCAATGGGTCCAAGGCGAGTCCTCGCCTTGCATATAAATCAAAATAATTTTGTTTGGTTCTGTAATTTGGTGTCTAGGAATGCGCAGCAGGAGGCGCAGCAGGAGCAGGAGGGCATCATGAAAAGGACAAATGAAGTGAAATTTAAATGATTGCATACTTCGAGGCGTTTGTTAAACCATTTATTTTCACCTAATTGCACACTCGAGTGGACGCTGCCACAGCCAGGGCCTGTCGGGGGTCGGGGTTGGGATCGAAGTTGGGTCGGGGCTCGGTCATCGAGTTTTGAGCCACTTTTACACTTGGCTTGACAACGGAGCTCCATGGTGTTACACAACACAGCTACAAAGTATTTGCTGACTGACGTTTTGACATTGCTCTGCCTCACACACACACACACACTCACACAACATTTTGAAAGAACTTCAACATTTTTGTTTTGTGGCCTCTGCTTCATTAGGTTGGACGAGTGGCAAATGCGTGCGTGAATTGCTTTCTGATTAAATTTCGCGCAACTCGTGTGTTTCTCCGTGACAATAAACGAAAACCAATTAGCAAGTGGAGGCTGAGTTAAAGGAGGCCACCCTAGAAGAGCAAAGGGTGAGCGTGGAAAGGGAATTCCACGAATCATCAAATATTGAGTGAATAAAATTATTTTACATCATAATTAACTTTAAACATGTGAGCTCCAATGTTCATTCGAGCCAAATGCAAGTAACTAAAAGTATTTATAGCTAATTAGCATATATTTTACTACATATACACAACATATAGAAGGAACTGTGAATGCAGTAAAAACGCTTCAATTTACTGGAAAACAAAGATCAGTTTAAGCAAATTGCTTCTTAAAGTGTATTAATATTTATTTTGGTAATAAAACTTATATTATTAATAATGATATTTATTTATTTAAGCTCATTAATGCAATATAAAGATTTTAATCAAATTAATTTTGTAAATTATATTTTATTAATAATTTCAGGTTATTTTATTTACTTATTCTTCTTCCACTTTCATTCAATTTGTATTTTATTATTTAATTTCACTTGAATTACTGCATCCAATAGACAGATTTCTAGCTTCGCTCCTATCTACCTATATTAATTTTCTTTTAATCTATCCCTTTATCTGTTCATACCTGTGCAGGCATCAATTTATGTATCCTTCAATGTACATTCATCCATTTCATCTATTTATTTATCTCTTTATATTTCTATCTATCCATCCTATCAACATGTTTCTTTAGCCAGTCAATTTAATATTTATATTTATTTGTTTTTCTCTCTGGCTTTTTCTCTGTATCTGTCTCTCTCTCTCTTTCACACACACACACACACACACACTCCTTTTACTCCTGCAGAGTATCGAGCTGTAGTTTCTAATTTTTGTTTTTCAATACTTTTTTTGTTGATGCAATCATCATGTAATCATAGCTGTCACAACTTTTAACCCACATCGACTTTTATTTCTATATGGTTATCGCTCTTGTTGTTGTTGGAGCTGCTTCATTTTGACAGGCTTCAATAATTCATAATTGCCATCAAAGTTTTCGTTTTCTTGTTTTTTCTGTTTAAAATTTGTTGTATAAAATTGTCAAAAATCAAGTCAAAATAAGACAAAATAAATTGTGAGAGCTCCCTCCCCTTCCACCTTTCGCCTTCTCCTGCAGCTCTGCCTTTTACCCATCGATTTGACCCGAAACAAAAAAAAAAAAACTTGAGCATAGTTTTCGCTTTAGCTCTGCTTCGACATTTTCATTTTCCTGACATATGCAGGAAATGCGTTTCCCAGCAAATCCTGCTGCAGCTGCCGTTGCAGTTACTCGGTTTACGGTTTGAGTTTTACGGTTACGGTTTTTTGGCTATGCCGTGTGCTCCGGCTTTGGCTGTGGCTGTGGCTCTGGCTGTGGCTCTGCCTGAGCGCCTCTTGCGCAGCTCCATTAATATTTAAATTGTGTGCCGCCTCGCGACTTCTGAATCTGCCCTCCCCCCACGCCACGGTGTGTCTTGCGTGTTGCTTGCCGGCTTATTTTTTGACAGTTATCGATTCGCGCCCGCTCCACACGAGACGCGCCGCGAGACGCTGAGACGCTGAGACGCTGGCGCCTTTATCTTGCACAGGCTTGCAATTCATTTCCTAAAATATGCATGCGAAAAGAGCAGAGCAGAGCCCAGCCGAGCCAAGCCAAGCCACGCCAAGCCAAGGCATGGCAGAGGCGTGCGAAGCCAAGCGGCATTATTATATTGGCTACGCGCTGTCAAACTGACTGCCTCACTTTTGCTCTACCTCTCTCCCTCTCTCTTTCCATCTGCCTCTCCCTTAACTTAACACATTTTGCAATATGTACGAGTTATGCGGCATAAGCCTCGCAACTCGCATTCATTTCCTACTTTCAGCCAGTTAAAAACTTTCCCGAGTCGCTCGCTTTGTGCATGTTTAACTTTTTTGCGCCTGTCATAGCCCGTCGGCCTCGCCCCCCTCGCCTCCGCCACCGCCCCCACCAAGTCAAAGTCGACTTGTAACACATCTAACCTGCCTCGGCACACTCTGCGCCCGCCCCGTGGCTTTGATCACCGTGACACTCAAGCGCTGCAAATGCACACCACACACAACTCACACACACACACACACACACGCACACACAGTGATATACCACACACTCGTGACAGGCTACAAGTGAAACAACAACTCAATTAGCAAATGCCAAAAAACGAAGAGCTCAAATTTCACATTTGAGCATTTTAATCGAAATTTATAGCTGAATATTTATGATGACATGTGGCGAGCGCATAAATATTGTTTGATTGATTCTTGAACCCATTGAAACTAGCAACGAGTGATGATACTCTTTAGTATGTGAAACTTTTATAACAACTTTTAAATGTCGCTCGAATTTTTATATATATTTTGTATATACTTTTTTTATATTTTTCATATTACAATTGTAATATTGTTTTGCCATTTTATATATTTGATACATTCTTTATATATACATATATTTATATTTATATAAATGAAACGCAATTATTTCGTACTACATATATTTAAAAGGGTTTTCTTAAACAAAATCCTTTTCAATTTGCAAACATAACTCAAATGCCTTTGGCAATATTATAGAATGTGAATAAAAATGAATATACAAGTCTGGTGCAAACATTCACAGTTTATAAACATTTTGTAAAATCAAATCAAGTTCAGTCAATTTTTAGATTGAGCTCGAACCAAAGGAAATCGCCGTATATACATATATATTTTATGCAAATATTTACCATTTTATCAGCTATTTAGTCAAGTAATCTCCATGGTGATTTTATTAGTAAGATATATTATAATAAATGTACATTTTAATTTATATTATATTTATTGATATTTATTTCAAAGCAATCAAATATCTCAAAAACTTTTTCTCTTCTCCTTTATCTTCTTTATCTATTGCTCTTACTTGAACACCTGTTTATAAGGCAAGCTATCATAGTTAAATCAAAATTGGTAAGTCGATAATATCGTATATGACTCATGTTGGAAATTACTTGTTGGAAATTAAGTAAAGCTCAAGTTCGACTGAGTCAACAGGCTAGCCCATAGCATGGCTAAGTCTACAAATTACATTAGTTAAAGATCTCAAACGCTTTGCGATTTGCAATAGTTAAAGCAATAATAAAAAATAATCAATCAAAAAAAGTCGATGGCATATAGATAAGAAGAGCTATAAATACTTTACGCGCTCTCTCACTCTCTCTCTCTCTTCGACTCTCTCTCACTTATCGCAAAGCACACGCTGCGTATGAGTAATAAATTGATATATACAAAGCTTTTTTCTTTCTCTGATATTACCAAAATTTTAGTTACGCTTTGGCTTTCATTTCAGTTGAGCAATTTAAGCGAGCGCATTGAGACGTGTTTTCCATCAATACAAAGATCTAGAAAGTTTTCGCTCTTTTAACCAAAAACAAAATGGCTCCGGGTGATCGTTGCGGTGGCCCACCACGTCGTGGACCCATCATCAATGTCCAGATCGCACCACGCTGGCCGCGTCGCCATCATCATAACAACGTTGTGGTGGTGCAGGCGCCACCGCCGCCGCCACGTCCGGCGCCCGTCGTTGTGGTGCAGCAGGCGCCACCACCGCCCAGACCCGCCAATGTGGTGGTGGTGCAGCAGCAGCAGCCACAACCGCCACCACCAGCCTACTACCCGCCCGCCGACAACCACTATCACAATCCACCACCCAGCTACTAGACGAGGCCAAAGAACATTTTCGTTGAATTTACGCAGCACACAAATATTTCATAGACAAAAGAAAACACCTGAACATTCGATATACCTGAAAATAAAAAATAAATAAAAACATTTATATATACGTATACTTAATATAACTTATCAGTAAATGTGTGTTCAATTTCGTTATCTATGCGTTTGGTCTCTATCAATGCCATCTACGGTTATGCGATAAGCCTAATGCCAGCTGCGCCAGATGTGGCTCATAAACATTGATTACTGAGCCATTGATCAGGCAAATTAGCTAGTTGTAGCTAAGCTGGGAAATAGTTTAGCTGGAGATAGAATAGTACATGATAAAGCTAATTAGAAAACCATAACGAGGGTTGCTCTTTATGTTAGGCGAGTGCATTTATTGAAGGGTGTTTGTGTGATACGCTCTTCAAATTCTGCCCAAAGCCAATCAGAAATTTCAAGTGGTTTGATTAGTTTAATTATCAGCGAAAACATTAACAAATCATAGTATGAAAGAAACATGGTATATATTAGAATATATGCTCTGATAGTTACTTTTCAATTTATTCGAATATCTGTAAACTATTTGTTGATTACTGCTAACTATTTATCATCATCAGCCTTATTATTATCATCAAATATTATGACTATCGATAGTCGACGGCAAAGACCGCTGATGATAGAACCGGGAGCTTCTTGAAGTAATAGCTGTTAACGTTTTATCAGACTATTTATTGCTCAATAAATACATGAAATCAGAATGACGCAAAGTTTCAAAGTCTAGTATATAAAAAAAGCTAAAGATAATCATTTTTTATCTAACATTGCATTGTATCTACAAAAATAAAAAAATAAAAATAAAAGAATAAAAAATAAAAAAATTTTAAATTTTCTATGAAAAGAAATTGTTAAAAAGAAAACAAATAAATAAAAATAAAAACAAAAATATTATAATAAAAAAATAATAATAATAATAATGATAATAATAAAAAAAGTTTTAAAAATATCAATTTATTTACCCATATATCATATACAATTTTTTTTTTTTTTTCTTTCATTTTTTCCGTATTGTCCCTAAGCAAAACAAAAAATATCTGTGTGGAGTTAAATTGAATTATTTTAGAATTATGTAATATTTAAAATTTTAAAATTTTAGATCTTTGATTCTCATAGGAGTAAATTTTTGCAGATACAAATTGACATACAGATCGCATATACTCTGGATCAGCTTTCAAACAAGCTACAATCTCAAAGCAATAAAAAACGTAAGACTTTTTGCAAGTTAATTAGATAATTATGTTAACATTGCTAGTAAAACGGGAAAGTACTTGGCTTCTTGACTTCCCTAAGCAAATGGGTCTATGATACAAACCCCCCTCGACTTATCGGCCATGTATGCTATCAGTCGACTCTAGTCCAGTCAAGATGACTAACCACGCGATTGTTTTGCTCTTATCTGCAAACTGGAATGAAAATGCCAAATAAGCTCAGAGCTGATTGATGAGCCACAACTGCGCTAGAAGTTGACTGCGAAATAGCGTTGTCTGGCCGCCGATAAGATTCAGTAGAGGAAAAGTGTTGCTCGAGGCAGCACAGAGGCGCAACGACTGGAGCCATGCGGGTGTACTATGAAGATTCATATCGCTTTGGCTATCATCATCGCCATCATCGTCCAAGTGAGCATGAGCAGAGCTACAGCTGCAGCGAGAGAGGATAGCAATAATAATGATTTGTATAAACTTTTGAATAGATATCGAGATTGATGTTATCTCCGGCTGGGGTGGCGCATATTATCCGGCGCCGATTGCTAGGCCCGAAATCGTCGTAGTCAATCAGGCGCCCGCCTACATGCCCCCACCGCCACCAGCACCAGTTGCTGCTCCGATGATGATGCCACAGCCATATGGCGGTGGCATGTCCGTGGCCACAACGGGCTACTACCAGCAGCAGCAGCAGCAGACCTATCAATACCAACAGCCATATTCCCACACCAACAACCCACCCTATCCTCAGTGGTAGACGATTCACAATTTGGCATCCTAAGATATCGAAAACTCTGTGAAGTACTTTAGTTGCGCTCTCGCTTGCACGCTCTCCTTGTCCAAAATAAATGAATTTGTAAATTGCAATTATTAAAAAGCCAAATATTATAGTATTGATATTTTCCGTTTTTATTGTCAGTCTATATAACGATTGTAATTGCCAAACTATTAGCCAAATCTGAACTTTTAGGTGAAAAACAAGCTAAAACTGCAGAAAACAATGCAAATATATAATTTTCATTTTGTCACTAAAATTTTTATTTTATATATTTTTTTTTTATATTTTTATTGTACTCAAATATTTCTAGTCTAAAGTCCTAATACATTGTCTAAATAAAATAAATATAAATAAAATAAAATAAAATTATAAATAACATTTAATTGAATATATTTTTGAAGACTATAGAGAATAACAATATAGAGATATAGATAACGGATATAGAGCTTAGATGAGCAAAAAAAGCTTTCAGCTGTAACTTTTTCAGTTCCATTGATTATTTATTAGTTCAAGTTGCACATAATATACTACCACTACTACAACAATAATACAAGTAACCATTTATTATAATTTATATAACATAATTTTAGGCCTAAAACTTAACTCATTATTTTGAAAAACAAAAAATTTTTATGAAATTTCGATACGACTTCTATAATTTGATAGAAGCGTAGGTTTATGTTTTGTTTATAAAATAACCAAATATATCCATATGTATATATTATACATTTTATATAAATACTAAATATACTATTAATTTTAATGCTCTATATTACTCTGTTTTTGCATACATGGCAATTTTTAAACATTTCATTTAGCACGACCTTTGACCATTAAATGAATTAGGAATGCAAGCAACAATACAAAAGGGCAGCTACGCAACAAATTTAATAATTTCATTATCTAGCTTGATTTGCCATGTAGGGGTCTTTGAATAGAACATACCTATTAATACCCTGCATTCCATATCGATCAGCTTTTATCAAAATTGTAGCCAACTGTAGCTTATGTGCCACAATATAAAATAATAAATAAAATTTGGGTTTGATATCAAACTTGATCTGCGAGTTCTTTGGAGTAATGAAATCCAAATGAACTGCCTCTGATCAGCTCAACTCTTCAACCCAAACAAGCATATACATATATGCTTTCAAATAACTGCCACGCCTTCTTCTGCAAAGCATTATGCCCTGATCCTGACTCAGAGAATAAAAAATTAGTATTATTCATTTTTAGCAATGACAAATGAGTATATACATACATACATATATATAAATATATGTATATAATGTATATCGTATATCTTATCATGTTTTGCACCCGTTTTTAAACTACCACGCCATTTAAATGTATAAATATTATTATTGACAATTTTTCATTTGTTTCACAATAATAATAATAATTCTGGAAAGCTAAGTTTTTTAAGCTTTATGGATGATATGGAAATCGAAAGAGAAATTTGGGAAACATGGCAAATTTGATAGGGTTGCTAATTTTGTTAATAAAATATAATATTAAATATATAATAATTAATATTAATAAATAATACATAAATAGTTAATTTAATATATTTATAAAATACCTAAATACCCTGATTCACATTTCTAAATTTGCAAAAGTTGTTGCAATTCGTAATTTGGGATTTTTCGCTTCTGTGCATTGTGCGGCCGCACTGGAAGTTGTTTGTCAAATATTTATCGAAAGCAAGCTAAGACCACCTGACAAGATAGCGAACTAAGTTCCCAATCACACACAGAAAACAAAAAAAAGTACCCACCGAATTGCGAACGGTCTGCTTAAATATGTTGAGCAGTTGCGAAAGTGGCTCAGTTAACGAAGAATTGCCAGAGAAGGCGCTACAACGAGACCTAAGGATATTCAGAGAGATATATAACTAAGGAATCATGTCTTACTACGACGGCGAGCGCCGCCATCACCACCATCACCATCATGGACGTCCCATTGTGGAGGTGGATATTGTGCCGCCACGTCTGCCACGCCCCGTTGTTGAGATCGATGTCGGCTCGCGCTATCCCTCCTACAGACCGGAATGTGTTGAGGTGATCCAACCAGCGGCTGTGTACCAACCACCACCCATGGTTGAGGTGGATGTGGTGCGACCCAGTCGACCACTCATCGAGTTCAACATCGGCGGGCGTCGTCCACGCGAGGAAGTCGTCATTGTGGAGCAACAGCGGCCCTGTTGGTAACAAGCGCACATTAAATTCGCATTCAAATGTCGAACAACAACAAAATACCGTATTTATTTTTTATTGAAATTATATGACTAACAAAACCAAACAAAGCTGAAAGTTTCTAATTGTTATTTGTCATTCGCATAAATGTAAAAAGTTATGTAAAAGTTGTGACTAAATGTGTTTAATATTATTAAAAGCTTTTGACTAATGCGACAATTGCTTTAATGGCATTATTAAAATTTATTTAGTTTAACTATTTTAAATTTGAGTTTTCATGTAGGTTGATATCCTGCCATTGATGGCAGCAAAACTTTTGGCTCGGGTGTATGCCCTGGATAATTAGCCAACGCAGCCCAGCTCCAATACTCAGTCCCTTGCAGTAAGCATTTGTCTTCTTCTTTCAATCGTGAGCGCGAGACATGAAACTCTGTTACTCAGTCTGCTCTGCTTCCGCAGCTAGCTCAAGTTGCGTGATCTCGTCTCTTTGCTTAATTAGCCAACGCAGCCCAGCTCCAATACTCAGTCCCTTGCAGTAAGCATTTGTCTTCTTCTTTCAATCGTGAGCGCAAGACCTGAAACTCTGTTACTCAGTCTGCTCTGCTTCCGCAGTAAACTCAAGTTGCGTGAGCTCGTCTATGCTATCACTCAATCGTGACTCAGTCCCTTGCAGTAATCAATCGTGAGCGCAAGACATGAAACTCTGTTACTCAGTCTGCTCTGCTTCTGCATCTAGCTCAAGTTGCGTGAGCTCGTCTCTATGCTTCAGTTCTTCTTCTTTCAAAGCTTTAACTGAGTCTTATTTTCTGCTCTGCTCTTACACACATTGTAAGCAGTACACTGAACAGCAGCAGCCAAGTGTCTGCTCTCTCTCTCACACACGATAATACGCCGAGTACGCGTATGATTGGCTGGCTTAATAAGCACTCACTCTCTCCCACACTCAAATTGCTTGGCGCACACGATCTAATATGGACATCATACTGTGAACTCTTCTTTTTTCAAGCGTGTAGACTCAATGAAGGGAGCATTGGACTGTGAAGCTCACTTTCTTATTTTGAACAAGCAACGTTTGATTGGCTGGAATAAAATACATAAAGTTGATTCTCCATTTGTATTCAAAAATTCTTTGCATTCTCTTTTCCTACGTTTAATTATAAATACTCCGTGCATTGAAGTGAGTTTTGGTAGTTCGATGCGTTTTCTGCTGTGCTCATCTACATTTCACACTCTTCGTATTTCTGACTAGTACTGCTACTACTCTACAACATACACTCTCTATTTGAAATTTGAAACTATTTGAAATCTGTAAGTGATAATATCGTAAATAAAAAATACAGACAATTTTATATTATTATTATATATTGAAGCAACAACTAATATTTAACGAAAATATAATAATTTTTGGCTACACTATAGCCCTTTACTTTGAACTATAAGTATTGACATATTTAGTGTCTGAAGTGAAAAACTTGAAATTCTTCTTAAACTGAATTTTATTTCGAACCGTCTATAAATGTAAATAGGTAATCCGCTATCAAGCTGCAAATAGGAAGGAAAATGATGATATTTTGAAGAATTCGAGCTCGACGAATCCGATTCAATCTACTCCTATTCTTCCTTCGAACTTTACGTTCGGCCATTTCCAAAATGTATTTCCATTTTGCGTTCTCTGTAAAGAAATGTTAAATATATTATTTATACACATATTTGTATGTATATTATATTATTTAAGATATACCTGAAGCGAACTTCTTTTCACGGAAATGGAACTCTGCAATGATCTCGACGCTTGAATTCTATATAGATAATGTATTTGTTAAAGAATTGTGGAAAATTTATGCAGCTCTTACCATATTTATATTTTTGGGAATGTTCGTTAGGTAGTTATGATGATGTGTGACTCTGTGAAGCTTTGATGTATTATTTGAATGTGACAGCACTTGATCTTACGCAAAACTAACTTGATTGGGGCAACAATCATCAAATAAACTATTGAATGTAAAATCCCTTGTTGATATCCATAGCTCCGAGCTATTACCTTGCATAACTTAGATAGTAAATTGAGAATCGATAAGACTTTAAGATATAAAGTCTTTGATAACAGCTATTGATGTAAGTAATCGAAATCGGATTATGTCAAAGAATCTCTCATGACTCAAATTGAATCGAAGTTGGACATGATAGATGCTAGTCCGATCCCCATGAGTCAGAGAAACTGCAACAAGGTTGACCCCAGCTCAGCATATGAATCACAGCCGAAGGTAGCTAGATCCATCATGAAGGCATTTCCCTGATAAGATACTTAACAGGATTAGAATATGAACTGATAAGGAGCTAGCGATAAATTATCTTTGTGTTATAAATTCAAGAATCGAAACGGTTTTGAATTCAGTAACGAAACGAACGACAGCGAGCAATATGGCAGAGATACAGCAGGTGAACATACAGTGCGAGTGCCCCCACCATCATGGACCGCTCTTTCTGCTCAAGCCCTGGGCTTGGGGTCGTCCGTGTCGTCGCTGCCAGCGCATGATGGAGCGCAATGTGGTCGTCGTGCCCACGCAGGGGGCAGCTGCCGTCTCAGTGACTCCCGCCATCACGAACCGATCATCCCCAGTTGTGGTCTCCACAACGACGACACAGACGGTGCCAGTACAACAGGTGCAGCAGGTGCAACAGGTGCAACGAGTGGTCACCACACAGCAAACATATCCACCCGCATATAATGAAACACTGGTCATCAGCTGAGTCGTTGAAGTGAAGGAATACTGGAATATTGAATTATATAAAGCTTACAATTAAATAAATAAATATTTCTTTCAAATGGAAATTTAGTCTTTTTAGTCACTTAAAGTAACTAGCTAGTCTGTAATTCTTACAAATTGAAATTCGTCAGGATTGCTATGGACGGACTCTATTATATACTGATCCATCTGCAGTGGAAATCAACTGTGGTCTAACTATTGGCTTTAAATATGAAATATATATAGATATATAAATATATAGATATTTGATATCATTGTTCTATATGTAGGGTTTATCGATAGTAATCCCAATTAGCTACGCTCACAATGTTTAATAATCTGCCATGCCTATAGAAGTTATGGGTATAGAGTTTTTGCTCAATGTAAGAGGCGGAACTCGGAATCGATGAAGATCTCTTTTATTTGCCACTCTCCAATATGAGAGCTCTTATTGCATTATCTGTGAGCATGATCCACAGTTTACCTTCAAAGTAATCACTGCTGACAGTTTTTGTCGACTTATAAGATAATAAGGATTGTAGAATAAATCACAAAAATTCCTAATCAATCTACTTAATCCGTAACAAAGATCAAGTTACCCATCTTCTATCATAGTTATCTGGAAAAACGTAGGAAATCGGTAGTTGACTAGGAGGCAATGATACTGGAAATTCGTCTTCAGCAGAAATCATACGGACTGACGAGCAGACGGACGAAGAGTGCAAGAGGCGTATGGACAAATAGTATGAAAGACTTCATCGTGAGATGTCTCTGCCCGAGACACACATTTAGGGTAGACTATATAAATAATCCTTCGTATATATTCATGTCTACATATACTACAATAGTTATTACCTTGTTTGATTGTCTTCATATGTAAACAATTGAAATATCGGAGTACGCCTGCAGAAAGAGCCGGCAGAAATCATACGGGCTGACGAGCAGACGGACGAAGAGTGCAAGAGGCGTATGGACAAATAGTATGAAAGACTTCATCGTGAGATGTCTCTGCCCGAGACACACATTTAGGGTAGACTATATAAATAATCCTTCGTATATATTCATGTCTACATATACTACAATAGTTATTACCTTGTTTGATTGTCTTCATATGTAAACAATTGAAATATCGGAGTACGCCTGCAGAAATACCCTTATCTTCTCTCGCTATCTCGCTCTGACAAGTGCTTAAGACCTCATTACGAAACGTGTGTGGAGTGTGCAAACGCTTTCCACTCGATGCGCTGAGTTCTCAAGGGCGCAGAGCTCTAGCCGTGGCCCCCACGCTGAATCATTAGGCGCCACACGACCTCTTATCACTGAGACGCCATGAATCACAGCAAATTGCAAACTATTGATAACAAAAGTGAGCGATTACGATAATAGAGATATCTGATAACGATGATAGCACTCAAAAATCCATGCACACTATAAATGCAAGCAGCTTGAGGCAGCTAGACATCAGTTAACTAACAGACACTCCAGCAAGATGACGGCGGTGCAACAGGTTAATATTCAGTGCGAGTGCTATCACCGACGCGGACTGCTCTATGTGGCGCGACCTTGGGCCTGGGGTCGTCCCTGCCGTCGCTGCCAGCGCTCAATGGAGCGCAATCTCGTTGTGGTGCCCAGCCCGGGCTCAACGGCTGTCACGCTGAATGGACGAAGGCGAGGATCTCCCGTTATCGTGACCACCACCAGCCCACAAGTGGTGGCAGCACCACAGCAACTGCCGACTGTGACTCCAGCTCAAACCGCCCTTGATTGGCAGAACTCGCAGCAAGCACCTCCCTCCGTCTTGCCAGCCAAGTACAACGATTTCGTGGTAGTCAACTGAAGGAGCTTTGGTTGTTCCAAGAAGTTTCTGAACATCTCGCATACAAAGAAGTTGATTTATTTAATTTAAGCTATTTTGTAAGAATAAAATTAAATATTGTTTACATACATCAATTTATATGGATTATGGTGTTTTCTTAGTGAAAAGCTGATATCTGGGTATCAGAAAATCTAAAACGAAGTGTATGTCAGTTTATCTTCTAATCTGACATATTTGTTTTTGTTGAAGAGCTTAAGATTTCAGAAGAGTTGTATTTATATGCATATGTATGTATTATATGATTCCCTTAAACTACTTAGGTGGGGTAGTGTATGTAGGTGCTAGCTAGGAGTTATTGAAATAATAATAATAATAATATATGGGAATGGAATATCAATTGTAAATTTCAAGTCTGCATTCGTGGTATGAATTTCATACGCCCAGACAGGCATTCAGGCGGACGGACAGACTAAATCTACTGAGCTCAAGAATATATGTATATGTTTTATCAGCCACGCCTTCTTCTGCCTTTGATTTATGTACGTTGTGGCACATGCATTAGTTCCTATTTCTGTAATTTGAATGAGCGTATCAAGCTGATAATTGAATTGAATCAACAATCAAAATAATCAATACATAATTCAATATAATAATAATAATAATAATAATAATAAAATAAATAATTTCACGTGAGTATTGTAAACTATTTGTGACTATAAATCTTTGCACGTTCTTTATCTAACGCATGTAAGTAAGAAACCCCTTGGAGCCCGCAGAGCTGCGTACGACTTATCACAGCTCTAATATGAATATGAATCACTGCGAATATCTAGTGCTATCAGACATCAGCGCTTACTGATAGCTGATAAGACTCATGGGCTCGACGAGGTCTATAAATAAGAGACTTGAGTCGCATTTAGCATTCAGTTGCGAACCGCGAAGCACAGGTGAAATCGAGCCAAGGCGCAACATGGCTCAGGTGCAGCAGATCACAATTGTGGGCTGCGATTGCTATCATCGGCGTGGACTGCTGGGCGCCGTGTTTGGCTGGCTGTGGGGTCCGTGCGACCACTGTCGACGCATGAGGAATGGCAGTGTGATAGTCGTACCTGCGACAGGTGTCGTGGGCGTCAACCAGTGCGTGACCACGATGCAGACGGCGCCCGTGGTGGTCTCGCGAAGTACTCAGTATGCTGGCATGCCCCAGCAAGCGCAGTGCCAAGCACCACCGGCCTACTCCCCACAACAACAACAACAACAACAACAACAATCTTATTCATCGACTCTGCCGCCACAGTACAGCGAAAAGGTGGCGCTTCACTGAGAAGAGCCCCAATCAATCAATCAACCAATCAATCAAGTAAAACCTTCATTTTCATAAACAATAAAATTGTAGAGTGTGCAGAAATTTTTGTGTAATTTCAAGAAATTAGTCTAGAATATTAAATAATTAAATTTTAATCAAGTTAGATTTAATTTCTGATTTCTCAATTTCTACAGAATTTCGTGAAGGAACGTTAAGTGAACGATGACTGACTAGTAGATACTCTTTTTTGCATAAAGTGAACTAAAAAATTTCTCTCAAAGACTGCTGATGCTCTCTACTCTCATCTCTCATCTCTATATGACAATATTTGTTCTCAGAGAAATGCTATTTCATAGAAAAATTTATGTTATATTGCTAAAAGTTTCTGAACAAAATTGCATTAAAATCAAACAGACTAAAAATATCTATATTTTGAATAAGTTAAATATCTTAACAGTTTTGCAAAGAGAGGTTTAAAATCACATAGACAACTGGATAAATCCTAGTTAATTGATTTCCAAATGTCTAACTAATTTAAACTGTTTTCAATCACAAAATCAGGGAAGTATAACCCGTAAATCTTCCACTGGCCCAACCTTGACTTTGAATGCCCCGGCAAATGAATCAACACCGTCCCTTTGCAAAATTCGTATGTAAATTACTCAATGCCCTTACAACAGCTCGCTGGCGATAAAGATCTGTTAATATCCTTTGCCACAAGGATAAAAGCAAGCTGTTGCCATATTGATTCCTGCCGCCAGACCCGGGGCACCATTGCGACCCATCCAAAGGACGTTGGAGCTGGCAGGGCTGCTCGCTTTTTGTGTCTGAGGGGCGCAACCTTGAAGGTGTTAAAATAACATATTTGGAGGATTGACGGCAGGGTGGGAGGGGGTGTGCCAAGCGAGAGGGCGTGGCATTTGTTAGGCACCAAATGAAATTAAAACGCGCATAAATTATATGCGCCAAATGGGAAGCCAACAGGGGGGAAGCCAACGAGCCCCACAGCAATAAGCTGACGACGAACGCCAAATCGTTGAATATGTATATTAAGACATTTCTGGCGGCGCTGTTAATTTCTGGCATCAAGTTTTGCATACTTTTGTGAAAAGTGGGCGTGGCTGGGTGGGAGGAAGTTAGCCTGCCTGCCTGCATAATTGCTCAATAGTGCGCAGCATTTTGCTTAAGCAATTAAGTAGATTGGAGCGGGTAGCACTGATTTATGTATGTCACAGCCACGCCCACTACAACAATGTGTGCGCGAGTGTGTGCGTGTGTGTGTGTGTGTGTGTGTGTGTTGCATGTCATTTGATTAACTAAATGTTGTTGCGCTTGCCTTGCCGCTGCTGCAACAATTTTAATTTTACGCCTTCATTTGGCTGCCATCAAAGTGCCTTAAGCCCACTTACGTGAGTTTAATAGCAAGCAGCTGCTGTCAGGCTGCATTGTGCGCAACGTAAATTAATTAAAAATTGTTTAAAACCACGCGCAGCGCATCGCACGCATCGCTTCGTGTCGCTGCTCGCCTCGGCTCGGCGCCCTTTTGCCACATAAAAATCCCAGTCAGAAAATACAGAACGTGACGAAAGACGAGCTGTATTAAGAAATACCCTTTTTAAATTCCTAACGGGTATGATTAGAGGTTAGAGGTAATAGAATATGGATCTAATGTGTGTGGCATGAAATGCCTAGATTTATCTGCAAGTTAATATTCTCTCTAGCTATTGACAGCTCGCAGCTGCTTACAGGGTATCTCTGAGATGTGCAGCCTTACTGGGTGAGAAGTGTTTCATCCAAGTGAAAGCAGTAACCAAAATGATATTTGACCTGAAAAGAAACAGAAAAACTTTACTCATGTAAAAGTATTTATTCTTCATTAACTGATTGACTGATGTGACTCGCTGAGAGATTGAATGATTGACTGTATGCCTGATTGGCCTTCAAGCAAGTTGGAAAGTTTTATTTATAAGGCGGAGCAATTAACAGAGAGAGTCTTAATTCTAATGAAAGTCAGAATCGAGGGTAGTAAAAAACGGTTCTAAATATATACATATGTACATATACATATGTACATTTTATATATACATATGTACATACATACATGAATATTATACATTCTATTATATTATTCTATATATACATATATAGCCTACCCGTCTGATTGATTGACTGTGGCTCTGATTGATAATCCACAGTTCAAGCCATTAAAGCTCAATTGAAAGGCCTTGCCACACAATCACAATTGGCAAACCGTTAAACACTTATGCTCTACGTCCAAGGCCCGCTCAGAAGTCGGTCAAAGTTTGAATATTTCATAAATGTTTCATAAAAAAGAAAATCTCTTCTGGATTTTTCTTTTCTGCTTCAGCTCGCTGAATATATGAGCTGCATTTACGTTTTGTAATCAGGAAAAAGAAAAGCGTTTAATCAATGATAAATGTGGCGTCAGCCGCAGCGAAGATGCAAGTGTTTTAAATGTCTCAACAAAGCATAAGCGACAACAGCAACAACAACAACAACAATGGTGGCAACCGTCGTTTATAATGAAAAGTATAGGCAAGAGCAGCAGCAGCCGGCAGCAGGACGAGTCGTGAATCCTGCGGGCTGCTTGTTAAATGAAAATTAATTGGCAACACTAATAGTGTTGCCAACTACTTTGCGCAATTAAAACAAATTGTATGTAACAGATACAAGATACAAAACACAAGCAAGCATGTTAGACTGAAGCAGCAACGACTGCAGGATACAAGCTCAACAGAAGTCCAATTGATGGGAGAGCTAAATGTTCAATCTTTGTAATGGCCTCAGGCAGATGCTTCATAGAATCTTTAGATCTATCTGTAAGTCTTCAGTAAATTTGCCAATCCTCGATCAGTTCAGAAAATCATTTTTTGTGATCTATTTCAGTAGTTCCTGCAATACTGTCGCTTGCTTCTCAATCGTAGGACCATATCTATCTTCGAATTCTGCAGTATTCGACGGCACCAATATACTCCCTTTACATCCACTGAATGAGTATAAAAAGTATAAAAAACAAATATTAAAACTAAGACAAGAACAAAAAAGAAATTATAAGAGAAATGTTTCAGTTGCAGAGTCCGAGCGCAGTTGGCAGACCAACCGGAACAGCTACACTCACTACGTGTATGTGTGTGTGTGTGCATGTGTATTTACACTCTCCCTCAATCTCCAAAGACCCCTCCCTCTAGGTAACACAACTCGACTAGCTTCGTGGAACTTTTCCGCACATAATAATTCATGTTAAACTTGCCCCCGTTTTGCAGTTCACTTCGGTTTTCACGTCTTTGGCTCTCGGCGCCTGTTTGGCTATGTTTTCATTCAGTCATTCATGCATTCATTCCATCCGTGGGTCATTCGTTCCTTGATTATTTAACAAAGCAGCTAACACGCAGACACAAAAACTTATCCGTTTAACGTACCAACACCGAGGCTAAAAGATGGTTTACCTGTCCGCCTGCCCGCCTGCCGCTTGCCGCTTGCCTGCCCCGCACGTCAAAAGTTCAAGCTGACGACCCGGGCTTTGCTTAATTTGTGCGAGGCGTGCTTCAAGAATTGGCGGTCTTAGAGTTGTATAGTGTGAAGATCGCATTGCATTATAGTTAGAGTTAGAGAGTGGAGTACTATATATCATCTAGTATGCGCTACTACAGAACTGTGGTATTTCAAGGAGGATTCCAGATTTTTCAATTCTAATGCAATACTGTTCCCTAGCTGGTTAAGCTCTAAAGATAAATTCTAATGTGGTCCGCTCTTCATTAGTTCCAGATCTAAAAATTAGCTAGAATACAATTCTCTTTCCTTGCCTTGCTCTCTCTCTCTCTCTCTCTCTCTCTCTCTCTCTCTCTCTCTCTCTCTCTCTCTCTGAGCTCATATGTTCTACTCTAGTTTTCTCTATCTCTCTCTCTCTATCTCCATCTCTCTTACTTGCTATTTCTCTATCACTCACTCTCATTGAGCTGCCCTTTTCAGTCTCCCTTCAACTAGCTGCAACTGTTTGACCTGCCCTCAGTTGGCTTTGGCTTTCTTAATTTCTCGCTTTTTATCTGCCACTCGCCTCTTGCCGCTCGTTTTTCGCTCCTTTTTTTCTCACACCCCGACACCTGGACTGTGCGCCAGCAGACAGGCTGCCTGTTTTACCTGTTGTTTTAAAAACAATGAACATATTATGTATATCGCCCCCAAACAAGACCATAAACGACAGCCAAGTGTGTGTGTAGGGGTGCATGGGTGTAGGGTTGTGCGTATGTGTGTGTTTCGCCTAACAGGTAGCCCGAAAACAAGGTGCTTCCGCTGTCGGAGGGAGCTCAATTCACACAGTGGCTCATGCTCCATTTTCTGGCTGATTTGAGAACTCGGCTTTAGATTTCTTTTGTTTTCTTGCAGCTGCTTTGTCTCGGATTGTGCAGCCGCCTCTCACCTTTCACCTGCCAACTACACACAGCCACCTGCGCTACAGCCCACTGCAGTAATTCATTTGCTTTTATGGCATTCTTTGCCTTTGCTGCTTTTGGCCGCCTTTTCATGGCGCAAAACCCCATTTTTAATTGTGTTTCCGGCAATTTTCACTCTATTAAAAAATTTAGTTTTAGCTTAATGAGAGCCAAACTAAACTCAACAGAGACTGAAACTAGCCAACAACTCATGCACAACTAGCATTAAACACAATATCATCATCATCATCACCATCATCATCATCATCATTGTCATTGCCATTATTGACATTGTCTGCTGGACAAACGCATTACATTAATAACTCGATGTGAACAACATAAATCTGATGCCGAACTTCCTCGGCAGCTCAACTGCTGGAGACTGAGACAACAAGTAGAACTGTCATGTCTCAATCAAAGCATCTGTCTGAAATCCCCCTCTTTCCTCTTCCCTCTCTTGGGCTGTCTCTGTTTCGCTCTCTAAATCTCTCTTGCTTAGTCTCGGTTTATGTTTGCATTTGAGTTTTTGTGGATATAACAAAATTTACAGCAAAATTCGTACGTACACGAAAATTGGCAAGCTGGCAAATTTTTAAATAATACAAAAGTGCGACAAAGCGCCAGCAAGACGAAATTGAAATACGCTTACTTTTGCTATAGATGGGTATAGATAGATAATTAAGAAAATATTTTAAAGGAAATCTAATATATATGTATATGCATATTTATATATATGTCGTATCGTATTGGTGTTATGATAGAATAGTCTAACATAAATTGCAAACACTCATGACAGCTCACTGATTCTGTTCAATTTGATCGTGATTGGCTACTGCTTTTGCACTAGTGTTAGTGAGCGACTGATTGATTATCCGATTGAGTTTGCGTTGTAGCTGTATGCTGCTCATTTCTGACTTCTCGCTGACTCTAATAAGCGCGAGAATGAGACAAACATAGCAGACAACGTGCAGTTGTTCGTGTGTTTACTGCGTAAGAGCGAGATGGCTACTTATGTATGTCACGAGCGAATAGAATGAGACTATAAATGGAAGCTCAAAAGGCGCATGGCGTAAGGCAGCACAGTGGGCTAAAAAAAAAAATAATAAAATTTAATAATTTAAGAAGATTATGATTATTATAATGAAAAATATTAAGAAAATATAATAGAACAATTTCTTCCGATCTCCAGAGCTCATTTTTTGATCTTATATAGATACACACCATTGCATTTATTACAAAATCTAACTGAATCATGGCAACTAATTCTGCTTCATTTATTCACCTTTACAATTCAATTCAGTAAATCAAACTACCCTTGGGAAAATAATAGACAAATGAAAAAAGAACCACAAATACTGGAAAGCATTTGGATTCTGTGCGACGCCCAACCAAAAAGATCCAAAGCTCCAGCTGCTCCCGCGGCTCCTGCTCCTGTTGTTCTTGTAATTGTCCAGTGATGCATAGAGCGACGGCTCAGACCAACAACTAGGAGACCAAAATTGTAGAGTCAGACGATGGTGTGTCATAGTTTAGTTTAGCCCCAAAATGCATGAAATGTCTATTCTAATCCGGAAATTAAATTCCATTTAGAAATTTCGTATACAAAATGCTTGTCGCATGAGCCAAGCAGCTAAGCACACGTGTGTGTGTGAGGTTGGTACATATATGTTTAATTTATGGAGAGCAGTCCAGCAGCAGACACACAAAAAGCTAGCCGAGACTGCCTCTGGCTCGGCCAAATGGTTTGCCTGGGTCTGGGCTGAATTTTAACTCGTTAGTTAATGATTGCAGTCGAGGCTTTGGGAATTATGAAATCCAATGGAAATTGACGAACTCTTCATTGAAATGAAACTGTGAGGCTTGTCTAGCCGCAGCCAGAACGGCTTAAATTGAAACTTTAATAAACTTGGACTAAGTGAATGAATTATGTGCATGTGACAGCATTTGTGATCGATATTGACATCTTGTCAAGGCATTTTAATGGAGCCTAAGCTGTGATTGGCTCAGCAATTAGACATTAAAGTTGCATGAATGAGTAGTTAATAAATTTGAAAAGTGTCTTGAAAATATTTATTATTTGATTTGTGTTAGTTACATTAAAAATAAATAAAATCAAAAATTATTATTTTATTATTATTATTATTATTATTATTATGAAATTATTATTATTATATTATTATTATGAAATTATTTTTGACAAAAATATTGCCAAAACAAGTTTAAAACATATGTAAAAAAAAAATATGTTTTTCCTAAAATTTCTCATTGAAAAATGAATATTAGCTTAAATTTTTTTTTTTTTTAATTCAAATTGAATAAAAGCAAAAATACATATATTTTTTATAGAAGCTCTCAAACAAAATCCCTCTCTATTAATAGGTCCATCTAAGGGCAAACCATCAAAATCTACTCCTTGCAGCTATTCGATAGAAAGTAGAACACACTCACACAGCAACTATCAGGAATTGAAGTAAATCAACAAAAATGAAGTCAACAATTTGTGACAGGTGCACAAAAATGTGCCCAAAGAAAAAACAAAAAAAAAGCAGAAACAAGAAAAGAAATAAAATGAAGCAAATCAGCAATTTATTATATTTGCCAACCAATTTGTGATGTTATCCTATAGAGTGGCAACAGAAGATGGGCAAGGGCAGGTGAGTGGGCGAGTACTTTAGGGCATAAAAAGTGTCAACTAATCAAATGTCACAATAAAGAAAACAAAGAGCAAACGCATAAAAGAGCTGAAAGCCGAGAGAGCAATCAA